>CM060846.1:95797597-96530097 GCA_030762175.1 Metallyticus violacea | reverse complement strand
TATAACTAACAAAAAAATCAGAATGTAAGCGGATTAATCAGAAGTTCCGGAATAGAATGCATTACTGTAATATTAAGAATCGTAATTTTACCCACAATAAATTGTTTTCGTCCTATATCAATTAACTTTTACTCTGTTCAAATTAAAAAAAAAACAATAACAACAGTTTAGGTTGCCAGACAATGACAAAAAACAAAAGACGTGATATCAGTTTAATTCTCTATAAAAGGTGTTAAAAAGAAAATTTAAAGTGCATGGGGTTGAGATGAGAAACTGAAACCTGAAATGTAATCAAGGCCACTTTTAAACTTCGCCTTCAACACCTAAATTAACGTTTTTAATATTTTTTTTTTTGTTTAAATTGAAATTATGTTAAAAAGGGGGATATTTAGAGTGGAAATTTTTGAAAAGAAAACCCTGTACAAATTCATACTCGTTGTACTGAATAAATTAATGAGGGAAGATGATGGCCTTTAGAGAAATAGTTGTAAAGGTCATCACTTGATTACACACACACATAGTGAGAGAGAGAGGGAGAGAGAGATGTAGGATCTATGTACACAACAACCGGTTGTTAGTTGTATAGAATCCTGAACTAACAAGCACTCAAGGATGAAGGAAATATTGTAATAGTAATGTGTAGAAATAATACTAAATATTCATTCATACTCGTACTGAAGATTTTTCCTTTGCGGAGTAACTGCACATACAGTTGCCCGAGCTCTGTAATTTTCGTCTTGTTTCCACGCTTGAAAGCTGGCCGGAGAGCCGTAGGAGAAGTGAGTATTAGACTAACTCTAGGAACGTAAGGACGTGTTCTTGTATATTAAGTATCCATTAGACGGCATAATACAATTTCATACGTGCGTACAGAACCGGCTCGCGATGTTTTAAGAGAGATTCCCTGATATTCAACTTCCAATTTGAAGTTCGATTCACGGATTGCTAAAGAAATTTCGTGAAACTAGAAGTATTCTTAATAAAAACCGTACATAGCCATGTACCGTACCTACGGAAGAAACGTTAGATAGAGCGTGCTCTAGGACGTTCCTCTAAAAATCATCTCGACGACATTCTCAGCAACGAAAATGTTTTTCTTTGTTCAAAAGGCTACAAAGAAAGGTACAGAAGTTAAAGGACTCTAAATTTACTGTAGTGCAAAAACGTATACCGGGTGACCCTACATCCGGGAGTAGATTTTGTGAATGGGTTTTGAATAGTGTGTGTGACGGAGAAATTGACCCGAATAGAATTTTTCTTTACCACGAATCTTGGTTCCATCTAAGTGGGGACATTAATTCACAAAACAACCGAGCTGGAGTTTGAAAAAACGTAACCTGCTTTACGGGGAACTCCTGCATGACTAAAAGATGTGTGGTGCCCCATTAGCGGCGAGAGAAAAGATCAATTTTTTTTAAACAAAACTTAATGACAGAATAGTTTGCAACCCTTTGTCCGTGAATTAACTGTAGGATACGTAGGTTCGTAACTTTCCAACAGGACTCTCTCTTCTTGCATGCAATTCATGAAATTTTCCATGATAGAGTCATCACTAACAACATACGGCCCCCTCGGTCGCCCGATCTAACGCCCTGCGTTCTTTATCTCTGACGGAGGGGCATTAAAAGAAACAGTGTACAAGACAAATACCACATTAGATGAACTGAAAAATAACATTCGTAAAGAAATTTTCTTCCGTTTCTCTTACGTAACTGCAAAGAGTAATAGATGATTTCATTAGCCGATGGCAGAAATGTACGGAAAATGCCAGCATCTTGTTGCTCGATAATGGTAAATAAATGCACATTTTAAGCGATAGTAATAAGTTAGGTGACAATCATAGCTGCGAACTTTCTAATTCCCGTTCACCGCGGTACCAGTGTGAATCGACCGACCGACCGTTACGCTTGCAGCGATCCCGCGAAAAAAAATTACCCATTACAATGCAAAATTGAACTATGATGCATCCCAAACAGCTGTCGCCTGCTGACTAACTTAAAGGAATGACTTTGCTTGCTACATTCAGCAAATGCCACGCGAGTGACGGATATTTTTATGGCTTACTCAATATTATAAATAGCGAAAAAAGCAAAACACTTGTTGAGCCTATGTAAATATGTTTTCTACTATTTAGGTAACTTAAGTGCTGCAGCTGTAGTGATTGCATATTGTGGTAGCAGATATATGTTTAAAAGTTTTATTTATTTTAATTCTTTCACCTGTAAGCAAAGTCGCATGTAGAAATATATTAATCTCTAGAAAAAAAATGGTAAGGTACTGAAAATTTAGCAGTGTAGTTTATTTGCTCCAGACGATTTAGCAATAGCTTGTTTTATAAATACCTATTTTAATCTACACTATCTTAGAACTTCAAGAAATTAAACACTAACGATCTGATTGAAGCTTACCAATTTTCTTAAAAGAAAGAAAAAGAGGAACAAAACACACAATCTTACTATTTACTTATATTTTATTTGCTCCAGAGGATTTAGAAATAGCTTGTTTCATAAATATCTATTTTAATCTACACTATCTTAGAACTTCAAGAAATTAAACACTAACGATCTGATTGAAGCTTACGAATTTCCTTAAAAGAAAGAGGGAGAGAAAAAACCCACAATCTTACTATTTACTTAAATATTATGGTTGGAATGCTACCAAAAACGAATAGGTTGATTGTATTCCGCTCCAGTTCAAGCATGTCTAAATAAAACGCACGAGTCGAGAAAATAAATAAAAATATTTCTGTATTCATGATCATACTTTCGATTTGTCGATTTTGATTATTTGTAGTAAATTTACACACTTATCAAAGTTATCAATTTGGAATATATAAAGCACGAACCCTGTGGAAATATGACGACCTTTGTTTGCAGTGTTCTCCTAATTCATATATATTCATTTTCTGTAATATTACACATTTCTTGCTGTTTTACTACTTGGGAGCGGGCTGCATGTAGCCACGACGTAGAGCCTAAGGTACCATTACGCTTACATAAAGCACAATGCAGAAAGCAGCAAACAAGTGGCGAGGAACACACTTTCTGTACGTCACACCAACTATCTGCTATTGTGGTCATTTGCGGTAATGACGCTTTCCAAGGTCGCTTGCGGTTTGCTTCAGAAATATTCTGTAGCCTCCAAGAAACCTCAACAGATTCCTCTTGGAGCTCTCATCTCATTATAAATATGTACCTGTAATCTTTGTTGGTACTTAAACCACCGTGATTGGGTTTTCTTCGACATGTTTTCAAGCTCTATTTACTGTCATATTCATTCGCTTCTCTTGTATTCTCTTCTTTATCCTACAGCCTTACAGAAAAATACTTCTGAGACTATATTTTATTGGTATGACAGCATTTCAGCAAAAAATTAATATTCATATAGTATAATACAACTTGTTACAGTCACTGAAGTTCAAATACAGAAAAAAGCACTGAAAACTGGTACACAATAAGCAGGAGTTATTTATGATAGTTACGTAGGTATGAGAGCTGTGGAACTATTATCTGGTATGTCTTTAATTAACGTTGAAATAAAAATAATTTAACTTTACCTCTTTGCAGTTACAGTTGTCCAACAAATATTTTGGATTTTTGTACCCGTTTTCAGGGATTATGTTTATTTGTATATATTATATTATATCAATATTTGAACCTTATCATGTAACCCATTTCCCAATTCTTTCCCTGTGTTAATTTTCTGTGTAATCATGGACTCTTTAAGACTACGATTACCATTGGCTTCTACTTTTGCAGTTCGCAATTCAAGTCTTTTATGCCCAAAAACAAGTCGGTTCAGAGGCAGCAATCTTGAAAGTTAGATTATAATTCTTAGTACAAAATACAGATTAAAGTTTCGCTTTGGAATGTTTTGTACTTGGTGTTAGTTAAAAGTCTCGCAACACATAAATAACTTTGAAAGCATGTGGTTCAGTAACATGAAACCCAGTGCGTGAGAATAGCCGTATACTGACAACTCATAAATTACATTACCGACTTTTTCTACTTCCAGTTAACCGGATGTAAAAACAAACTCTCATATTTTAAATGGAATATGCTATATATTTTTTCATTTTCGAATAATGCTCATTAAAAGCTTTTCAAAAAGTACGCACACTATCTATTTCAGTACAAATTTATTGTTGTTAAACCAAGGGAAAAAAGTCCAGGGAATTATATATATATTATTGGTTTTGTCAGTAATAACATAAACACTGCCCTTTGTTTATATCCAATAAATCATGCTTATTGATACAACATCTTATTTAAGGAATTAAATCTGATGTCTAGTGTGTAAAATAATTCTATCTGATTTGAACGAAAGGGAAAAATTCAAATTTAAATTGTGCTTGTTTATGGAAACAGGCAACGATGTCATCGAGAGGCGGCGAATGTATTTAATGATATGCATTCTTGTCGCAAATTCCACATACAACATTGACAAGTATTGTAAAGAACTTTACTCAAACTGGACGATAAAGGATTTGCCAAGATTAAGTCTCCCAAAAAGAGCAACTGATGAGAATACTTCATTTGGATGTTCCCCTCAGTGTGCAAGAAAATCCAAACTTTGCTAATACAATTTTTTCATTAGAATCAAATAAAATCCAAAGTTCCATGATAAAAATCCTTTAAAGTGCGAAGCAATATCTTGTAACAGTCAACTTTGCGGAAACTTTCAGAGGACGATCCCGAAAGAAGAATGCAGTTTTTTGAATAAATTATGCAGCGCATTAACAATAATCAAGTTTTCTTAGACATATTGTGTTCCCAGATGAAGTCACATTCCGCCTGAATAGATTTGCCAACAAACACAACTACCATTTCCGGTCAGACGTAAACCCACAATAGATGGAGGATATCGTTATACGCTGACCCACAAAAACTTAATGTTGGAGTTCACATCATTGGTCCTTTCTTCTGTAAAGGAACGCTAAACACCAATAGATATTTGCATTTTTTTCGAAATCACGTAGTACCGGCTATCGCAAATGTTTCCACACTCAGTCAACCGTGGGCTACCCAGAGATGACATCTGTTTCCAACAAGATGGAGATTCAGCTCACTATGGACAGAATGTTCATCATCACATTTTAAATAGTGTTTAACACTCGTTTTAAATACTGAGTCATAACAGGCAGTGGACACTAATGATAATAGAATGAAATGATAAACTAAGGAAGGATACTTTTTAAAGAAAGGAAGCGTTCCAGGCCTTAATTTAGGGTATCTTTCCGAAATTAATCATTTATGAGTACTGAGGAAAACCTGGAATAAACCTCAGTCAGGGGGAATGGTCCTGGTGGGAATTGAACTCCAGACCTCCCGCTCACGAGTTCGCGCCTTATCGACTTCGGCCACCCGTGGCAGTTCCGTCAGCACTCAGACCAGGGTTTTCCACAACGATGGATTGATATGAGAGGTCATATTGAGTGGCCAGCAAGATCCCCAGAGCTGTCGCCTTTGGACTTCTCTTTGTGGGGTCATTTGAAGCCAGTAGTATATCGAGAAAGACCCAACAATTTAGAACATCTGCAGAATTGATTAATGGAAGCGGTGCAAGACATTCCTAAAGTCTGGTAAAGTAATTTCTTAAATGGTTTCAATGATCGACTGGCACATAATCAAGAAACCGAGGGCTACCAGTTTTAACACAGAGTTTTAATGTTCAGCTAGCTATATTTTGTTTTCGTTAAGGAAGGAGCATTTAATTATTAGCTACACATGTTTCATTGTTTTGCAACTATAGATTTGTATAGAAGTATCCAGTGTGGGTACTTTTTGAAAATCTCTTAATGAGCATTATTCGAAAATCTAAAAATATATTGGGCATTCCATTTAAAATAAGAGAGTTGGAGCTACTTTTGGTTAAACCGGAAGTAGGAAAAAAGTCTCTAATGTTAGGGTTCTCGATATACGGCTAACCACACACCGAGTTTCATGTCACTAAAACACATGTTTAAAAGTTATACAGGTGGTGCAGGACTTTTAACTAAACCTGTATATTTTTCATATTAATAATCCATTACGCAACTCGCTATATTTATATTCTATATTACTGTGATAAATTTGAAAGATTGTTGATCATTAATTAAGCCTTTTCCTTTAATAACAGCAAATAATCTTCATTCTGCTTGATATAATATTAAAATGCACCTCTACGAGTGTCGTACACCACAGTTGCATCTTTATAGACTGAATAAATTTTTATCGCAAAACTAAATTGATATAGAC
The DNA here is from genome assembly GCA_030762175.1 of Metallyticus violacea. Lineage (NCBI taxonomy): Eukaryota > Metazoa > Arthropoda > Insecta > Mantodea > Metallyticidae > Metallyticus > Metallyticus violacea. The sequence continues at coordinate 96,523,861 of CM060846.1, read as the reverse complement.
GTATATACCGAGTGATCAAAGTTTGTAACTCTGAAACCATTAACACCAGAATTATATATCTTAACAGAAATTTAGATTAAAGTTTGAAATGTTCATTGATATATTCCAGACTTTATGAAAATTTCAAATTTTAATCTACACTTTCTGTTAAGGTTCATGTTTCTAGATTTATTGGTTTCAGAGTTAAGAAATTTTGACCATCGATATATACATCCATATCAATTAATGTAACAATTTTGTAAGAAAAAAAAAGTGTTTCACATGGTTAACCACATGCAAATATGATAAAAATGGCAATTCATATACGAAGAAGATTTTATATTATTAATTTTTTAAATTTTATTACAAAACCGACTATCGTAACTCAGCTCACCTAACGATAAGGATAAGGACAGATAGTTATTCGAATTATTTTATGCCCTGCATAACAGATTTCAGTGTAGTTTTTAATTTGATCTTGAAACGGTTTATGTTGCTGGGGGAGGGGGTTAATGTCGACGGTGATTAATTTTGTTTATTTAATCAGCTGATTGTCTTCTTGAGTGGCCTCGGCTCTTGAAGTGTGGACTTCGATGTTTCCATTTCTTTGGTTCCAGTGCAGAGGATAGGAATCTCAGAGGAATATGAACTGTTTTTGATGTCGTAATGTCATTAGGGAAGGAAGAGGATTCTTTGCTAAAAATACAAATTTCGGCTCGAGTTGGACTTTTGATTTATTTGACAATTGAAGGATTTAGGAACATCCTGTGCGTTTGCCGTGTGGTTATAATTCTGGTCCTATGTGTACTGTATAATTTGCCCTCGGGTTATAATTCACTGCCTTCGCTCGCAGAGCTATGGACACAATTTACTCACTTTAGCTTTGATCCGACAGTCACGTATAATTTAGCGATAACACCTTATAATAGCACTAATCACTTTGCCGTAAAGACTCTATGGCAAAATTAAATGGACGGCTATAACCTTAGCGATTTCTCGCTGACTCTCTCTCTGGTTACTCTTACGCTTCTGACTGACCGTAACTGAGCGAATATTTAACTGGTTGATTCCTTCCTGCTTTTTCTGCCTAACTTCCTTCTTAATTTGATAGTAAATCCATTATGTGTATTTGCTCTGCCCCTAGCCAAAATTTATTTCCTTTAAATATTATGGAAATCGGTTCCTTTAAGAACCTCATTGGGTCACATCACATTAGATATTGTTTATTGTATGCTCGCTTCTATTCGTTGGTTTTTTGTAAGATGTTCATTGGCTAAACCACCTCACTTATTTTTCTATGTTCGGGCTTACTCCGAGAAAGGAGACATCTGTCATATATGCGGTGTGTTTGTGGTTAGGGCTGATTCCATTTTCATTTTAGCTATTCTCTTTCTAGATTCTTACGACATGGTAGATTTTGTATCTGCGGCATTCCTTTGAAATTGTCGGGAATAGCTGAGATCTTGGATTCTTGACACCTGTTTCTGCATACGGTGTTTCTTTTGGTGACAACACTTCTGCCGCCAGGTATTCCATCACGGCTGCGAGATACACCGGGGCTCCCGCACCCACTCGCTCGGCGTAGTGTACCGTTATCAATGAAATCATATTTCTTGGTTTTCCATGTCGAGGCAATAAAAACCTTTGCGGCCTGATGTCGGCAACCCTTTATGAATGGCTAGCAATGGGAGGAAGGGGTCGTTCCTCTTTAACAAAAGAAGAGAACCTTTAAGAGGCAAATCGTTTGTCCTATGACTTTCTACAGGCAGCAGAAGGCCAGCATGCAAGTTCCTATCACAGAAAAATGTCAAAACATTTATATTCAACAATTCAACAATAGTATTACAGACAGATAACTTGAATATTATCTCTTAGTCAAAAAGACATATCTATATACATACACTAACAATTATAATATTGAAATCCTGATTATAATTGTAATATTGATATCCTTGATTATTATGCCATTCTTGATCTTGTTAAACAATACCTGAATTAAGATGCAATTATTATAATTGCCATCAGAAGCAATTATTATTAGAATGCGAATTCTTGGGACAACAATTCCTGCCTCAATCTTGATTTTGTGTTAACTTACATCTTCATACAAGAATTTTTTGAATTAATATACATACATATAATAATACTAATTGAAATTAAAAACCTCTTTTGGAACAGGAAAACGAAATCGCAGGACTCTTAAAAGGAAAGTATCCAGAAACAATATGTATATTAAATAAAATAGTGAAATAAGGTAGTACAAAGATTTTAATTACAGTATTATAGTATAAAATGATTAAAATAATTTAAAGTAATGCATACTCCGTAATAACAATTGTAACTTTAGATGAATAAGTAGTGTGACTAAAAATGGAGGACTAAAATGGATAAAGTGAAAATGTATTTCTTCAAAACAAACAAGGAGTTTCGTTTCGAAACCACAAATATTTACGATACCACGTTATTTATTATAACCAATGAGTACCTTTGAGCAATCTTACATCATGTCGTTAAATCTTCAGAGTAAATTTAAGTAAAAACAATCTCAATACAGCATAACTGTCGTCACGATTTAAAGGACCCTAAAGCAAGTGTACAATGTGTTTTTCCTTTTAGGACAACACGCAGGTGGAGAAGCATGCACTGTATAGTCTAATGCATTAATAGTTGCTCAGAAGTGTTGTGCAGATGAAATGAACTGAAACTGCCTCAACGATAGGGATATTTGGGGTATCAAGACTCCCACTAGCAATCGAAGCTCTGCTTCACCAATTAAAGCATTTACAACCTTCGGTGGAGATAGAATGGATGAATGGATTACTGGGTGACAATTTCCATCTAGCTCACTAATATCATTCATACAGGATGAGCATAAAATAATGTTCCGATTATAAGTTAACATTATTGCTGTTACGTTAACTTAGAATTAAATTTATTGCATTACCTGATAGGGAACTGTCCAAGTTTGTAATCATATGAGAATTTTGGTCACACAACACACATCTAACCGAAGTGCAAATCATTCCACACAGCAGTAGAATTGACTCCCCAGTCCGGAGATCCGCAAGATATCTGAGGTATGCACGGTCTTTCACGAAATCCAACAAAAAGTCACACACGGAGTGATATCGGCTGACCTTAGTGTCGCAAATTGCAACACGTGAGACGGCGTCTCCATTTTAACTCATTCTGCCCTCACTCAGCGCAGATGTGAACCAGAAGCGCGCACATGACGCGCACTCGGAAAACTTTGAGAGATGCTGTTTCGATTGCAGCTTATCTATGTATATCCTAGTAATTATATACTCCTGAAATTGGACCATTGTTTTATACGCATCCTGTATTATTAATGATATAGTATATTCTGATAACCAACATTAGCATGTTTCATTGAAAATTATACATATCACAGCAGCAGTCTGTTCTTTTTATTCATAAATTTCCCGTAAGACTTCGAAAATAAGAAAACTCCCTGAAATAAAGGGACAGTCTAGTTATATTATGATTAAAATTTATTGTACAATGAGAAAATACTAACACAGATAAATATATAAATAGAAGATGTGATATAAACCTTTCATCATCTCCAGAACCATCATTGCGTTGCCATGCGGAGTATTTCCTTCAACCTTTTAGGAGGTCGTACGGTTTGCTCTCTATCCTGCTATGGAAGGCTTTTCCATAAAACCGCCAAAAATAGTAGCTCTCAAGATACGGTTCCCGCTGCCAGTAACCGCTGGTGAAAATATAGTAGCTCTATGGTGGTTCATTGCTCCGCCATCATTGGAGCGTCCTCCATTTCCCATTAATACTGGGAACTACTGCACCGATTCCAACCCTAGTTCACATACGGATTCAGGGTCAGCAGAACCCACACGAAAATTTTGAGGAGGTGGGAACGCTTCCATATAGGGAATAATTGTCACTAGAGTTTTTCGAACAATATTGTGGAAGTGTTCGGACCAGTAAGACATCCCGTCTTAAAGAATGTTAATCTTTTATATAACTTCTTATACGTCAATTGTAGCATAAGTATAGAGGATTTAAAATTTTAATTACAATATATAATGCATGTTTGCTTCAGCTATAAGTTTAGTAAGCTTACTACGCACATGATAAGAAATGAATCTCACAGATTGATTGAACATGGCTACCATTTGTCAGGCAGTCGCCTTCTGTTAATTTTACCAGCTGTAGCATTCCAATATTGGATTTCTGTATCATTTTCAGAGGCAAAGTTCTTGTCTAATTTCCGTTGTTTGATACAATTGCTGCAAATAATTTAATCACATAATTATATGCAAACATAATTATAATTATATTATCTGTTGCAATACATGGGTAGGGCAAAAAAATGTACTAAGTTCATATAAATATTTTCCGTTGCCGATATCAATCCGGTTTTCAGCTTGGACGGTAATGAAAATGCGTCCGATGACGTGGGTAAAAGCAACTGTTAAGATTCTGACACGTTTTAAAAGGAAAATATTTCAAAATATGGGCAACAACGAACGGATGTTAATTTTGCTTTCAGTGTAACAATGAGTTACGTAATTATATTATAACATAAAAATTCTGTAGTATTGTATGAAATGTGGCATATTGTTCCAAAATTAATAATTATGGTTAAAGCTTTTAAAATTATGTAAATAATGTGAAATATGTAATTTCATACCAAATATTTAAAAATACATAAAATTAAATTTCTGAAAAAACCTTTGTAATTGTGTAATTGGTCGATATTTGTATTTTCTTTGGGTATAAATATATGTAATTAATATATTTAATTACATTAAACCAGGGTTCTAATGATAAAAAACAAAGTTTTCTTGTACGCGCTAGTCATAAAGAGCACAAATAACGAATGGCCGCTTGTTGAAAGCAATGGCCACTTCGTGCTTCCGAACATAACCGAAGTCGAAGGCAGGCTCCTACAGGCGATATTATTACAGTGCATTACATAATGTGATTGTGAGTGTTATTGTCACAAATCAACCATCAATGATATATTTGTTTCTTCATGAAAACCATAGAAGTTTACCATTTTCTTATATTAAACCAGAAATGTAAAGCAGTATTGGGTCTTCATCGATTAAACGGAATGGTCAGCAGCTGTTTTTAATATGATAACGTATCGAAAAAAAAAAAAACAGGATTGACGTTTCAGCTTCACAGTGTCCGAACAGTTTAAGGCATTACTTGATAAATTATGAGGTAAGATGGGTTGGAATCTGCCACAATTTCAATATTTGTTATTTTTAATTTTTTCATCGTTTGCACGACAGCAACTCAGTATAGGCAGAGTTACTTTTTAAATACAAGAGAAAGTTTTTTGTAAGTTTAAGATATATATTATTGCCTCAAAATCTTTCCAGCGTGGCATTAAAAAATAAATGTTTACATTTGAAGACACTTTTCGGTCTCTATTAAAAAGTAAAATAAATAAAATAAACTGGTGGTTCAATTCAATACTAACAGGTGTTAATTCTACCCAGTCTACCAGTCGGTAAAGATAATTTTACCTTTTTGCGTCTTCAACCCTGAGCCATACCATAACTCGACAGACGTCCGGGAGGTGGAAGACGGAAATTTCGAAGAGTTCCCGTACAGGTCGGGTGATTTGGGAGGGTGAGAGGCATCAGTGAGACATCCTCTTGCCTGTCAAATGAACGCTGAAAGATAGCTGTGATTATCTTGCAGGAACAGCATTGTTTCATCAGGATACCTTTCACTGACAGATTGGACCAAAATGAATTTTAAAAAGTAGCGGTAGATCAATTGTCTAGCCTTCCACACATTCGCTCAAGTTGTTCAAAATCTTCGAACGAAATCTGGCCCCAATATGAGACGCTTGCGCGACCACTGTGAACACGAGTAGTCATTTCTATCATATCGGTGACCATGTTGTCGTTATACGCGCACTGGCCCATTATACGACGGTGACACTACGAAGATTACTCTCTACCAGTCGCGTCAACGGCACGTGCAAGACGGTCTACGGCGTGTTCATCATAAGCGCAACCAAGTTGTTGCCTCAACTAAACTCTTAACAGTGATTCCTTATGAACTGTAAGCAATCGGAAAAGCGACAAACCGCAGCATATGACAAGCATCTTGTTTCTACCTCTGTCCGAAGATTCATCACCATCTCAAGTAGAAAGTATTTTACAATCTGTGCTATGTCGTTTTTTCTACCTTTCGAGCTTCCCTGTGAGCTTTGCTATGCCCAATGCCTCCCAATTCGTTTGGTATGCCATATCACGAGCAGCCCCAGACGGCGTAAACCCCGCGTTAATCAAATCTAATACAGCGGTACGTCTGTCCACCAAAACAGCCATATCTCAATTAAGAGAAAATATTTTAATAACAAGCGGGGCTGAAAGTTGAAATAGTATCTTTTAGTTGGGCCAGTCGCTGAGAGGGGTAGTAGTATGTTGTAGTACATGATCTGCGTGGCACGCTCTTGAGTAGAATAAAAGAAACTACACAAGTACTTGTAGCATTGAGCCAAACCTAACATTCCCATCCTTTAAATATTATAATAGAAATTATTATAAGTACACCGAATTAAGACATGCATATTTATTAAACGACTACATAGAAATCTTTTATTTTAACGAAATGAACAATCACATACGTTTTCTTTCTTAATAGGTGTAAGGATGTTAGCTTTGAAAGAAATGAGATAACTTATAATTTGTTTATAAGATAATTTACATTTAATTTTGGACAAATTATTTGTTCATAAAAAGAAAGGGAATAGAAAAGTGCATTAAAAGGTGAGGTTTAAGTGTAAAAAGAAGATGCGAGAGTGCAACTTGCACAGTTTCTAGCATTTCATTCCTTTGGAGTCTTGTAAGTTACTAGCCATAGCTGCAATCTACCTATAGGCTTGCTGTAAGGAATACTGGTGTCTTCTTTAAGCATGTAAATTATATCTGAAACCCCTCATCAACTGCGGGGCCTTGATTCGAAGGGGATTTAGTCATATTTTGCCATCCAAGAATGCGGACATTCTTTTTTTGAGTAAGTGTACCATAGATGTATTCCCGACCAGATAGGTATACTGAACTGTGACCATTAGTTACACATAGCAGAGCTAATTATCCGGACGTCAATCAACCGATACATCAATTATCCGACCGTAGGCTTTGAAACATCGGGGAAGGTAAAATCAATACATGGTGGCGTATTCTGTAATCGAATGTGAGATTCATCATACAATACGACTATGGCTAAAACTAAACAACAGCGCTGTGCAGATATATATGCACCATTTGTTATTTACTTTTTTTTAATACTGTTTAACGCCAGTTTTTACTACTGAGGCACCACAGGCGGTGGACACTGGTGATACATGAAATGAAATGATATATTGGGAAAGGAATTTTAAAAGAGGAATCGTTTCAGGCATAAGTTTAGGGTACCTCCCCGGCATTTGCCATTTATGAGGACTGAGGAAAACCTGGAAAAAAACTCGGTCAGGGAGGACGGTCCTGGCCGGATTCGAACTTCAGACCTCCCGCTCACGAGTCTGCGCCTTAACGACCTGGAACACCCATTGCGGTTTGTTACAGTTAATCAAGTAATTCGCTTATTCTGTCTTGTGCTATGTCATATATTCCACCACACCTATGTAGCCCATCCTATACAAGAGTTACTCCTATTACAGATTAGTACATAACCGCTAATCAATTTTAATACTTAACATTTTTAATAACGACTGCGTATAAAAGTTCATTTAAATGCTATGGACAAACATTTTTACAAAACTAAAAAGAAAATTTTGTTCTGCATAGAAAATAGCCTAATAAAATCATTTTTAACCAGCTAAACGTTTACAAATAATTTCTTTTTTAAAAATAAATCTTTGTCTGTTCCGTCAGACATACGTAAAGCATTGTTACTATTTATTTATGAAGTATTCCTGTATATAACAGGTTCCAGAGCAGCTCGCACCTTGTCTCCACCTTAACTTCCCCCCACAAATTGCAGTCGGTAGTTTGGGATGGCTACACGTTTTCAACAACTTGCTGCTGTTTTCCGAGTGTTGTGTCATTATGTTTCTTTCTCACCTTGTTTAGAGAGGCCTCTGAGCAAAATTTGTCGGCCGTTTCACATCCTGATTTGAATGGGGCGCTGATGACCTGAGATGTTAAAGAACGTCAGTAAATAAACCAAATAAAAAATACCTTGCTGCATTTCTCAGTTCAGAGCTTGTCAAATACCATTCATAATTCGATTATTCATCTCCGCAGTCAGGGAGAACGGTCCTGGTGGAATTCGAACCCAAGACCTTCCGCTCACGAGTCCGCGCCTTAACAACCTCGGCCACCCGTGGCGGAAATGATTTGAAATATATAATTTTGTTAAATATAAATGACAACTTTTCTACATATTTAAGGCCGTCTCCAATACATTTCTCACACCGTTATTCTAATTTCTTTATTCCACCATAAATTAAAAAAATAAATAAATAGAAAATAAATAATCGCATCTTTGACCTTAACATCACTCCCAAATGTTTTCCCTCTAAAATCATCATTCAGGAGTACATGGGAATGTTATGGGATCTGAAAGCATAATCTCCGATTGCAGCAGCTCTGTGCAGGCACACCTTATCATGAGATCAACACCTTTAAGCAAAATCCCCCTGTGACGGAACCATATTGCTGGCTTCAACTCCTGCCTATTGCGCAGGACGGGGGTTTCGATCCCTTCAGATCGTATGGTGCGATTGTATCCGTGGTTTTTTTAAGTTACTAGAAGTGCACCGAGCCTCTCCCTTCGAGTTGGTCTCGGTGTGGTATGTGGAGCGAAACTCATGCGATATAGAACAAGCCATTGTGTGACTAAGTCGGCATTGCTACATAAAAGCGCTCGGGCCACCCACCTGCAGAGTTGGGGAGGTCAACGCTAGACACTCCCGATTCTGTTTAAAGTTATAAGGTACCGACCCATGAAAAGCCTAAAGCGAAAGCCTGGTACCATGTGGTAATCCGCAATTTACGATATATCGGGCACTATTCACTGTTTCACGTAATCCAAAATTGATATTATATCCCAGAAGAGAGTCAAAAGATCTTTCCGATGGAGTGTTGAAAATTTAACGTTTTACTGGCTGGAGATGTGTGCAGACTGCTTTCCCAGGTTTGTCCCTTGCTAGAAAGTCTCCTTCATTGTTATATCGCTCCTCAAAGATCTTGCCTCCTAAACTCAAGATCGCGGGTTCAAACCCGGTCAGGACCGATGGATTTTTTCGGGCGTAAAAATCCTAAGTATGGCTTCCTTCGGAAGGGAAGTAAAGTCGTGGGTCCCGTGTCGTACATTTACGGCACGAAAAAGAACCTCAAGCATGAAAGAAGAGGCCTCTGAGCAAAATTTGTCGGCTGTTTCACGCCCTGAGCTGAATGGGACGCTGATGACCTGAGATGTTACAGAGCGTCCATAAATAAATCAATCAAAAAACTCCTCAAAGATTGATGAAATCTACATACGAATTATCTTGTGCTCGTCAGTCAGCATCTGAGGCATTCATCGTGCACACACTTGACAGCCTCCTTCACAGTGACATTTGCGAATCCAATACTGACGAATCCCACAACTTATAAAGAAATGCACCTGAAAGGAGTCAGCCTGACTCACTTTCTCATTAGTGGCTACCGTGCTGGACCGACTAAGAACGTTGTTCATCACGAAATGATGCTTGTCTATTTTAAACGCATCCACACATTTGTATCTTTTCTCTCACCAATACGGGCATGTACATACTGTTGCAGCATTCCTCTAAATATCCCACAAGGTTTCCTGTATTCATACTATAGAAATCTGATAACTGCTCGTTGTTCCTCTGCGGTGCAAACACATAAGAACATCGCTATTTTGTATATGCTGTAATTTCGATTTATGACAATTATTGGGCAATGCCATTATCATGTCTTAGAATATATCTTCTTTGCGTCGGAGTGTGAAACACCTGTGATTTTGTTTTATGAAATACTGTCAATTTTCTGTTACTTTTTGAAACGCCCTCATACATGCCCAATTTGTGTTTTGAAAGACATCTAAAATACATAATCTTTAAACATACAGATTTTAACAAAAAGCTATGTCAAAACTTTGGTTAAGCATTCCTCACATATACAAGATAAAAATATAATATATAAAATGGATCCGGAATTGCTTTATTTCCTTGTTACAGCCTCTTTTCAACACCTGTACCACATAGCAAAGTATTCAAAAACAGAACTGTGGGAAACAAAATCATATGAAATGTTCAAAATATCCCGTTAGCACGGATATATCCAACAACACACCATCGCAAGGACTCCCTGATGTGCTGGTGCATGCCTGGAATATTCCGTATTGTCTAGCAACCTTGCAGAATCTGAACGCGAAAATGCTCTACACCTTCGGCTAATCCATAGATCACATTAGTATCTGTCAACTCTGCATCTGAATACCTCATTTTACTGTACTTGATATAAGATTCGTAAACACACAGAACTGACACTAAGTGCTCGGTACTGTGTCAACCAATAAAGTGATCATCATAACAAGCGGACTAGTGGTAAAGAACTACCACAACAACCTAGGAACTAAAAGTCATGAAAGAGAAATATATTTCGCAAGATGTGGACGTTTAGCCTGAATAACATTCTTCAATTGGTCCATTGGTGAAGCATAACACTCCCCGGTGATGATAGTCTACCAGTACCATGCCATGAGAATCTCAGAAAGCCGTAGGCAATAAGATTCCCTACAGATGGAACTATTTTTGCTTTCTTTGGTGCAATATTGCCTGTTGCCACTGTATGGACTGCTCTTTCGTCTCTGGTGTGTAGAGATGAATCAGATTTTCATCTACTGCTATGAAACATCGGAGAAACTCATTGGAATTTCGTTTAAACACGTCTAAACACATTTGCGAAGTGCTCATTTGAATGCATTTTTGGTTCATGATGACAAATGCGCACCCATCGAGAGGAAAGCTTTCTCATATCCAAGCTTACCGCCACGGGTGGCCGTGGTCGTTAAGACGCAGATTCTTAAGCGGAAGGTCTGGAGCTCGATTCTCACCAGGACCATCCTCCCTGACTGAGGTTTTTCCCAGGATTTCTTCAATCCTCATAAATGGCAAATGCCAAGTAGGTACCCTAAAAGAGCTGGAACGTTTCCTTTTTTAAAAATAAATATCCTTTCACAATAGATCATTCCATCTCAAGTATCATCAGTGACCACCGCTTGTGATGCCTCAGCAGTAAAAACGGGCCTTAAACACTATTAAAAAAAACTTCGTGTAAAATGTAGTATATATTGCATACGCAATGTCAGCCAACTTGTGTACCGTCAATTGTCGAACATGGGTACGCATTGTAAATTTTTGTAACAATCTCGTCCGTCTTAGCAGTTTTGGGACGCCATGAGTGCACATCATCTTGAATGGATATACGACCAAGTTTAATTAAGCAGCCCTCTTTTTAACCGACGAAAACGAAGGGAAAGAATCCTTTAAAGTGAAATTTAACTTATTTTGTGTTTCTGTTGGGTTCAACCCTTCAAAAGGAAGTACTTTATCATAGGTCGTATTTCAGTTTTATCCATTTTGTAGAAAATGTAAACACTAATTTGTTTACACGAGCATCACAAACAGGTGACTACACTTATGCATCTGAAAATTTACAGCGCGTCATTTAATGGATGATACTTAACAACTACCATAGTAATTTGCCATCTTCACAACATCTCTCAGTCAGGCCGAGAACTTTTAGAACACCCGTAGCAATTACAACCATCCATTTAACCAGAGGTAAAAGCTAATATTTACCTAATGTAAGTTCTAAGAAACTGTTCTGTTGTGGAGTTATTGCCATAGAACAGCCTTGCTGACACTCTAGCTTGCATATCACGCTGTGTAAGCGGAGTTGTAGACAAAGAGCTCTAACAAGGAAATTCATAAAACATATTTGCACAATGTATATGCAAGGAATGCTTACCCAAAAGTTTGCATACATTTTAGTTACAGCTTGTATATAAGGGCGACGTAGGTTTGAGCTGATGGAAATAAAGCAGCTTATATATAATACCTCATAGTATTTAAATTGAATATTTACACTATAAATAAAAGTGCATTGAAATTAATGAACATTTATACATTATGATGGTTAATCATACCAGCACACCACGTGCAGGAAAGTGTTAACCTTCAACGGGCCTTCACACAGTAGAACCAGCTATCGACTGCCGAGGTGAGTCGGTCAATGGTTTCGTGTTCATGCAACAGGCTATAACTCAAATTTTGCGTTACAATGAGTATATTTTGAGTGTTTATATGCCTAGAGGGTTATTAGACCAGAGAACGTTTATTTATATACTGTTTATTAAAAATAAATCATGCAGGTATAAAGGAGAAAAGTCTGCGATATATTTCCAGGAGTAGTACGTCCGTTTAGACTCGCAATTGCTAAATTACTGAAAATAATTCCAATGCAGCTTATTTTCAACTACAGGATCAATAATAGAAAAAAAGTGTAAACAGAGAAAAGGATTAACGAGATTGACTTTCAATTAGAGATTCAATTAATGTGAGTAGAGCAGCAAATGGGCGTATCTGTTAGTAGTGTGCATAAAGTCACTGAACTACTTCATGCGTATAAAATTACTGGTATATCTGAAATAAAAGCCCTAAATTGACATTCTGTAATTACATTATCGACCATGTGCATGAAGGATTCTCATCTTAATGTAACTTTTTACACAGATGAAACTCGTTGCAAGCTGTAGGATATGTGAAATCAGAACAATAAGCGTTAGAGTAGCTTACAGTTCTGATCGACTAATTGCAGTGTCGCTTAGTGACACTGGTGTGGTGTGCAATTACTGAAAACCTCATTTGGACTCAAAATTATGAAGCCAAGCTTACTGCTCACAGTACATAAGCGATATATCGAGTCCATTTTTTTTATTACTAATTTGGCAACTGCTGAGAAAGAATGCATATTTTTATTTTATGGTACATGATACGAGTTCACAAATCGTGTTATGTATGGAGAAGAAAATGAGGCTAGAATTGTTAGTTTGGATTTGTGGCTCCTGGGATCTCCAGTTTACATTCCTATGATTTTTATTTATGGGGAAACCTTGTGCGCCAAAGTTTGCCAACAATACACCGATCTGGAGGCACCAAAACAAAATATGCGGATGACAATTGCAAAGATTCAGCAGGACGAACTGCGACGAGTGTTTTCATACCTTTTCAGAAGGATGCAGGCATTTCTCAAACAAAGAATTGATACTTTAAGCATTTTATGATGGTAAATACAATATAATTATTATAATTGATAAAAAAATTAACACTCTTGCTAGAAGTTCCGATCACGCGACAATATTTTCCCCGGCAAATGTCAAGATCCTTTTGCAGTGATTTGTCGACGGCAAAATCAATATGTGATTAATCAACGATATGAATACCTATATACTTGCTTTGTTTTAAAAACAAGCTCATTTCATGATTTACGGCTGTTTGTCAAAAACATTTTAACAGATGTAACAGTTTTAAAATTTTTTGATAATGAAAAAAAATAATAAACTGGTTACGCAATACACTGTGTCCAGGTTAGTGCGGAAATAACGACACACTATAATCATTTTCCATTCAAAGCTCTTCAGTTTAAAAATTTATTAGCACTTGTTATATGAAGTACAAGATATGGATGAACTAAGCGTTTTGGCTAGCTATAGAAAGTGAGCATTCACCTTTCCAATTGTGATACATGCAAGCTGGGCGATGTTTACTTAAAACCAGCAACCCTCGATCTGCGTTGTATTAATTCAGTAAATAAGATATTTTTGGAAACTCTGCGTCAACAGACAGGAGAGAAAAGTGAAAGTTACCACATGCATACAAAAAGAGTATACCGAAACGAATAGAATTAGGAAAGATAACGAGTTACAACCACGCGGTCCTGTGGTTTGCCTAAATATCCAGGTGTGTTAGTTGCCTAAGTACGGTCTTTTTACGCAATATTTCCTTACCCTGAAATATCTAATGCCAGATAACTTTAAGCGTTCCGGGTCCATTTACACACTCGTATGATCAAACGTTCATTAATTGTCTATTTACATCTTAATTATAAGATACCTTAAAATGTAATAAATAACTAAGGAACACCACTGTAACTACTGATGTAAGACATATTCCAGAAAATGTAGTTTAATGTTCTTTCAGTCACATGATTCAAACACAAATTATATCATTATACAATTACTTTCTTTAACACATGTGGAAAATTCGCTGTTTATAAATGGAACATAAGGCCAGCAGTTTATATCTTGGTAGTTGAACGGAGAAACGACAGCGAATATTTTCATAAAATGTTAAGTCAGCAGTTAGAATACCTATAGAGAGGGATAGAAAAATTTCCGACTATTATATTCTTATTTATTTTTCATGTTCATTTTTTTATTTTGTAATTATTTTTTTTATTTATTTTAGTTTTAACAAACTATTCCTTTTATCCTTCCCAGTGCCCGATTCAAAGAGTATAATTTGCAGCATGCAGCGACTAAGCTTTCTGACATTTGGTGGCAACATGGACGTGAGTGGCAGATGTCAACGTATCCAAACTACGACGGCCAGAGCATGCAATTCACTGAAGCTTGAGACCTAAAATTATCTTCACGTTACTCCAGCAGTAGGAAATGCAGTGCCTGTCACGGAAACCTACTGACAGACAATTAAGTTATGGATGTCCCCAAAAGTTTCGAGGAAAGCACACAGCCAGCAACTTATCATTGCGGTATTCAATCGGGACTCCCCTTGGTTTGCAGGAAAATGTCCTAAAGAGCTAAGTAATATACCAACGCCCTATTTAAACTTTTAGATAACCAAAGCTTAAAAAAGAAAAAAAAATCCTGACTCTAAACAACGTTTACAGCTCACCGCTTTTATGTTACCTACATTTTGCATTAAATATTTAGGCTTTTTTCTTGTTTTGGAGGTTTGTAAACGTGCCAAGGTTAATATCAAAGACACTGAGGCCTGAAACTGCTGGAAATAATTCAAAACTTTCAGTGCAGCTTTTCGTGTCACGTCATTATCATAAATTAATATCTTTTAATAAAATATGTATCCATAAATGTAACTACTAGGAAGAAATTATTTTTTTCTGCAAATGTGAAACAAAGCAAAGAATTCCGAGCGTATTTGACCCCTTAGGGATTAATTTCAGCCTTCGATTGCAAAAGTGGAATGCTAAGGGTTGTAGAAAAATGTTTTGTTCAACAAATGCTCTTAAAAGGCTTGTTTATCTCTCTCCTTTGTGTGCACATTTCTTTGTCTCAATTAATAAATATGTACAGGTTATACAGCCCTTCACTTTTGATGAATGGCGGCAGTAGTACGCGCTCTTGCATTACTTCAAGCTGCTGATGAAAGGTTCTGAACCTGGAATCACAGAATATGCGACAGTAGCGTGATGAATTACGTCTGTCTGAAGCGGTCTCAAAGACCAGAATCACAGTGAGCTCTTACTACTGTGCTTTTCATTACTTCCGTCCCTTTCTTCGCTAATCCGCATTTGAATTGATTCTCTCATGAAGAGGGCTTCCTCTTCCCCCCCCCCCTCCTCTGCTACCGAGCGGAGGTATCGCTCTGGACTCGCAATCGGGAGGTTCATCCTGACCTTGCGTTTTTTCGTGGTTTCCTCTGGTCACTTACGCCAAGAATGTTTGCATTTCACACATTTTCGGCTCTCTCATTTTATATCATTGCGTTGGTTCTGTATAAAAGTTAAGCAATCATTCTCAAAAATAAATTAATTATGCGTGAAAAACAGAATGGTTTTCGTTAAGGGAAGATCTTCCTGTGATGGATACTTTATGTTAAAATAATTAATTGAAAAACGCAAGAAATTCAAAACGCAGACACAAGTCACATTCATTAATTTTAAAAAGGTTTCACTAAATATATCGAAGTAAATGATTGCATGTTTTAGCAGATGATCAAGTTCCACATTTAACTTTTAAATGTTCTTAAGATTCACACAAAAATTTTAATAGCAGTTAGAACTAACAAGACATTCAAAATGGCAGAAGATTTACAGTGGAGTGAGACAAGGATGTGGCCTATCTCAACATAATAGTATAAACATACACAGATTAACTCAAAATTGCAAACAGATGGATTCATCTCAATCACTCGAAACAGATGGATGCTGAGATTTAGTTCTTAGGGCCTCTGCGGAATGTTATTTTTAATACAGAGTACTCAATATGAATACTGTCAATGTAAATTATGTCATGAAAATAAACATTGAAAAAACTAAAATCGCGCCATTCTGTAAAAAATATCCTGTTCCAAGTAAAAACTGTTTAAACAAAGACAATTCATCTGGTCATAAGTTATCATTTTTCAATGAAATAGATGTCTCACAAAATTTGATAAATAAACAAGGGGAATAATTAACAAAATAATGACACCTTTCGTTTAATGGAGACACACAAGAATTTTTCTGTATAGTTACGGAAGTGAAGCATGGACAATGAGTGCAAACATCATAGAAAACCAACTAGGAAATTAAGTTTATGAGAGCAACAGTAGAATATTGCGGAACGGTGGAAGTTTGCGGTACCAGATCATCAATGAGCCTTTTGTACCTCCCCTTCCTACCCCAATGAAACCGCCACGGGTGGCCGAGGTCGTTAAGGCGCGGAATCGTGAACGGGAGGTCTGAGGTTCGATTCTCACCAGGACAGTCCCTAAATGAAGTTTTTCCAAGTATTTCTCAGTCCTCAAAAATGGCAAATTCCGGGGAGGTACCCTAAACTTAGGCTGGAACTCTTCCTTTCTTAAAAAAAAATTTTTTTCTGTTTATCATTTCATCTCATGTATCATCAAAGTCCACCGTCCATCGCCTGTGATTCCTCAGTAGTAAAAACGGACGTTAAACACTATTAAAAAAAAAACAGCGAAAGCACCTCCGAGAGAAAGAGGTAGGAGAGGGATCACATTGAACATACAAACGCGACATGAGTACCCCCTTCAAGAAGTCCGACCCCTTTAGACACGTCAGGGCAGAAATCTTTCCTAGTGAGCAAATTCCACCACCGCGTGCCGCACACCGCCAACCCACCTTTTACCCTGCAAGCAGAACTATAGGATAAACTATGATGAAATGGTAGAGCGGAAATTTCGTTGGAAAAAAATATATTCAGCCTAAGCGATTAGGGAAAATCACGACAAATACAAGGTAAGGGTTTTGAACTCCAAATATTCCGAATGCTTGTCCTAAGCGCGTCTGTTAACTTAGTTAACAGCACATACTTGATGGAAACATAAGAAATGAGGTGGTGAGCAAGAACTTCAGTCACAACCGCTTCTTATGCATTTAAAAAGCAATTAGCAGCTTCAGTGGAAAAAATCACGTCCAAAGAATCAACAAAAATAAAGTCTCATAGGCCGTGCTTCAATACCGTCCTCAAGGGGAGAGATGTTTGGGCCGCCCTAATAGTGGAGGAAAAAATGACTCATTGAGACCGAAACAGGCCACATGGTCTTATATTTATTTTGGATGATGATACGCAAAGAACCATCATATATATATATATATATATATTGATCACTGTCCTAAAAATCACATAATTTGTGCGCGACAGGAAATTTGAAAATTACAATAGATATCTAGGACATTAAAATAATTATACTCTCCTAATTACATCGCCTGTTGCAGACTCTTAGAGAAAACATATGGAACAAGGAACTGCTTAAAATATCTTAATTGTGGGGAATACTACAAAACGGCGACTATGCTTCAATTTTAATATAGGTTCAGATGTTAGTAGTTGCGGTTGTGGCGTTGGTGTATTTTTGAAGTAGTCTTAGTATAATATTTTAGAAAAGTGTATCTAGATACTGCGCCGCCTATGTCTAAGTGCCAAATCCCCGTTTTCTCTTACTTTCTTGTTTCATCTGTGTGGTAACCATCTCCCTATGTCCTTTCTCCCAACTGGTAGAGATTAATACTTTATTTTCTATTAGTGATGACTCCATAGCCTTACCATGGGCTTATTGGGCGCGCCTTGAATTCAAAGCGAGGAGCAGCGATTTTTTGAGATAAAGACGTCTTTCGGCCAGCTATTCAAAATTTGTAGGTTCATTGATCCTTCCCCACGCCTTAACCACTGACCAAGACATGTACGTTGTTTTATTTATTTTAATTCTCTTTAAATTTGGAGGGTTTATTTGTTGTACTCTGTAGAATTTTTGAAGGCAAACACGTGGAAAAATTAATGTTTTATATTACCTTTCTTATTGTGCTTTGCCATTAGATTTCTTTAAATTGCAAATTGAAGGCAAGCACGTAGTAATAAAGGTTTTACTGTGCTTTGCCATTTTTTTTAACCGTACATTGAAGGCAAGCATGCAGTAATAAAATTTTACATTACTTTGTTTATTGTACTTTGCTATTAAATTTCTTTAATGTGTAAGTGAAGGCAAGCATGTGGAAATTATTTGTTTTACGTCACTTGGTGACGTACTTTGCCATTAAATTTCTTCATTGTAAATGCTAAATGAAACATTGAATGCCCTTTTAGTGAGAGCTGTAAGTCTTTGTCTCTTTGATTACAATAAATTATAGTTTTGTACAGTTATTGTCCCGTAAGTGAAGCTTCCCTTCCCGGCCACACCTAGGGTGCCTTCCTTAGTTCGTTTCCTAACTTAAAATGCATGCGCAGGCATTAACGGAAGGATGCTGAGATTTTTTTAATCTGTATTAAGGAAAGACCTATAGCGTATTCCAGAAACTGATAGGAAGCTGGCAGAGAGTCCTGCCGAGGAAACTTGATATGAATTATACATTGTATAAAATTTGGGAATTCCTGAGCAAACTTCGTTCACTTTTGCACGATACGGGTAGAGCGTAAAAAAGTAATGTACATGCCCTGGAAAAACAAAAATATAACACTTTTAGTAGTTAAAGAGTCCTCGATGAGGGGCATCTCCCTGAGGAACGGATGAGATGAGGGAAACACCTGTCGACCAAGATCTACGGTGGTGACTGCGCGGATGCAGATGGGTCCCTAACATGTTTTCCAGAATTACATGACGCCGGTAAAGCCTCTCCCCTAGTTGTACGAGCCTCTCACAAAGTCACTTCCATTCCTGCCTCGGGGACAGAAACCTTTCCAGCGTCAGTCCACATCGCCCTGGCACTTTCGACCTTGTAACAGAACCAACGGAATGAAATGATATGAAGTGGGAGAGTGGAAAATTGTGGAAAATAAATATCCATTCCAGCATTCGCGTAAGTGACAAGGAGAAACCATTAAAAAAAAAAAAAAAAAAAAAAAAGTTCAGGTTGGTCGGCCCAATAGGCATTGAACCTGAGTGCGAGGTTCAAACGATACTACCTGAGCCACTGTTCGGTATCAAACAGCTACACTCACATCTTAGAGTCAAACTGTGTCACATAGAAACGTCAATTGATGGCCTAGATCTTTAGGACCTGTTTGGATGTAAAAACCTGCATCTGGTTTTAAAATTATGATGTAACCAATTGCGCACGGGAAGAAGTGCTATAAATTGTATTTTAATTAACACTATTCACCCTTTGCCGCGATAAGAAAGTCCCCAACACCAATTGGGCAGATGATATTAATACTTAGTCAAAATATGAAAATTATAATTTTGCATTAAAAACACGAAGTTATAACATCTAACCAAAAAACACAGTCACAAAATTTAACTTGTATTCAACAGAGGGAATTTTCCTGGAAGGCAAATAATTATAGAGGATAATTTATCAATAAACTCAAAAACAGCAGTGGGCAGGATGCTACAATCATAATCTGTTTTTGTCTTCAGAATACAATGTAACACGCTGCAGTCTGCGTGGACTTCGTTGTTTAGTTGACACATGCCTCTGACTATAATTTGTTTTTATTTATATTTTTTATTTTGCTTTATTTACTTATTTATTGCTATTTTGTAAACAAAACCAGGTTTATCTACAAAGTGAGAATTTCATGTCAACTGAACATTTGTTTTATAAATAAAATTACTTTTTATTCTAGTAAGTATTCCAATAAAAAGAAAAGAATGCTTTTCCTTAGCACCAGCTCACACTTTCTACTTTATTGAGAGTATGGCTTATAACACACATCTCAAGAGCGCACTTTTTCCTGAGCAGGGAAAATTTCGCAAATATGAAGAACCACTAAATAGTTTGAAGTCCATGATACTATACGTTCCTTTCAACCTAGCGAATTTAAAATAGCTTTAACACACAAACTCCAAAGTTGGTGATAGATGCATTCAAGTTTATTATAGTTAAAAAATAAATCCTGAAATGCTTTAAGAGATATAGTTTTTACTTTTCTTGGAAATAAGCGTGACCGAAAGAATGCTGAAATAATATGACACTATCGATAACTATTTTTGGTGTAGATCCGCAGCGTACGTGGGTCAAGTTCACGCTAGTCGCCTGTCATAATAAACAACACCGTTCCCGCGCTGATGGCTGCACGTGGACGGTAAGTCAGGTTTCCTGTTACGAGAGGAAACGTTTCTGTCCTTTTGTTCTTGTAATTAATTTTGAAGGTAAGAGATCAGTATTACTCTAGTTTTTATGTTAGTACACCCACCAGTGTTATTAATTACAGTGGATTAGTGAAATAAATTTTATATAGTGTATTGTATTGAATGTTACCACCAGTAAAAAAAAAAAAAATAATAATAATAATAATAATAATAATAATAATAAGTGTATAGAAATAGCCCCCATAGTACAAAATAATTAAAAAAAAAAGTCGGAGAAATTGGAAAATTACGGAAGGAGAGCTGTTGCGAGTGACTGCAAACGGACTCTACTTTGAACAACTCCTATAGAACTGGTCGATACTCATTATGAAATAGCGTTAATATTAAATGCACATAGTTGATAAAAGTTGTGCGAGTAAAATATAAGGGAAGCATGTCAATTAGCGGAGACGGCGACTGGCACAATCTTGGCCGCGTTTGGCTTATGTTCTGCTGCGGACGCAAACCAAAAATAACTGTGTATAATATTTTAAACAAATCGGTTGTAACACCGATGTTAAAGAGAATTTTATTCACTACCATCAAAACCACTTGTGAGAAAACTTTTGAGATACTTGATCAAGGAATGATGTAAAATGTTTAATCAATAATTTAAAAATATATAGATAGAAGAGTGTGAATACAGGTGATGGCATCTTATCAAACGGCACTGAAGAACATTTCCAGAAAATAAAAGAGAAAACATTTCAAATACAGTAAACATTAGAACATATTTATATAAAATTAGACATACTTGATATTTTATAAGGAAATAATGCTTCAAATTAATAATAATTTTAAATGTATTTCTGGAGATTATATGCCAATATTCACGCGACTGTTCTTTTTAACTTAAAATATTGTTATTTGTGTGGTGGAGATTTCTGGAGACTATATTCAAACCTAGTATTGAAAATATGTCTATCACCTATAAAGAAAGAGAAAGGGTTTTTAATGAATATTATTTATGACTATTTCGTTTATTCACAATTGACGCTAAAAACCGAAAGTTCTGATTTTCCTAAATGTATATTAAAAATTATAAAAATTAAATACATTTTCTCTATATCTCTCTGGAAGCAGCAATTTAATGGTATTAGATGATTTGAAGAAACTCGTTCTCAGTGTGGAGCCATATCTCAATTCACGGCAGAACTAATCGTGTAGCTGTTAGCTCAATGCCAACTGGCATGCGAACATTTTCGACCGAGGTCAAAGTAATTTACTTAAAAGCTTTGAACTTATACTGCGTATCCCGAACAATTCAGTGACCTTCTGACGAAAATACCAAAACAGTAAAATCGCGCATTTCAAGACCTTATTAAATGCCCATCAAGGACCTAAATGTGGGCCTTCTGCCAACATTTCGCTGTTTCAATATCAATGTTTTCGCTGCCGAGGACGCAACGCATGGAGGCATTTGGCCAGAGTAACATTACTTAACGCTTTTCACTCGGGAAATGCTTACGTTACTGTCCTTGTTGATATTTCTTTCGCGTCTCAAGAGTTTTGCAGTCGGTATAGTATCTCTCCGCCACACTTACATCCGGCCGGAAATTGCCCAGTTACATGTTTGGCTCGCTATGTAACATCGTTTGCTAGCTTTATTTATTTATTTTTTTAAGCATTTAACGCTCCATACCGACAGCTACAACGTCTTTGGGACAGCGAACGAAATTAATTTACGATTGTCCAAAAGCACCCGAACTTAGCAGATGTCCGTAGAAAGCATGTCCGAAAACTTCACTTCAGACAAGCCATATCTGTAGAATAATTCCGTACTTAATCTTTAAGAGGTACGTTTGGTGGGAAATGGGTTCCGACTGCTCTTGGGACTAGACATTCTGGTGCGGATTGCGTTCGTTTTGAAAATTTAAGACGCAATCGAAGAATGAATGTAAAACCACAAACTGAAATGGAAGTACACTCTGATACACGTATGAGCAAGTGACGAATGACAATAATGTTGCAAACGGGAGAAATAGTTTGGGCCTCTGCAGGCAAATGCAACCAAACAATTACAGATGCAAAGCATAGCATTAAATAGTATGCACTTTTCTCATAAAATGTGAGCTTTCTTTCACAGTGTACTATTTCCAAAAAATTAATTATCCTTGAGGTTTTTGTGATGGCAGAAACATGATTATATAGTTTCTCAACATCTTAGCTATATCATTTCTTCCCTCAAACAGGAACGTTTACTTTTAATTATAGACAAATTTCAACTTAAGTGATGACAAAAAGAAACCTTGCTGAAAAATAAAACTTTTGGAATGAAAAACTACATTTTTATATTAACCAGATTCTGTCAAGAAGGAGCACACATCAAAGATAGCAGTGGAGAAGTGATATATTCTACTGTTTGTAAAATGTTGAATCTAACGTACACTACAAGTTCAGCCTGAAAGTGCTACACACTATCTAATTAAACTTCGATAAGATAACTACAATATTCTTTTGAATTGTAAGACATCACAGACGCATTTATTAAAAAAAAAAACAGCAGTGTGAGAATGAGATTTGGTTGAGAAAAAAGACTCAGGGACTTTTGCTCAAGTGTTCTTAAAAAAAAAAAAAAAAGTTTTTGACAAGAGCTGAGTGATTTGTCTTCGTGAAACTTAGCAAAACAATGAAATCAATGTTTTCGGAGCATTGATAACTGTTTGCAAGTGCTGCTGATTGCTTTAGATGAAATACCAGAGCTATACGTAGCTTCCTGTCAAAAAGCTGTGCTCAAATTAGTACAACCTGCACTCATTTGCCATGATTTTTTATGTTTTATAACACTATATGTAAAATTATGTCTGTATTTAATCCCAATTATATCTGCTGAATTCATAACTCTTTTAATGGCTTGGCTATAAGTATGATTTTCAAACCAATTGTACATTTTTTTTCATAAAGTACATATTCTTCTTTAGTAACAAACATTAAATTGATAACTCATCAAGAATGAGATGGGCAATATTTGCTGTAGTAGAAATAATATGAGGAAAGGTTTTTGGAAAAGTGTCAAGAGACAGACTGGAAAATATGAACAGACAAAAAATGTGGACATTAATGAAAGAGAAAATCTTCTTGATTGTGCTGAAAGAATTCAAAACTTTACTATCAAAGAGAAATATATGTGCAATATTTGTATACCATTTTGGAGATAGAAGATATTGCATGGTTTAAATTCAGAATTTGGAAAATAAAGGGTTTTAGAATTGGGGCAGAACAGGTTGTCTGCCCCATATACAGCAGTATTTTTTTTATATTTGGTGTAATTATTGTTGTTAATTAATAATGTGTTACATTAATAAAGTAATACAAGAGTAGGCTATTTTGAAATTGTTTGGGCCAAAAACAGCGGTCACCCTTTTGTAACAATGTTATTAGCTTGGAATTTATATTAATAAACTATAATATAGGTAGAAGGTAGAGCAACCCCTTCATTTGTTTAAGGGTGATTAATGATTTCGCCTTCTGGCTATCCGAAGACGAAAATATTGTTTAATAAAAAAGTTAAAAGAGGTTCTTAAAAGTACTATAATTGTACAATTTTATTTCATATTTTTGGGGTCTGTGGAATAAGTGGCCTGGAGTAGAAAACCCATAAACTAATCTATTTGTAATTGATTTAACAGAAAATAAATTCAATTGAATATTAAGTTGAAAATTTTCAGAAAAATTACTATATTTTGTGTGAAGCACTTTGTTCTTTATCGAACCTTGAACTTTTCTGGCTTAGTACATTTTTGCTCCTGTTCAACATTAGTTTTACAGAGTATTTCTTTCCTTCAACTTCTGTATTTTTTTTTTTTTTTTTTTTGTAATGCATTCTCTTTTAAAATGGAATGTTGATACACTTTATGGCAGGTTGTTTCCTCATGCATAAAGGAGAAGCGGGTCTTTACCAA
The DNA here is from genome assembly GCA_030762175.1 of Metallyticus violacea. Lineage (NCBI taxonomy): Eukaryota > Metazoa > Arthropoda > Insecta > Mantodea > Metallyticidae > Metallyticus > Metallyticus violacea. The sequence goes on along the minus strand of CM060846.1, from coordinate 96,499,402 downwards.
ACCAGGATGCACTCTGCAGCAGGAGTTGCTAAGAACGATTTACGTTCTGGTCCTGCTTCTTTGTTCCAAGACCATATTATGAAGTCTCCCAGTCTCGAAGACAAGACACCACATTCCATAAAATTACTGAGGTTGGACATTCAGTTTTCAGTACACAGTCCAACTTGAACTTCTCTCTCCAGTTTGAGGTGGAACACGTGGCGAACATTTTTCGGGTACCGCGAAACATAACTCAAGCAATTCTGTAACTTTCACCAAATTGATTGAACACTCGAAGTAGAACTTTGATATTAGGAGATAAAATCAGGAAATCAAATAGTTCATCACTCATCACTCAAATACACTTTTATTCGGTCTTCAGAATTCCAGTGCTCAGTACCTTAACCCATTAAAGTCGTTTCTTTGCAATTTTTCCTTTCTTATGACTTTATACCCTCCTCATATTCCCCAAAAACAATTTGTTAGCCACAGTTGTCATTTTCATGCTTAAGTATTTACAAGTGGTTTTCTATTCTTTAGTGCTAAATTTTTCCGGGCTTTTTGGCCGTGGTTCTAATGGTCAATTCATATTTATGATGACCAGATAATTCTTCAGGCACTATTCACAATAAAATTGAATTGACCATTAGACCACGGCCAAAGAGCCCGGAAAGATTTATTAAGGTCCACGACTCCGTCCGTGAAAGCCTACATATGTATTTAAGTTAAAGATTATCTTGAGTAAGTATAATAAAACGAACACATCTGTAAGAGTCAATCAGCTCTTTAGTATTGATGTCCAGAAACTTGCATTAAAACGTAAGCACTCGATTTGTATAGATCCTGAGATAGTCGTTGATTTCGCTGATGCGGTAAAGCATGAAGTTGCTATGCAATGAAGTCGGCTTCAGTTCTAGTCACAAGCTGTCTTTCAAAATATGCTTCACCAATTTTAGCATGAAAATGCTGTTTCTTTCATATCTGATAGTTGGCACCCTTAAAACATGATTTAGAAAGCATTCTTGAGTCAGCAATGCGGATGTTAGACAGAAGAATCCGAAAGTAAATTAATGCACCAGAATTAATTCCAAAGAACTGTCATTTGACTTGCAATTCGTTTTCTATATTATCTAAAGCGCCATTGCCTTCAATCATTCATAATTTTGAAGCACTCGCTATTTCAAATAAGGATACTCTAAGGACCCTTGAAACAGGCATTTTTTACAACAAAGCCAGCTATTTTCATTAATTTTGCACTGTCCTATATTCTGTTACTTCTTTTTATACGAGTAACCATAGGATGTTCTTGAATTTTCATGTTTTACTGATGAGTATGAATTTTTATATTTTATTGGTGAGTTCTGGCTTACTCTTAAGAGATGAATGAGTCCTTCCAGTGTTTGAACAGTTTTCTTTTTCAGAACTCATTCTTTATCTCAAACTTAAAGCTCCCTCTTAATAGTATACATACAGTTTTTAAAAGTATTTCAAATACTTGTTCCAAAATCTCACAGTTGCTGCGTTTAACACAGAGGATAGGGGCAGTTCAGTTTTCTGGCTCCATGGGCGCTGACTTTGATAAATTCACGCTGATAATATAGATTTTACACGCTCACAATTGATGCTGTGAACGCAGCGTGTTTTTAAGTTGTCAGGTATATGCATTTAGAGAAAACAGCGACAATCAAATCTTTTCAAGGTTTTGTCCGTAAACGCGGTCATGGATAGTCAGCGTTTAAAAAAGAGGAAGGAGGTCTAGGTCACTATCACGCATCTCACCTTTGAAACTTGCCTAGTCTCGGGGTCTTAACGTATGCATTCTGTGTTCGCATTCTTGATACAACAATGCAATTTCATGTCGCAATGCTTGCGGTTCTCAGTTTTTTCTTCTGCTTGCCACGGTCGCCTATGGACGAGCGTTGTAATGGGGAAGGAATTGGGCAAGGAACCCAATAACAAGGTAGGATGACTCTTTTAAAGGTGATTTCAGTTACAAAATATAGCAGAGAAATTCAAGTACCAAATGTGATATGTAATCTTGTATATTAATAAAATTTGACAATCACAAAAATATTAAAATTCAACGGAATATTACCAATCTTCAAGCCATTTACTTATGAATAAAATATTAATTATTTCAAAATATGCGCTTGAAGGTTGTATTCACAATTTAAATAGCAAACTAACAAGCGTTCATTTAACTTTATGTACACAAACAACTCCAAATAATTACCTGCTGTCTAAACAATGAGTAGTAAACATACAAAATTATCTTAATATTCTCCACCTAACCAAAAATAATGAAAGAGTTAATCAGGAAAACAACTCCAATAGAGAGCATAAGAGAAAACCAGGCTGAAAGCTTACACACAACTCGGTCTAATTATTACCGACAGTGCAAAGTAAATGTAAATAAAAGTATACATATAAGGATAATTAATTATCCCTGCTCTCACTACAGAAAATGAGTCAGGCTCCAGATTTAAAACAAGAATTTTACTGGTTAAGTCTTGCTGGAGGATATTGTCGCAGAACGATGGAACGCGTGTTAATTTGGGGAACCGAGGAAACATGGCTGTACGTGCGGTTGCAGAGTCCTGTAGGAAAGATGTGAACCTACGTTCCCTCACAGTTAAATAATGGAAAAAAGAGTTGCAAAATATTCTGCATACACCCATCTCTATCGTTTCTTTTATAACGTTTTTTTTAAAATGGTGTTTAACTCCCGTTTTTACTACTGAGGCACCACAGGTGGTGAACACTGGTGATACATGAAATGAAATAATAAATTGGGAAAGGATTTTTTTTTTAAGGAAGGAAACGTTCCAGGCCTAAGTTTAGGGTACCTCCCCAGTATTTACCAGTTATGAGGACTGTGGAAAAAACCTCAGTCAGGGAGGCCGGTCCTGGCGGGATTCGAACTGAGACCTTCCGCTCACGTGTCCGCGCCTTAACGACCTCGGCCACCGTGGCGGTTATCCATATTAACGTGATTAAAACACTGTATTACTCCGCCTAATGAATGCTTAATACACTGTCACACAAAAACATGTTCGTGCGTTTCTAGAGTTAAGCTTGTACTGACCTCCCCCACGGCTCCCCGGCTGGCTTTCAAGCCTGGGAACTGCAGAGCTCGATCAATACATGGAGGGGTCCCGCAAAGGTAAAATAACCCACTATAACTCAATGTATGTATGTTCCCCACGGAAAGTACTTTTTAGGCTTGAATGCAACATTGTTCATATGGTATTTTCATTCCACCTTTTCTAGTAATTGCAATAATTCTGGGCCTGAAAAAGTAAGTAGGGAAGTGAATAGCACTGATGACCACAACAGCAGCTAAGCTGAAGAGGCCAACAACGGTAGCACAAGGTGATCGTTTCGACAGATCTTGAGGGGCGCAGCTGAAAATAGGGACTTTTAATTTCTAAACCCTCTGAAACTAGTTAATGAAACTGAAAGTCTAACAGATGAAAAAATGTAATTAAAAAGTTTTTCCTTCGTAGTCTCTCGGTAGTTTTTTGTCACTTCAATTTCATCTTCAATATCCGTGGCCATGGTCGTTAGAGCTTTACACTCTTCTGGTTTGGGGGACTGCGAGTTCAGTCTCGCCTCAAATACAGATGCTCGTGTTCGTGTATTTGAGGATCGTGTGAAAAGTTCGGATGAAAAGCATGCTTTGGAAAATGTAAATGTAGCTTCTCAACACAGTCTACATTCTTCACTAGGTACAGCAAATTTTAAATTCCTTTTATTCCGAAGAAAATAACGTTTCGTCAAACCCAGGCACAGTTATCATTGATATCTTCAGCCGATGAACATTTCCTTCCACCGAGGTGAAATCTTAAGTTTGCGAAAAGGGAGTAGACGATCGAGTTAAATCCTCGAAATTAGGTGAAGGAGGAATAATTGAAGCTCCATTTGTGCATCTTCGTTATTGGTATCTTGATGCATTGCCAGGTGGAATATACTTTGTGTAAGACAATCTTGGCTGGTTTACCTTCAATTTTATCTTTCATGCGGTCCAGTGAAGTTAAACAGATTGTTAACAAACAACACAGCAATAATTTCAGAAATTGTAGAAGTTTCTTAGACAAGCAACTCGAGATTGGGAGTCTACCTGCCTGCTCAAAGTTCAAAGATAAGCTCCTAAAGAGGCAGTACGTCACTGACTAATGAAGCTTCCGTAAGAAATGATATTATACAAGAACGAACGGAAGTTGTGGATCGCTTCTATTGGAGCAGTCGTATGACACTGGCAATAAGCAAAAGCGGACCATTTTTAAGGAGTTCGGGTCTTGTTGTAACTTTCATGCTTTTACGTCTTAAGTGTGAACACAATTCATCATAAAATAATTATTTATGACATAGGTGTTAAAAATGGTATTTTATTTTGTGAGTAGGAGCAAAATGAAATCATTTTAAACACGTGTTCATAGGAATACACTAATTTTGGACATCTCATAATATTTATACGAAAACTAGTAATTATTTATTAAAATTAGTCCAATCATTCCCAAGCGTTATTTTTTTTTTTTTTCCTCAAAGAAATAGTGCATTTATTTTTAAACTTCTGAGTAATGATACCGCAGCGATGGTAATTGCATTGGGTTGGGACGTTAGGGACGGAGAAGGATATTTTGGTACTTCATTCCTGTTCAAAGGCTGACCGCTCGTGCCCACACCCCCAGTGAATGCACCTTTGGGAGGAAGGGGTGAGGCACTGACATAGACGGGATTTTCAGATAAATCACTGACGTCGACGGAACCCCTTCTAACGTTTCGAGCGCTGAGAAGCTCCATATAGGACGAAAGAGCAGAAATAGTTCCAAACCGCAAGCCACCGCCACAACGCACCATTTCGCCTGGCCCTGGAACTTTAGAAAAGACTTGAAATTATATGAACTGGAAGAGTAGAAAATTCGTGGAATGGAAATATTCTTTCCAACATTAGCCTAAGCGACCAAGGGAAACCAAAAAGAAACTTCGCGTCAGGATGGCCTGTACCAAGGGATTTGAACCCGAGATCTCTCGAACGATAGTGCCAATTGTTACCGCCTGAGCCACTGGTTATTAGTGCTTTATAAACAGATTTTGGCGGAGTAAAATTGCAAATTATTTTTTTTTATTTATATTATGTTTTCTTTGCATGTTAAACTAAATTTCTGTTCAAAAATATAGTTTACTAGCGCTAAATTCAAGTTATAATATGCACTGTAGGATGCTCAATGATCAGATTGGTTGCTATTTTCTTCCAGGGTTGCCAACATGGTTACTTAACCAAACAAACCGTAGAAATCACTTTTAATAGCAATTATGTAATATAACTAGGTAGTTAATTACACTATGGGCTGGTTTCGAAACCTCGAGAAAATTTTAAAAATTAAAAACTATGTATTTTGTATCGCTCAAATAGCATATTACATATTGGTAACACTGGTATGTTGTAATTATTCTATAACAAGAATGTTAAAAATACTGTTTCTAGTTTAAGTGTCTTTTGTTAAAAGAACTACACCGGCTGTATGTTGCAAGTCTCGGTGGTAGGTAAATGGGTATCATGTGGTCTATGTTTTTAATAAACTCGTGTCCAGAAACGCTTCGTTTACATACTAGAGTGTCTGAAATGTGGAGGAGAGCGTAGGTAGTGTGAATCATAAAAATTGGGAAAGAGGAAAAACAGAAAATTGAAATACTGTAAGTAAACCGCAATTTAATCAACTACAGAAAGTACTCAATATGGCTGCCACTAACTTCGATACATTTTGTGCATCGCCTGGTTATGCCATGTCGAACTCCTGGAAAGATTTCCGGGATACTTCGAATGGTTCCAGCTGTTACTTGAAGTCGTGTCACAAGATCTTGTTGCGTCTCCACGGGAGTCTCGTACACCAGGGTGTCAGGTCAGGTGCGCGAGAGGGCCGGTTATTAGGCATGCAAGTCCAGTCCATCTGTTGCCAAAGGTGCCATTCAAATGGCGAAGTGTGCTGGACCGTCATCGTGTTGGAACCACAACGCACATCTTCCAGAAACTCGGGTGGCTGTGGGATGTTGTGAAGGGCTGCTGTGCATCACGTAAAGCTGAAGCAGTAGCACTGGTAAACAACCCTTAAGTAAAGAATGCGACCCCTACTGCTTGTCGTGGCGTCTAATAATTTGTATGCCTAGTCACCCCTCTCCCGTTTCGGAGGATCTGGCGCGCAAACAAACGTTTCTGGACATGGGTTTATTAACAACATATGATTACATGGCACCCATCGACCTATCACTGAGCCTTGTAACGAATATTTTTACTGAGCTTTGTAACAGATGTTTTTACACCCAGTATTAATATGAATTGTCTGAGGAGATAGTTAAGCTACTCCGCAGGGTTAGAACCTCGTGACCTTATCCATTACGCCACAAAGTTAGGACAGCTCCATTCAAGACTATGCTACATAACGCGATTAATTCGTTAACCGTTGTTCAGTGCGGTATTAATCATATGATTGGTCTTAGATTTTTTAGCTTCAAATTTTGAAAACGCTGATGATGAGCCATTGAAATTTGGAATTTTATAGCTCGTGAAAAATATTTGAAAACACATTAAGACAAATATCTAAGCGATTCTACTTCAACACTGACCTATCGGCATCAAATCAAATTTATCAATATATAACTTCGTTATATTTCTTTGAGGACCAAAGTTTCCCTATTTCAATTAGCTTGTCTGAGACACCTCTACAATCTGCGTTGCTGTGTAGCACAATGGTATGATAACCTATTGTTGTTTTAAGCTTTTCCAAGTAATCTACCATAATTATTCCTTAGGAATCTCAACACAAGTGGTCAGCGCTCCCAGTCAACTAAACGGCCATCGCACTTTCACTAACCTTTTTCTCTGCTGGTACTGCCGTTTTACAGAAAATGTCCTATTGTGCCCGTTTTTTTCCCCCGCCCTTTTACATATGGGCTATTTTTGTTGTTGATTTGGTGTATTTACGGACGCCCTTTAACACCTGAGGTCATCAGCCTCCCATTGAATTCAGGGCGTGAAACAGCAGATCAATTTTGTTCAGAGGCTTCTTCTTTCAGATTGAGGTTGCCGTAAATGTACGATACGGGACCCACGGCTTTACTTCCCCTCCGAAAGAAGCTATACTTAGGATTTTTACGCCCGAAAAAAAGCCATCGACCCTGGCTGGGAATGAACCCGGGTTTCTTGAGTTTACGAGGCAAATATGGTTACCACTAGACTACACATGAGCTAGTCCATGTAAAATCCAGAAAGCAAAACTACTATGCTTATATTTAACTGAAACTTAGTGAACTTATAGAGACTGAGGAGAGTACGCTTCATGTAAGATGTGGGTAATTTATCACTAATGGTTTATATGCTAAAAGGGTTTTCAACATGTTGACCTGATGTTGGTCAAGGTTGCGTGCAAGCTGCGAGAGGTTTAGGCAGGAAGATTGTCCATTCGGCCTGTGATGGCACCGCTTGCTCAGACAGCCCGAGCTCTTTCTCTGGCGAGGTGGCTCACAGGGCATGCGCCGGGTTCGTCATACCGGACGATAGGGCGTCTCCGCTTGAACAGCGTTGCAGCAACGCTGTCCGGGACCGTCAGGTCGGTACGTCTACGCCATGACTGTTGACAGGATTTTTCGTCCTATAGGGTTACTTTTAGAACTAATTTGTTTCATTATCTTTCAGTCACTTTACGGTGTTCATTCAAATCGTTTTCGCTCGCGCACAGCATCTCCGAAGAACGCCATGCAGCGGAGTATGCTCAACAGTTAACTACATGCTTCAACAAGGAAGAACGTGCATGTGCTGTGTGCTAACAACCGTCCACCGTGCACTAAAATAAATTTTATAAGGTTCCATTTTACTATAAACGGTTTCTAATAACGGTCATATTTTTTAAAACGATAATTATTTCATTTTTAAACTGGAATGTTTTAACGTGTATTTCAATATTTTAAGTGAATAATATAATTGAAATTACTTTAAAATTCATTTTATTGCAATGACAACCCCTTAGTTAAATAAATATTGGTCGTGTGCCATTAAGAAAAGTAAATATGTGGTAAAGTATGGTTTTAATTTGTTTGTTTTCTTTCCAACTGCAAAAAAAAAAAAAAAAAAAAAAAAAAAAAAAAAAAAAAAGTTCAACATATATTTATTTTCAAAGGCACACATTTTCTTAAATTGCCAAATATTTAGCATTTATTATAACGAAATGAACTGGTAACAGGAGTTTCACATTTTGCAGAAATGCATATCATTTATTTTAAAAACATGAAGTATTTTTTTTAAAAATCCTGTCGAGTTTGAGACAGAATGTTCCATATGCAGTTTTTTGTGCATGGGTGTGAATTCATTCAGTTGAGATAGCTTTTGTCTCAACTATCTCGCATATATTCACTCTAAAGGTATTTCTTTACGACATCTGCAATTTTAATTTATATTCTTAGTGGTGACTGAGCATTGAAAGCGCACCTCATCTTTGGTGCACGTTCAGCCACGTTTAACTTCATTTATGCAGAAAAAATAGTGTTTAATACTGGTGCAGAGCTCCCATGATTTTATCCAACTTGGCTTTGATCTTCGAGGCATCTACTTCTTCAAATAAAACTGTTTACAATGCATTGGAACTTTTTTTATTTTAATAGCAGATGTAATAGTGGCCGATTCGAATAGCTGTCAAACGTTAAGTATGCGTCACACGTGGCCAAAACTTTACATAGATCATTGCATGAAATATTGCTTGTCAACGAATTTTCACGCCATTTCATATTTTATTGTGCTAAATGGAGTAAAATTGCGTATCCTAATGATAAGAAGTGTATGTTAAATAGTTCAGAACTTTTGCTGCTCATCACTGAATTGTGAATAAAATAAGGTACTCGATTTAAGTACCATTTTACAAATTGTTTTCAAATTCGTATGCACTAACGCAATCGGTACTGAAGTACAGAAACGCTAGGATTTTAAATATTCTCACGATACTCGGGTTCATATATAGAATACAGTTCGGAATTGTAAATAGTAAAAAGTCAAAATCGATTAAAGAGCACGTATAAAATAAATCTAAAAATTCTAGAAGAATTAAAAATGAACTTGCCTGACGAGAAGACATTCGTTTCTCAAAAAAGTGTAAAGGTTGCTGCGAAGGTAGCAAAAATGCTCGGAAAATGAGGTTAGACAGTTTAAGCTTTTACTTGCTTGGTTAGGTAAATACATACAAGTAATAATTTGCTGCAAAATCAGTTTACGTTCACCCGCAACTTCTGTAACACAATTAAAAATCAATCCCATTGCAGCTAGCTTTTTATTTGCTCCGGAACGTCATTTCAGTTGAGTTGCGTTCAGTTCAGATTAGGAATTAATCAAGTTATAAAAGAAGCGAACCCGAAATCCGCATTTGCCTCCCTTTGAATGTGGATAAATTCCAGAAAATACTCCGCTCAAAAGGTTAGTATGAGCATACGGATGCGATGGCAGAATGTTAAAGCTTTATCCGCAGCGCATCGACAATTCACAAACTTTAGGAAATGGAAGCACGCCAGGTTCCTATTGTGGTATAGATTTCGTTTTAGCACTATATTATTCAGTGCCGCCCTATACTGACTGCTTACATCTTTTGGAAAATGGATTAATGGTTATGAATAATGAATAAGTTCTGCGCTATATGAATCCCCGGACTTATAAAAGTTTAAGCTACTGAGTGCAGACTTTGGGGGGAAAATCTTTAGTACACAAGGTTGCATTATCAATCTGCTCTGTTAAAATATTGTCTATTGAGGGCGTGGCCCGAATAACTGCATGTATAGCAATGCATTTTTTCCTTAAGCACAGTATTTTAAAATATTGTTTAAAGTACACTGCATTGAACTTTCAAAATGTGGCGTCATCTTACACTGTAGCTCTTCATTAGTTGAGTTATATTCTATCTTTAGATAAATAATTAGAGAAGCCTTTTATATCAGTTTTGCTTTAAATGTCATAAAAATTGCAATATATTTTGAAATTGGATAATTTTTAATTTGAAATATTTCCAAGATAGAGCTGATTGTGCTACCCCATAAGGAATAAACGTGAAAAGGTTCACACTATAGTGAACCTCTGTATACATTTACAATATCTATGATTTATTTTCTTCATAAATTGTGCTATATTATGTAAATGATGTGAGAAGCTGTTATATAATTACATTACTTTTTAGTCAAATTACAACATACAGTGAGTTTATTTGAGTTACGGGCCGCCTGAGCTGTACAACTGCATCAACGAAAACAGGGGATAAAGTCGCCGCATGTAAGTGTGTTAGTATTTAAATTTTTACTGAAAGCATAAAATGATACTGTTTTTACAATAATAAGTACTAAATTGTGTTGTAAACGATGTTGAAAAGGATTCCTTCTCTACCAGCATCAGTGTAGGAAAATTTCTCTTATTCATCTAACTTTTCTTCCATAAATAAACGGCAGTTTGGAATATGTTTCTTGTCTTTTCGATATCCTGTTTCTCGTAACTTTTTAACAAGTTGGGAAACAGTTTCTCTACTCGGAACACATTTGTTACAATCGCCTCAAAACTTCTCTGCAAGAATCTGTTTTCTCATTTGTACCACGCATAAATATCCATCCTTAAAGGTTCTATTTATGTAGTGGCATTACTAATGAACAATTCACACACAATGAAAGCACCGAGTAACAACGAACGCACAACCACTCGCTGACAAAGTCTCCCTAATTACTACAAGCAGCTACCTGCACAGCGCATTTTAGACTTTGACGACTGGCTTTTTCCAGCTAGCACTCTACCACCATGTGACTCAAATAACATCACTATGCATGAAACACACATATTATTTTGTAAAAATATCAGACTCAAGTACATATTTAACTAATAAATTTTCTGGCAAATAGCGTTATTCCCGGAAGGATGAATAAAGAACATGACAATATCGTTCATCACTAAGCACTGATAATAGCATTTTTCTTAATGCATTTCATTCACAACTAATTCAAAATCATTATATCTGCCTGAGTGATTTCTAAATATAAAACTTTATTACTTGTATCTCAGTACGACATTGTTTGTTATACGCCCTTATTTGAGTTACCGTAACGGGTGGCCGAGGTCGTTAAGGCGCGGACTCGTGAGCGGGATGACTGTCGTTTGATTCTCACCAGGACGGTACTCCCTGTCTGAAGTTTCTTCCAGGTGTTCCTCAGTCCCCATAAATGGTAAATGTCGGAGAAGTACCCTAAATTTGGCCTGGAACTCTAAATTTGGCCTGGAACTCTAAATTTAAGCCTGGAACGCTACCTTCCTTAAAAAAATCCTTTTCCAGTTTATCATATAACCTCGTGTATAATCAGCGTTCACCGTCTGTGACGCCTCAGTAGTTAAAATGGGCGTTAAACACCATTAAAAAAATTATTCGAGTTACTTTCTGCATTATGTCACACAACTCTCTGGTTTCTAATCCCCCCCCCCCAAAGCAAGGAACGTACAAAAATGAGCTTTAGCCGCATTTTTTCCAAACATAATTTTTTCCCTGTGCCAAAAGGAATTAAAATGGAATATTTTAAATGCCCTCGAGACCGAGGTCCTTAAGAACTATGTAACCTCAAAAGAATGTTAATATAAAATAAACAACAGATCTGTTTAAAACTTTAGCTCTATGCTTAGAGCGCTTTTTCATACATAAATTGCCCTCATCATGAGCGAGTCCAATCCTGGCCAGGGTCGATGGATTTTTCGGGCGTGAAAGTATGTCTTCCTTCGGAAGAGAAGTCAAGTCGTGAGTCTCGTGTCGTAGATTTATGGCACGTAAAAGAACATCAAGCCTGAAAGAAGAGGACTCTTTGCAAAATTTATCAGCCGTTTCACGCTTTGAATTGAAGGGATGCAGATGACCTGAGATATTAAAGAGCGTCCGAAAATAAACCAAATAAATTTTAAAAAAAAACTTAAGAGAATCGATTTTGTGGCCCAAGTTTGGCTACACTGCACACGTAAACCCATTCGTCACACTCTGTGAGACCCACCAAAAACCGAGGGGATGATATGCTTCGAAATTCTTTTTTTATTCGGCTTCCACGAGAGCCACAACGGAGTATTCAGAAGCGACCAGTGTGTAGAGGATTAATTAATCCAAGCGATGCAATAAATGCAACCGGTATAGCCCATTGAAGGGAACATCATGCACTTTAAAAGCACAGATTCCGCTATATGTTTTATCTCTAGAATTCACCGCCGGGGACTCATAACATTAGAAATTTTACATGTTCAGTTATATTTTTCTCAAACGTTATTTGCTATATTACGTTGTATATATCTCAAATAAAACATTTCAACCACTTGTAACGCGTTCATGTAATTCTCTCTGCGATAGTTACAAGAGAGTTCTAAAGCTACATTAAAGGTGAAAATATATTCGAATGTTTATTCATGACAAGATTGAAACTGATAGCAAAAGTTATTTCATTACAATGCTACTCCGAGTGTAATGGTCTGCAACAGTATTTTGCGATTATGGACAGCAATAAAGCATTTGGGAGCGAGTAGTTAAGCAGGAGTGATACTACCGTGCCATAAACTGTCTTGTTTAAGTAGAGGGAAGAAGACCAACACTTTCAAATGATGTTACTTTTTATGAGTTGCACTGTTTTTGTACTTGGCTTAGACGCTTCTCGCCGTTTTATGACCGGACATAACATCATCTCTGTTTTTTTTTTTTTTTTTTTTTTTGCGCAATAAAAATGATGTTTGTGTACCTTTGCTCTACCGTCCCCTCTCCGGCCTTTTGTGCAAGCTGGGAACTGATTTGTTAGGAAACTGGCCTAAGTTATAATTGCTCACAAACAGAAAAGTATGTTTAAATACCAACTTACATTTTACAACACCAATCTGTTTACACACTCTCTCTCCTTTCTTTACTTATGTAAAAGTAACGCAGAAAATCTCTACTTTCTACCGTCACGGTTGACTGAGGTCGCTAAGGTGCGGACTCGTGAGCGGGAGGTCTGGGGTTCGAATCTCGCCAGAACCGTCTTCCCTGACTGAGAATTTTTCCAGGTTTTCCTCAGTCCTCATAACTGGCAAATGCCGGGGAGGTACCCTAAACTTAGGCCTGGAACATTTCCTTCCTTAAAAAAATCCTTTCCGAATATATCATTTCGTCTCATGTATCATCGGACCATCACCTGTGGTGGCTCAATAGTAAAAACGGGCTTTGAATACTACTCTATATATTCTTGTATTTACCCGTTTTTTTAAAGTAGTTTATTGCTGTCTTTTTAAGTTTTAATGTAGAATGGAAACATCGTGCATCAGCTGAACGTATTTCTGCAGTATAAAAATTTTCGAGAGACTTCTTCCAGTGAATTTTGTTCCAAGGTAATAAGCATTCCATTACGACAATCTGTTTGCGTAAGAAGCTTTGTACATGTTATGTGTTGGCATTTTGGGGCACCAAGCATTCCACGTTTTCTTTTACGTAACATTATTGTCTATATATTTTTTTTTAATTTTCTTGTATTTAGGAAGGTTATTGTTTGCTTTTCTTGAATATATGTAAATAGTTTGCTGGACTCTTCCCTTACTGTAGGTACAATATGCATGGCAAAAACAATTTCATTGTTGGTAAAGTCGTTGATTTTACTCTAGAAGACTTTATATGAAATCAGAAGAGAGCAGCTTATGATCCCCGTGATGAAGGAAACCATGTTGTGACGGAAGATGTAGAAGATTTTTCCGCTGAATGAATGCATACTTGTTCCTCGAAGATGCACATTAAAAACAAAGAATTCATATCGATGATCATGCAGGTATCATTCAAACCCCCGCAGAACACAGTGACATTACCGTGCTCATTAGACTAGGTCAAGGTCTTGCTAAGCTTGCAAAGCATACCATTGTTGCTTGTTGAATTGTTATTGATTCAGGAACGTTGGAAAATATAGTAAATTTTGCTAACAAAGAAATTCTAACTCAGCTGGTTAAACATGAAGTTGACTAAAGATATACAGAACTAAAATGGTGATAATTGTATTATGAGACAAGGGCATTAGTGACCCTCAGAAAAGCAATCACAGTTCCACTCGATTACTCTATGGCATGCTATGAGAGGGCTAAGAATAACTTTAAGTGTCATTTCAGAAGGAAGTAACACGACTATTATATGAATGAAATGCTTATGAATAAAGTACATTTGTCGCATGAATAATTGTGAGTTTAAGTTTTATATCTCTTAATTAAAAGGTCTGACAAGTCTTGTGCCAAAAAGCATTCAATGAGGGGTAGTCAAATGAAAACGGGTCACAATGTACAGGATTTTAACGCGCTGTTCACTGACGATACTAACATCTATGGGGAAATCGGCAGTACGGTCATTTCGTGCGCTGGAAATAAGATACTTGACCGTACAAATAGACTACTCTGGTGCTGGAGTTCCGGCTACTTTCACGAATGACAGCGGAGAAAACCGATCCCAATTCCAAGGAATGGTGCATCGATGCGAAGTGATTAGCGTGACTTGGACAGAAGCAGCCGGATAGAATAGTAGCAACGCATAGAAACAAGCAGTCGATGCCAAAAGTTAAATTTATAAGGTGCGTGTTAATAGTTAATCACATTCAATATACAAAGAAATCAAATGGGAAATTGTAATATAGTAATGTAAAGGATATAATTATGATACGAGAAAAGGCATACACTCTTAACACTGTGTTTTTTAATTAACTTAACCTAATCTAATCTAAGATTGCAACCTACGCATTGTCCTCTCTAAAAACTAATATTTATTCTATTAAAAACATTGTAGACAAATTATGAATATTGCAAGAAAGTTGGTCTGTGGGGATAGAACCCACAACCTTTCCGTTATTAGCACGACGCTCCCAACTGAGCTAAGAGGCCGAAGTTGACATTGAGGTAATCTGCCTACATTTGTTGAAGTCACACTACCTGGAATTCGGCTAGGCTTTCTCCATTGCCGTTCGTGAAAGGAGGCGTGGCTTCTGCACCAGGATCGTCTGTACTTAAGGGTATGCGTACAGCATTAGAGGTAGTGGCGAGCAGAGAGAAATGAGTCGTTTTCTGACTGCTGAGGGTGTTGGAGGTCGAGAAATGCATCGTCACATGTTTGTTGTGTACGGCGAATATGTGTACTAGGGTAACGAACGCATGTCACTGCAAGACGATCCTATCCAGAACGAGCCCACGGGGATACTGTTGCGCAAGTGAATGGTGTTATCTGGGAAAAGAAGCGGATCACAGTGCATGAAATTCCTTTTGGGTCAATAAGCTATGTTTTTACACGTCTTCATTAAGACCCTACATTACCAAAAAATGCCCGTATCGTTTGACGGAGAAATAAGATTCACAGAATGGCTGTATCTCTGGGCCATGTGCAGCGGTACCACGAGAAAGAGTGTGTTTTTCTGTTCCTTATCGTCACTCGATAAAACCTGGTGCTACTCTTTCGAGCCCTAGAGCAAACGGCAAATACAACAGCGGGAACACACGAACTTTTCCCCTGAAAAAGTCCATAGCCGTGGGGGGATCATTATGATGTCATTTTTAGTTGTGAGTTCTGAGGGCTCGTTGCTTCTTTACTTTCTCGAACATGGGATAACAATCAACGCGAAGCGCTATGAAGACACCTAACAGAAGCTGAGGAAGATCATAAATTCGGCATTGTTCTTCTTCATGATAACATTCGTCCCAACGCTTCCCAACTGGTGAAGAATACGCTTTGGGGATGTAGCTTCAACATCCTTTTTACAGTCTAAATCTTTCTCCTTGCAATTTTCTCATTTTCGGAACCTGAAGAGTAATATGTGGACATTGGTTGGAAATGCGGGACAGGGTAAGGTGATAGATTCGCCAGCAGCATGAAAAATTTTACAAGAAAGGCAATTGGCAGTCTTATTTTCCATTGGGATAAATGTTATAATAGAAATGATGATTAGCCTTAAAGTAATAAATGTACATGTCATTTTTGGCGTCTGCCCCTCACACGATGAACCAAAATATGAAAAGGCGATTCAGGCAGGAAAAGCTCAGAGTGGCGTTTAATAAATAATTTCACTAATAAACCTGGAGTCCGTGAGCTGTATAAAAAATTGCCTGCTATTCTCTTGTCAAGATGAGGCTACTTTCTGAAAATAACTACTCAGACAACTTGACCCACGCAGGAAATCAGGCTACGCCCTCTGCTCTTTAGCTGTTGAGGAGGAAACAAAAATAACACTTGTTAAAAGTAAACATTTAATCACATAAATAATTAACAAATACAAAACTAAAAGCCTTCAAAAGAGAGATCTGCCTCACTCACGAGCAAGCAAAAAATATTAAACGTACTTCACTTGGTACTTAGCCAGAAAGTCATTAAAGCAACTGCCCACGATTACTTTAACCCAGTCCTCTCCCTCTAGGAATATCTTTACCAGGCTCTTGAATCTCACGCTAACGCTCATCATCAAACAACGTTATTCATATATCTATATTGTACATATTGTGAATACATTTTGTTAAGCTATTTCCAACTTGAGTACTACTCATCGCCTCTACTCCCACCGACCGCGTTCAATAACCGAGTTATTTACTCTGAGAGGATAATGGTTAGAGCAGAAAGCAGCTTAACGCCTAATTTCAGCTACAGAGGGACAATGCGTTTCCCTCGTTGTTAATACACAGCATACGGTGGAATGACGATTATTCAATAGCGATTAATGTTAAAGCTGTGGGTAATATACACAGAGCAATAGCTATCCCGAAGCACTGCTCAGAACGTATGGCGAATGAGCAAAGGAATAAAGACTTGCGTTTCGGTTCCTCTGCATGGATTTTATAAGTATAACTTGCCTCAGTAAATAATTACACTAACAACTTGTGTCCTTAATATTTTCCTGGTTAGTATTTGTGGCAAAAACCGCTGCATTTTTTTTTTTAATCACTTCAAATGTTGCACGCTACATTTCTCTTTGTAATTAGTTTTTGAGATGCAGCGAAGCAATCAATATTGAACGTTGCAATATTCAAATTAAAGGATTCATACTTGCAATTTGACAGTTTTAAATTTTAAGACTTTATTTGTGCAACAGTTTCTTGCTGAATAACTGAACAGAAGAAACGAATAAATTTCACTTTGAAGAAACAAGTTTCTGCAATTTATTCTTTTATTCTAATGAAAAAAAAACAAACATTTTATGACTATCCTGAGCGAATAAGTTTTTCCGCAGTATATTTTTATTAATTACCTATATAATTTAAAATGGGATAGATTTTTATCTCAACATCTCTTCACTCTCTTGTTCCGAATGTGCAGGTAGCAGCTTGTAGGTGGTTTGAGTGAGTCTTAATCAGCGAGTGGTTGTGAGTTTGTGTATTGCTCTGTACTCTCAATTTTTGTGCATTTTCTTTTAATTGGTCTGCGTTAATTATGCCACTACATAAATATGGTTCTGAAGAAGGAATTTTATGTATGATACACATGTAAAACAGATTCTTGCGGAGAAGTAGTAAGGTATTTTGCAATAAAAATATCCCAGAAATTGTGTTCAGGTTGAGAAGCTGTTCGCCAACCTGTTAAAAAAAGTTACGAGAGACAGATATCATAGTCTTTTGAGTTTAGGAATAAGTTGTGTCCACAGGCCATACTGTGAGCATTGATAGTACACAACATGGTGAGGATCCAGGTTCAAGCATGTTGCTGCTCTTAAGCACGTGGGTTTGTTTATTTTGTTTTTTGCAGTTAGGTGTTTTATTACAGTGGTCTATAGTTGCAAGTAAATCAACAGTAGCGTATTAGTTCCTTTGTTTTTTGTTAAGTTAATATTGATTCAATGAAATTAAACCAAAACTTATGTAATAGAAAGTGTTTAGTACATCATGGGTCACTCTTGTTGTGTACCCAGTTGCATCTTTAATTATGGCAGTGCACCGTGCTACATATTTAAATTTCCTAAAGAGCAGCCATTAAAGTAGAAGTAGGCAGAGTATACACCGTGCAAATTTTGAAGTTAATGATAACACTGTAGTGTGTAATATACATTTTGAACCAAAACTTGTGGTTAGGGCGGACATTTTTCCTGTGCAAAACACTTGAACCTGAAAGAAAACTTAGTCTTAAGTTCCCTGCAACAGAAATCTGCTAAATTAAGAATATTTACTGTGAAAAATAAGGCAATTACACTCAATCAAGAAACAAATATTGAAAATTTAGACAAATTACAATCTGCACTGTAAGAAACGTCATTTATATCAGTTCCTTTTCAGACTCGAAAGTAACGATATGCATATATAGGTAAGTTTTAGTAAAGGTATGTAAAATGCATAGTGTGTAAGAAACTGGCACAAACTGATGAAGATATGATTTTTGATTCTGACAAAGAGAACCTTTCTTATTACTTTATGGCATTAAATAGAGGTGGACTAAAGTGTCCTTCTTGTTTCATAATATGTTTGTATTATGAAATTATGCAAGATCAGTAACATAATAAGACTGAATTTTTCTGAAAAATCAGAGAGATCCTGTCATAACATTGGGTATTCGGCTTTTTGAAAACCATGCGAGTAATATTTATTATAATAGAGATTGTGAATGTAATTGTGGTATGAATTTAATAAACATTTTAATCGAATGTGATAAAGTGTTAGCTAACATAATTATTAACAACTGTGCAGAGGAATTAATGATATCAGTGTGACTAAGAATTTGGGGGGGGGGGGGAACTAGAGGAGAGAAAAAGAAAAGCTACAGATAAATTAGAGTGAAAGTCAAGAAATGCAAAAAGTTTAAACTTTCCACTCATTTTATATATACATAATGTAATTTTTATGTTGCATTACATTTCCTTTTCCAGTGATTTGGTTAAAAGTATTTGTTCTACTTGTAGAAAAATATTGTAATTAGATCTAACTGGTTAACCATTTTATATTTGTATGGTTATACAAAAGTCAAATCTATATATAGATGCGTATGTTTAAATTATGCTAATAATAATAATAATAATAATAATAATAATAATAATAATAATAATAATAATAATAATAATAATAATAATAATAATAATAATAAGCGAATTTCTTAAATTGTTGCAAATAATCATTGTTACGAAATTATTGAAATTATTATGATTATGATTATGATGATTATTATTATTATTATTATTATTATTATTATTATGCAGTAAACGGTAATGTGGAGCAGTTGATTCACCATTTTTGTACATGAATGATTTTATATAAGTCCAATTCATATGTTTTGTGTTCCGTTTATAATGTGTGTAAACAATTTTAGATTCTTAAAAACAAAGGAAGTATTTTCTAATGATAAATTATGTCATCCTGTAAACATGCGAAAACATTTCATGTTTGCTATTGGGCGACGGCCGCTATGTGTGTGTGTTTCTCTCTGCATTGTAGTCTGGGGTGGAGCCTGTCTCGCACAAACACTTTATGACGCTCTTTCTCGGCACCGCATTATTACAGAGTGATGTGGATTTACCTGAGCTGATGTGAAAATGCGCACTTGAGCAATAATTCCATTTACGAGTCAATTTCACACTGCTGTTCACATGATATCACACTGCTTCGCGTCTCATTTTCCTGTGAGCCGCGTATTTTTAGTCGTGAAGACACGGGCATTTACATGTGCACAATATGGAATAATTACTAAAATACTGAAGTGAACAGTGTTTCATATAGTACAGTCAATTAGGTGTGTACTGCAATAGGACGAATAAGAATAGAAACACATTTAGAAATGAAACTCGGTCCAATACATTGCCATGTTTTAAACTCTTTAATATCCGTGCCGACTGACTGATACAAGTGTTTTTAACGATGTATAAAAGAAATTAACAATACCAAAATAGGTCATTCGCCTCTTAGGGGTTAGAGGAATTTCGGGAAAGAACACAGGCTCACTGCTGGATACTGACTAAGGCAAGGCAAAAGAATAACTTTCAAATACTTAAATATGTTCTTATTTATTGTCACTCTCTTGATTTGATCGATTGTATCAGTGCGAGGTCACTACGAAAGTTTTGAGACATGTCAAATTGCGAGTGGACAGATTCACTGCAAATGTTACATCTTTCAAAGTACTCTCCACCACACTATATAAATTTTCTCATTTTCAAAAACCAGTTCAAAGTACCTGCCACTAATTTTCCCTCAAGGGTAAAAAGTTCATTTTCACATGCAGTCACAGCATCTTCAGGGCTGGAAAATCGCTTTCCTCGCATGCGAATTTGTATTATTGGAAAGAGAAAGCAATCGCATGGAGCCAGGTCACGACTGTGGGAAGAAGACATCATTAGTCTGACCTTTGTGAACTCCAGGAACTGGATGGTGATGTTAGCCGTTTGAGCGGAAGCGTTGTCGTGGTGAAATAGGTTCCCCATCAGTCCTGTCTTTGGGTGCCGTTTTCTGAGCTTGTCGAACATTTCGGCAGGCGGACTGTGATGTACCACTGAGCAGCAAACTCCCTCGAAGGAATTGTGGCCACCATTTTATTCTCAAACCCTTAGGCCCGTCTTCACTTTCGTTAGTGGGTCGTCATCTGGAAATATCCAAACTGCAGACTGTCATCAACCGTGATGACATCAGAAACATGCCTTAAGTTCCCTCCATCAAATCTGTGCAGCATCTCTTCACATCATTTGACGCGGGTGCGCTTTGTGCCTCTGTCAAATTGTGGGGCACCCAAAGGAGGAAACGTTGAAACATACGCGATTGTCTTCGTGTACCATTTTTTCCATCGCGACAATGTTTTCCTCAGTAACTGCTATTGCCAAACGCCCACTGCAGTAAAGTTCAGTCGCTTTTAAATACCGTAAACCAGGCTTTAAGGACCTTTCCCTAGATGGGTCAAGGTCCCCTAAAGTCATTTTTAGAGAGTTTAACGCCCGTTTCAAATAGTGAGGCATCACAGGCGGTGACACTGATGATATATGAAATGAAAAGATAAATTGGGAAAGGATTGTTCCTTTTTATAAAGGAAGGAAGCGTTCCAGGCCTAAGTTTACGGTATCTCCCCGGCATTAACCATTTATGAGGACTAAGGAAAACCTGGAAAAACCTCACTCAAGAAAGGCGTTCCGGTGGGAATCGAACCCCAGAACTGCCGCTCACGGGTCCGCGTCTTAACGATCTCGGCCACCCGTGGCGGTCCCCTAAAGCCTATAGCAAGTTCTCAAGACTTTGGGACTACTTTAAATCACTCTTGAAATCATAAAGAAGCATAGCGCGAAAATACTCCTCCACCCTCATCGTAACGACTGGCTGCCAGTGCACGGGAGGGTTGTTTACCCTCACACTCTGGAATGGGGGAGTGGGGAGGGTTGCCACCTAGTATCGTTTTACACGTAAGGGATAGGGCTGCCACATGCCGTTTAATTGGGTCAACACTCATTTTTTTCCTCTCAAAACTTTCGTGACCATGTATAAATACGCCTACTTCCGGTCTCATTGGTCATGTTTCCTGCTGCGAGCGGTCAGTGACTACAGCTCCGTTAACATTGGATGAAGTGCAAAACAACACGGGGAGAAATGGTCACCAAGCTGTTACACGTGAATAAAAATTTACTCACTACAACACCTGGCTTGCACCAAACGGTAAACCGTTTCAACAGCTTTAAAAAGGTAAACACTTAGGCTCGTTCACAATTTTTAAACTGTAAAAATATTACAATTAGTCATATCTGTTGGTATTTTAATGTTATAATTTATCTCCGGCATTCTTAGTTTATAAGAATGCAAGTGTACATCCTTTGTGTAGCTGATGACCGTTAGGAGTTTGAATAGGCCGGTGTAGCGCGCTCTGTCAATGATGGCTGGCATCACACTAGCGAAGCCCAACTAAATGAATGACATGAAATTAGGAAAAAATTGCTTTATAACCAATGTAGTGGTTTATGGGAGATAATATTATTTAATTCATTAGTATTGTATCAATTGAACACACACACATTTTTGTTATTCTTATCTTTTCGTAATGTCACACAATTTATCTTAAAATTAAAAATAAAGTCATTAATTTGTGGCGGTTTATGTACTATTGTAGAGATATCAGGAGAATATCGAAGTCTGGGAACAAAACTCTGGCAGAATTATAGGAAGTGTAATAATAAAGAACTGATTAATTATGCCTTTATGCAATTACATGATTTATTCTGGAAATTAATGAACCTGTGTTAGAAATGTCAATTATCACAGGAATGAAATATCACTTGAAACTCAGAATATAAGATTTATGCAAATATAATTAGAATAAATAAAAAAATTGCAGAAAAGATATAAAGTTATTCACAAATTTGATTTGGAAAGTATTTCTGCTATTGTTTTATCTTTACCGTAACACAATTTATTTAAGAACTCCATGAACATAACTTAGCAGTTCCAATACCTCTTATAAACTATACAAAAGTTTTTGACAGTTAAAAAGCAAATCAGCACCTACTGTGGCAAATGATGATTAAAATGGGTTTTCCCCATATCTCATAAGAGTAGCAGAAAGGATGTATAAAAATGCAAAAATGAAAATGAAGAAATCAACAGAAAGCGGCAATTTAATGGAAATAAATGTTGGAGTATGATGGGGTGCCCATTGTCATTACCTTATTGAATATATGAGGGCTGTTCAATAAAGAATGCTAATTTTTTGGAAACATATCTTTACTCATCCTCTTAATTTTGAAGATCCTTCTCAAAGAAGTCCCCGTTGAATACAATGTACTTCCCTTTAGTTTTTCAAAGACATGCTGCAAAATATTGACAGGTTCTTTAGAATCGCCTTCGCAGCCTTCATCGAAGCTTCTGATGATGAAAAATGCATTCCATGAAAATGTTTATTCCATTTGGGGAAAAGTAACATGGGGCTAAATGTGGATTATAGGGAGGATGAGCGACACATTTCACATTAATTTTTGTGAGGTACTCAACTACGTTTGCGATGTGCGGCAGTGTATTATCGTGCCGAGGCATCTAGCTTGTTGCATAAAGTGGAATATCATAACTTTCCCATTAGAACAACCTGTGTGTGCGTGCGTGCGTGAGAGAGAGAGAGAGAGAGAGAGAGAGAGAGGGAGAGAGAGGGAGAGAGATGGAGACTTCAACACAGCTTCGCTGTTTGCTTTCAAGATCGAAATGATGTAGACAAATTTCAGCACTTATTTATTACCTTTGACAAAAACTCCGCATCTTTCTAGAATATCATCTTCAACTATATGCAAACCTGGACGCGAAAGTCCTGTTTGGGAATCAGCAGTCTTCGAACCCACCGTGCACAAACACGTCTCATGTGCAACTTTTCAGTCACGAACGCAGTGAAATTTTCACAATTTCTGAAAGTGTTCTTAATGTTATTCGACGACCCTCTCTCGCAATGACAGCAGCTGTGTTATGATTTCTTCCATTAGAACACAAACAGCAGATCCGGGTCCACCCTTCTTTGAAATTGATTGCCTCTTCTCTCTTTAAGCTATCTTCGAGCTACATAGAAGAATAAACTGTCCTTGGACCTCAGCCTAAGTTTTGTTGAGACGAAAGCAGAAATTCAGAGCAGCATATTGTTCGTCACGTATCATCTCCATTTTGTTGTTGGCGGAGCTGAAATGACTCATCTTGCACACCTCTCATAGGTGCGCAACGGAAGTGACAACAATGAACCAGGTGTACTTTACGCATTAAGTTAACAAAATATCGTAAAGTTAAATTTTAATTCCAGAAATTATTCCTGTATTCCTTTAATGAATAACACTCATATATATATGTTATATAGAACTATGGCAAGGAAAGCTAAAAATTAAATTTAAAATAAAAAGAACTTAAGACACTTTTTTTTTTTTTTTGGCTGGTTATTAGATTTTAAGCATAATCTCTGTACTCATTTACAATCTAAATAATCTTGCAGAAAAATTACTCAAAGCTCAAAAGAAAAGCATACCCAACGTTTTTTAACTGTCAAAGCAATATAAACGAAAAACTGACTCAGTAAAAAAGTGATTTTAATTGTTATAAAGTATCGTATCATAAACTGATAATTAGGATATACAGAATAAAGTAAATAAATTCCAAACAATGACCGGTAAAATAATAAGGAATGTTTAAGAGCTGTAACGGAAAAACGTTAAAACTTGACTAGACAATGGCGATCCTGCTCTATGTTAAGTTGACAACCTCACAGAATAAGGTACAGGTTAACAAAACGAGGTTTTTAAGTCATATGGTGGGTTTTAGGCTCATAGAGAAGAAGAGAAACACTGGAGATTACGAGCCCAAATGAAATAATTGTGATAAATAAAAGACAATAGATCAATTGCATTATATAAGCAGAGCATATAATACAAATTATATTATGTATAAACCGTTGAAATAAGAAAATGTATATTTTGTATAGTGTTTAACGCTGAGGCATCACAGGTGGTGGACACTGATGATACATGAGATGAAATGATAAATTGGGGAGAAAAAATTAAGGACGGTAACGTTCTAGGCCTAAGTTTAAGGTTCCTCCTAGTTTTTTTTTATCATTTATGAAAACTGAGAAAAGCCTAGTATAAAGCTTAGTCAGGGAGGATGGTCTTGGTGGGAATCGAACCCTAGACCTTCCGCTCACGAGTGAAAAGGTGTATAGATATTTCCTTATAGACGGAATGTGCCGCAAGTCTTTACTGATGATAACGTGATTTTATTTAACTTTTATCAAATTTTCACATTAAAATGTTTTTATTTCATCACAATACGAAAAAACGCGTTAGGCTAATTTCCGTTACAATTTTCGTAAAATTTTATTATGCGAAATTCATTATAGGTGAATATTTCTTAGGAGTAGATCACTTAATGAAAGGAAATTTTATGCACGTAATTTAATTTAATAATTCATATTATGATAAGTCAGCACAGATAAATCGGAGTAATTACATTTTGAAGTTATTAAATTAGTTGCATTGGGGCATAACTTTGCTGGAGTTTTGCAATTGCATACCATACATAGGTAGCAATTTAATTCGAAAAAATGTTAAAAATGAAGATGTTAATTCAACCTAATAAAAAGTAACAATAAATAAATCAAAAGATTTCCACATTTTTGTAATGTTATGCCAGAATTTTAATTTCCCCTATGCAAAATCGGTAATAGTGAATATATATTCAGTTACCCTCGATTGCGTTCCCTCAGAATAAAGTAGTACTTTTGAATTCCAAAGCATTTCGTCTTTTAAGGGAATAAGTGTTTCTTCATCCTATGAATATTTTAACTTTTTCCAGTCTGACACGATAAAAAAAACAATACAGTTAATCAGTTATGTAGGACAAATCTTTAATGCCAGTACTATTAATGCATTTTGAGCAGAAACGGAATGCAATCTATATACATTATGAATATCTGAATTCGCCTCATTAACGAGAGTCATTAACTAAGTTCTTAGTAAGCGTTTTCATTCGCAAATGATTTTGCACACTTTCCCTCAGTATGTGCCGATATTTAACTAACATTAATTAGAAAAGGAAGACTTTGTTAATTAAATCTTAGTGAAATGATTTACCATTCAAAATTATACGGAAAATTCGCGTCCCTAGCCGAGCAATTTTCAAGCGCTGCTTTGCTTCAAACAAAAGCATTACCCCCAAGGCGCACCCCAAGATTCCGCTGCTCCCTACAAACGGAAGCAAAGCCTTTGATGCACACCTTACATAATGTGTCTCTTTGAAGCTACATCCGATGGTATACGCTTTCAGCTCTAAAAGTGCTTGGTTTCTTAGTTTGAGGAAGCCTGATAAAAGCGGTTCTCTGAAGGATTGATGGAAATGATAAATAAATAATTATTGTGGGTTTTATTATATATGCATGCTTATATTTGGTAAATATATTTTCTGTTAGATATATAGGACATAATTAAATCATGCATTTTAGTAATTCAGGTTAATAGCCGTAACATATCGTTGTTATAAATTATGGTATGGCATCATACAATGCATTGTGTAGGTAACACACATTTGTGTCTGATTAAAAATGTATTATTCCTGCAGCGGCTCGTGGCACCATGGATGCAAAAATTTACTACTGCTACTGTTGAATATAGGTGGCCACCTTTTAAAACTTTAATAACTGTGATTAACATTCATATGTATGTGGCTTACTAACACAAATGAAAAAAAAAAGACATTTTCAGTGGTTTTCAACGCCCGTTTTTAACGCTGTGGCATCATTGGCTGTGGACACTTGATGACACGCGAGACGAAATGATAAACTGAGAAAAGGTTGTTTTTAAGGAAGGAAGCATTCCAGGCCTAAATTTAGGATAACTTCCCGAAATAAGGAATGAGAAAAACGTGGAAAAAGCCGCAGTTCAGAGTGAACTGTCCTGGTGGGCATCGAACCCCAGATCTCCCGCTGATGAATCCATGCCTTAATGACCTCGTTCATACATGTCAGTGGAAAGCGAGAGAGAATTTAATGAAAATATTGTAGTAACGCACCTATTTGATCAAAAAAACCCATCTTGGATTAAAGGCAAGAAACGTATCAATTACTTTTTGATTAAAGTTTGGAATCTACAGGTTGAAATCTCTGTACTGCGTGCATTGTATACTTCCCGTTTGGAAATCACAGTTTGATTCTAATAATGCTTAAGTTGGTCTGCCCAGTATTATAATTAAGATTTACTTATCCAGTGGTTGCAAAGTGAAAGGCTTTGAATGTAAACTTTGAATAGTGTTCATTTCTTTACATTCAATGGACACAAAATGAAATAAAATACACCGCGAATTGACAGAAATTTCATTAACCTGCCATTTCGGCAACAGCTTACAAACGATTGATTATCGCTTGTGGAGTTTCTGCAAGAGAGCATTGTTACTTCGAATGTAATATTGTTCCATAATGATTTACTATCATTTTTCCATATTAAATATATATGACTTTTGACAATAATATACTGTTTCTCTATAATATTAAAATATTTTATTCAACAATATTTTAACGCAACAACAA
The DNA here is from genome assembly GCA_030762175.1 of Metallyticus violacea. Taxonomy (NCBI): domain Eukaryota; kingdom Metazoa; phylum Arthropoda; class Insecta; order Mantodea; family Metallyticidae; genus Metallyticus; species Metallyticus violacea. Next base: position 96,472,424 of record CM060846.1, on the reverse strand, counting down.
TCAGTCATATTAAACTTCCTGGGGACACACGTAACGAGAGATTATGTTTCAGGTGGTGCATACATATAACAGTTATTATGGGAAATTGGGAAAGACAATTTTACTGCTGTCACTTCAGATTAAGCCAGGCTTAATGCATAACTTTGTTAAGTCTTTAACATAGTAGAGAAAAGTTTCTAGAATTTTACAGAAAAATTATCAAGTTTTGAAGTTAAACGGAAAGTAGACCAAATACATGAAATAATCCAAATAGTGCACACTTCAGTGTGACATCTGTTAACAGACAATGAAAAATCAAAATTGGTTTCAAAACTTTAAGCAGCAATTTTCTGAAAGAGAAATAATTGAAAATATGCTAGAGGAATATAACATTTAGGGTATAATATGCCATTGAAGTATTTCTTTTATTCTCAATTGGATTTCTTTTCTCCCAACCTGGGTGGTACAAATAATGATTATGGAACGTTTTCATCAGTCGTAATATATATATATGGGAAAGTGGAAAAGTCGTGGAAAGTAAAGATCTGTGCCAGCAGAAAACCACTCAAAAATACCGAGGTCAGGATAGTCAGCCCCAAGGGCTTTGAACTTGAGACCTACTGAATGCAAATCGCAAGTTTTACAGTCTGCGCCATTCTGCTCGGTCAGCTATCATACTTGATGGACATTTTCGTGCTGACATAGATCTGAATTTTCCACTTTCCCAGTTCATTCCATTGACTCTGTTACAGAAGCGAAGTGCCAGGGCTAGATGAGTTGCTGCAAATTGGAAAGGCTTCTGCCTCCGTCGTCTGGTGCTTCTCAGAGCCATGAGCTCCTTGGAGGTAAGGTTTTGTTTTAACTGGAAGCAACGTTTACGTCTGTGCCTCAATGTCCGTCCCCAATGCCTTCCTCCTTCATCCCTTCCTTCCAGAGGCGCAGGCACAAGTGGCCAGCCATTGAGCAAGGCCGGTATCGAAATATCTTCCTAAAATCTAATCCAATTATGCTTGCTAGCTACTAATTAAAGATATCCCTGACATGATTTACAATACAAATTTTTCAAGATCTTTCTTTGAAAATGTGAATAAATTATGAGTTTCCCCCCCACTTGTGCTTGTATGATAATAAAGTCTGCCCTAGGAACGTTTACGTTTTTCCCCTTCTTTTTTTTATTCTTCACATACATATATTTTGGTAATTTCGTTTTTCTGAAGTTTTATTTCATGGGTAGTTACAACCAGTTATATTAGACACGCTTTCTGAATTTTTGAGACAAAGTTTAAAAATAACCCCTTGAACACGTTATATGATGGTGCAATTTGGATTTCGGATCAAAAATTATTAATGCTGATTACACAAAAGTATCTGTTTTCATTACAATGCAAAAGAATAGTTTAACTTTGTCGTTTGGCATTACAACTCGTGAAGTTTCATGATGTACTTTGTTTGTATCTTTTCACCAGTTGTGTGCTAAGCTGACAAGCTCTTCAGAAACATTTTGACATTTAAGAATGTTAAAACTAATTTTTCCGGGGTTCTGAAGCATTGAACATTTGTAAGAAGGTTTTAAAGTACATTCTCTCTTTTGTATCTGCATTCGGACCAACCCTTGGCCAATCGAACCATATACTAGGTCGATAATTATTAAAGTCAGCAGATTTTATAATATAATGGAAAAATTTACAATTTTAATATTCTATACTACTAAGTGTATTTAAGAGGATGGGTTATGTAAATTAATTGTGGTACAAATAGGCCCGTAATCCGCAGCATCACTGGGTGACTGATATGACGAGAAAAATATCTCATACAACACCTTCTTTAGGGCCCAATGAGGTGAAACCCAATGCAGCGTAACTTGAGTTATAGTGCAGGTCTGAAATTAAAAACGTGCCTTCGGTAATCTAACCCTGAACTTGAAAACAACGAAGTCAAGCAAATGGCACGTCACAAGAACGATAACATTTGCGTGTAGAAATCCAATCAATAAAAATACATAAAAGAACTAAATGCAGTTATGTGTTTGTATATACGTTACACATATACGCATGCAACAAAGCACCACCCCGAAAATCGATTCTGACTCCGCTGGGTAGCAGGCAGTTTTTCGCAAGCTCTGTCCCCAAGTTGACTTTGAAATACGGTGGCTGGCATATTGACACTGCCTTCACTGTTGGCTTGTAGCACCCATTATGGAATATACGACTTGCGATTGTCAAAATGTTACAATATAAGTAAAATACTGAGTAATTCTATAGCTGCCTGTTTTCGTGTATAAACACGTTTTAAATCACTTAAAATTAAAGTATCAGCTAAACGATTCCACTTCTCGAAAGTTTTCTTCCCAAATTTCGATACATATCACACACACGGCTAGTGTGAAAGAACTGTTTGTGTATATATAAATTAACGCCTATATTGTTGGTGGTTAAACAAGAAACCCTTGTCAAAAGTACTCGGAACAGTTTGAATGGATATTAAGGAATAAAAAAGTAGGTCTCCAGTATTTAGGTTTATTTTATTTAAGGGCGCCGTTAATCATATTTGGTCATTAGCGCCTCATTCAATTCACGGCGTGAAACGGTCTAAAAATTTTGCTCAGATACTTCTTCTTTCATGCTTGAGGTTCCTTTACACGCCGTAAACCTACGACACTGGCATTACTTCTCTTCCAGAAATTCATACTTAGAATTGTTAAACCCTAAAAATTTACCCACTCTGGGAAGATTTGAATTTAGGACCTTGGGTCTACGAGGCAAGTATGGTTACCACTATATCACCAGGTTCGACTGAGGTCTCTGGGGTTTACAGAATCAGATGAGAGAAGTTCGTGGTTCCGTGCTCGGAGGACTATGTAGCTCACTTGTTTAGAGCTTCGGTACAGAAGGCCGAAGATCCCTGGTTCGTTTCCCGCGGCCATGACCCCAATTTTGTAGTCTGTTTCTTTCTTTTCAACTAATGCCCTACACAAGGCTAATGTGAAACTACTATTTCTACATAAAAATGTTACTTGTATTGAAAAAAGGAGAACATTGGATATCTAACTCAAGTTAGTAATATGCGTCTTAGCGCAGTTTTGGTAATAAATATTGTACGCTTTCATGTTTGTAAAGCATTTCTCTCAGTAGGTTTATGTACCATAGACATGTACACACATTTGCAAGTAAGAATCATACTTAGGCTATGGGTATCTGATATATGCATTAAAAGCTGACTGCGCCAAGCACATTACTGGAAAACACGTGTAATCCACGTAAAACACGAAACGGTTAATTGCCTGTCAGTTCACGAAGCCTTAGAATTAGAAGGAATTGTCGACGATGCTCTTACAGGCTTCATTACTTGGGGAGGAGCAGCCTACGTCATTGCCCATGCTTGACGTCATAGCGTTATGCATTAACGCACTGAAAAAAATGGAGAATTTACGGCTCGGTAATGAGCGGTTAAGCTAAGCTATTAAAGGCGCCTTTTAGGGACCGCGATTATGATTTACCTATTTACAACCGACGTCCTAAGCATAAAGTCTGGCCTTCACGACAGCCCAACGAATGCAGAGGTCTACAGTCTTTAAAGTTGATACATCTCCTTTCATAGAGGAAAACGCATAAAATCCTCAACCGCACATGCTGATCAAGCGAGATTTGAACACACTTTCTATACCACTCTAGTAACAAGGAAATTCTGTAGTGTCGGAAGTTATTTTCTTGAAAACACTGACTTATAAGCTCAGCTCCCGGTCTTTCGTGGTTTTGCCGCCCGTTTCCAGCCAGTATGGCGGTGATAGCGATAACTCCCGGCGGCGAAGCGGATGTAATTTCCGCGCAACTGATTAAAATTCAGAAAATTACAACTAAAATACAATGAAAATAAACACGTACATTATGAAGGGATGTGTTAACTTTTGTCCTGCTACATCCACACATTTCTGGCAACATTTTGGAAAATTGTCATTCACACGCATCTTCATCTTCGAAATTTCAATTAAACTTGAAAGCATACAAGGTCCTGTTGTTCGCGAATTGTAGGAGGTGATCCTGATTTTCGGGCAAATTTCTCTAATTGAATATTAAGGAAAGTAAATGATAGAGTAATTGATTCATCCTTATTGTTATTATTATTATTATTATTATTATTATTATTATTATTATTATTATTATTATTATTATTATTAACCGATATTATACATAAAAACCCTTGTATGGCAATAAAATTGGCGTATGGGGCACAGTAAATGCATGCAGAATAATAGGGCGTACTTTTTTTAAAGAATGCTATAAATGCAGGAAGATGCAGGAGTGTGATATTTTAAGAATACGTGTTTTTGTTTATGTTAGAATTATAGGAGTAAGGACAAACTCTCACAGATGAGAAGAACTGAAAGAAAATATCAGGCGAGAAAATTACTTAATTTCGGAGGATTGACTGATGCGCTGGGATACAACTTTTTAAATAGATGCCAGAAATGTGTGGATGTACCAGGACAAATTTCCAACATCTCCCGTCATAAGTTGCGTGCTTACTTTCAATGAAATTGCAATTGTAACTTCGAGAAATTGAATAAGTTGTGCAGATATTACATCCTCTTCGCAGGGAGATACCGCTCTGATTTCCGACACGCAAGCTGCCGTGAAACGGGCGACAAAACCAGTAAATATCTCAAGCACCAAACTCAATCAAGCTGTCTGAGTCTGCTAAGGTTCAAACCTGTGTCTTCCGCATTCCACGTAGCTCTTCAGAGGAGGTTTATGAAGCTTAATTTGGACGTATTTCCTCGAATCTTTAGCACCAAAGTACTCGTACACATTTACTTCTTTATCAGTTGCATTCCTTGTTTCTAGGTACCACCGTCAATCAGCATGAAACAGTAAACAAAAAAAAATGACAAAGGTTGTTAAAAACTGAGGCCGTTCACCTTGAAGTTATATGACGTCGCAAACAAACGTGCAGGTGTTTAAAGTGATGATCTCGTGTCTATGTTAAAAGTATTTTCAATTCTTTGTCGCCAGGTTATCCCAGCGCCACGCTAAATTACATTAGCGGCGTAGCTACTTCTTTTTAAATATTCAAAGCTTAATGGAGATAAAGTATAAAATTGTCACAAACTGGTTCTTCTAAGAACAGGGTAGGTTCAAAGCTTAAGTAATGTGTAATATTGTGATTGAAGCTTAGAAATGTGTTGTTACATTTTGCATTTTTAAAAAGGTATGTTTTTATCACTTTGTAGTTACATAAAAGCACCCAACTTCCTAAATAAACAATGTCATTATTGTACTGACATCAAAGACGTTTTAATTTGTTTCTTTATTTCAACTCCACAGATCAATAAAGAAGAAAATGCATGCGGACGACGATAGCTTGGCGCAGTCTTCATAATCATGTTGCATACAAGCGAAAGCGAGACACAAAAATGGGAAACAGCTGCAACAACAATTTAGATTTAAACTGTCTGAGACAATATTAGGCTCCACATTATTTCAGTTCAAATAAAGATTAAGTGTTGTGGCACGTTCCATGATTAGAACGTGTGAAGCTCCAAGTGTAATTGACCACATAGTGAATGCAGAATGAAACTAAAGTTTAACAAATAAACAAGCACAAACACCAGGAACCAGAACATAGTTTCGTTTAAAAGTACAGTCATCATTTTAAACGGCACCGTAGCCACGAGCGCATACCGCACGCCTGCCAACACTCCAGTCTCTGCGCGGTCAGTAATTTTGCCGCTTTGTGTGCTAACCCATAACTGACTCCTGTTTGCTGTGTTAATTTAAGAGACGTGGCAAACATTCTAATGGAGCATCGATATCATCAAGCTTTCCTTCTGTTAAAACATGACGTCTTCAATTTTTCCGGCTCAACATCGACCCTATGTTCCCAAATTAGTTGACAGTTTTATGAATTGTATGTCTGTTAGGAAAAGAAAAGGAAAAAAATCAGAAAAGTGCTCCCGAAATACTCTTAAGACAAGAGTGATTTATATAGTTGTAACAAAAAACCCTTAGCTCTGCAGTTAATTGCAGTCAGAGCTTCAGGTTCTCAGTATGAGACCGACAATTGATACTGTTAAGCCATAGAATACAAAGTAATTATAAAAATTCTTTTCAGCAGTTGCAATAATACATTGAGGACATAAGTTTTCACAGTACATTTCTTGTATTCTTTGAGATAGGTTTAAAAACACAAGTTATTACTTCTTTTCACCATAAAGCTAAAAATAGTAGCAATCCATAGCAATGAAGAAAGTTTTGTCATATTATGATATTTTTAATTTTAAAATGTTTTATATACTGAGACACTGGTGTTATATGAGCAACAAACAATTATTTTTATGATTCCAAACTCCTTTCATTTCTGGTGTACATTTTTCTAAAATGGGAGTTTGAACGACATGATCTTAAGCAATGGATATATTTGAAATATGTCCAACATGCCTGATACATAACTACGATGCAGCAAAAGTTAGCCTTGAAGGTAACAAAAACCACTGTGCAGTAAGTACAAGCTGCATAATGAAAAGACCGTAAACTGTTATTACCCTTTTGATGTGACATGCCGCTGGTACCTGCGTTTGTAGTTTACATAATTATTTTTTTTTTAAAAAAAAATCTGTTCCTCGGTTTAGACATACTGAGGGTGATAATTTGCACATTACATTTGGTAATGTGTGTAGATTATAAATCTACAACAGTCTCTAGTTATAAACATAAGAAAATTCGTATTGTAATTTTCTGTTTTCAACAAACGTTTTCTGGGTGATGCTTATTTCGTTACGGATGGCCATACTTCACAAATATGTATTCAAAATATATTTAAAAAAACTAATATTTATTTATAATTCAAGTTAAGGCATGTGTTTAGCTTAAAACAAATAACCTAACTTGGGGAAAAACATAAGAAAAATGCTGATAATAAAAAAATTATCATTATCTTATTTTGATCAAGCTCTTTTCAAAACATTTCTCAGCCGGAGTACTTCGAATATGTATAGTTTCTGGAATCATATAAAGCAAGCAATTTTTCAAAATTGTCAATACATTCTTCAAGAGCTGAACAATCTATAGTTAGCTTACATTAACTAATAATAAACATTTTATACTTTCGTTTTTATGCAATAAAGCTGCAATATTCATTGTTTTCTCCGTGCAAATAGTTACTTTCTTACAGCAGGATTTTTATACTTAGAAAAAATTCTGAACTCTATTTGAAATTATTATTTGAAATGGTTATAGTATGTTCCGTTATACTGCGGTGAAACACTTTTATTCTAAGTAATATTTACTCCGCTTATGTTTATCAATGGCGTTTTAAATGAACTATTTTACATTTCGGTTGCAATTATTGTAGTATTATTTATGTAGTACATTATTGGTATGTTTCTACAATAGTAAAGGTGATCCTTAGGTTCATTCTCATTACATGTTGTCTTCATACAGAGCGTTTTAAAACGAATTGCAGTAAAATCTTCGTGCTAATATTGAGGAAAGTGTTGTGCATCGTGCCCAATGTGCTGAAAAAGATTAAACATCTGAATATGCTGCAACTCTGTTCTTTGCCGCTGTTTTACGTCTGTATCTTCAGCATTTCATTGTCACATCAGTTAGTCATAAACATAGCACACTCAATGAAACACTTGTAGGACCAACGCGTATACTGGAGGCTACTAATGGCTATCACCGAAACCATATCTAAAGTATGAACGAGAGAACCTTAAAATAAATACATAATGTTTCAGCATTTGTTACTCCCTCGAATTTGCAAAACTAGTGGGTTGCAGAGAAATGTGGCGCTGCTAGAGCAAAGTTTCAGCAGCCTAGACGCGGTCCTCTATCTATGGTATTTAGGTTAGGAAGTTATGTGGAAGGAGCGGAAAACACCACTGCAAGGCTTCGGGAATGCATTTCGTCACCTCAACCAATTGTTTTCGAGATGTGCCGAACTGAAATGATCTGAAGTGATCAACTCTGTGCAGCGCAAATGGGTGGAGGTGGAAAAGTGCAGATTGTAATATGAATTGTTTGAATAAATTATGGCTATTTTGTGCAATAAGAGTATTATTGACCCAGAACAGTGAATAGTACGAGTGTATGTGTGAAATCGACTTCTTTGAAATGACTGAATTGCGCGCTATAAAACTATTAGTGAACAGCCCATTTTGGAAGCTAAAATACAAAGATAATTTGATTACTGTGAAAAATGGAAGGCCTACTCCAGTTCTATCTGATCTGCAGTGTGAACAGAAGGGGGAGAAAAAACCTTAAATCCGGTATTTTAATTAAACCGTCTGTAATTCTTGAAATCCATTAATTGTGACTTTAAATTAAATTGGAACTCGATGAAGTGCACTAATGCCCTTGACATTATGATCCGAGCATACGCCATTGTGTGCATATAATGCTATGCAAGGTTTGCCTCTTCTATTTATTTAAATTAATTTACCTTTTTCGTTTCTTTTGTATGTTGTCATGTGTTCCCTTGCGCTTCATTTATTTATCATTCTAGTGACCAGAAATGTTCGAGAGAGTAGAACTGAGCATAAAGTACGAAGCTGAGATGTCTGTGAACCAATCAAAATGCAAAGTCATGGTAGCTCATTTACTCTTGAGCTTGCGGCTACATTGTACCGGTTTTGGCTTTTGCGTCACTTTGGACCATTCCTAACACGCACTAGTGTATGCTTTCCTTGCAACCTGAAAACAGGTTTGTGCTTCTCAAGAATGTTGTGACGAAACCTCTCTGCTCTGTTCTCTCTCAGGCTGCTTTGTATCGGGCAGGTCATGAGCAGTAGGGCATGGAGAGACGGGCTACTTACTACGTTTCTACTCTTCTGTATGCATACAGGGACATCAATTTATTTTTCTAAAATGTTTATTGCATCTGGTTTTTTAAATGTACATTACGCCCACCCCGTCTACAATGTGATCAGCGATTCTTTCCCCCGTTGCGCGGGGTTTTCCTATGAGCAAACCCCCACTCATTTGCCGCGCCATGGAAGAGATAGTAAGTCAGCTTGCTTACTAGTTGATCTTACTGACCATCTCAGTCATAGCGCAGCTGTTCCTGGGTGTATGTTGTGTTGTTCGTTTCTTAATTCGACAGCATACATAAAGTGTATTATGCCTCATGTGTTTAAAATGGCACAGAGTGTATTTATGTACGATGTATTTGGTAAAAGAATTATAGGTCCACATTTTTGGGGCATACAGTTGATTCTACTAATGTGAATACCATGCAAACCCCCTTTTTCAGAGAATTAACCGACAGGGAGCGTGATAATGCATTTATCAGCGGCAGAACTCTGCCACTACTCACACAGCGAATAATTCCATTAGAGCAATTCACAATGTGTTTCCACAAGACAGAATTATTAGTAGGGATTTGTGGCTCCTCGGTCCCCCGATTTAACAGCCTGCGATTATTATCTCTGGGGTAAATTAATAAACGTCATGTACAAGATAAACCTGCATACCATATAATAACTCAAAGATAATATTCATCAGGGAATTGTCCGGATTTCTGAAAATGAACATTTCAAGAAATGCCAAAAATGTGTGGAGAATGAAGATGGAAGTTTCAACGTCTCATTTGATATTTTGGTAAGTGACTAGCCTTTTAAAATGGTTTGTGTGTTGCTGTATAGTTGGTTTTATATATTGTTTTACTCTCCCGCTAATCACCGAGACCTGGCTGACCGGCTAACCGGCTAACAAGCGGTACGCACGCCTATAGGCAAAACACTCCGAGGGAAAGCAATATTGATCGCATGTTACTAGTACACTTTCACCCCCACACAGCTTCAGGCTGTATTATATTCCAAGTGTTTCACTGTCATAGGTGCGTGAGTACAATACAATATGGTAGCATTTTCTACTGAAGAATAAGAGTACATTATCAAAGCTAATTTTTGATAAGGTTGGTAACCCATCTGAATAAATGCATCTGTATGGATCGGACAGAAATTATGATTAGAGTCGCCCTACGTACTGTACCCTATAATATAGCATGCCTATAATCTGAACTGAGACTCTTAATTGTTTCTAATTGCAAAGGATAAACGTGAAAATTAGATTACAGTGTAACGGAATGTTAACAGTATGATTTATGTTTGTCTGATATGTCATTACGTAATATTTTCGTAGGATTGTCATTAATCTGGTCGAGAAATTTCGAACAACAGAGTGTACAGAAAGAAAGAATGAAAGAAAGAAAGAAAGAAAGAAAGAAAGAAAAGTGTCAGACGGCCAAGACGATAGATGATACTGCTGAAGATGCAAGAGAAATGATGCAGGGAAGCCCTAATAAGTCAATAGCCGCGAAATTGGAATTCCGTAAGCAAATGCTCAATAATTCTCAGGGAGAAATTAGGAATGTTACCATACTGGCGAGACTGCAGTACTATCATTTGTTTCAACAATACATAACATACGGGGCCCCTAACTTGACCTTTTATGTAAATAAGCTCAGTGTAAATGAACAATCTACATTTCTGGATATGAAGTAGAGAATATCAGCATGAATTTATTGAGATATTTGTGCATTTAGCAAGAATTGAAATCTGAACCCGGCCAGGAAGAAGTATCGCAGAACCAATGTTTTACGATCAAATTGTTAGAACAGAACAGAGGAGTCGCGTTCAACAAAACAACAAATCAATTTTAGAAGACAAACTTTAAAATGTTTTCGATAATTTGCATAAAAAATGTAAGCCTGCATTGAAGTGAACGGAAACAATTTGTTTAAAAATACCGAACACTTTTTGTTTCAATTAACATGCAATTCCCAAATTGAATATTAATATGCTGTACACAGTATTCGTTGCAATGTGGATAATTTAGTTCGTGATATAAATAGCCTTATATTTAATACTGTCTACTCTATTTTGATTAAATAAAAGTTTGGCAGAATAATCCAAATTAAAATATTTCTTTGTAATGCAGTGTTACCTTCCTTCCTATACCAAGGAAGACTCAAATCCTCAAGACAATGATGCGGCTAGCGAAAGTACAGAACTTGGAGGTATTTGAGGTTGCTGCTATCAAGTAATGGGTTTATTTATTTGGTTCGTTTGAAGTTACATGGTTTATTACAATGGTTTACATTTGGAAGCAAATAAACAGCAGCATGTTAGTTCTTTTGTTTTTATTAAGTTAGTACTGATTAAGTGAAATTACACCTGGAAATTGTGTAATAGAAAGTGATTAGTACAACATGGGTCACTCTTGTTGTGTGCCTGGTTGTACCTTTAAGTATGGCAGTGAACCTCGTACTACCACATTTAAATTTTCCAAAATACAGTCATTAAAGGAGAAATGTAAAAAGATATTTTGACGTTAATGATAAAACTAGAAAAGTTTGTGATTAGAGAGAACATTTTGCCTGTGCAATTCACCCTAATCTACTATCATATGCGACAGTAAGGAAAGGAAAGATCCGGAAGAAGGCGTGAAGCAGGTTTTGGAGCAAGATGAAGAGAGTTTCAACAAGTGTGAGTAGGATGTTATATTAAGAAAAGACGGGTACACCTGTTTATAATTACTGCCAAGGAGTACTATGTTCTTTTCATTAAAATAGATTATAAATACCATGCTGTACCATCCATGTCGATTAGGTTTAAGGTTTCCTGTAATTTGTAAGTCAGTGTATTGTTTAAAAATTTTTGCTTGCCTGTAGAGAAGTTCATTTCGATCTTGGAGTGCAGTAGAAGCAAGGAGTTAAAATGTAATACATGGAGCAAATTGGATAATTTGGAGTATTGCCTTGCTAATTATTAAACAAATGATATCTTGCTCATTGAAAGGGTGGCTTCATGAATAAAAGCTGTAAAGGAAAGTTTACCTCTAGATCATGATTTCGACATAGAAGAGAAACCTTTTTCCCCCATTAGAATTTAAGCTTTCTTATGCAAATGAAATTACATTTCTGCAGAGCTCTTGATAAAAGTCAAAGGTCAAATCTGTATATAGATGCATAAGTGTTTAAATGATCAATTAATTTTGCACTGCAGTAAATTTGCTTGAAATAATTTTATGCTTGTTGTACCGATGAAAAATACTCGATTAAGTTATTCTTATTTATGCATTTTGTTGGTGTTATAATTGTTATTCTTGTTATTATTTTATTACTTGTTGCACTGCAGTAAACGGTAATGGGCAGTTGTTGATTAATCATTTTTGTACATGGACGATTTTATGTAAGCTGAATTCATATAATTTTATGTTTTATTTACATATGATAAATGGTGTTTGTAAACAATATCACATTCTTAAATATCACCGAAATATTTTCTATTTTCTGCACCAGTACCATTAAGGAAGTAAGTAGCAAACAGTGTTTCCAGGTTCTAAAGTTATAATTGGTTAACATAAAGGTATAGTCGCGTTTAAGTTAAAAATTTTAGAAAAAAAATTGACGTCCTGTATATACGAAGGTGGTTTGATAAGTAGCTTGGCTCGCATACCTGTATAGACCAACAGCAACATCTGTATATATGGTCATAAAGTTTTATTTATATGTATCAAAATTCTATGATCACAAGTCATTCTGTTATTAATTCATTCTTTGGCATTTGTTTAAATACAAGAGTTTCTAGTGACAGTGAAAAATGTATAAGATTGGAATTCGTGTTTAATTAAATTCTTTTTCCTATGAAGGAAAACAGGGGATTTTCCCTACATTGGGTGACGTGTGCCATTCCTATGAAACCGTTCCACTTTGGGTAAATGAGTTTAAGAGTGACAGAACAACCATCGAAGAGGCACAACTCCCTGGAGCTCCAAAATCAGCTCTGGGGCCAGAAATCTTCAATCAAGTCCATAATATTATTTTGGCTGACAGACAAATAAAAGTGCGCGAGTTAGCAGAAACCACGGGTATGTAAATTGAACAGGTTTATTTTATTTTGTATAATGAATTAAAAATTTTTAAAATCTGTGCAAAACAGATGTCGCTTACTCCGTAGCAAAAGTGAAATCGCATGCGAACGTCAGCCGACAGTTTGGAAACGTTTAAGAAGAAATCAAACATTTTATGGCATTTTGTGTCTATGTACAAAAGGTGGGTTCGTTACTATATACCGGAAATGGAAAGATCTAAACAGTGAACCGCAAAAGCAGAACCGATTCCGAAAAATGCGTTCCATCTGCTGGAAAGATGATAGCTGCAGTTTTATGGGACGCAAAAGGAGTTGCTTTAATACTTGTAGGATATGAAACCATTACTGGAGAGTACTACACATCGCTTTTGAAGAAAATGAAGGCAGTGATTGCGGGAAAAAGTCCAGAATTTACCAAAAAGAAGGTATTGTTTAACATGAAAATGCGCCAGTGCATTCCAGCCACGTAGTTTAGGAAAAATTGACCGAATTACGATTTGAAATTCTTCCTCATCCACCCTATTCACCTGATTTTGCTCCCTTACATTACCATCTGTTCCCGAAACTTGTAATACAAATTTAATTCATATGAAGAAGCCATACAGGCATTAAACGAGTGCCTGTCTCGAAGAAATCCACTTTCAAGCAGTAGCAGTAGCAGCAGCAGTAGTAATAGTTTGAAAATACACACAAGTAAGTACAACTGTATCGTGGGTCTTATAGGCGTACATGCTAATACCGTCTTTGTATCAATCAATCAATCAATCAATTAATCAAAAAAAACGCGCGCACGTACGCATGCACACACACACATTGATACATTTACCTGGAGAAACGATGGAGCAAGTGCATTGAACTTGAAAGAAAATAAAGTGCGTTACAAGACAGAACTTGCTCTCTAATATGAAACCAAGTTACTTAACAAACCACCCTCATAATATAAGTAGTTATTTACTTGTATATCACAAGTAATATCATGAGAGGGTCTCAGATTACCGATAAATTCACGAACGTAGTGAGTCACGGGTTCTTAAAAAGAAATCCATTCAACATACACATAACTAAAGCTTTCTGTTTATGCCTGTATTACCTAACTAGCTTTCAGAATTCCGTTTTTCTAATACCGTTTTGATTTTCTAATGCTCTAACCCATTGCACTTGTTATGACCTTTCCTCTTGTTTTGAAATATGCACACGTTGTACCGAGGACTTCATCATGTTGTTAATTTAATGCTTATTTTCATTAAAATACATATTTCATTCTATTTGTCGCTTTCTTTTTACCAGAAGCGTGCAAAGAGGCATCTGAGAAGGTTCCCCCCCCCCGAATACCATCATCATACTATAATATCATCGTCTTAAAAGATATCTTACTTATTGAAATTAATAATTAACACCTCTGTTCTCGCAGTATTTACTTGTCAGCAGCAAACATTTTTGTTTTGTAAAATGTGTTATTTGTTTAAAATGTTAATTAATTCCCATTCATTTACTTATTATTCTTTCATGAAAGAAATGGGAATATCAAACAGCGATATGAAGCAATTCCTGATTCTTGAATCTATGTATACGAAAGTTCTTTTGTTTTGGGTGTATGAATTTCGATTGTAAGTCTTTTTTTCAATACTAAAAATATCTCTTAAAAATGATTTGGAATCCATTGTAGAATATCTTCACGTATTCCACAAATGATTATAGTTGGTACGTAAACTTTCGTATGTTCTTAAACAGCTGTGAAATATTAAACAAGCAATTTGTACATTCTTTCGAATATTTAAGATTGATATTTATGATTTTTATTTTTAACAGTTATTCCTAATTTATGGTCCATTTTTTTTAAAAATGTTCTAAATACAAAAATGCACAAAATGGTACCTATTCCACAGGTATACCAAAAGATTGGATTATCTAATTTAAACCGGACAACCTCAGTTATTTACTTAAAGGTATTAGTAATAAATGTATAATTGCTACGCTCTTTCTGCAAATTCGCCAGTAAAAATTGTTTTAGAAAGGTTTCATTTCCCTTATAGTAATAAGGGCCAAATTAGGTTAATATACTTGAATATACATTTTCCCGTTAAATATGCAAAAGCTCTTAGAGCAAGACAGGACAATTTCTCTCCTACCTCTAGTTCTAACTTAACATTTTCAATTTGCTCGAAATTCTGCTTTCGATATTAAAATTTAAATGCTTTTTCCTTGCTTCATTTCTAGCTTCTTGTAGCTATGCTATAGCTGGGCACGAGGATTTTTTTTGATTGATTGATTGATTTATGGACGCTCTTTAACATCTCAGATCATCAGCGTCCCATTCAACTCAGGGCGTGAAACGGCCAACTAATTTTTTCTTTCAGGCTTGAGGTTGTTTTTCGTGCCGTCAATGTACGACACGGGACCCACGGCACTTTACTTCCCTTCCGAAGGAAGCCATACTTAGGACTTTTACGCCCCAAAAAATCCATCGGTCCTGGCCGGGTTCGAACCCGCGATCTTGGGTTTAGGAGGCAAGTATGGTAACCACTACACCACCAGGACCGACCGCAGGAGGAATGAACGGATGTTTGTTCTTCTAAGTAAACGAACGTGTCGTTATATAATATTTTATTTGACAGGATGGTATGCGCGTGAGAACGACATATGATGCTGGGCGAAGCCAGTATGTGAACACTTGCTGCTTCAAATGGTGCAAGCGAACCTGCAGACAACTATAGTCTATTTACTTGTATTGACTGCTCTACACTACACAACTAATGTACGTTTATTTATAATTTTCCAGCTCTACTAAGAATTACGTTGGTATAGAAATATTTTAAGTTAAAGCCATACAAATTTGTAGATATAATGTTTACGCCTATAGATAGAATTGTAAAGACAGAATTTTTCTTACATATTAATCTAAAGTGACCGTTAGAATCATTCAATACCGGGAAAAAATTAAAGGTGGGATAAGTAGGCTTTCAGCTTTATAGTGAATCATAAATTTCAAATATAATGTAGTACGAATGCTTGTGACTTTGTTACAGAACTTGTACATATATGGATTTGGGGGGGGGGGAATCCTAGAGCTTTATAAAGTTATAAATATATTTATCATAAAATGTAGATTTAATTTTTATAATATTTACCATAAATTGTATATACAGGTAGCATAAAAGTCATAAATGGCAAGAACAGCTTTGAACTATTTACAGTCTGAATGTTTGAACTAGACGTAGAGCTTTAATTTCAAAGTCAACCGCAAGAGTGCGTTTCTAATTCAATGTATTCAACTATTTTATAACAACCGCAATGTTTACTAAGGAAGAGCGGATGTTTACCTTGAACACATTTTAAAATGGAGGCATTAATCCAGTCTTTAATCAATGGAATTATAATTTTAATTCTCCGCCACGAAATTTTAAAGAGGTCGTACAACCTTCGGCAGCGTTTAGAGGAACACGGTTTTGTCATACATCGTCTGCTGGGCAAGAGCAATGAAGGGATGTTCGTTCTTCTAAGTAAACGAACGTTCATCACAATATTCCATTCAATGGACAGCATAACAAGCGCAGATAATCTTTCTTGATACATTATTTCGCAGGAATGTTTTAATTCTTTTAAGAGTTGAGAACCACCTTTCTGCTTCACAAGTTGTAATATGAATTGTAGAATCACACTGATTAACTTACACATTCAATAAAAATAGAACTTAAATTTTTATGTCTGATAAATTCCATGAGTGGTAGAGTTCCACATATGGTTTTGAATTCGTCTGTATTGTAGGTAACTGAAAGCAGTGCGAAGCTTCTTCTCCTCTACAAATGAAATGTTTGAAGTGCAACTTTTTCATGCTCTCCTGGAAAGACTATGGCAAAAATAAAACTGCTGCTTCATAATAATCAATAAAACTGAATTTATTCTTCATTTCTTTTAATATAATATCACACACTTCAACTGCTTCTCTTCCGTTCATTCTGGCTGCTTTTCTTTTCTTTGTCACATGTTCATGAGCCAGTGTGGCTTCAATATTGCTTCTTATTTTTAGCACTTCTATTTCAAATGCTTTCAGTTTTATATGGATGACAGCTGGTTACAGTCACATATATAAAATTTATTGTATAGTATATCCACATGTGGCATTATTTTTTGAAAAACACAACCAAAAAATAAAGTTTTCATAATTCAAAATTCCGATGTATGCTGATGCTTGAAGAATGCTGCTGGAATTACTTGCTCGGTTCCTTTGTTGGATTGCCTTCACACAGTCAATTAGCTCTGCTCTGTGCTGAAAAAGTGTTGACGGATCTTGATTGAAAATTTCATCTTGTTGGAATTGATGTTGGCAATCGTTTTTGCACCACTTCATCTGGAACTACTGCTCTCTAAGGAGAATTGGAGAAAAAGGTAACAAATCCTTGAAGATTGATAAAAAATATTCTTACACTTTTATTCATAGAAGCAGCATCCAACATAATTAAGTTGGTATGCGTTACAATGAATATTTTCTCCACACTTGTATTTTTCATGTATTACTGTTTGGACATCATATTTTGATCCCGACATGACTGAAACACCGTTGTATGTTTTGGCAATCAGC
Organism: Metallyticus violacea; assembly: GCA_030762175.1. Taxonomy (NCBI): domain Eukaryota; kingdom Metazoa; phylum Arthropoda; class Insecta; order Mantodea; family Metallyticidae; genus Metallyticus; species Metallyticus violacea. The sequence goes on along the minus strand of CM060846.1, from coordinate 96,454,995 downwards.
TTCTGTTCACTGCCCTGAAAATGATGCCCAAGCTCTGATGATATACGGGCAGCCGCATTCTGCCCTCCGGGACAGAACCCTAATACTAATCTACGGGTTTAAAGTTTGCGAGGTATCAGTCTGAGATAAAATTGAAACGTCATTGGATTATTCTGCTATTAGTGCTACAAAATCTGCATCTTTAATTTTCATGGCAAACCTCAAGCATACGATGTAAAAGCTCGTTTTGAATGGTTTTAGAGTTAAACGCTGTTGCTTTCTCAAAGTAATTTTTTTCAAAGCATTATGTAATTACACTTATGAGTTCACGGAAAATGCCTGGATTTGTTCATGTCTCAAGACGCCCTTAGCGCCAATTCAAATGCACCACAAAAGAATATGAAGTTTATAATTATGTTTAACGTATACCTATTTTGTGCTACCTTAGGATTTCTATAGTTCTATATGCACTATCCATCTGCTAAGCGATATTAACTGCAAAAAAAAAAAAAAAATAATAACATTCAAAGGATTTTTCATGTGAACTTTCGATGAAACTTTTTAGCCCGATTCCTGAAGATGTTGGAGATTAATTACGCCGTATTTTATCCAAGGGTCTTTGCCACAAAACAAAACACAAGGAAAACAAAATAGGCAATTTTTCACTTCATATCCACATATCCAATCATATAAACATCAACGTTAAAACTTATACTAAAAGGTCTACTTTTTCATTTAACTGCCTGAGTAATATTAAGTTGTGGAATAGGTCTACCAAGACGTTCAACTTCGTGTTGTTCTTCTGGAGTTAAAGAAGTAAATGATCGCGCTAAGAGAGTCTGAACTGTATTTATTGTTAAAACACACAAACGTAGTTCTGTTCATCACAAATAATTATGCATACACAATAAGACAGATTCGCTCGATACATATTAACAAACTACACATATCTTACAAACGTGTTAACAATTCCTTGGCAAAAGAGTTTTAACTAAAGGAACCGGAAGTTACATCCACGACGAAACTCGACGAAGTCAGAGAGTAGAGCACAGTCAACTCAAATATACCTCTCCATTCTACCATCTGTGGTATGTTATCCAACCTCAGATGGCTTATGCTCCGCCATTACCCGCCTCCCCCTAGAGTTTGTTATTACTCTCCCTCCTACTGTAAGGAGAGGATTTGCAGGGGAAAGTGAACCAGCAGGCTCCTACACACGGTATGTATGGCTCTAGAGCCAATCGGATAACTACAATAATAATTATGTATATTAACTATTTCACATTTTATATCACGGAAATTAATAATAATGTCATTGGTTTGCAAGAGTTTTGTTGTAGCACAAATCTGCAATCATAATAAGAAACAGCCTCCGCTAAAGCATCAATCTTTATGAAATTGATTCACGACCGAGAACTTTGCCATGCCGTTTGTATTGTCTTACTGGACGCCTTCAGCTAAATGTCAATGCCGAGGGAAGACAAGTTCAACAAGAAAGTTGAGAAGAGCTGTAATTTACCATGAGAAAGTTGTAGCAAATGTACTTTGACATTGAATAGATAGCGATTTCTGCGCCACCCTCCATCATTGGAGTATTTCTTAACAAACCCATGTAGCACACTACAACACGATCAGTATAATATTCCAGAAATTATTTGATTTTTAAAAGATATGTTAAATCATTTAATTGACACAATTCATATCAAAAACGGAAATTGTGGAAAGTTATTTTGAAACCTGAAGGATCTATGAAAGAATTGAAAATATATGACCTCGCAGGGCAGAAGCAGACGCGACATAAACAAACTGTAGAGAAGCGTGTTTGCTTCTATTGAAGATGGCCTATTTAATCACATATTAAGACAACTATTTTACATTTATAAAAAATATTGTCGTTTTGTAAAATAGTTAAAGTTGTCATTCACAAATTAATGATATAACTGAAATATCATGCCGGTCACACAGCATTGTGTTATTTTGAACGTGTTAATAAAATTCCTCCTATATTCGATATAAAAATACATTCTAAAATCATATTCTTTGATCAACATTTTGTAACGTGTTTTTAAAATTTGTAACTATGATAATAATTCCGAAATTAAAAGAACTATTTTGTTACACTCTGTATACATACAAAATGTATTTAAAAGCAAAATAATGCTTAAACAGTAAACAGAAGGATTTCAGGAACTGGCAGCCTCAATGGAATAAAATTACTGCATAACCTATCACCAAATCATTCTTCCTGTGTATTCCAAAAGTATGCAAATGAAGATACTCATCAACCTAGTTTCCATAACAACAGACCGTGAAAGGGACAAGATAATGTCTGCACGATTTCGAAATAATTTGTTCAGCCATCTGCGAATTCAAAGAATGGCGAAGAGTTACGTACATAATACCATATACATGCAAGCTTTTACAGAATGAAAAACTAAAACTAAAATAGCATATCCTATATTCAGGCCAAAAAATGGTATTAAGTGAACGCAAGCTAACCGAAAATATGTGCGATAATTTTAAATCTTTATCACATCAAGAGATATTTTTTTAAAAAAAACTTAGATAATAATTGTGTAAATATATTATTCATATGAAATTACTTAGTAATTTGGTTATAAGAGAAAATATGCAACATTGCTTCATGTAATGGGGCATGTTTGACTTTCAGAAAAGAAAAAGCTATACATACGTAATAATCAACACCAGTGGCCGAAGCTGTTAAGACATGAATTTATAAACGGGAGACGTAGGGTTTGATTCCCGCCATGACCGCTCTCCCTGACAACTGTTTTTTCAGTAATGTTTCAGTTCTCATCAATGGCAAATGGCGGGGAATCCTGGAACGCTTCCTTCCCAAATAAAAAGCATTTCCCAACTTACAATTTCAGTTCATTTTATTTCATGTACCATCAGTGATGCCATAGTAATAAAAACAGGCGTTAAACATGTCCTTAAAAATACACGCATTCGTGCGGGAAGATTCCCTAGGAGTTCAATGCAATAATTTAATAAAATACGCGAACTCAAATTTAAAATACATCAGCATCGGCAAGTTTATTGTTTCACTTTACGAAAAAAACTCTCATATTTAAGGTTAATATTGTAATATATCTCGTGGTAAAATGCACTTAGGGTTATTCTGTTGGAACTTGAATCGCTGTCGCTAGCCACAGTCGAACAATTTAATCATTTAGATGTTTATTAAGGCAAAGTCGAATATTTTCGATTGTTTATTTTAAGAGTTTATGAATTTTAAGGGTTATATCAACATGTAATATAACAAACTTTTTGGCTTCGGTTTCTTAGAAATTTCTTTTTCTCGTTTTGCAGCACGTAAAGAGCAATTGTGATGCAGTTCTTTCACTAAAACCACTAAATATATAAGTTATATCAACAGTTTTAAACTTCACTATTTATTATACAAAATGTATGAATAAAACTTGGTTTTGAAACATCTATATAATGACACTACAATTTAAAAATGTGTACAAGGTAAAAAGAGTCCAAATAAATCTAAAAAAAATTACAATTTCGGGTAATTTATATTACTTTAAGGCATTGATTAAAGTTTTAATACACAAAATTTATATTTTATAATGTAGAGCTACTTAACTGTTTCCTAATTATAATGAATGAATGCTGTTTAACGCCCGTTTTTGCTACAGAGGCACCACAGGCGATGGACACTGAAGATACATCAGATGAAATTATACATTGGGAAAGGATTTATTTTTAAGGAAGGAATCGTTCCAGGCCTAAGTTTAGTGTACCTTCCGGACATTTGCCATTTATGAGGACTGAGGAAAACCTGGAAAAAACCTCAGTCAGGAAGGACGGTCCTGGCGGTATTCGAGCCCAGACCTCCCGCTCACGAGTTCGTGCCTTAACGACCTCGGCCACCCGTGGCGGTACTTAATTATAATAAAAATAATATCTCCATAAATAATAAATCTAAGAAAATTATAATTACTGAGTAATTTATATTACTTTAAGCTTAAGCCATTGATAGACGTTTTACTACACAAAATGTATATTTTATCATATAGAGCCACTTAAATATTTCCTAATTATAATAAAAATAATATATTTATAAGTAATAAAACAATTTTATGCAAATGTGTGCAATATAGTAATACATTCACATCTTTTATATGTATAAATATATCAGAATGTTCCATTTGGAACTGAAAGGTTGATTTTTCACTAAGCCATAGTTACTTTCTTTAAAAGAACTGATTAACATCCCAATAATGAGATTATCTCTGTATGAATGAAATGGTACCTATATAGATAGATGACTATAAGTTTGCTATACATTGACAAAATAACTGCAAGGCACACGTCAGCTGTTTGACAGAAGCAAATGTACTCTGCACTGCGACAAATGAATATTCATTTTACATTTGAAGGTGAGGAGACATTCACACCCATAAGTTTTCTACTTCTCTAGGGAGCTGGAATGCGTTGTTTGTGAAGAGTATTGGCCAAAAGGTTGCGGGGGCGAGGCACATGGTATAATCAATACGAGTGGCAAGGAGGGGCGCCTCCCACCCCATGCAGAGAAATCCACATACCTGTAATGCCACCAAGCAACAAAGTTTGGCTTGCATGTGTCCACCTTAGCGATTATGAATTAGTATAGATTTGCAAATGGGTCAGTGCGCAATATGCTTCAATATATCTGTGTTACGAGACCGGCTTAAGCTCTCGCTAGAGAACGCCAGAAAATACATTCTCGGATACGGCGGTTTGTAAACATGTAACCAGACTACAAGAGAAACTCGATACACAGTTTACAAAGTTCATTCAACTTCTAAAATCATTCTATGTGTTTTTTGTAACACAAAGATTAGAACATATTTAAGTTTTCGGGTATTCCCATATAATTTCAGGTTGTTTCATTGGAGTAAGCTACCGCAAAAGTGTGTTACCCGGAAGAGAAAGGAAATCACTATGGCTAAAGGGCGGAGAGTGTGTACCTGTTTTATTAGAGCGGGGATTTATTTACTCTTCCATTTCTTCGCCGTTTAAATAACTGCGTTCAGTTTATTTAGACCCTCGCAGTAACAACTAACGCCGTCCTTTTAAGTGTATTTTTATGAACAATAACGGATTCAGATAAACCACCTACACGAATACGTCAAAACGTAATAAAAACTTTCAGTGGTGTCTTTTTTTCTCTCTCTCCCTCTCTCTCGTTCCCTTTTATTACGTTCTGAAAGTATGAACTTCAACATACTAAGAAATAGGATCAGAAAAAAATAAAAACAAATTATTTTTGGGCAAATGCCTGTTCAGAGTCAGCATAAAGCTTATTCTAAATTTTCTCAACAAATTTCCTTTAACCTCTATGTTCTAGCAGCAATGTACAACTATAACAATGATCCATTAGGTACCTACTTATAACTGCCGACAGGACAACATACTTTATTCGGAGGAAAGTCAGAAATCACTATCTGTAAATTCAGGTTATTAGTGGTGAAAATGATACGATAATTTTTTCATTGTTTATTGTTAACGCCATTAATGCAAAATTGCAATAGATTTAGTCAGAATATGGTAGTTTTGACTGGTTCTTGTATTATGATAGCGTGGGTTATTAATAAAGAGTAATTTATTTATTGTAATGTTTGTAAATACATACAAAGAAAGAAGTGTTAGCATTCGAAGTTTCATAAAAATTGGTTTACAATGAACTTCCAAGCCATCATTTTTAAGGTACGCACTGTTTCTTTCTGTAATAAAAATGTCTTTCGCATCATTACCATCTTCCTTCCAAAAAGACTTTATAGTTGAAACGAGATAGATATAAACCATAGTAAAATTCTATTACAATTTTTACCGGAATTGGATCTTCAATCCCTGCAGTTTATTATTCTTATATTTAGCCTTATAAATGTTTTATTTTTCATGCGAACGGAGTACTAACAACTCATTGCTGAAACAGAACTGGGTCAAGAGTAAAACTGATTTAGGAAGGGCAAATCTTTTAGGAGGGAATACATTTTAAAAACTTGATTTCTTTTCTACATTATATGAAAGCATGTGATAATTTATTTCGTAATAAATTATGGCAAATTCTTGAAAAATATAAAATATTCCTCAAATGTATAACTCAATAAAGCAGCTATACAATAAAGTTCAGGCTATAATGCAAACAGAGAAAGAAACAGGGAATAAGACACGACTGGGATCGCCACCAGTATTATTTCATTTATATATAAACAAAATTATGGAAGCATATAAGATAACAAATAAAACCAAAATGAATTAAAATAAATAATATATATTATATTCTGTTTGCAGATGACCAGACACATCGCAACGGGGCCGTTAATAAACGGACTCGTCGGGTTCGATTACCACCAGGATTAAAGTTTTTTCCGGGTTTTCCTCAGTGCTGATAAATAGTAAATGCAGGGAAGCACCCTTAAAATTAGGCTTGAAATGTTGCATTCCTTTAAAAAAAAATCCAATTTACCATTTTATTCTCATATATCATTTAGTGTCCATCGCCTGCGATGCTTAAGCAGGAAAAATGGGCGTTAAACACCAAAAAAAATGACCAGATACTACTGAAGGATTACGAGGTGAATTTGCAGAAAGCAGCCTTTAAACCAAATGTTTTTTTTTTTTTTTTTTTGCTTTATTTACGGACGCTCTTTAACATCTCATGTTATCAGCGTCCCATTCAATTCAGGGCGTGAAACAACCGACAAATTTTGCTCAGAGGCCTCTTTTTTCAGGTTTGAAGTTTTTTATCGTGCCGCAAATGTACGACACGGGACCCATGGCGTTACTTTCCTTCCTAGCCATATCTAGGATTTTTACGCCCGAAAAAAATCCATCAGTCCTGGCCGGGTTCGAACCCGCGATCTTGTGTTTAGGAGGAAGTATGGTTACCACTACACCACCGGGACCGATTAAACCAAATGAGATAATAAAATAATACAACATGGAAATTTCAAGTAATAAAACAAAAGCAAATGCGATACGAAGAAAAGAACAAATAGGAATAATTTAACAGATACTTGAGGTTCAACTTATCAGTGGTAGAGAGAAAAGTAGATCTGGAAAACAACCTAGAAAATTATAACAAAATTAATGTATGTATAAAAAGAAGCTTTGGTAGAAATACGAGTAAAGAGATTACATTAAATAAGATAATAGCAAAACCGGCTCTAAATTATACCTGTGAAACGTGGGTAATGGAGAATAAAGAGAAATAAAGATTGGAGGAAGCATAAATACGATTTTTACGATCGATATTGGGAGAAACAAGAGCTCATCACCTAAGAAACATAAACATAAGAGAACAATTGAAAATAGAATATATCATCGATGAAATACATTGAGTATTTTCTAAAAATGGATTCTTTGGGACTCCCTAGGAAAAGCAATACTAAATAGAGAACAGGAACGACGACCATATCGTGGAGAGAGGAGTTCAAGATTAGTGTCGGAAAAGGTAACAAAGGCCTTACAAAGGAAGTTTTTCATTCTTGATAACATATCAATGTAGACAAAGATGAACAAAATCTGTCAATTTGTTACATCCAATAAAGTTTATAATCAAGGTATAAACCTAATAACTTTTAGATAATTCCCTGGTTACATCATTGCAAAGATAAACGCAAATGTTTGAATGTAGACAAAGATGAACAAAATCTATCAATTTGTTACATCAATAAAGTTTATAATCAAGGTATAAACCTAATAACTTTTAGATAATTCCATGGTTACATCATTGCAAAGACAAACGCAAATGTTTGAGTCTTATTGCAATTTGAACTGGTGCCATTAGCACTAAAATTATGAGATAATGTATCTTACATATGTACACAATTACTTTCAAAACTTTCAGGATAATGGGGATATCAGCATGTGAAATGTTATCTCTGGTATCGTATCTGGCAAGTTACCGACAGGAATTGTGAAGAGGAAAGAGCCAAAAATAGAACCAAGGAGCGCCTATATTTACCGTACAAGGGGAAGACATGTTGCCAATTATTTCCACCACTTGTTACCCTTTGTACGGTAAGATCAAATTTGCTTCCTCCCTTTTGGCACCATAAAACATACCATTTATTTAAAGGTAAATAGTGAAACGCTTTGCTAACATCACACATACAATAGCAGCAGTTTTGCTTTTCTTAGAAAATATGTTGCAGCACCATTTCAAAGCAATGACAAATACTTTTGTGACACTTGCGTTTTTGTTTACTGTAATTCGAGTTGTTTAAAAACTTATGTTTGTTTCCGAACAACTTGCCTAAGTCGTGGGATGCATCTGCAACTGGGTCATCTATCATCCGTATATCTCACGGAATCTGATCTAGTGGCACATGCCCAAGGTGATCTAGCATATTATAACGTACGAGAAAGTTATCATATTTAGTATTCATCCTACGTTTACACCAACTTATTGTAATCACAAAATTCCCTCAGTTATAGAGAAGCAAAATATAATATCTTACAACTTTTAAAATCTTGCAGTCGATTCGGAATATTACCCTATATAAAAAGTGCGGATTAATGTAAGTTTGAACACCGTTTTAGGACGATGCATTAATGAATGTTCTCTAAAAATCGCAATGTTATATATTTATTACGAAATACCTCTACTTTCTAGTTTTTTTTTAAATGAATCACATTACATTTGAGCTATCGTATACCAATTACCAGGTCCATGTTGCAATCTTGAATTGTTATGCTTTTTTATTCACAGGTTTGTTATTTAAACGAGCAAGATCGAATTTCCCAAACTTCATGTTTTACTTCAATTAAGAAAGCATAATATTTATTAGTATATTAACATTAATTCATTAACTAAATAAAATGTATTACCAGGATGTAGTACAAAATAAATCCTCATATACTTATTCGTGCACACATTAGAAGTTATGTCAAAGCTCAAAACAAAATTAAAGTTTACTTTCAAAGTTGATGAAAGCACATGCTTGAAATCGACAACTCCTTACTTGCGAGTGCCGATCCATATAGATTGCTTACCTCCGTCTGTAAGAAGTGCATATAAAGGCTATTCAATAAAGATTTCGACTGAATATTTTGAATTAATATTCTGTTTAATTAGTATACATTATTCTTTTAATTAGTACATATTATTCCGTTTCAACGGCAACATGCTATCTTATAAAGCAGCTCCCACGGACTTCAAAGCACCTAACGCATATTTACCAATTTAAATAAGTCATTCTTGTTATGTTCTTCAAAATCGCTTCCAATTTCTCTAACACTGCTTACAATTGGTTCTTAATTGCATAAACACGTAGCTTTATTTATTTTTCAATGTGGGGAACAGAAAATGTTCGCGTGAAGCTAGAGCAGGGCTCTAGGGGTGTGGTACACAGTTAATTTAAAATTCAGTCAAATATTTCATTACAGTGTTTGCCACATGAGACCTTGCGTCATCTGATGAAGTCATCATCCGCTTTGAAGAAACCGTGGTCGTCTCAACGCAAAGTACTTCCTCATTCTTCAACACTGACATACGGTCTCCTAAAACTGGAACTTCCTGTTTATATATAATTAAGTTACAGTGAAAGAAGGCATTTCTGCACATGGCACAATATTTACTTTCTTTGGTGTTGGAGATTTTACCTATTTTCTTATAATGCTGGCTTTCCCTCTTGAACACGGTTATGCAGCCATGTTCCGTCACCAGTGATAGCTGATTCGAGAAAAACGTCTCCGCCGTTACCAAGCTGATGCAGCAACTTATATGTCCCCCATTCAAACAGAAAACAAGACACGCGGCACCTGCTGGGCGCAAACACATGCTGATTATGATGAAAAGATGTCATTTGAGTTGTAGTATGGGACAATCAGCTTTGATTATGCTGACTTCAGTAATTTAATTTGCTGCAGCGCCAGACAACCTTTGCCCTTTGTGACCTCTTTTGACCTCTTAACAGTTAACTAACGCAGTGCGATCATAATGACTGCTCTTTTCTGAGTGGGCGTAATATTCATAATTTTAATTTATTTTAAGAACCTAGCTAGGATATAAAAGGGGACACATTCTAGTGTTAGGAAATAAAGGGGACAACATGTTTAATTTATCTTTCATTTACAAGTTTCAACAAAAGTTTGGAAACATTTGTAATGATATTCTAGAACAACATTTCCATATGCATCAAACCGAACATGCGAGTGTATTATCACTTTTTAAGTCTTCTTGAGGAACAAATGACACAGAAAATAACAATTATTTGCGTGTAAACAAAATCACAAATAAAACGAGATACTACAAAGTTACAAGTTTTCACAGCAGAACTTACAAACTGATGAGCATGTTGGTTATATAACACACATGAGACATCTTCCTTTTCTTGCTTGCCGTGCAGGTTCTGTATGTTTTCCTGTTGTTAGGGCCTACTGCTTCTTCTGGTGGAGCACCAGGTTCCAATAGGCGACGTGTTGTCAGTCGCAATTCCTGTGCAAGTCTCGGATTTTGAACTCTTCTTTGCACGTGTTTTGGCACACGAGAGAAGTTCTTCCAAATATGTACCTCTTCCTCCAGGAGTTTCATACGAGGCACTTCTCTGAAGTACATAGGCGTTTATCATGATTATGTCCAGTAAACGGTGAAATAACCGCATTGGACACCGTCGAGTTCGTCAGTTGCAGCTGTATATAGAACATTTTTTGTCCTGCCCATCCATTTCACCTTTAGTGCAATTAGAAGAGGATATGATTTCTGGCTTTCCACTGAAGGAATCTTCAGCGGGGCTATGATGCACTAATGGTATAAGAAGAACTGCCTTGTTTACTTTTGACACATGCCATTATGATAGTGAAATTACAGTCCTGTGTTTTTCTGGCTGCAATGCACGTGGAATCTCTGTCTTTTTCTTTAGGGTTCTTTTAAGCCTATTTTCTAAACTTTTAGGCATATCGACCACAAATGAACATTTTCCACAGTAGCACATGTGCTTATATCATAATATTTCTGAGAATTTTCCATAATTTCACTCAAAAAAGGACATATGCCTGCTCCATTGTGTGCTTTTGCACCAAAATTACCTGACCTATCCATGTTTCCAAACTAGCCCTAAAAAGAATAGGAAGTTATAATAAATTATGCAGAAAAAATTATGCAATAAACGCAGTGCGGTCAGAATGACTGCAGTAGACTTTTGTAACAACGGCTTACATTTCGTCGGTCAGATCACGAATAAAGTGGAAGCTACTGAGGCGATGACAAAAATAAAAGGATGGAAAGAATGTAATTCATAATAATTGACAACAAGGCAGGATATCAAAGACCGCACTACGTTAATTAAAGGTACCTAACTCTAGTCCACGAATCCCAGAACACTTAATAGGATTAATTATTGAATTTATATGTGATAATACAAATTTACGAAGTGTTGTTATTGAAGTACAAATTAGGATCAATTTGAAGGTGACTGTTTGTTCTGGAGGGAGCTTTCAAACAGTAAGCCGAAAATGTGGACCAGGCAGTATAATCTGTACAGTCATATTTTCCTTAGCAACAGCACGCTCCTTTTCGACAGCGAACTGTGTAGGCTGGAAGTCGCAAAGACCCAGATTTTCCCGGACTATCAAAGAAGGCATTGATGTCTTTCGAAATTTTATTTTGTGAAAAGTAATTCTCTGCGTACATTTATCTAAAAATAAAGAATACAAACCGTTTGGAAAACTTTATCCTAATCATTTGATAGATCAACGCTTTAAAATAAAATGCAAAATCATCCCTCTCATTCAGGAATTAAAATTAACGAGAAGATTAACACTGCGTCATCATATGTTGTTGTTAGTAATATTATATTTAATATTTAATGCAATATTATCGTTTTGATTATTACTATTGCGTAAACATTGTTAACTTGTAGCAGCATTTACAAAATTTAAGGCTTGTGGCAAACTTAAAGAGGTTTCTAAGATTATCAACTTACAGCGGCTAAAAGAAAATCAATTATTATTTGATAACTGTTATTGCCTAGGGGATTCGTGTAACCGGGTTATTGTGTGTTCGTTAAAAGAAGGTAAGTATTTAGCAACATTAACAAAATTTATTGAACAATTATTAATAAACTTGAATGCAAATGTCGGTATTTACGACAAACTGAATAAATTAAGTTTGTGTATTGAACATGAAAGAAACACTGCACGGATAAATTAGTATGTTAAACAGTAAGTAAAAATATTGACTATAAATTTTTGGAACCTTTCAAAACATTTAAAGAAATTTCTTTCACGCAAGGAGCAGGTGCTGCAAAACTTTTCCACGATAAAATGACAAATAAAACTGCCCAAATAACCTGCAAAATTTACTTTCGCCTATTAACAGATTATCTTTTATAATATTATGAAAAAAAAATCAAACAAGTCCAGCACTCTTGAAAACACTTTAATAAAAATTCTCTGTTCCAGCACAGCCTCGTGAGAACTGTGACAACATAATATAATATTACCTTAAAATTTGGCAAAAACCCTATACACAATTTACCTTACCAATAAAGCAAAACAATTACACAATGAAACCAAACCTGGGTACCACGGTGGGCAAGAAGCTCCACTTTGAGTTTCTAAGAATTGTTTGAAATAGTTGTATTCCCCTCAGGAGCTTTTTACCTACGACCTGCCACTTAGCGAGCTCAGAAGGAATAGTCAATGTGCTCATGCCGATCCAAAGTAATAGTCCCCCGATCATTTAGACAAGACACATGGTAGTCAAACATATTACATTTCAGGGGACGACCCCATGCTCACGTGACCATAACTAGGAAATGAACGAAGAAATATCATTCAACGAAACTTCTTGACAAAGTTGCACTACAATAAACAATAAAATAAAAAAAAACATTCATTTGTTTGTTCATAACCTTAAATTTTATAAACCTGTAATGAACAACTTGAAGACACTAGAAATGGATAGAGCACATTCACCATTACCTTTCTTAAGTTATTCATAAGTTTTTGCAAACGTGTTCTTTAAGAGAAAACAGAATTACATTACTGCATGCTGCTCATAGCCGCCACGAGTGGCCGAGGTGGTTAAGGCGTGAGATAATGGTTAACTCGTGAGCGAGAGGTCTGGGGTTCGAATCCCGCCAGGATCGTCCTCCCTTACTGAGGTTTTTTTTTCCAGGTTTTCCTCAGTCCTCATAAATTGCAAATGCCGGGGTTGGTACCTTAAACTTAGGTCTGGAACGATTCCTTCCATTAAAACAAAAAAGATCATTTCATCTCGTGTATCATCAGTGTCACCGCCTGTGGTTCCTCAGTAGTGAAAACGGGCGTTAAACACTAATAAAAAAAAACTGCTCATCAAGCGTCTCTTCCATTTTTGTTAGGCGAAATGTAAATAATGTTTACATAAAAGAGCAATGCTACCAACCAAAAATCACTATGCTGCTGTCACTTAGATATGCAGGAAACTCGTTATTTCCAAATATGGCAGTTGCAAAAAATATATAGCTTATGCACTTCAGTATCAGCCCTTATTGAACAACTCTCGAAATATATGAAGTTTAGCACAGTGTAAAATCTAAAATTGTACCATTTTTAAAACTTTTAAGAAATAAATACTAATATAAGAACTGAAACAGCTGTAAGATTATGAAAAAATCCTTCTTCCTTGCATTGAGTTTTTTATTAGTAGCATAAATTAAAAGTGAATATCTATTACAATGATGCGGCATTGGTTTTGCTTATATTGGCGTAATTATTCATTCGTTAATTATTGAGGGAAAGTCGTTAAGGGGAATGTCCGTTAGTGGCAATTGGTTATCAATTACGTGTGTGTGTGTGTGTGTGTGTGTGTGTTTTTTTTTTTTTGAGTAGTGTTTAACGCCCGTTTTTACTACTGAGGCACCACAGGCGGTGGACACTGGTGATACATGAGATGAAATGATTAATTGGGAAAGGATATTTTTTTTTTTTTTTTTAAGGAAGGAAGCGTTCCAGGCCTAAGTTTAGGTACCTCCCCGGCATTTGCCAGTTATGAAGACTGAGGAAAACCTGGAAAAAACCCCAGTCAGGGAGGACGGTCCTGGCGGGATTCGAACCGCAGACCTCCCGCTCACGAGTCCGTGCCTTAACGACCTCGGCCACCCGTGGCGGTGTGTGTGTGTGTGTGTGTGTATACATACATATATATACACAAAATCAAGTTCTTCTTTAACCTGATTGGTGGTTGGGAGTTCCCCCATGAAGTTGTGAACAGACCACCAAACAGGCAGCTCGGAACTATGTAAGACTGTTAAATCACGTATGTAGCAATGGTAATATTCTTTGATAATGTGGAAGAATGTAATAAATCTTATAATGTGATCTAGTGAAAAAGAGTTTTGAATTAACAAATTCCTTTACACATTTACAGCTAAGCGAGTGTATAATGTCTATGTATATTTTTAAGTAGCAAAATCCCGTAGGGCTATGTACTCATTCCTGGATGTCTTAGAATTGTGACACAAGAACACAGCAAGTTATTTAGTACGATAACACCTAATAGGTGGGTATACGTTTTTTTAAAGTTACACGAGTTAAAAACGGTTATAAATTGCTTATTCTATGGTGTACATATGAAGTGCTTGTGTACACAACAGGTACTGCTAGGAGCTACAGAGATGGCTGGTCAGAGAAATGTGTTTATAAAGTTCAAATGTTCACTATTAATACTTTGCTTTTATTAACACAAAGAGATAGACCAACTCTTTAAGTATTTGAATAGATGATGATACACATGCAGCGTTTAATGTTTAGCTAGGCAGATACAAGCCTGACTCTCTCCCCCGCATACGTCGCTAGCCATCTCTCCAGCTCCCAACAGTATGCACACCGAGTATTAATGAACTATACCCGCAGATCTGGTACGGTCTTAGACAACCAATTTGAGATAGGGAATCATATGGTGATAGAAAGTTGAAATTTAAATGCTTATAAGTCACAGTTAAAGCAAAATGGGGTAAAACTTTGTTTTAAAACTTCTCCAAACCTGCTTCGTTAGCGAGAAAATCCCCATTTTTGCAATACATTATTATCAGCATTTTATAAATTTAGTGCCATAAAAATATCTAAACTCTAGGAGTAACATACGACAGTACGGCACTGAACAACGACCAACTAATTTTCCGTGTTATGTAACTTTATCTAAAGGGAACTAGCTATCTGACTGTGTGCCTAATAGATAAGTCGACAGACTATTTCGCAAATCGTAGGTTCGGGGCTTGCAGAGTGTTTTCTTTCTTTCCTTTTTCATGATTAAGTGTGTTCATACATAAAATGTAAAATTAAAAAGTACTCAGTGGGACTCGAATTCGATAACAATGCTCCGGTTTTGCTTGATGCCAGTATTTTACTGACTACGCCTAAGAGACATGCTCTACAACTTCCGTCCGTTATTGTGTGGTGTCATTTTCAATGGAAGTTTCATTAGCCAGTTGCGTACTGTTTCTTTAAAAACACAGACTAAAGAAATCAGAAAATACGAAATATAAATAAAAAAATCAAAGAAAGACAAAAAATGGCACAAAACACGTAATTTTGATAACTACGTATACTGCTTCCTAGCCGAGCTGAGTAACGTTGTATAACTACGAGTTTTTTCATAACTAATGCATATTATATGTATGTATGCATGTATGTATATATATAATAACTCGGTCAATATTTTCAAGTATACAGGTAATAATAAAAAAGCAAAAATAAAATCCTTTAAAAATTATGTAATTAGTTATCAGAGAAATATTTGCGTTTAGCTTGTCAGCTTTATTACATTTGAGCCCATTTTTTTTCAATTAACTTGTATAATGATATTCATTTGTTTGGGCCTCGCTGCAATAGTGTGATCCAGGCAATAGTTAGCCCAGCGCGCGTCACAAGGCCCGGCAAACAGCGGTACTATCTGCGGTCGGCAACACAGAATAGATATATTATTATAAATCATGAATAAGCATGAAAAATCGTAGTATTAACAAACAAACGAACACGACTAAATAAAATCATTTTTAAATTTATTACTTTTGGAAGTGCCTAAAAGCCTCTTGTTTTCAAAGAAGGTTTTTATAATGCTCATAGTTTGTTGCGAAACATATTATTACGTCTATGCAATTTAATAAACAGTTGTCACATTCTCGATCCCTAAAGCTATTTCCTAAGTCAGAGCCTATAGATCAGATTCACAGGCATTGCACGAGCTGCAAAAACAATATACGAGAAGAACTAGTCACATTTCGGAAGTACAGTTGCAATGTGTGATTTAGAATATGTTCACACAGACGGCATATATATATTCATAAAAAACACTCAGAGTGCAATATAAAAAAGTTCACATAAAATTTCACACTAAAAACCGTAAAATTGAACACTAAAACCACACGGATATTTCGAGCTTGGCTCTTCCTCACGTGATGAGAATGAACTAACAGACTAATTGGTAGATATTAGTTCATTCTCATCACGTGACCAAGAGCCAAGCTCGAAATATCCGTGTGGTTTTAGTGTTCAATTTTACGGTTTTTAGTGTGAAATTTTATGTGAACTTTTTATATTGCACTCTTGAGTGTTTTTTTTTATGAATTTTTATGCTTTTTAGAAATTTTTATTACTCCATTAATAGTATATATATATATATATATATATATATATATATATATATATATATATATACATAGCAGCATTTAGTGGACATTTTAGGCATTTTAAAAAGTAACCAACTTTAGGAAATTTCAACGTTTTTAAATTACAGCACTATTTTTCTAATGTTGCTCTTATCTGTTTACGCATTAGAGTTATCGATTCATAATAACATGTACCTAAAATCTCTGCACTAGAAGCCTAAAATATATAACAAATTCACTCCGTACCATGCAAATTCCCGAAAAATAATTATAAGAGAATCTATATGACTGGTTGAACTTTAATTTTATATTTAGCTATATGACGAAACTACACATTGTATTTTGCAATTGATGTATATAATAAATTAAATTTTATGTTTTAATATATTGCATTATTCTATGAACATTGTATTTTTTGTGTGATATGTTTTATTTGATTAAGTTTTTGTTGCAAATTTCTGAAAATAACACAACAAGTTATATTTGGTTGCTCAATATTCCTTCTTATGTTAGATGTCTTTTTTATATAAATTGCATACTTTGTTATTGATTTTTACTTGTATATAACTACTTTATGAATTTTACAGTTTAATTTTATAATTTAAATTCGAGTTTTGATTACATTTTATCATTAAATAAAATATTACACATTATATGTATATTGAATAGCACTCGTTTATTGTGTTTTTATATTTACGTATATATCAGATTATAATCTATTTATCTCCATATATATTTAATATTATATTTTTATTCATATATCTTTGATCCCCAGTATTACAAAGAATCATCGAGAAGTCGCTCCGCAGCCATTTGTAGTCGAGATCACTAAGGAAGCTAATTCAAGCGGCAACACTGGCCGTGCGCTGTGCATATAGTTATTGTGTTCATTAACACCAACGCAAGCACACACTCCGAAGTCCAAACCTTAGCAACGACGGCCGGATTATCTGCTAAAAACCAATTTTGAAGGAAGGAAAGAAAGAATGTAAAAAATGAAATAGTACCAACTTTCACCCGAGTACGGAGGAACTTGTCGATGACCCGTCATAATGTCTTCAATTTGTGCATTATTATATATTATATTATATTTGGTAGTAACGATAGTGTTTGTTAAATTTATTGGTTATAATAACTGTTCAAGTCAATAATATGCATGCATGCTGCTAAATTGTTTATAGGTTTAATTTTCTATGACATGATCTATTGCATGTATTTTTATACTAAATGGTTTGTAAGAATAATTGAATTTAATTGTTTAGACGACATATGGTTTTGAGTGGACAGGTATGTCACGCCCTCGGCTATCCAATGACGGGAGCTCTCCATTGAATAAGCAAGGCTTAAACATATTTGCAAGTTTACTACTAATACAACTTACGTAAAAATCGCAACTTATCAGTAATTTAAAATTATTTTATTCCTATTTCTATTCCTATTTCTACTTTCTTTTCCCAAATAAAATAATTCTGTTAGCTTAAACAACTATATACGAATTTTATCAGGTATATAAGGCTTTACAACCATTTTAAGCACATCAGAAAATACAAAAGTAAATACGATTAAATAACCTAAGTGATATTTGTTGTAAAACACATATTTAAAGAAATCGTATACTACTAGTTTCTATTTACACCGAGTCAAACTGTACCTAATGTACCTAAAATATTTGAAAAGCATATGATAACTTGGAATAGCCATGCTATTTATAAACGATGCAGAAAATTAAGCACAGATGTTTATGCAATGTTCCTCTAACACTGTTTACTCTTAACAATCAAACTTTAAACTTTTATTCTTTTTTTCTAAACGTTCAATCTTCGCCTGTCATACCCTGAGATTTAAATGCCAATGCCGGTCAGTCGCCTATCGGGGAACTAATTATGTCTGCACACTCCCAGAATGGGTGATTACTTCAATGTCAGGGCCACCTAGAGATCACAAACACAAAAAGACACAAATATCACAGAGATATGGAATGAAAATGGATGATGAAATGGAAGGTGAAACCACGACATTTGCCCTGTCTGAAAAATGGAGTGAGAAAAACCATGGACTACATGATTTGAATCTAGGACTTCCCGAAAGCTAGCCCCAAACGTTACCGCGTAAGTCAATCGGCTCGGTTTAACATCTATTCAATTTATGTTTTAATTTCAGGGCTTTTGTAGTTGCCCATGTATAAAGTTCACATATTCTATCCGTTCCAAATTTAATTTTGAGGAACTGAATCTTGTTCGCCATTAGTTTTATTTGCTACACAAAGAAAAGCTACACGGATGCAAAAAGCATATTTAAATCCTTGCCCTTTAATCATCGCTTAATTTGTTTCTCTGTCGTGCACAGGAAAACTGAACAGGGATAATGAAAATGTCAGATGAGCTGCATTCAGACTCTAATTATCTCATTTATTCGTAATCAGAACTTCATTAAACATCTAGGGGAGTTTTATATTGCAATGTTAATTTGTATCTTAGTACCTGGAACATCATATCTAATTTATTATAGTCCTGATCTTTGTTCCAGTTTGCGCTATATTTTACTATCGCCTTTTTCTCTAAGAAAGTTTCTTCTGATGAGAAACAAACATTTTAATATTGGATTCATACAATAATGAATACTATTAATATATAAAAATTAAAATATATTGCAATAGTGTTATTTTTAAAGAAAAATGAGCTAATGGATTACGAAACAATTGTAACTAGACTCCAATCTGATATAAATACTAGAAAGCAATCACGAATCCTTTAAAACTATAGCCATTCAAGTTAATACAAAAGTAACTAGCTACTTTAGGGTGTTAAGATTTATTTTCAGGTCATTACCAGCCTTTCATTTTTACCTCAAATGATTCTTTAATATGCATGGTTAATCTGAATGACTTTATTTACATCTTTCTGTATTATGTTCGCTCTATATCAAGGTCAGTTTCTCCATATTACACTTACGATTCAAACCCAATAAATAGATATCTATACATTTGATAGTTTCACAGTGCAGGGAATTATTTCTGGCTTGCGTCCGCAACTAAACGCAAGCCGCCCGGAGCCAAGGTCGCGCCAGCAGCTCATTTCGTCGATGGCCAAGTTCCCCTCGCATTTGTATTCACACAACTTTGATCATATCAATATTAGTTGTGATTCATATGATTACTAGCTTATTATAGGAGTTTTTCAAAGTGGTGTTCGTCTGCAGTCACACATTTCTGACACATTTTAAATAACTTTGCATTCACTGGCAACATGCTGCTCCCCCATTTCTTATCGATCTGGTGATCTCTTACCTGCCTCTAAACCCAAGATTGCGGGTCAATGGGTTTTTTGGGCGTATTTCTTCCTTCGGAAGGGAAGTACAGCCGTGGGTCCTGTGTTGTAGATTTATGGTACGTAAAAGAACCTCAATCCTAAAAGAAGAGGCCTCTGAGCAAAATTTATCGGCAGTTCCATGCCGTGAATTGAATGGGACGCTGATTACCCGAAATGTTAAACAGCGTGCATAAATAAGTCAAATAAATAAATTTTCAAATTGCTTCCAGCTTCTGCCTTGATAAGATGCAGTATGGAGTTTATTTCTGTAACTTTATTTTATCTCTATTCTAGTGGTAACATTTCAACATAATACACTACAGTAAAACTTTTTTGAATGGTGTTTAACGCCCCGTTTTTACTACTGAGGCACCACAGGCGACGAACATTGATGATACATGAGATGAAATGATATATTGGGAACGGATTTTTTTATAAGGAAGGAAACGTTACAGGCCTAAGTTTATGTACGCTACCAGTCCTGGCGGGAATCGAACCCCAGGCCTCTCGCCACGAGTCCGCGCTTTAACGACATCGGCCACCTGTTGCGGTTCCCTTTTTTAATGGTGTTTAACGCCCGTTTTTACTGCTGAGGCACCACAGGCGGTATACACTGATGATACATGAGATGAAATGATCAATTGGGAAAGGATATTTTTATTTTAAGAAGAAAACGTTCCAGGCCTAAGTTTAGGGTACCTACCCGGCATTTGCCATTTATAAGGAGTGAGGAAAATCTGAAAAAAAAAACTTCCGTCAGGGAGGACGGTCCTGGCGGGATTCGAACCCCAGACTTCCCGCTCAAAAGTACGCGCCTTAACGACCTAGGCCACTCTTGGCGGTACGGTGGGGGTCCCTCCAAATGTAGTTGTGCTCAAGGATGGAAAACATTTTATAATTTAATTATAATAAAGAGATATGTAATAAACTGATTATTTAAAAAGTTCAATCCTTTCTTCTACTAGACAAAATGACTTATGTCATTGTTGGAACATTATGCAATTCCTTAGTTGAAAATAACTGGAAAGAAACAACTGATTTCTCTGTTAGGTAGTTGCGCGCATTATCGAATGGGATCATTCCCGAAAAAAAAAAAGTGCAACTACCTACGTGCATGATCAATTGTCATCTGATTCCGTTTAAATAGACAATGCTCATCATGCGGCCAGTGCATTCTTGTACATTTCAATGTTTACAGATGCGATGGGAGCATACTTGAAGTGCACTAAATGTAACTTCCCCTTCAATGCAAGTCATGTTAAAATCTTCCTTCTTTAACTCCCAAGAGATGTGGGGGGGGGGGGGGACTGCTATAGGCTGAATTTTGATCAAGAAAGTGGTTCATGTTCCTGACAGGAACATTTTTAACAGTCTTTGACTGTTCTAGTTACTTTATCTCTCAGATCTACAATGAGTTGTGAAACTTCTGATATTAAAATATGTATGCTTATTTAAAGTTCTGATAAAAATGCATTAAAACTACTACATAATGACGAAAGATAAGAAATCGACTTAAAAATTATACGGGATACAACCAAATTTCCAAAAAGGGCATTACAATAACCTAAAATTTTAAATATAACCTAAAATTAACAATTATAAAAAGGTATTAAAAGTTGCCTAAAAATTGGCAATTCTATAATATGGGGGACTTGGGGATTTGTGCACAAGTTACCTATGTCTATGATGCACTTGTTAAAAGATGACATTGTCAAAACCGTTCGACTTTAAAGTTACACCAAAATACAAAACTGTATACACAGCGCACCAACCCTGTGTTCCTTCTAATCAAAGAAAACTAGATTAAACGGGGAGTCGGATCTATGACTGAATTAAAATAAATACAGCTAATTCCAGTCAAAGCTTTTTTGTTTAAGCTTAAATTGTTGTCACGCCTTTTTAAGTTCTTACATTGCAAATATATATACCTACAAAATGTAATACTTTATGCATAATAAAGCAAACTAGATTTTAAAAAAAGGTAATTTACGTTGCTGTCATTGACATAAAAATGTCGATCGAAACGTTCCCTGAGAAAATTACGAAGTGTCACTACCAGGAGATAATGACGTTCAGAAAATAAACGTGCGATAAGGAGAGGGAAACAAATTGCAGATTGAAATTAACAGGAGCAAGTTTCTGAAAGGAAGTTGGTATGAACGCCTAAGACCAAAATAAATAAGAGCTCTGTACGCGACTTAAGCTTGTCTTACTTGACATGTTGGTAAGAGACTCAAGGATTTCCGCGGTTTTCTGCTTACTGCTTACTCTGCGTGCTGCAATCGAGGTCGACACAGAGACAGCCTTTCTCTTTCTTCAGATTCTTTTTTGTTTCTCGTTTGCACAGCGCTCGTGAGTAGAAAGGCTTCCGTATAACTTTTCCCCTAACATTAGTTCTCGAGTGTGTCGTATTGGATTACAACTTTAATGGACTATAAATGTGGAAGTAGCGTTTGACTCTTTATTTAACCATTCTTTATGTTCGCTTTAGCAAGATGGCTCATACGTCTTCTTAGTATGTAGGGGGAAACGAAAAAAGAAGAAAAAAAAAACAATTGCACACTTCCAACAACAATATCAAAGTATGTTAAGTTGTGCATTTATACACATTAAAGTTTTAATGATAAGAAGATTACTCTTGTAGGAAGTTGCTGATTTGCGTTACTCTAAACATTTTTTCAACATTTAATTTACCTAACTGTTGTTTAATGCGTTTTTATTCGTAAAAGAAAGCAGAAACTTCTATCTTACGCTTGATGTTTGTCCGTAGGACAAATCGATGACTCGCTGTATTCCTGGAGTATTTTGAGTGGTGAGGAGCAAGCGTAGGAGGAGCCTCTTGCCCATAAGAGCCATTATGCGTATGCACAACCTGAAACGCCACCTCTTGTCACGCGCTTCTAGTTTTATACGACTGGCTGTTGTTGCGTTATACAGTTGAATTAAATATTAGTATCTCCTTTATCCTTATACTGTGATTTGCTTAGTAGTAAACTATTGCTGAATGGCAGGCTAGTGAGTTCCATGTGAATTCCTGAAGTAGTTGCTTTATTTCGTTTTGTGTTAACTAAACGTAAAGGAAATGCACATTATACAAATTTTACATTTTAAGCCTTTAATTTGCGACCATTGGAAGAGAAAAGGGAAATGAAAAGACTGAGTAGACCAACTCCAAATATTAGTCTAAGCCAGACTGTGATTTCAAAACGTAAGAAACACAACATACAATGCTTTCTGTAGAGACAGTTCATCCTGTAGATTCCAGACTTTAAGCAGAGGGTCAACGATAGTTTGTTGTATGAAAACCAGATTTTTTTTTTTAATAGATGGGCTACTACGACGGTTTTATTAACTTTTCTCTCTTTCTCTTTCTTTCCCTCTCTCTATTGTGTATGTCCAGTCACGCACATGAGTGTTAACCCTAGTTATTAAAATTCTAGAATCTTGCAATCTATATTGTATATTGTGCACACCGCGCGTCTATGCCGCGTCGAGAACCCACTGTTACTGCTGCAATGGCTTATTTATTTTTCAAAATATTAATTATTTAAATAATTTTCATAAATTTCCTACAAAACATTTTATTATATTTATGGTATTTAAAGGACCAAACGCAATTAAAAAAAAAACAGTCCAAGTACGCTGTATAGGACACACAGCTGCAGGTTTTATGCTTGAATACTCTCTCGTGAGGGTAATGTAAGTATAATATTAAAAAATTGCAGTCAAGCTTAGCAGATAAGCACCATTTTATTTATAACAGGTCAATGGTATGATAAGTACAATACAAACGACAAATAGTTGGCATTGATGTATTTCCTAAGGTAGTCGGTGAGAAGTTGAGATGTGATTCAGATTTAACTTCTGTTGCATGTAATCGATGAGAGATCTGTTCTGTTGAAATCACCAGTGAGAACGACGGATATGCTCGAATCAGGATTCACAATCCTCTTAGCACTCTCCGAAAGTGAAGTGACATCCTATACAGAAAGACTCCAGCATAAATTTAGACAACCGAGAACTAATCTGGATTTGTCATTCACTAGGTACAGGTTTTACGTAGTCCTCTGCATTTATCAATATAAGATTTTTTTCAATGTAACCTGTCGATTGTTGCCAATTAAAAGTTTAGCCTGGTTCGTTACGAATCATTTGACGCCACTGCGGATGCTCTAAATTTCTGTCTGGGCTGCCGCGCCATCCGCAAATTCGCACGTTCCCATACATCGCTCCAACTTAATGTCACGTTTCATACATCGACCCTTCGTCTGTTAATTTCCGTTTGATTCATTAAATATGCCTTGGAATTTATAAATTATAGGCGCGAAAATTTGGCCTAAAAATGGGTAGGTCAACTTTCTGA
This sequence comes from Metallyticus violacea, assembly GCA_030762175.1. Lineage (NCBI taxonomy): Eukaryota > Metazoa > Arthropoda > Insecta > Mantodea > Metallyticidae > Metallyticus > Metallyticus violacea. Next base: position 96,430,732 of record CM060846.1, on the reverse strand, counting down.
GATGGCACTCTAGTACTGGACTGAACTTATAGACCAATGGATCTTAATCTTCTTTCGTTCACGGCACACTATCCTATAAAGCGAATTCCCTCGGTACATTAAATGTACAGCTTGGGACCAATGCAGAAGACTGGGCTTTACACACAACATGCCTTCATCTGTTAGTTGCTTTTGACTTGTAGTCGTAACACCATTTCGTCCGTATTGTGGCACGTTTTCAGTAGTTTGACATGTGTTCGAGTGCATTTTGATTGAAAGAAGAAAAGTTAGTGACTCTCGAACTGATTTTAAACCACCTCCTAGCTCTTGAGAACATGACAATTTTCATCCATGACTATCGCCAAGTATAACTGGGTATGCAGTCCCCAGAATTCACCACCTTAATTCAGAAAAACCAAACACTTCAACTAAAATAGGGTGAACTAGTACTTCTCAAGTAGTGGGTGTTAGGAAGAAAGAGTAACCAATAATAGCAGTGAAAGCAGTTAATGCTCTGTTATATTTTTAGCTACCTATTTTCGCTAGCTTGGTCTTTCGGCACTAACAAAGATTATAAACAAAAAACGCGAGAGATTTCTCTCGGTTTAACAAGAAAAACTTGTATGTGTCTGCCTTCAATCTCACCATGAAATGAAATGTTGCGTAAGAAACGACAAGTTCAAGTTCCTCATTATAACAAAAGCTTTTATTGTAAGGCATATGGCAAAAAATCCCTTTAAAATAAATTTTCTTAATACACTTACGTGTGTATTCACGTCAAAACTCTTGTAATAAACTTGTAAGATCATTTTATTTAACTCTTACTGTAAAAGAGCTACTATGATTCCTATATTAACTGCACATCGTATAAAAATAATTATGCATACTAAGCTAGCAAAGAATTAAGCTCAACATGAAGAATCAATTGGAAATAAGAAACTACATATAATTACATTATGAATGTTAACAATGATGTGCAGGAGTCAGTGAAAGAAGTACGTGTACCTTTTCGTGGCAAATAACAAAAGTTATACGCCTAAATAATATTTTATACATCTCTAGAACCAAATAGAGTAACATTTCAACTTCTGAAATATGATTTAGTTAGCCCGGGATAGCTCTCTCGTTCGCAGCAGTGACTTCGCCCTGATCGTACGCAACACGCGTTACTCAACTGCTTCTCACTCTGCGTTTCTATCATCCATTTATTTAAATGTTTCATTTCTACTGGCTATGCGATTCTGCGCAAATTAAGAATCAAAATCAAGGAAGAAAGTTCAATCATGTACGTCAATTCAGTTCGTTTATTCGTGGCTTGTTTGAGTACAAGACAAACTGCAACATATAATGATTATTTTTATATTGTAACTGCCTTGTTAAACTCCACTGATGTTCTAATAAAGGAACTGAATTAGGATTTAAGCTGAACTGATAAAAGTTATAGCAAAAAAGTACAAAATCAACTTTGTGATACTTTAAAAATGATACCGACATTACTGAATTATTCATTGTTTTAGCAAATAACTTAATACAAAATTAAATATGCGCAAAACTGAGTTGTGTGATTCACGTACTCCATTTACAGTACGATACCTGAAAAGCTATTGGGAAATCAAAAAGTTTGCATTCCAAATATACAATGTTAAATCGTTAGAAAACCAATGGCATTATTAACCAGACAATTTCTTACTCTCGCATTCATTATATTCCTATCTGAAACCTTCCTCACAGTCTACTGCCCGTAATGGAATAATTGTAATAAATTCATTTACGATTATTATAAGAGACTCTTTCATATCATGTTATGTTTAAACAATTGGAATAGTGGTATGAACATATTAAAGGAATGCATGATAACAAACTCATACATGTGTAAATGAATATTAAATAAAAGAAAGGAGAATGAATAGAACAGCAGATCAATAAACTGGTTCCGCAAAGACAGGAAGGAGTTTAGAAGATGGAAATTGCAAATATAGGAAAGCGTGGAGAAGAATTGTCAGACACTGTAACATTTTTAGCACTAGTATTTAAGTTAAATTAAAGTAATTTATGACATTTTGTTTTGAAAATTGTCAATTCTATCAACTGCTCGCCATCACTTTTACAGTAGAGAGTAATAATTATTGTATATTCTTTTATTTCCATAATTTCTCTCTTTTTGGCATTATGGCGGTAAGTAATATTAAATATATATATATGTGTGTGTGTGTGTGTGTGTGTGTGTGTGTGTGTGTCAAGCAGTTATAAGTTATTTTAATTATCCAGTAAATTATATGAAAAGTGCTTGATATATCTGAGCGTGGTCTTCCTGAGGCATTAACGAAATTCCACATCAGTTCAGAATTCCTGAGGCACATCTGAGTTGACTTAACGTACAATAATTAAAACCTTCTTTAGACTGAAGTCCTTCTAAAAATGCATGGATGTATGCAAATTTGCCACTTTTGAAAAGTTTCCCAAGAGCACGACATGTTTCATGAACGCTGTTAAGTAATAAAATGTTTGAATTCACTTTTCTTTTGACAACCGTATTCCACTTGTCATATATCTTTGATAAGCAAAGCCAGCACATAATTCATGTGTGTCATGAAAGTTTACTGCTTCTTTCAAGAAAACTGCTAAAGGCATTACATTTTCTTTCTTCAACAGTTTCTGCTCTTATTAACACGCAGCCGACTTTAACATTTAGCACATCATTGTTTTCACCTGTGCAATGAAATATTTAGCTGCTTCATTCGCCTAATGTATAAATCTGTGAACAACGCAATGAACAAAAGTTCACTGAAATTTTATTTTATGTTCAATGCATCTGTGCATTTATCTATTGTTTAAACTATTTTTGTAGTTTTTAATGTATAATTTCATCTTTCAAAGTCTTCGGTAAATTCAATGAATGAACTGATTATGGTGTAAGTGCGCCTGGAATTCATCGGCGCCTAAGTTTTACGACACACTTTTTCTAGGTTGATGGAAAACTCCGAAAGTTTTCGTCTCCCAGGCAACTTGACCCAAGCAAGATTCGAACCTGAGCTCTCCAATTTTACAAATTATTGCGAACAGATGTCCAGTTAAATTTGCCCACCCTGAAACGCACAATTGCAAAGCCTGTTCATGTTCGTTCCACACATATGAATATGTTTATCATATAAGTACATGTCACTTATACTGGAAAGTGGCTAAGGATCTGGTGATAAAGAAGAAACAATATCACGTAATTAGTTTCAGTATGGCTTAAACTTTGGAACATTATTGCTAGTAGCAACCAGTAAACCGCATAGCTTTAATTTTACACATAACATAATCTTGTTGCCTTTTTCACACCATAATTTTCATAATCCAAACTGTTATCAACATTTACTTTTGAAAAGAAATTGAACAGTTTTACTACACTATGAACGGAGTTCTAACACCAGGCATTGGAGTTCCGCACGTGTGCGAGGCATCACAGGCGTGGATACTGATGATACTTAAGATGAAATTTTAAACTGAGAAAGCATTTTTTAAAGGAAGGAATCGTTTCAGGCCTGAGTAGTGGATAACTCCTCGGCATTTACCTATTAATGAGGACTGAGGAAAGCACGAAAAATAACCTGTCAGGGAGGACGGTCCTGGTGGGAATCGAACCTAAGTCTTCGGAAGTTTGTGCTTTAATGACCTCGGCCACCCGTGGCGCTGGCGGAGTATGATGAAGAGTGACGGAATGAATGGCAAGGGATAACGCAGTACCCGAAGAAATCCTGTCGCATTCTGATACCATTGCTTCACCCAAGCATCTACATTTTCCCCAGTGTTTTGAAAGAAGTAGGAAAAAACCGCTTGACCTCTCCATATTTTGTACATGTCTCCTATCCAATTACCCTCAAAGCCCTAAGGCATATTTATTACTTTTATCAAATTTTCTTTCATGTTTATTATCCCAGTGTACACTTTTACCGCTCCGTAAGTTATATTTGAACCAAGTGTCTTTAGAAGGGAACCGAGGCGACTCTGACCTTGCCACCCTTCTGGTAAATCTCGCAATAAGCAGAAATAATCAGGTTAGTTGGCATATTTATTTTGGAGAATAATTGGATTGCTCTCACTCAGCCGCACATTAATGTCCAGATCAAATTTACTAGCACCTGGTAAGTGTAGCCAGACGCTCTTAATTTCTGATTTGAGCCACCCTAGTTGCACGAAGATCTATATAAGATCCAGAAATGATCTCTCGGGGACACAACACAACAGAGTGCTTAAGATTCTAGTGTTAGCCTAGCTACTTGTCTGATTGATACTTATGTAGGTATTATATCCTGAATCCTCTCCTAGGGATTTAAGAAGTTCTCAGCGAAGTTTCCCATTTGCCTTAATACTCGTTTTGTAATGTCTTCCATCACTCTTCTGTAAATAAACTCTTTCCAGAAGGAAGTCAATGTGTTTTATACTTAAGTGACCAACTTATTCACACATCCTTAGGCTTACCCGTACACAGCACAGAAACATTGGCTCCAGTCACATCTCCTTTCGCGAACGCCAGCGGAGAAAACAAGAGTCCAATGCAGGAGAATGGCCAATGGAGAAAAGGGAGGCAATTCCAAGAGAAGCGTGGTAGTGTTGGTTTTATTTTATTTATTTACGACGCTCTTTAACAACTAAGATCATCAATGTCCCATTCAATTCAGGGCGTGAAACGGCTGATAAATTTGGTTTAGAGGCCTCTTCTTTCAGGCTTAAGGTTCTTTTTCGTGCCGTAAATCTACGAAACGGGATCCTCGGCTTTACTTCCCTTTCGAAGGAAGACATACTTAGGATTTTTATGCCCGAATAAAACCTATTGACTCTGGTAGGGATCGAACTTGGTATCTTGGGTCTACGAGGTAAGTATGGTTACTACTAGACCACCAAGAACGACTTTGTGTGGTAGTGCGAGTTCAATAAATGTAGGCAGAAGGACGGGGTTTTAACGCACAGAAACAAGTAATCGTACGCCAAAAACAGACTTTGTAGGAAGCATGATAATAGTTATTCACATTCAGTAAACAGTGAAATGAAATTGGAAACTGTAATGTAGCAATGTAACATGAAAAAGAAATAATAATGATAGGGGAAAATGCATGCGTTTTAACACTATAAGTTTGAATGTATTCCGAACTGTGTAAGTGTGATATTTGTTTATTTCAGGTGGTGCTAGTGCCTTCTTTTCCATCTTGCAGCAAAGAAAGCGCGGTTGTTCGCTTTCGTTGTATCAGGTTTTGCAAGGCGAATGCGACGAGATGTTTCTTTCTTTCTTTTTTCTTTGTTTTTGTTTTGTTTTCTTTCTTTTTTATTTGAAGCAAGGAGTCTTCTCTTTGGAAAAATGTTCCTCTTTTAGGACATTTCTTGAGGTTTGGGCATGGGTATCTGTTCTTTTGGTTTCAAACTGCGGCTGATGTTGCCTTTAAGGATGCCAAGTGTTTCTTCACAACTTCAATTTCTGTTGTTGTAGAAATTCCGATACGCAAGTAAATTTTTCTTTATGTTCTGATAGGGGCACAGAACAGTTGCGACATTTTTGTTTGCAACTTGTGCTAGCATTTCCTTATTTTCATTGAGAACAGAAATATCTTCAATGTTAGGCCCAGTATTGACACGATACCAGAAAACAGGCCAAAAAGTAAAATTATATTACAAAATTCGGTATATTCTCTTTTTGCCATTTTTCATAAACATAAATTTATTATCTAATATACAAACGATTCAACCTAATGATGCGAAACTTTACATGCTTATGTCTTTATACATATTGAAACTTTCTAGACCATTAAAAATCTAATATTCAGAAACATTTAAAGAAAGGATATAAACGAATAAAATTATTTGATTTGTTAAGCATTTTTAAAGTTGTGACATGGAACATATTTCTAAGCAAATGTGCATTTTTATGTCAAAGTGTTAAATCTTTAAAACAACAACAGAATATAATTTTTAATAGTGTTTAATGCCCATACATTAAACTTTTCGGAGAGTACTATAGGCACATCCTGTCTTAAATTTTTATTGTACTGATATTCCCTCCTACATTCCAGACATACGAACTGTTTTGATGTACTCATTAAGAAATAATAACAACAACAACAATAACAATAATAATAATAATAATAATAATAATAATAATAATAATAATATAGCATTAACACTTCTAACTGCACATTTCACAGTGATATGCGCACGATGGCTGTCTTTTTGGAAAGGGGGCGATAACATTAAACTTTTCCACACTTACACTTTCTATCTCACACGGGAATACCTCAATCCACTTTAACAAAACAATAGCACAGGTGATTTTTAGAAGAGGCGCGATTAACATTCCCCACTCCGCTTCAGTTTTCTCCGCTGGTGTTCCTGAAAGGAGGAGTGACTGGCGTCGGTGTTTCCGTGCTCTGTACGAATAAAGTCATCCTTAGGCTTACCGCTCGGCCATACAAATGTCCCTTGGCTTCCGCTTGGCCTCCACCAGGACACGACAATCTTAAGCAATTCGCCTCGCCACTTCGTCTTTTACATACCACTTATGGCCACTGGGATCAAACCCGGGCCACCTAGGGTTTGTTTGTTTGCTTGTTTTGTTTTTGATTTGGTTTATTTACGGACGCTCTTTAACATCTCAGGTCATCAGCGTTCCATTCAATTTAGAGCGTGAAACGGCGGACAAATTTTGCTCAGAGGCCTCTTCTTTCAGGCTTGGGGTTCTTTTTCGTCCCGTAAAGGTACGACAGGCGTTTCTTCCATTCCGAAGGAAATCATATTTAGGATTTTTACGCCCGAAAAAAATCCATTAATCCTACCCGGATTTGAACCCGCGATCTTGGTTTTAGATGGCAAGTATGGTTACGCTACACCACCAGGATCGACGGACCACCTAGGTAGAAGACAAGCATTCTAACCATCACCATGGCCAGCCCTCGTTTTGCCCCCGCCAGAGCCACCAGTTCGTTCACACATCTTTATATCCACACAGTTATTAGTATGCTGTAAATAATTCAGACAGATGCTAAATGCAATATGTTTTCTTACGAAGTAGAAAAAATATTTCCTGTTGATATTTTGAAAAAGCATCGTCCTTGACAGTACAGTTTTTATATGCAATCTTTTCCGATGTTAACCGTATTGGTTGCTTATCTTATCGTTTGTTTGTACTGCTATTGTAAATTCTGTCTCATCTTGATAAAGAAATATTTTGGTACAGCGCTCTACATATCCTGTCTTTCCTGCTTTACTAAATTATGAACTGAGTGTGACGACTGATGTTCTGTAAATGTTTAAGATTCTCGGTAATTTTCCTTTCGTCTCTTGCAGCATCATTTGGAACATTTTCAGTTGTTTTTATATTTCTTAACTGCATCATTCACTTTCGTCACTCACCAGCATTTGTTAGTACATTTTTCAAATATCATTTTGACTCCTTTCTCTTTTTTTTAATGCAAGTTTTGAAATCAGCGATTTTCAAAATCTAAAATCTCGCACACTCACACAAAGAAAATAAAAACAGCAAAAAGAAATTTTATTATGTAACCAAACACAGCTCATTTATGAACCATCCGAGTAACTACAACAATCAGTATTTTAAATAATCGAACAGCACAAATTACAACAAATATTCGATAATGGAAATGCAAGTAAATTCTGAAATATTATGCCGGTCCTATTGTACTTCGAAATACTAGACTTGTTTAATAAAGCACTTTATTAGGAAGTCATATTATGCTAAGAAATTCCAATTAAAAATAAAAACCTTGGAATGTAAAGTCATAGTAAATGTTTTTACTATATTTTCTTAAAATACATTAAGAGCTATATGCATAATGTAATGCTTTACTTCATAATACAATAGAATGTTTATTTCAATCTTTCATTTTAAAAAGTATAACAAATGAGTTACACATTTCTTACAATTGAGACTAACCCAATTTTCCTTGATATCCTAATATGTCATTACTCCCTGGTTTTCGACGTGTGTTTCACCTACTTTTCCTCTTTTTCTCTGCTCGCTTTCCCTTATTACTTCATAATAATTCGATGCAGGAAGCCATGCTTAGGCTTTAGTCCTAGCCTTAAGCATTAGCTTAGACTAGAGTGCACGGTAAAACCTTTTATTTTGTTAGTTATCCTAAGAAAAATCCTAGCATGCACTTCTCTGGGCTTTCCTTACTTAGTTAAGAGATACGTGCAAAGAGAATGATTGAAGTACACGCTAGAAAAACTTAAAAAGAAAGAAGGGACTCGGCAGGTAATGCTTATAAGCAGTTTCATACATTTCAGAAACCATGTTGATTGGTTATCTGAATATTATATTATAAATAAGGAAGAAATACGTGGGGCAGCTCTAACATAAAATTATTTTACAATGTGCGGCAGGTCCTGCATTCCAGAAAGGAATCAGCGATGAAATAGTACTTCTTCAAAATATTATTCATAAAAGCGTTATATTTGTGGCAGAAAAAGTAGGAAAATCCCATGTTTCGATAAATTTCCCTTCCAATAATGATGTGAGAACAGTAAAACCTACTACTGGCCGCAGAGGTTCATTTTTCCGATTGCAATAAATGCGCAAGTGACTACACGCACGTGAGAATTTCCAGACTTCCAAATTAGAGACGGGTTCTTGATACTCTCAATACTAAAGATGTATTGATATCGAACGATACCCCTGTACACGAGCTCGATACTTTTCCATTACTTTCATAATATATCAATTCTTAATTAATGCGTTTATTACCATAAGCAAGAAACACGTGTCATTCATAAGCTTCCACATTGCAGGTAGCAAGAAAGCGGGTGCAATTCTAAGCCCAACCATGGACCTTACAATAAAAGCTACCCCCTTCGTTATACTTCTTCAGAAGATGTGGCGACAGTATGAGCTAACATTTTCTTAAAAAATCACATGTCCTGGCAATAAAACATGTTGATTTGCGTTTCAAGTAGAAATTTTCGAATGCGTTATTGCATTATTTTCTGACACAATTTCCACATTCCACGAATAAGGAAAAATCACGCTAGGCCTAAAAATAACTAAGTTCCGAGTATTACCAGTAATAAAAGAGACGTAATATCTGATCTAACAAATTAATCACAAGTAATTTATTGTAACAATGTTGCACTTCAGGGCCATTAGCATAAAAGTTGAGTTTACATTTTTATTCCAGCTGTTATTTCCAACTCGGATGTTATTTTGAACAGACAGAAGACTTTTATAATATATTTTCTAATGATATGAGTGAAGTTTTGAACTATTCTTAATTGAATCCTGTAAGTGATAACCTCGTCATTTGCTGCATTTGTAAATAGAATTTTTCGCGAGATGAAAAATCTCACAACAGTAGCAATAATTGTAAATATATTTAATGTCTCATAATAAAATACACACTCATAGAGTAAGGAAATGAAAATCTATTTGTTTGATATGTTAATACTCTCAAAATAATAAAATGATAAAATTGTATTTTACTGCATATTAAATATGAAAGTATCCAGGAAAATCGGTCCATCTTTAGTTATAATCATGCAAACGAATACATGAATCGAAAAACATTCACTTGTTCAGTCAACATTAGATTCAAACAGTTTCACAAGGTAAATGCTTGTAGGTCTGGTTCAGTTTACGATTCTTGTGTTTGGCAAACTGTGCCGTTCATGCAGTGATATGTATGAGCAAAAACGGTTAGCTATTTGCACATAAATCGTACGCCCCCGCAATCCTACTACAGAGTATTGGGTGTACAAAGGGTTACAATTAAACACTGTTTTGGTCAGCTGAAGAGCAGATTGACCTGTCCTTTATTATCTCATTTTTATTCTCTGTTTGATGAACTGATGGCGATGGATTTCAAAGATATGTGGGCAACGATAACAAATACGACCGCGATTGAAACGAAATTGCAGTTTTTCGAAGATAACGGCATAAGAGAGTTGAAACTGCAGAAATAATACACAATATGTAGTAACTGTATTTAGCACTTTTTAATTAACTTCTTTTATTACTTAATAATTAACTACTGTTAATGGTAAACCTACATAACTTAATTTTTGTATAACATTTACAAACGAAGAAAAATTGAACTTTTTACATAGTAAACAGTCTGCAGTACCGCTTTGGCTCTCTACTACTCTTGAATTCAACCTAGTGATTCCTCGCCTTCAAATTGCTAGAGACGGCTGTGCGTAATAAGGGAAGATTACAAGCTCCAACATCCACAGCTGCTTGATTTGATTTATTTTTGGATTTTCTTCTTTAGACGCAAGATTTACCACATCCTTTCTCCAGGGTAAAGATTAATTTTTCGTTTTCCATTTGTTTGATGTCACATTTAGTTTTCGTCTCTCTAATTTATTTTGGTTTGTTTCTCATTAAAAGGCTTTCCAAAACAGCTTTCCAGCTTAACTTTAAACTTTTCATGGCTAATTACTTTCTCGTTCTTTATTGCAGGTATTTGCGACTTATTCAGGAGTACTTGCTGCTAATTCAACAAATTAAAAAATAACAATTGGTCTTCTATTCTTGAGTTTGACATACTAACTCTGTTAATTATCTTTTAAAGAAACAATAGATTTACATGTTTAGAAATATTTTAATATATTTTCAAGCAAGCTGCGCTGCTTATAATTAGAGTAGTTGCATATGGATAACAGCTGAATGAGTGTTAGAGGCAACTTCACGAAAATTTTACAATAAATGGTGTTCGTCGCTAATCGATTATTGTCAAAGAGTGAAAACTAAAACTATAAAATATTCTCTTCATGAATTCAAATTTTAATATTACCTATGACTTCCATGTTTTCCTATAAGAAAAGTAAACGTTATTACTACAAATTTATGCATTCCACACTTTTATCCAGAAATATTCTAAGAATCGTGGTTTCAACGTTATGGCTTTATAGCACATACCTATTAACTAAAGCGAGTTTTCCACCCGGTATGCTCTTTCGTGAAACACAGCCTGTTATCTGTACCAATATTCATGCTTATTTCTTATTACATGTGTACTCCTTAACTAGCTATATAATTCTAAAAGTTTTGTATTTCTCATAATTAGCAGCATGTATACCATTTACGAAAAATATCTTAATACAGCTGTTGCGTATTCTTCCTCTAGACGGTAATATTTAGTTTAAGCAAACATTCGATGGAGGCAATCAATACGTGTCATGTTGGGAAAGGGGTGAAACTTTGTCACTGTTCTATGTTAATGTATATTATCAGTGTTAATATATAAATTTTATACCGAGAGGTGTACATGAATTATTTGGAAAATGATGGTTATCTCTTTTGCCAGCTTTCTAGAGCTTGCGTGAATCATTACGGATTCAATTAAAAGTTTCATCAAATTCCTTATAATATGACCGTGCATGGTGAGCAGTATAACTCAGTATTTTGATAATAAAAGCACAGATTGCATGAATTATACACAACATCTTGGCGCAGGATGAGAAATACTTTTACATGCAGCTATAGACCTATAAACATGTTTACAAATCGCTTTTCAACAATTGCGGTAATTCCAATCTATACAAATTTAAACGGTTGTAGACTTATTCGAAAATACCCTCATAGAAAGAAGCACCGTTTAACCCTCTAGGTTCGGCATGGTCTAATTTACTGTTATAACTGGAAATTGGTATTATGAGACCTATAATTCTCATAATGCTGGAATAATACATTTCATAATTGCAGAATTTTGTTTACATTTAGTTTCTTTAACATAGATTGCTATTTCGACGGTTTAGCCACTCAGCTAAAATCGATTTTCCACTCTATTTGCAGTGTGTTAAGCTTGGCTGTATGCGGCCACGTCAAGATTGCATCGATTTACAAAAATATTAATTATACACGTAAATTGTTGAATTCGCTTTCATGCGGGGAATGTACAAATTTAAACACTCCGATACAGTTTCACAGGTATTTCTATTGTTTTGGGACGAAGCATGGTTTTATTATGGCCATGTAGAGACACAAAACAATATATATCGAAGAGGAGAAAACCCCGATCTTGTACGGGAAGTGCCAATGTATGACCAAAATATTGGTGTTTTGGTGTGCTGTAGAAATATATGAGCTTGAATTTAAGGAGCTGTGAATATCCGCCTCCTCCGGCAAAAAGCGATTTCCCGGTGCCAAGAAAATCCCCGTTTAAGCCGCCCACGCCCAAACGAGGGCTCTGTAGTTGTTTACCGGATATTGTCACCATACTGACTGAACTGCCCCAATGTTGTTTAAACATGCACCGAGCTTATGTCGGATGTTTAAACGTCGATGCACTTCCAATGTGTTTAATGAACTCTATGATCACTTTCATGCATCCAAACGACCCATATGTCGGTCCTGGTGGTGAAGTGGTAACCATACTTGCCTTCTAAATTCAACATCGCGAGGATCGATGGATTTTTTCGGGCGAAAAATTCCTAAGTATGGCTTCCTTAGGAAGGGAAGTAAAGCCGTGGGTCCCGTGTCGTACATTTACGGGACGAAAAAGAACCTCAAGCCTGAAAGAAGAGGCCTCTGAGCAAAATTTGTAGGCCGTTTCACGCCTTGAATAGAATGGAACGCTGATGACGTGTGATGTTAAAGAGCGTTCGTAAATAAATCAAATCAAACAAAAAGAAACATGACCCATGCACAATAGTATTTATGGATACCAGGACAATATCGATTCTATCGACAAGTAGCAATGCTTAACATAATTTTTCATGTAGAAATCTTCCTTCTCGTTTACATATAACCAAATTCTGACGAAAACATTAAAAATGCGCATTTAAACTGGCATTTGTGTAATGCATAGCGAGAAAACTCTACTGTATCTGTGAATTACATGAAATAGTCAATAAAACACAAAAAACGTGAGGTGATTTAAACCTCGAGATGCAACATAATGAATGCCGTCTTTTTGTTTTGTACTGAAATATATCGATATTATAAGCAGAGTATTGACTTCAGTTTTATAGGCACATATACATACATTCGACACTCAATGCAGGCGAACAGTTCCCCCTTTAAACTTTCTCGCGCTGCATAGAGAGCTCCACTTGCCTAAACCTGTCACAGACATTATATTTAAGCTCTTAGAAGATTCAGGTCCTTTGATCTATTCTCTTTTATAAACTTATTCGAAAATTTGAAGGAGCTATCCCATAATAGCTAAAAGGAGTTTTGGTGAGTCAGCAAAAGCTGTTCGTTTTACACGAAATTGAAATTATGTAGCAGGATTTTCCCCTGAAAGCAGTACAGAGTCTAGAAGAAAAGCTGATAACGGCTGAAGAAAATGGTCATATTAATCTATTGTGCATATAACGTATTACATTCTATTGAAAACATTTGTAAAAACTATCTTCGATTATCAGAAACGTTCTGCTCCTCAAATTCACACAACTAAATGTCAGTGTGCAGAATTAAATGAACGATTGTAACAAAATGTATTATAACCCATTTTGTCGTAGTCATAAAACGTGAACGTGTTCAGGATAAGTATCTCACATTAAAAGCAGCAAAATATATAAATTCTATCGAGTCGAAAAAGGCCTATAACTGTAATTCCTTTTCTCCAAACACCTCTATGGGCCTTGGCCGACCGCAGCAACCGCGTCTTCTACCCCCGTATTGCGACTGCATTGGCAGAGGACAGTATTGCAGGAAGACATGTGAGCATACCGACACCCCACAGTGTGCAATCACCCAGATTTCTAGATTCAAGTACTCCACCTATCAGGAAGCTCCCCAGTTGTCTTCATGAGACCTCCATAACTTAGAAAAAGTTTAGATTAAGCTTAAGAATAGGTCGCCCTTTTCATTTGTTTTTGTTTTCCAGAAATGTCACTAGGGCATTAGCGGATTGAATGCAGAGAACCACCGGATTAAAAACAAGTTATTTTCATACTATATCGCAAGACTATGAATAAATCCCTAACACATTAGGACTGAAAGTAGATAATTTTGCGCAATCACACGGTTCTACTGTTTTTGTGATACATTTAGGGGATCCGAAAGAAGCCAATTTAAGCCACGATTGCAATGATTATCTGCAGGTGCCTTTGTTGATGACGGCCAGTTGATGCAGGTGCATTTTCGCTGGAGTGCGTGAAATGGTAGCCTAATTTGTAAATTTCTTTCAAACTAAATAGGACCTTCTGTGTCATGTTTCACGCCCAATAATAGAGGAATGGTACTGCATTCACAAGGAGTAAAAACGGACTTTGTTCACAACATTCGCCGACCTGCAACATTTTCAACGCAAGTATATTCATTAACCCTTGCAGAGCGGCAAATAAGTGATGTTGCAATATTGCAAGTCGTGCATGCATAATCATTTTTAATTAATTTTCGAGCAGCGCTCCGCTCCAACACCCTGATGAAATCTCATCTTCCAATCTGCTGACCTAAATCGTTAATTTACCCCCATAATTCGATTTTGGGCGTTAAATATCCTGATGAAAATAATGTTACTCGTAAATGACGAAATTACAAAATTATTTGCGCGCACCCAAAAACACAAATTTTCGCATGATAATTACCTTCATCACAAACGAAAATATCTCCAGATACAACACCTTGCCGTGTGAAGAATGATCTCTGACGCCAGAAAGAGTCCGTTTCGCGCAATCCCGAGTATCTCTTTACATTAACATGAAAGAATCCGATGGTTTTACTCCTGCTGATCCACCTTCACCCGCGTGATCCTAGAGAAAGGTCTGGGTAACAAAAACAAATGAATAAGGCGACCTATTGTCAGACTTTATAAATTTCTAAGGAGGTACCGGGGTTCGAATCCGGGACCTACCAGACAGTAGCTGACAACGCTGACCACTAAACCAAAGTGGCAGTCAAAATTACTGTTAGAATATATAAATGTACGTTCATTGGTGTTTAAGCATTTTTGTATTCAGGCACATTACATTTTACTGTCTTTTCTGTTTGACTTTGAAAATAGTTTATTTATGAATACATTTTATTTTCGATGTGCAGGGGAATTTATTATTGGTGCAAAAATCTGACCCCAATTTCTTATGATCCTAATGTATAGTTCATATGGATATTCACCTACGGTTATAAAAAAGTAGTTCTTAATTCCCTGCATTAGAAAAAAAGGGCATTAATGGTTACAAGTGTTCCTAAGATCTAGTAGTTTAAGTGCACCTATTTTGATGTTAAGTGCTTAAGAATTCTGATGCCTAAAGCTCATACTACACTACAATATTACAATGGCAAAATATAAGTTAGCAAATCACATCGCAACCGGCAATCAATTGGCTTATTTGAAAACGTATTTTGGCTTGGACTGAAAAAAAATAAAGCAAATATTATAGAATGTAGAACTAAATGAAATGTTCAATACTTCTGTAGATAACAAAGCCGTTTATGCATTTTATTGATAAACAATTTTTATTCTTTTTTTCTTTTTTTTTGTAAAAAGTACCGAAAATAATTTGATGAAATATAGTAGAACTCGTAGTTTATCTATCCAGTTGTATATTTGTACTTAAATTTATTTATCATTATTCCAATGAACAAATTTTAATTGATGAGTTTTAATTTGTACATTAGTTCTGCTTAATAAATTTTGAAATTTGCAATGAAATTTCAGTTGTTTATTCGTATTTTAGGGTATTTTTTTCATTTTTTAAACTGCGCTCATTTACATTAAATTATAGTATATTACTGACCTGCCTATTTTATCTGTTTGACTAGTCCACATGTGTAACCAGAATCTTTTCTTTTCTTTCAAATTTTGTGGATGTTAACCATAAGGAACTTGTACAGAAACGTTAAAATGTTTCAATTTTCTCACCTTAGCTCCCTATGCACGGTGTCACAGAATCGCCGTACTTCCCCCCCCCCCCCAAGTTATACTCCCATGTACTTTCATGGCACCCATTGGTTTGAGGAACGGACAAAGTTACACGTTGTGTATGTTTCGTTCCTTTAATTTTCTCTGTAATATTTTCATTGCCATATACACTACAAACGAATATTCAATCGATGCACAGTTATTAATACATATATATTAATTTCCTCCTCTACTTGTGTACCTATATAAAATACAATTTCTTTTGGATGTTAGTGATTTTGACGTACTGAATTTACTTTCAGTTCACATGGGTAAATTCTTTATGCAATGCCAATCAGTGACGTAAACAGAACTATTTTTAAAGTAGTGCATGAATGTGAGCATTCAGGTAATGACGTCTGTTAGATCAGCTACTGCTTTATCCAGCTCTTAGGCGTGCTGTGCGTTGCATACTCCTGAAAATTTAAAGGCGATTCTGGGGCACCGTGTATGTGTATAGGCATATATAGATCAATACGTTTCAATAGTAACTGTTTAATGTAAAACATATTTAAACTAAAAGAGAGGTCCTAAAAACAAAAAGCTCATATTCGTAAAAATATTTCAAATGTAGCATTTGTGACCTAAAAATATCGGCTCATACCCACAAAAAAAAACTTACCACTTAAATAGTTGCGGATGGTTTTGACCCAGGAGGCAACCTGCCGAGGGTCAGTATGGTTCAGTGTCACAGTATGGTGTCTCCATTTGTTCTTTGCCGCCCGTGCAGCGTAGTGCAGGATAAAACTGGTGTGTCTCGTGGAATCGCCTTGTGTTTTGTCGTCTGGATTGGCACCATCCTGACAGCAATGCGTCTGATCTGCAGAGTGTACGTAATGTACGGCCATTACGTCCGCCAGCGGTAAGGTGTGGCGTGCTACACAAAAAGAGAGTTATGTTAATATTTATTTCTCTTATAGTTGTTAAATAACGTCACTTAAATTATGTGTTAAGAATTTTAAATTACATGTTCTGTTTACCATGAATAAGGGGATAACTACGGGAATAACCTACGTCTTTATGTTGCTAATTCTCTCTAAATTCGTTGAGCGCATGCTCTAAACTTTAAAGCAACGAGTCACCATATGTTAGCGTTACACCAAACAATGCAGCTGACGTGTTCGCTGCCCATTTGAAGCAGAAAGAAATAAATAAAATAAAGTGCAGAAAAGGAAAGTGAGCCTTCTTATAAATTAATAACTGCTCTCGAAACAGGAAACTGAAGAACCTCACTATAAATGGCACACTACTCTTTGTTTATTGTTGCAGGAGCTCTCTCAGCCACGTTCCTTTGTAAAGTCTTTCCAATCTTGATTTGGATACTGATAGTAATGGAATATTCGGCCAACTTGCGAATTTGGTCTCCCAATTACCTTCATGCTTAAAAACAAGCTGCGGTTGTTTGAAGCCTGAACTTTAGAAAATCAAAGTAATCTTCTTCAATGTCATCCGCTCGCTCTCCGACTCCTAACCTTAGCTAGAATCTTTCATTACGAACGTCTACAATATTCTTGTCGTGAAGCATAGTAGTGTTGATAATCTCTTGTTGGTTAATGTTGTTAATACACTCTCTAGGACTAGATGTCTTTCAATCAACTAAAAACATGAAGCAAGTCTCTGCTTGTAAAACTACAACGCTATTCAGCTTGTCTTGATATAACTGCCTGGCAACGACCTGCCTTTTTGTCCAATCAAAGCAAAGTTGCAGCAATATCTAGATTATTCCCTACTATCCCATACAGAAAGCGCGCTGAATTCTTGATCTACAAATATTTCACAGTTATCATTTCCATATTTATCCATTTTTACCATTCTTTGCATTCACAGTTTCATTGGCAAAGTAACATTTGGCTAGGATATGTAATAGCAGTCAGATGGGAAAAATTCAGGTCGGGTTATGGTCGGATGTGGCACGGTAGTTCAGTGGT
This sequence comes from Metallyticus violacea, assembly GCA_030762175.1. Classification (NCBI taxonomy): domain Eukaryota; kingdom Metazoa; phylum Arthropoda; class Insecta; order Mantodea; family Metallyticidae; genus Metallyticus; species Metallyticus violacea. The sequence continues at coordinate 96,412,989 of CM060846.1, read as the reverse complement.
TAGAGTATCGGTACTGTAAAGCAAAGGTCCGTGGTTGAGAGAATTTCTATAATTTGACTGTTATTTAATATCCAGTCAATGCACGTGCTTTGTATAAAACTTCAGCCATATGTATAAAAAGGCTCCAAAATGGAGAAGCCACAAGAGACTGTACAACTACAGTAAACTAAAGATAAGTATAATCAAGGACATTAAGCATTGACTTCCACTTCTTTTGCCTTACGGTGGAGTTCGTACGGCGGCAGCTTATGGACTTATTGTATAGCCCCCCGAAGAGGCACCTAAGGGAGCGAAGGCGGCCAGGAACCGACGGGTCTCCAACATTTCCGGAGATAAGTCCCAAACGCTCTCGGGCCCTCGAGAGCCACCCCGGTTCCACTAAGGTCTCACTCAACAGAACTCGCCAGATGCTAGGACAGGAACTTTTCCTTAGCTCAAGCCACTGCCACACCACAAGGAACCATCCCGCCTCGCCTAAAGTTTACGATCCTGTAACTGAATGTATGGATAAAATGAAAGGAAATCTGAGAGCGGAAAAGTCTTGGAATATAAACATCCATCCCAGCATTGACCTAAGTGACCAGGGGAAACCATGAAAAAATCCAACGTCAAGATAGTCAGTCCCAAAGAAATTGAGCCCAGGAACTACCGGATGCGAGTCACCGCTCAATGTTGGAATCTTAGTAATACATCAACTGCAGCAGCAAACAACCTACTTAGAAACGGCTTAAGCCCCTTTATTGTATCTTACTTCATAGCAGTACTAATAACCAGAATATTCCTGTCCAGTACAGTAATCGTTGCACAGAGTTGAAGAAACGATTAATGCGCGCTTCTAGTGGCGGATAACACGCTAGCACCTTGAGAATATTTAGGGAGAGGACTCCAGAAGTAACAGATGTACCAAGTCAACAACCATGCAGCAACTGACACTTTTTAAAGTTCGCTGCTAACCATCCAAGAGTAAGGGTCGTTGCTCTTCTTTCGTCATCTTAAGAATCAGATAGCTCCATGGAGGGTAGCTATCAAATAAATATTAGCAGAAGTGCACAAGAATTGTATATAGCGGGAGTATTATGAATATGTGCGGGAAAATAAAACATTTTCAGAAGAGAAAGTATTTTCCAACACCAGCAATGAGTTTATACACATATTTCGTTCACGAGGTGCCACTGTCTCTGCCACTGTCTCGTTCACGAGGTGCCACTGTCTCTGCCACTGTCTGGGGCCGATTTCTTGGTTTGGAGGACTTCTTTGGAAAACTGATTTTTATTTTCTAACAATATATCAACATACTAGAAAATATACAGCTACCCTGGACCCAGCAAGATAACTACATGCAGAACATGTAAGTTACACTTGTCTGCAGACGTTGAATACAAGAACCCAATTAACTTACATAATATTTTTAAATTTTAAATACGTATATGCACTGATATTTACAATTCATTTTTAATGCAGAGCCCTTCCTCTACTTCTCTACTTTCCAGAAAAAATTTTGAGGCTGTTCAATTATCCCTCGAGTTTCCAGAGGTCCTGATCTCAACGCTTGGACCAAGTGCAGCGCAAGATGAATGACGTCTTGGATGACATAGTCAAACAAGTCACAACAATTATGAGAAGAATACACTGTTCGATTACGCTACGTATTATTATTATTATTATTATTATTATTATTATTATTATTTTGTCCTAAATGCAGTACAGATTAACATCACGCTTTCTCAGACATAACTGTGTGCATAAATATATGAGTGTAACAAAAGCTTCCCAGAAGGACGATCGGAACGGAAACAAACATTCCGCCCAATAGCGTTTAACGTTCGTTTTTACTACTGAGGCACCACAGACGATGGACAATGATGATGCTCGAGATGAATGATAAATTGGAAAATATTTTTTTTAAAGGACGGTAGCGTTCCAGCCTTAAGTTTAGGGTACCTCTCCAGTATTTGCAATTTATGGGGACTGAAGAAAACCTGGTAAAAACCTCAGTAAGGGAGGACGGTCCTGGTGAGAATCGAATCCCAGACCTCCCGCTCGCTAGTTCACGCCTTAACAACCTCGGTCACATGTGATGGACGTTTGACAGAAGTGTTCATTTCAAATAACTTGGATTACCGAAAAGTCTCGGCAGGTTACTCAGGATCAAAATACTGACTGGCGTCAAAGGCTTTATGCGCAATACCGGGGTCAAGGATGATTTGTTTATTTATGGACGCTCTTTAACATCTCAGGTCATCAGCGTCCAATTCTATTCAGGGCGTGAAACGGCCGACAAATTTTGCTCAGAGGCCTCTTTTTTCAGGCTTGAGGCTCTTTTTCGTGCCGTAAATGTACGACACGGGACCCACGGCTTTACTTCCCTTCCGAAGTAAGCATACTTAGGATTTTTACGCCTGAAAAAAAAGCCATCGGTCCTGGCCGGGTTCGAACCCGCAATATTGCGTTTAGGAGGCAAATATGGTTACCACTACACCACCAGGATCGAACGGGGTCAAGGAGAAATGTTTCTGTATCCAATAGTAACCTGCGTTTTTAAGTGTTTAACGCCCTTTTTATTGCTGAGGCATCATAGGCAGTGGGCACTGGTGATACATGAGGTTAAAAGGACATTTTTTACAGGATAAAATGTTCCAGGTCTAAATTTATGGTACATTCCCGGCATTGGCCATTTATGACTGAGGAAAATCTAGAAAAAACCTCAGTCAAGGAGGATGGTCCTGGCGGGAATCCAACTCCAAGCCTCCAGCTGAAGAGTCCGTGCCTTAACGACCTCGGCCAACCATGAACGTGTAACATATGATGGAGCATGTTTACCACCCCAGTTACTCCTGAATCGAAGCGAGCTTGGGGTGGAGGAAAAGAAGGGGAATCCACTCCTGTCGCCTGGCAGTTGGCGAGGTTCTCTTGACAGTTTTCTAGCATTTCCAAGTCATTCCCATCATTACTGCCAGCTTCTGATTCAGTTAAACGTGTTAATCAGCGCGGGGGGGGATCCACGACAGATTCGAGAAGTTCTTCCCCAAGACGCATATAGCTGTCTTTGACAAGGAAAAAAAACTCGAAGAAACGGACGACACCATTGGAAAACCCTTCCTGGCATCGCCTTGCGTTTACCATTGCGATTTAAAAGAATTATTGGGAGGCCGACGATTCAACAGCGACGAAGATGTGGAAACATTCTTAGCAGCTGGCAGGAAATCCAACCCCAAACTGTCTTAGATAAGGGGATTAAGAAACTCCTTATATGCTCGGAAATTTTTGTTTGTAAATTGGGAAATTGTGTATTAAAATAACATAAATCTAATTATTATTTAACTTTGTTTAAACAAATAACAAATTTTTTTGCTTTATATTTAACCCACCCTCGTACAAAGTTTTGGCCACCGTGACAGCCAGAATGAACAAAGTTATAAAATGTGACGTCTATTGTGACTACGGATCAAAACAATTATTGTTTCATTACTGCAATTCCTGTTCAATATGCGATAAATATGACAGTTCAAATATACCCTTGAGCTATTTTGTAAGAATATTGTACCTGGTTTAATGTGTCGCCTCATGTTTTGTACACTTAAACAACCATTAATAAAACGGAAATCCAATTTCCCATGCCAACAGCCGTAGAATGGTTGAAGCTAGAGCCATGTAAAATAACCCAGAGGCAAGATCTGTAAGCAGTGATCTTGAACGTACACAAAGATTTCGTGAGTTTGGGAGGGGGGATCTCCTTCGCGGACGACGTTTGATTCCATATTTACGGTTATTTGAATTCACAACCATTAATTATTAATACTCTGATAAATCTAACTTCCCCCATGATGAGAAAGTTAGTGTTGAATATAATATATGTGATTCACATATGTAAATCATATTCAGCACTCTTTAAAGAATGTACTAATAATACACTAAAACATACAATATTTCGAGTCGAAGCGATTTTCAAGAGAGGGCACAACTTCAAGACATTTGAGAAACTTGCTGAACGAGCGGCAACTAATAGCAACTTGATAACACAAAACAGAACTGACAAGCTGGAAAACTGTGGAAAACAGAGGACAATATTAACACGCTTGTCAAGAGAAAGCCGCGCCAACAAACATAATGAAGTTTATGTAAAAACATTCAGCGATATGATATAATATATCTACAATGATAAACCGAGACCAGGTGGGGTGATGACTTTGCGAAAAGCAATGCCAGTCATATTCTTGCCGCAAGAGTACTTTCAGAAGCCAAAGCAAATAAGGCGTCAATTAGAGTTAGTAAAAAAAGGAAGCACCTTGAGATAAGGCATGCTGAGCAGCAAGTAGAGGAAACTTAAATTTTAACGGAACGCCTATGATTATGCATACAAAGAGAGAGCACAGTAAGAGGTTAAAACAATAAAGATTGACAAAATGTACAATTTAACATGTACACGACACATAAAAAACATTTGGCCAGGAGTAACTTTTAAAATGCTGGATCGAACTTCTGTAAGCCGTCATGGGGATAATAATGGGCAAGTTTTACATTTGAGGCGGAAACACGGGTATGATCCAGGTGGTGAAAGGAGATCCTTGGTAGTATCTGCTAAACTTGGTCTCAAAATACTTCGAAGTTTGGGGGAAATTTTAAATCTAAAACAAAAGTCGAGGTGGCAGGATATTGTTGCAGAATCTCATAATCTCGAGAGTAGATAATTTGCTGGATGCCTGAAAAATAGAAAGTGATGGGGTTAAGCATATTATTATCAGAGGATTTGCTGCCTCCTGGAGTAAAGCTTTTGTGAGAAGGAATAATACGTGAAAGTAGCAATGATGAGGGGTGTGTCACAAGTTCCTCTGTACTCGGGTGATGTGCACCGCACAGGAGAAAGTTGGTACTCCCACACTTTACCTTCCTTCGAAACCGAATTTTAGCAGGTAGTCCGCCCTTCCTAACTAAGGTTTGAACCTTGGAGAGTGTTTTTTTCAAGGTGGTTAAGTAAACACAATAACTTAACGCTTTGCGCGCTGTCAGTGCTGCCACCAGAATTCGTTTTTATATTGAAATATTGGTTATACAATGACTGCAGAGCGACTTCTCGATGACTCTTTATATATAACAAGAACAAAAGAAGAAAACGTGAGTGGCTTCAATGTTCTAAGAGTTACTTTATTTTATTTTTCATATAACTAAAACAACAAGAAATAGAGGAGCAATGAATAAACACTTAAATAGTGAAACAGATATCACAATATTTAGAGCAACTTGTGTTTTTGACAGGCACTGGGATATATAATCATCATATTTTCTCCAATAAATATATCGGCACTCGGATATATAATCAATATATTTTCTCCACTATATATATGAAGTGGAGAAAAGTAGAATAACCTTCAATTGAGAAATGTTAAACCAGAATGAACAGATTGTTCAACAATTTTAAAATGAAACACAATCTAGCAAAACGCACTCAAACATTCTGTATTTCAAACCAAAGTGTTTTTTCAAGAAGAAGCACCTTGAAAAAGGGCTTCGGTATGAAATAGAGCACCCACAGGTTCTCGATAACAACCATTTGATCATTTTGTTGAGTTTTCGATATATTTCTCGAATAAACAAGAATTGATATTTCGAGCACTCTCGTCACTAGTGCCGATCATGATATCAAAATAAATACAACTCGATCTCCAGAGACTTTAAAGATAAAGTTCATTATTGATTTCTAGTGCACACTGATGTTTAGACCAAAGAAGCTATTAAAATATTTCAATGGGATGTTCTGATGGATTTGCATGTAGGGGTGATAAAATGAAAATGATAATACTGTGGCGCTAGGCAATTGTTGGAATTCCTGATATTCTTATACCGAATTGGTTACTGATTCTTGAGCTAAATAATCAAAATAAAGAATTTGACCTCAGGATTTTCCCTAAACCAATTGATGCAATTTGAAATTTAAATATTACATGTAAATAATTTTCGGCAATGGCACAATATCTCGAAGGCCTTAACACACAAACTTAAAATATAAGGGTTTTAAGTTCACAATATTAATATTTTCTGTCCGCCCTTTGTGAGATTACGTTCTCTAGTCTTCACAATGAAGCGTGAAACAAAGCGTTCGTGCAGAGGAAAATGACAAAGGTAATTTAAGGGGGGGGGGAGACAAAACAGAGCAAGCTTCGGTGTTCTGGTGTGTATTTCAACATCAAATGCCCTCATTCTGCTGACAAAACCTTACGTACACTGTCTTGTGCTCTGTTTGTCACGTCCGTTTGAGAACATGAAAACACTGGCACGGCAAGTACTAAGCCCTCATAAATAATTGCAGTAAACAGTGTCTGCAGCGTGGCATGAAAGACTTCGTTAGGTGTAAGCAACGTAACACCTTAGAGTAGATATACTGAAGCAAAGCAGTACACTATACTAAAGCTACAAACTTACCAAAATAAGCAACAGACACAGTGCTGTATTTCACATACTATCCATTTACAAGTGAACTAGTCCTGTAGATTCCCCATTGTCATTAGAACTCACTCATTCACTCTCAGTACGAATTAGTTTTAATTTTGTTTTGAAACTGATAGTTTTAAATCCCTTAGGACTCAGTTGTATAGCCAGTAATTCACTTTGTTCAATGTCCTATTGATCTAAGACAAACAATATGAGACATTAAAGTGTTTAAAAATGACGAAGGTTTCTGGGTTTTGTTTAACAATTCCAACGAGATTAAGCAACGGACTTTTATGCATTTCGTATGTGATTGCATCATCTTGCAGGAAAGTTAGACGGTGATTTTAACAGAATTCCCAGGATTGTGTCCTCCAAGCACAGAAGAGGTGCGAAAGCTTGTAAATAAATTTAGGGAAATGGGTTCGATTCTCAAGAAGCAGCGAAGGGTAAAACAGCATGTGATTAATGAGGAGAAATCGGACAAAGTTGGAGAACGATTAGAACATTTTGCTCAAAAACCTTTGCGACGACTTGCACAGGAAATCCCACTTTCAATGAGGTCAGCGTGGCGAGCTACCAAACTCTTAAACTTTAAACCATACAAAGATCACTGTTGTTCACGAATTGATACCACATAAAGAGAGTCGAGCACATGAGGAATGTTATCTGGAGTAATTGATCTAAATTTAATGCTCTTTTCTGACGAAGCAAGGATCCATTTACACGACCATGTTTCCAAGCAGAATAACTGGTATTGGGGCTCAAAGAAACCAGATTTAGTGCAGCAAACGCCCATTGCATGACAAGAAAATCTGGGTACGGTGCGCAGTTTATCCGTACAAAATAACAGGACCAATATTTTATCGTAAATTCAAAACGTTACAGGAATGACATGTTCGCTCCATTCTTTTTGAACAACTGACAGATATTGATAGTCGGTCTGGATATTTGCAACAAGATTCTGCTACTGCACTTAAAGCTGCAGAGTCATTAAATTTCATTGAGGAAAACATTGAAGATAGGGAATTTGCATAGCTCGCAAGGTCACCCCCGAATCTCACATGTGATTTTTATTTAGGAAGAACTTGAAAAAATAATGTATATAGGTCAAACTCCACATATGAGAAGAACTGAAAGACAAAATCAGTACACAAATTAATTCTATTTCGGAAGCTGAAGTAATGCGTGTTAAAGAAAAGTTCCTAAAAAGATGCCAGAGTTGTAGGAATGCAGGCGGACATTTCCAACATCTCCTGTGATGAGGTACATGCTTGTTTTCATTGTAATTGTAAATGTAACTGTGAGAAACTGAATCATTATAAAATTAGTGGTCTCGGTTGCCTAGAAACTTTATCCGATTCCTCAAGAGTAAGGGCTCTGGTTGCCACAAACAGATCCGCCAGGCAATTGGCCAGCTCGTTCGTAAGTGACTCTGTTTGTATAAATTTGTAAGGAATAAGATATATAGTTGTTCGAAACTATGAGTAGGCTCAAATTAATGTACGAATTTAATAAAGATAAATTTGTCATTATTAGTAACCTTCTTTCCTCTAAATTATGTGGGTCAACATATAAAATACAAACAGATAAAGTTCAAAATTGTACTGTTTAGTTAATTTAAATATGTACGACCACTTTTATCAGCGCCAAGGAATAAATTCTGATATGTTAATATCTCTTATTAATACTTAGAAGTACTTGTATATAAAATTAAATATAAACTATATATTTAACACACACATACATACACACACACATATATATATAAAACATATTCAACTTCAGTCTCCCTTTTTATGGTAAATATCAATATATCTAAAACAGGATTTAACAGAATCACAACTTTTACATATGCCGAGAGTTATTTTTGGCCTTTGTCCGCAGCTAAACCTAGAACACCCTCGAACACGCTCAACCCAATGGCCTGTCTTAATAACAAGACTGTTTCTACGCTGATGACTGCAATTCGACAGTTAGCTGTTACTATTTTCGTCTATGTGTTATTATAGACCACTGTTGCGCCAATGTCACCCTAATTACAGTGCTTTAGTGAAGTTAATTTCACTGTAATGTTTTGTATTGAAATGTTACGACTAGAACATGGAAAAATAAAAGTATAAAGAAACAACCTCCCCCCTCCTTTATACTGAAGAGGAATTTAAAGAAAATATCACGGAAGAAATAAGATGCTGTGAATGTAAATTTCGTTAAAATATATTAGAAATGTGTGACTGCAACAAACACCAATTCGAACAAATCTTATAATGCAGATTAATACTCATTGTGAATAAAATTATATTGTGTTCATACTAAAGCAGGAAATGTGGTCTCAAAATTTCCTTTTTAATTAAATTGCTTCTGATGACTACTATAATAATAATAATAATTGTATCTTGTTTCAGGTAATCAAGGGTATTAATATTATAGTTAGAAGGAGGACCTCAATATTTTATGTATTAGTGTATGTATGTATAGATATGTCTTTTTGATTAGTAAGCGATATTCAAGTTATCTTTCAGTAATACCATGTCTTTGTTATGTGTTTGTAAAAGGAAAGGGGCATGCTGTTCTTTGTTGGGTGACATTAGCTTTACCTGAGAAAAAGATCTTTTGTTAAACATTACTCTTTTGTCAATCCCTCACGGACCGTCCAGCCAGTCCCTGTTCGGCGCCAGAGACGGACAGTTTAGCCGGCACCTATTCGGCGCCAGAGGCCATAACACTGTAAATGGCTAGGACTCAATTGAAAACGGTGCTTGCCGTCAAAAGGAAATACCGCTTACAGAAACACGCGTTTTTATAGAAACCAAGATCTTAGCTACTTACAAGAGAGACCGTAAATAGGGCAGAAGCGTGCTATATCCCGAGAATCTAGCGAAGGGTAGATGTACTTTTTTCCTTAGCGTGGGAAGAGAAAATGAATATTTCCTGGTAAAAACCCAGAATCTTCAACCAATCAACATGATTAAAAATCCGACGTATAGAAGCAACTTTGTAATTGACCATGCGCTAGTGTGACTCAGTAATATCCTAGAAGGAACCAAAATTCAATCTATTTAAAGGAATTAAATTTTCGCAAGGGAGGAGCGAGTTGGCATAAGAGATTTAATATTAACTATGAGAAGTGAAGTTAACAGCAGTAACGATAGCAGCAAGAGTGACAATTAGTCTGTATCTCCAATATTTAGTGTTATAGCAGAGTAGTTAAAACCGTCGCGAGGAGTTAAAGTAAATAGTTCGTTCAGTGAGAGTCAGTCAGGTAGTGCAACGTAATAGCAATAATAGTCACAATGGGATTAAAGTGAATAAATACGCGAGTGAATACAGCGTATTATAATCCGCCGAAGCACAGCATGTTCCAGGACCTTCCAAGTTGTCAAATAAATTAAATGTCCAACCAGTGCCGAACTTCATTATTACATTGAACAATCTCCTTCCTAATGACTTAAATCATTAAAAACAGTCCAAAATTACCCTGAGATCCCTTTTCTCTGCATAGGAACCAGATAGTTAGGAACCATGGAACTCATGATTCCGAGAGCCGAGGCAAAACATCTAATTGTTTCCTCTGCTTTGGAACCACAATAATTCCCGTTCCAAAATTGTCGACCAACGCGTGGGCAATAATTACCGTTCCAATTCTATTATTAATAAATATTTGTGCGAGTAGTAATGCAAAAGAAACTTATCTATCGAACCAATAACAACTCAGTTTATTCTTCAATATCATTAAGTCAAATTGTCTAGTGCTTAGTTATATCGGGTTGCCAAAAATCACCTCAGTTTAGAGGTCTAATTTTTAATCGCGTATGTTAAAAACAAATGTACCTATACTCTTTGTTTTTATAACATCTATATACATTTCATATCTTATACAGAGTGTAACATTTATAGTACGCCCATAATTTTAGGACATATTCCTTACACACAGAAGAGAATATGTTATATGGACATGATTCTGGAAACGCCCTTATTTCCACCTTAGAGCGCATTAGCTACAAATCTTTATAGTATTAATCATGGGGAACACAATGGAACAGAAAGTACCAGCATACCGCATGGCACTCTTTCTTGCATGAAATGTTCAAAATGCTCTCTTGGTTATGTCTGGTTAAGTTGTAACTCTTAGGGTAACCTCCATTTGAACGAAGTCAATATTGATGCCGGAGGGCATTTAGAGCATTTCATGTAAGAAAGAGTTTCATGTGGTATGCTGGCCCGTTCTGTTCCTGTAAGCTTCCCATGGTTAATGCACTATGAAGAGTTGTGGAAACTTAATTCTAACATGGGAAATAAAGCGCTTTCGGACCCATGTACATTTAACATACTTCTTTTTCTACGTGTGAGAAACGTGTCTTTAAAGTTTGGCCATACCTTTTTGTTCCACTCGGTATAGGCAGTGTTGTGTCATATAACACTGCTATTTGAGCAATAAACTTTACGAATACCAAAATTATTATATGCTAATAAGGCCTTTAATTATATTTTGCAAAAAAGGCACGACAGAGCTATTGCAAGCTATGTTTTAGGCTCGTTCTCTTAGGAAAACAATAACTTCTCTTTCGCTGGTCTATGATGTGCTGATTCTGTCAAATGCCACTGCATTTTATAAGACGCGGCAAGTATTTTGATATTTAAATGAAACTCAACCCTCAAACATCGTTCCGGTTATGTTACAGCAGAGGTTGCCAAACAAAAGGTTTGCAACTCACATCTATTCATTTTTAAGGCGAACAGTGCTCCAGAGTCATCATAACCTAAAGTCATTAATCGATAACATACTGCGACCACATCGCTGCTGTGTTTTGTGGGCATAGTATGATTCGGCTTTTGTTCGAAGTGGTAACATCTGTATTACAGTATAGCAGGTTTACTAACTAAACATTTAAGATATCAAACTTATATTAGATGTTCTATAAATAAAAACTTCAATCTGGATTTTCAAGAATCACATTTCTAACGTTTATGGTTTTAGAGTTACACACATCTGAGTTTGTTCCCCCCCCCCTTTTTTTTTATTTTTTGCCAGCATGCATTTGTTTTCACACCACTATAGTATATATGTATTGCATATTGTTTCATAAGCATTAGTTTACTGAGCACCTAAATTTCTGTCGATCCTGGTGGTGTACAAGTAATCACACTTGCCTCGTAAACCCAAGATCGCGGGTTCAATCCCGGCCAGAGTGTAAAAATCTTAAGTATAGCTTCCTTCGGAGAGAGAGGAAGTAAAACTGTGTAGTAAAACAACCTCAAGCCTGAAAGGAGAGGCCTCTGAGCAAAATTTATCGGCCGTTTCGCGACTTGAATTGAATGGAACGCTCATGACTTGATGTTAAAGAGGTCTGTAAATAAACCAAATCAACCTAAATTTCTAAATTTTTAGCATGCATATTTTATTACCAGAATACGTGTGCATTACAAATACAGAATATGTAGGAAGATAACAAAAACTTCTATTAAGAAAGTTCTAGTTATTAAAGCGAAAGTAGTCGGTCCTGGTGGTGTAATGGTAACCATACTTGCCTCCTAAACCCAAGATCGCGGGTTCGAACCCGGCCAGGACCGATGGATTTTTTCGGGCGTAAAAATCCTAAGTATGGCTTCCTTCGGAAGAGAAGTAAAGCCGTGGGTCCCGTGTCATACATTTACGGCAGGAAAAAGAACCTCAAGCCTGAAAAAAGAGGCCTCTGAGCAAAATTTGTCGGTCGTTTCACGCCCTGGGTTGAATGAGACGATGATGACCTGAGATGCTAAACAAATCCAAAAAAAAAAAAAAAAAAAAAAAGCGAAAGTAAAGAGAAACAAAGAAAAAAGGCATATATTTCCTTTTGTTGGCAGAATTCCAAATTTAACATAGTTTTTCCTCTTGGAAAACTTAAACATTAAAAAGGTATTAACTCGCTTGTGTAATGTTTAGTCAGCAAATAAGCATTGCTAAAATAAATAGAAACAATTCACTCGTATTTAATGAATAACGCCTCTTTAACTATATTTTATTCATCATTTAACTTCAACACTTCAAACATTCATCAAATTAGACCTTTGCACGCCTCATTTCTGAGAATGAGAAGATGTTTTATGGTGTTTAACGCCCGTTTTTACTACTGAGGCACCACAGGCGGTGGACACTAATATATGAGATGAAATGATGTATTGGGAAAGGATTTTTTTTAAGGAAGGAAACGTTCTAGGCCTAAGTTTAGGGTACCTCCCCGGCATTTGCCTTTTATGAGGACTGAGAAAAATCTGTCAGAGAGAACGGTCCTGGCGGAATTCGAACTCCAGAACTCCCGCTTACGAGTTCGCGCCTTAGCGACCTCGGCCACCCGTGGCGGTACGAGGATCATTACTTAGTCTTAAAGCATAAGGTATATTATGAAGTCCTTTTTCGTGACAAGTGTTTTAATATTTTCCTCGACCCCGACTGCCCTTCAAGAACGTGGGCGATGACGGCGAGCAATGGTCAAAGAACAACGATCTATAATGTGAGTTAATGTGCTAGCAACATATTAAAAAATCATAAAAACGTAGCTTCAGGTGAACGACTTCGGGGGCAAAATTGGCTTACTGTGCGAAATGCACTACACTTTTATTTCTTTATTTCCCTGCAATAGCAAAATACATTGGTAGTAAAATTTTAAAGCCACCCTTTTATTGCTCATAAATCCTTTTGTCCGTATTTGTTCACTACATTTTGTACAAAAAATGCTCTTCAATACAGAAAATCACAGTGTCGGAGAAAGAAAAGTTGGAAAAGTTTTATATGTGCACAACTGTATAAAAAAGTAAAACATGTTTTCAGTGATTTTATTGATTTGCAAAAAAACGATCATTGTTAACGCAATCTCGCCAACCGAAAAAAAAAAACTTTATAGTGGCATCCGTTGCTTGGTTAGATTTGTATATTCTGAAAGGTTGTTTTATTACAGTAACTCGATGGACTAGATCACTGGGATGTAGGTTCGATTCCAATGGTGTCAGTGGTAGGTCAAATTCAGAATTTTCGTATTATTCCCGGGATTATCATATTTTCCGTTGTGTTTTACTAACTCTCTTCACTTTCTTTCCCTTAATGTTTCTTTATCTTGTTCATATTTATCACTTCTATAAAAGATTTGTTTGGTACGCATGTGCCAGCCGTTGACGAAAGCTGATAAGTGGGAACTGCACATTTGATCCGGAAACTGCCGATCATAATAATCATACCCAGAAACTGCACACTATTTTGTGAGGGGCACATTTCCATATTCGGGCATTACACATCCAAATTGTGTAGCTTTATTGCACAATAGAATACTTTTATTTGGTTTATTTATGGACGCTCTTTAACATCTCAGGTCATCAGCTTCCCCATTCAATTCAGGGCGTGAAACGGCCGATAAATTTTGCTCAGAGGCCTCTTTTTTCAGGCTTGAGGTTCTTTATCGTGCCGTAAATGTACGACACGGGACCCACGACTTTACTTCCCTTCCGAATGAAGGCATACTTAGGATTTATACGCCCGAAAAAAAACCCATCGGTCCTGGCCGGGATCGAACCCGCGATCTTGGGTTTAGGAGGCAAGTATAGTTATTACTACACCACCAGGACCGACACAATAGAATATGAAATTTACTCGTAAGTAAACTGCGCATTTCTAAATTTAGGCGATATACGAACAATTATAAAAAGAGAAAATTAAGATAAGTAAAAAACTTTCAACTCTATAAAACATTAACTGTATATGCTTGTCAGGTAAAACAAAACATGTCCATTAAAAACTTGAAGGGAATGAAGTCATGTAGCAGGATGCATATACCTGTCAGTAATTATAATTAACTTAAAGTAACGAGAAAGTTCACTATCTCCATGTAATTCTCTTTTTTCTATTATGTTTTACATGTTGCAGGTTTACATTTAAATTTCGTCCATTTCCATCCATGTTCTGCATTTTCAATTTGCACAGAGACGGCGCCTAGAGGAATGATATACGTTACAAGAGACTGCACCACCTGTTCCAAAATATCAATTAATTAATATTAACTTATAACATTAAAAAAAGCAAGTAGAACATCCTTGGTGTGTAGTTTCCCGGCGACCCTAAAGGAGGTAAAACTTTTTGGCGTGTAGGCTCAGCCCGGATGAAAACCTGCCGTAATCTCAAACTTTAGGTGGTCTTTCCCCTGGACTTACATGATATCGTGGGAGTGATTACAATGCCGATGGATGTCCAGTAATGGGAATAACAGAATGGGGCCATAATAGATGTCAGAAGTCGCAGTGTTTGGACACGTCTCCGCCCGTCACTGGTATAGAACAAAATTGAGAGTAGCTTCCATTACATTTAATTTTATTTACTGTAAAAAAAATTTCAGTCAGGTTTACGGTTCACGCTCCCGAATATGAATTTTATCATTAACACAGAAACTCGGGTGTTTGTTCCTCCTCACACTCTCCAGTTTTTCTGCTGTTTTGCACTTCCAAAACTATCTTCCAGCAGTTATTTTAATATTAATAAATTAACTTTTCTACAACATGACCAGTACTATTAAAAGTTAATGGCACAGCACTGAACATTAAAGACCAAGTATGCAACATTTAAGCTTTTTATAATGCAAGTAACTTTGCAAATCCACTATTTCATCTTTTTGTTAATATACTTATGTGGCTTAAACCAGACATTGGTCACAATATGAGTGCATTTCAAACCTGCTATAAACTCTTGGCTTTTACAGCAAGTATATTTCATAAGAACATGATACGACTTTCTATTTCAATAAATGGGCAAAAATATCATATCTAAGGAAAATAACTCCATGCTTTGTCGCAAAAACAAAGATAATGACGTCACATCACATGGCTTTCCTTTGTTATCAACAAAACTTATCTCCTCAAGCGACACAATGGCATAAACTCATTTAGCAGTGGCAAAACCACTGATAGGATTAAAAGAGAAAGTACATAGTGAAGGTTTTAACTGTCTAACAGCAACAGGTAGTCGGTTTGTTCTTTTGAAATGAATTAACAAAAATGAAAATAAGTTTGGAGTCAGCTGACGCCTATAGTTTCTCTCAACTGCAAATTGAACTCCGACCGATCAACACCTAGCGTCTAATCTGGAAAAGGGCTTCATGAACAGTTATTGTTCTTAATACAGAATGAGAAACTGCAAGTGTTCTAAAGATTTGTTCAATGTATAGAAATATGACAATTTTTCCCATTTTTAATTAAAACTCCAGTTTGTTTCATTCGCATATAGCTAATGTCAGTTTCAAAGTACGAGAGAGAAATTGTATTGAAAGTGCAACTAACGCTACTCTTTCATGAAGGTTCTCAAGTTTTCCTGAATTCACCAGTGATAAAAAATCACTAGAGATTCGTGGTAATGTATTTGGGTTGGCTAGTAGATGGAGTTTGTTGCGCCGTAGGATTGATTTGTTCCGACATGCGAGGGTACAATAAGCTACGCACATATAGACTAATGTACTTGAAGAGCTGCATCTAACACTCCTCAATCCATTTCTTATTCTTATTTCAATAAACTAAGCCGAGAAACAGGTTAAAATAAAGAAACAATACGACATGAGGGAGCTATAACACGAAATAAGATTGTATAGTTAAGTTATTAAGCATAACCCTTTTGAAAAGACTGTTCCTACTGCTTAGTCGTTTGCTTTCCTTGATGCCTCAAAATTCCTCAAGCAAATCCACTGAACGGCTGCTAAAACAGCTTTGGAACCAATCATCCATCCCTCTCATCGTAACCCACAAATTTGGAAAACAATACTGTGAATTTCAAAATGATACAGTAATCGTTTCAATTAAAAAAAAAATCTATTGTCAATCATTGCTGTGCAAATGTGGGCCATTTACATCGTAACATCAGGAAATACCGCGGACATACATCAGTCATACCAGACAATACATTGGCTCAATAGCAAAGCACTGGCCACAAAGGAACAGGATAAAGCGAAGTGCACGTATCTTACACTTGCATGCCAAGTGCTCTTTTCTTCTTTCTATGAACGTGTATGTTACTGTTGCTTTGGTAGTTTCGTACATCCGTTATCACCCGTACTCTTCCATCCCTTCAGTTTTGTATAACTCCTATTAACTTTTCATTCAATCATCGATATTACTTCCTTTCCCAGTTTGGATAAGCTATTCAGAATCTTTTCCGTCTGGAAAAGCACATGACAGCTTAACGATAAGTGCAGATACATCATAAATATAACACATTCACAATACCGAAGAATTCTATTAGTCTGCATGCGTCGTTAAAAATAATAAAATAAAATATAGAACAAAAAGTAGCAATAATACTTCATTCGGTACTGGGTTCTTCAACTTTTAAATGATTTTTGTCTATACATATGTTTTAACGCAATGGGAGCTACGCTTCAGATTTCAATATATATATATATGTACATTTATAGTTGCAGAAGTTTCCTGTCTTCTATAATTCTCAAAGCCCTTTCTCCAATTCTGGGTTATGTACAGAAACTTTTGAATTAGTGCGAAAAGGAAGGAAAAAATTGCATTACAATGGAGTATTTGCGATGAGTTACTTCTTTATTCCCATATCCTGGTTTACGTGTACTTTTCTTTGAGTAAATATAGACGGACTTTAAAATAGGATGAACCAGTTAAGAGTTTATGCATATCTGACGAGCAATGTGAGGAGCGTGCTACCTTTGACAGTCTCCCACACTCATGTCCTCCCCTATCAGCGAAACAGTATGCACGGGAATAAAAAATGAAGTATTTATACAATAATGTGATTAATTGGACAACAACCAATTAATAAATTACCTCTATCTCACTTGAATGTAACAGTAAATGCTAAAAAGCAACTCCATATTTTGTTTAAGCACATCAACATATCCGAAGAAAGTTTTAAGTTATTCGCTTTACCTCGTCTTCTATTATTTCTCTTGCCCTCCTATATCAGGACCTCAATAGCTCGCTATTTGCTGCTATAGACCTTCCTCTTTAAAAGTCACATTCTCTTAAAGAAACGTTTTAGAGAACGTCTTTATTATTATTATTATTATTATTATTATTATTATTATTATTATTATTATTATTATTATTATTATTATTATTATGATCATCATCGTTACTATTATTATTAAGATGGAACCACTTTTTTAAATTTTTAAAAAAAAGGAAAATATACGTCATCAACTTCGAAAAATGTCCATAAATGTTGCACTCGCAGTTGTCATTAAGATTAAAACTCAATAATAAATCAGTTTTATGGTGTCGTAACTCTGCTTAAACTTTCTCAGTGCACTTCCAACTAGCATAAGCTCACATCTCCTACTGAGATTCCATTGTATACAGCGCGCGCAAGAGTTCCTTTGGGAGTTAAGAGGGAGCGGAAGAAAGTCGTGCATCTCAACGCTGGCTCTCTCTACCCCAATATATGCGTAAACTCTTGGCTGATCTACTTTGTACCAACATTCAGATAAATCATCGCCGTTTTTAGATGTTCTTTTTAAAGAAACGTTTTAAATGGAATCTCCGAAATAACTATTAGGCAACATTGAGAGAATGAGATTTAAAAAAAAAATTAAAAATGCCTCAATGTAGATATAAGTTTGATATTAATTTAACGCAACGCCACTCTTATCACTTTTTCCTTTTCATTTATGTTAAAAGTTTCGTTTTCCATTTTCAGGTTAAAGGTAGAATAAAATCATTAATGGGGAAATTTAATTTTTACAATTAAACATCTAACTGAATTCTTATTTAAGCAGCTGTTTAATTTCTGTGTCCATCTCCCCACCCATTCTGTTTTGTAATTGTTATAGTTTCTTATCTGCAAGTTATTACTGGAGCAGCTTTGTAAAAATTTAAAACACTTTTTTTGCATATCTTTTACGCAGAGTCTGACTTTATTGCTTATATTTAGCTATCTGTTTATTGATATCGATTGATTTTGTTTAACAAGTTATGTAACCTAATGAAACTGAGCAACTGTAAAGATGTTCCAATATTTTTTGTGTATCTAAACTGCTATACTCCAATGTGATTTTCCCCGAACACTAATGATAGTCCAGAACTGCAACTAGGAATGGAAGACTTCAAAAATAAAACCTGGGTTCTTCAACTGTACAGGGTGCTCAGGCCGTAAGCTTGGGAGCCGCATTCTGGAGGTTCTGCATTTAAATCTTTTTAGGCCGGTCATCCTGAACTTGGATTTTTTCGCGGTTTCCCCTGGCAGTTTAGGCAAATGCTGGGATAATTATTTCATTTCTACACATTTTCTGTTCTCCTATTTCACGTCATTTCATTCCGTGGTTGTTAGAGGATTAAAAGTACTGGGCAAGTTGGGCTGGTGCGGTGGCTTGCAGTTTGGAAGCGTCTGGAATGGAGGTGGCCCTTCTGAGCGCTCAAACTTCTTGGAGGGGGGATCTCCACCTACTTCGGAATGTTCTATCTGAAAACATTGGTAGGAACCTCGTGTCCGGCCTCACCACCCATGGACTCTGACCGTTCGGTGTCTCTCACCTCAAACCTTCCTCCGATAGTGCCCCACTAGGCACGTAAGCACAAACGGCCTGCCCTTGAGCAAGGACGAAATATCGAAATATCCTCCTAATACCCTAATGATTCAATTCAACCCAACTTTTGGCTTTCAGGTTAGTTGTGTACTAGGCTTAATTTCGAGCTTCTAAACATAAACTTCCGTGCGAAGTATGGTTTTAAATATTCAGAAAATAAAAGAAAGTCAATAATAGCTCAAATCTGTACAGGGTCAAAATATCAATAAACGGTCAAATAACTGCACAAATTTAACTCTATATAAAAACACGCGAAATATATTTTAAGTTAAGGATGAATGATTAAAATTAATTTAGAAATAAGTATTTACCAAATGAAAAAAGAAATTATTTAAACTTATTTCACACGATTTCAGTACACACTGCTCACTGGAAATAGATTCAATCAATTTGTTTAATTTTAAATGCCGGTTTTGGCCAGCGTCATTACTACATTTATGCCAACATACCGTCCCAGATTTAGTCCCTGCAACGAAACGTTCATTAATTAAATAGATTGCCGAAACACGTAACCACTACCATCTGACCTCATTAGAACAGCATAATCGTCTTTTACACGGATAGAGTCAGTTGAACGGCTAACTAATAACTTTCTATCAGGAAGCTACGCTACCAAATTACGCCACCAAGGAGCAGCAAATAACGTGCACTGTACCGACTCAGGCGGTAACACTTGCGAATCGCATTCGGAAGATCCCGGGTTCAAATCTTTTGCTATCAGTTATCCTGACTTTGGGTATTTTCGTCATTTCACCATGTCGCTTAGGCGAATTCTGAGATGGATATGTATTTTCCCCGGGTTTTCAGTTGGTTCTGTTACAGGTCGAAAGTGCCAGGAGAGATGAACAGGTGCTGTGTGCGGTGTGATGGTGGCTTGCACTTTGTAAGGGTCTCTGCTCCGAAATCTGATTTAGAAATAGTCCTTCTGAGGGGCTCGACATCCGTTAGATTCACTGTCAACTCGCACCATAACTACCCAACTCTTAATGTTTTAGTTAATTTTTAATACACACCCAAGCATTTTAACTTTAAACAATTACTTATAAAAGTTTACCGATTTAAGCTATAGCTTTTAGCTTCCATGAAAAAGGCATTCGAATGGAAGGCTATGTACTTTTGCTCCAATTTGTACAGTTCATGCAAATTTTGCGAACCAATCTATAATAAATCGCAAGGATAAGTTTGATTTTACTAAGAAATATTGAGCGACATAGATAAATGACTAGCGTACCGGAAAACAACAATGGCTAAGATTTTAAGTGTGAAATTCACGAACTGCAAATATATTCACAAGGTCTGAAAAGTAATAATCCTTACGTAGATAACAACCTAATTATTTTGTCGAAAAGCAAATACAAACTTTAAATCAGTCTAGGTTAAACATTACAGCATCGATAATTATTCCATAAGTTCAATTTTTGCATTACGGCTGCACTTAACATACATAATTTTTTTTATAATTGTACTGTAACGCTTTTGTTCTATTCGTTTGTAGGCATAAAAAGTATGACATTCCACAAGATTTAAATATATAAGCAAACAATTCAGCAGTGCATCCTTGATTTTGATTTTGGTTTAATTATGGACGCTATTTAACATCTCAAGTCATCAGCATCCCATTCAATTCAGGGCCTGAAACGGTCGAGAAATTTTGCTCAGAGGCCTCTTTTATTCAAGTTTGAGGTTATTTATCGTGCCGTAAATGTACGACACGGGACCCACGGCTTTACTTCCCTTCCGAAGAAAGCTGTACTTAGGATTTTAACTCCCGAAAAAATCCATCCGGGATCGAACCCGCGATCCTAGGTTTAGCAGGCAAGTATGGTTACCACTACACCACCAGGACCGACAGTAGTGCATCCCTACACAACAAATAATTATAACAGTAATATTACGTTAAAATTATATAAATCGCATAAAATATTATTAATAATAATTAACAATATATGATAGCACAACGTTACTTGTTAATTTTAATTCCAAATAAGAGGAATGATGCATTTTCCCTACAAGTTGTTCGGGCTCAAGGGAATAATTTGTATTCTGAGCTCTGAATCTACGTTTTCCAAATGATATGTACACTTGTTTTTAGATAAATGAGGCATAGAATGATTTTTCACACAAGTAGTTTTTACGAAAGGTAAAAAAAATTTCATGGCCTTCTTTGTTAGTACGCGAAAATCAGAGAGGCAGACGAGCCGCAGCCTATGCAGTTCGCTGCCGAAATATGCGTGCTGTTGCTTGGTTAACTATGCCGGTATATATATAACTTTCTGCCTTTACAACATTTTTGGTTTATTTATTTGAAACTGGCTTCGGAACAAACAGTCGCCTTCAATTTGATTCTAATTGACTTCATACATAAAATAAATGCTGTTAGCAGTACTCTACTGCTTCATGGGGCACGTGGGAGGGCCTCGCGAACTACGGAATGTCCGCGATTTACCGTTTGAGAATCGCTGTTAAATCACATTCCTGTTATTGCCCCAATATTATATTATATCCAATTGGCTCCGAATTACGGATCATAAAAGGCAAATAAAATATACATTAAAACATAACTATAAAACTAATAAACTATTGAAAGGTTTACAATTATAGGAGAACTCAAAAAAGTATGCTACTATCCCGAAGGCAATTTAATCTTATATTTACTAACAAAATTGTGAATCAATTTTCTAATAAAATATAATTGAAAAAAAAAAGTTCAACTTATTCTGTTGAAATAAAATAAGCGTGCCAATCAATGCGTAGGAAACGTTTAATACATTTTGTTTCCAATTAGAACGATTCTAACACACACAAGAATGAAGACCAGAGACCCTGCCTATGAGAGAACAACGGTGCTTTCTATAAATTCTGCCATTAGAAAGAATGAATTTCTCCCCCTGACCAACAACCATGAAGAGGTAACAGAAGAAACAAAGCACATAAATCTTATGATTGGATTACATTCTACTACACAAGAAAAGGCATTTTTAATACTTCCTGTGACCTACCAGGAAGTTTTTAACTTCATAATGCTACTCCCAGAAATATTTATAATACCAGAGTATTCTTCAACTTAAAGTTGAGGAACTTGCCTGAGATATAAAAAGTCGTGCACTTTTAGTTGTACTGTAAATTTCGAATGACAATGTTGAATAGCACACAATATCCTATTCCCAAACCCGGGAGAACAGCATTTTCCAGTACATGAAAAGAAATACATGAAACAATCCCAAAGTATCCGCTCAAATAAAATATCACAGTGCAGATATAATACTAATGGCAAATAAAAGTATATCTTTATTATTATTATTATATTGTGAACAGCACAACATAAAACTGAAATATGCAACACGAGAACATGCAAACAATTGCAAATAAAAGGACAAAACTATTTGGGAATAGGGAAATGAAACACAAAAATATGTTCATTTATGTTACATATGTATTCTTATTTGGATGCATAAAATATGATTGGACATTTTAAACATTTCTTTTCCTAACTTTTCAGGAATTCCTCCCAATGGAGCATATAGCGTATGAAATCACATCTTTATGTATTTTATTTTTAACTTAGCAATTTATTTCCGACTGTGCGCAGTTAAAAATATATTCTTATTAGTAATACTTCAAACTTGATGTGAAATTCTTTCACAAAAATCCTTGATAAAAAAACCAACAGAATTTATTTTTTGCTGTATTCTAAAATTAAAATACAGTATCCATGTACACAATTCTAATCGCTTCGATCCTGTGAGTTTCCGCAGTTATCAGTATATTATTCCAGCAGCCATATGAACCTGGCAAAAGAAGCTTATCTGTAGCTCCCCTTAATTTACCGTTTCCAGAAGAAAGCTTCATAAAACGCAGTCAGTCCTCCATAAAATGTCTATAGGTATGCGAAAAGGAGAAAAGAATGAAGACAATAGCCTCCTCGCTCTCTCTTCTGTTTATTTATCATTTGTGCTAAACATTCATGAAATAAATGTTACATTCATTAATCATTATAATTCATTAAAAGAAGAATTAAAATTAGCACACAATTAGAACTGCTAAAAACAAACTTCAGCCCAGACTGGAACAAAGTAACTAATTTATTTCAGAGAAAATACATTCAAAAATAAATTTACGAGAGATGTTTTTGGCGTCTGTGCAAAATGATCATTGATCTCTTCACAGAACCGATTGTCAATGTCAAGGCCGTGAAGTCAAATGGCCTTTTACTAGCAACGAAGAGAAACACTATTGTTTTATACGCAGAAATGGTCAGAAAGTTGCAGCAGTCAACAGCTGTAAAGGGTAATCGGAATTTCCTCTGAGCCCCTCAAAAAAAAAAAAAAAAAAAAAAAAGTGCTTTAACTCAAAACTTTTATAAATTTTCTGAAGCGTTAGGGATATAAACCACTTGTGCATAAAGAGGCATTGGCTAATTTTAAAATTATCTCATAGATAACTCAGAGATATTCTTATTGTGGCATCATTCCAACGTGTCATGGGGAAAAGCGGTACACCTCATTGGCGACTTAAGAAAAACAGTCAACTGGATCAGTAATGCGTACAATTCTCCAGTTGCAAAAAGAGATATGTAAAATCTCCTGCATAGATTCCCTCAAGCCATTATCGGAATTTTCTTAGTTTACAACCAGTCATGGAATCAAAGATATTAAACCTTTTTCCGAGTAGAAGGAAGATATCGAAGAAAAGGATGTTGGAGTTCCTTGGATTTTATATATTTGAAACATTAATTAATACTGCATGCTCCAATAGCAGAAGAGTTTGAAGTCACGCCCGGGATTTGAATTACGGATTTACCGTGCCAATTATCTAACGACTTAGCCAACATTTTCTGCCAGACGACGGCTGGAAACTTAGAATTAAATCTCTTTCACGAGAAACCTTCAATATCTCTGTTATGTATACCGAGAAGTTTGCATTATAGCTAGGCAGCAACACGGTAGCTCAGTGCCTAGTGCATCAACAGAATCGGCCGATGATTCACAGTTCGAATATCAGCCATGACCTCATATTCCTCTTCCTATTCAAATCCTAGATAATTTGAAAGTCACATGAAAATATAAAAGAGCACGTGTTTAAACTGTCTACTTTGTGCAATTATAAGAGAGTTCATAATTTATATTAATCATCTTGAAATGTGCCTAAATAAACAGATATCTTTTCTTCTTCCTTTGGTCGAACACTTTTTTTTTTTTTTTCCGTATTACTAACCTGTTACACAACAAATTCTATTGAGCGTTTGATTAATTGGATTACTGGAATTGAGAAAAAAGTTTTGTATTTGGTATTCCAACATCTCATCTACTTGGAAAACACAACGCCTGAGTTTATGATGCAGATTAATGGGCTTGTAAAAAAATATTAAAAAATTATTTAATTACATATTATTAAAAAATATATGCAGAAAAAATGTAACACTTGGCAAACTAAATTAATATTCACTTTTATGGTATGAAAATGCATAATACCGGGACAATCATAAAATAATACTCCCAATTTTTTGCATTTTAATTTACAAGTAAACCAACAAGAGAATCTCAAGAAGTGGAAACTCAAATCTGGTTATCTTGTTGAAATGCTGGCTGGTTTAGTTGAAGGAAAGGTACTAACGAAGTTTGAAGCCCGGATTCGCAGGACAAGCGGACATAAATTCTGTTAGTCCTTGTTGTTTCTCCGTGTAGCATATTCTTGCGAAGTGCACTGGCATGGTTCAACACCCAGATGTATTAAGTGCGTCATGAATACGTATGAGTGTACGAGATATGGAAGATCCTCATCATGAAGAATCGTCGTGTAAAAGGAAAGTCATAGTTCTTCCAGTTTCATGCGTCAACTTAACTTTCCACTCTGTGAGTTTCAGTTGTAAGTGAAATTTACACAGCATGTAGCCATAAATTCCGTTGATTAACTTCTCACTTGTCAATATACTCCTCGTACTTTTTAACGATTTTTGTCCATTTTCCAAAGGTCGTGTATTTCCTAAGCACGAGAGACAATTTGTCAGTTGTAATCCGGTGATCGGCACGAATGATCTCAACGACAAGTTGCATGTTGCGTGGAATAACTGCAGCAGCCGAAGGGACGTTCCGCTTTTCATCTTGGCCTTCAGCTTCCGTATGGCAACGAATACAACGTCTAACAGTGCTGATATCCACTGTTGTGCCCTTGAGCCTCATAAACATTCTTCAGCCTTCATATACACCAATAAGTGTTCCACCTTCCGCATTCAGGAATCGTATTGCAGTTCACTGTTTTGTATGCACCGTCAATGTCAGCAATTTTAAATGCTGCCACCTGTTGACTTAAGAAGTTGTTAGTGGCCAGGACTGTAGAAAAACGATTGGAGAACCGTGCCTTTTTTAAATTGCTCATATTTCAACTTATTTAAAGAGACCGACCCTCGTACATACAAAAAGTGGGCAAGAAAGCCTCATTTCACTTAAGAACGAAAATTTAAATACATCTTTGAAATGTATTTTCTTCTTCAATGTACCAGTCGACACAGACAGCCTTTTGATATCTTACTTTAACTTGGTATACAGGAAGGGGGAAAAAACGGATAATTCAAAAGACAGCAAACAAGTTTAGAAAGCTGCAAGGAGACTTACCTTAAGCACCATTTCTCCTTCAATATGTATATGTTTTACCCCCTCCTGTTTCAAAATCAACGATGACGCTCTTGTAGTAGCCAAGTTGTTTAGGTTAGGCTATTTTATTCTTTAACATCTTTCGTCTTCTCTTCTCTTAGGTTTGAGGTTCTGTTACGTACCGTAAATCTACAACACGGGAACAGCCGCTTTACTTCCCTTCCAAAGGAAGCCATACTTAGGATTTTTACGTCCGAAAAGTCCATCGACTTTGGCCAAGTTTGAACCCGCGATCGAGGGTCTACGAGGCAGGTATGGTTACCATAGTCCACCAGGACCAACTACCAAGCTGTGTTCTGCTGACAAGAGTCCTGGTAGCTTGCAAGAACTGTTACCGTTGATATGTATCAACCACTGATAATAAGGGCCCGTATTGAAGTGACAAAAATAGCCTTAAAATTATAAAAAATAATGCAAAGTATAGCTAATTTTTTTGAACTGGCGAAAATTAATGAGCGTTAGTGTGTAACTGCTGCTATTTTTTTTTTAAAAATACATACTTTACATTCACATGCAGTAAACAAAAGGGTACTGTATTGGCACCTTATTATGCATTGCCGTAAACTATAGGATACATGTGAATATTCTCAAAAGAAAAGGAACGCCGATTATTGGTAAGAACATTCTTATATTTTGAAAAGTTTCTTTCAACGTCGGCTCTTACAACCGGAGCATATTTAAAGTGTGCTTAGTCACTAGATGTCAGTTCTTCAAAATTTAATGTGTAAAGGTTTTCACCAGTAACACTTAAGAAATCATGCATATGGAGCAGTACCCCGGAATTTTATTTAGCACGCTTTTAATTATATTTTACACCATTTTGCCAAATTCAACTCATACATTGCCAAGCGCAACTGAAGTTTTATTGATAAGGCAATGGAGGTTTCAAGTTCCGTATTTGTAGAGGGTAGGAAACCAAAATTTACTTTTAGTGTCCAGCTTTTCCTTCACTTCACTGTCATAAAACAGCTGCTTAGCTCGTTGGATGCGCTTAGCATTTTGTGTCTTCAGAATGTCAATCACAGCTTGGAAGTTGTTGCTGTAGTACACAGCAGCATCGAATCAGGAGCCCACCGTGTAATGATGGGTTCTAGTGGTGGATCTCGAGACTTCTTTTCTTTGTGGAGTTTAGGAATTTCTTTGTTTGTGAAATAAGCTGGTCGACTTTATGGAATGTGGACCCAAGATAAGATAAATGCACCCATTTTGAATTAAAGAATTTAATAAATTTAGCAGTTTTTAGCATGTACGTTGCTGTATCGGTGACAACAGCAAAACGTCGTCTCGCCGAATTCCCTTGGGCCACAATAGACGCATACAGCGTCTAATAGTCGACAGGTTGTTTAATGGTCAGCTGATTCAGAAACTTTGGCATTCAGTAGAAATACTTGACCCGGATAGTTGATTTCCATAGTCTCCACAATGACATGGGCTACGGAGTTACTCCAATATCGCTAACTTCTTCAGCAGAGACGAAAATATTGTTAGCTTCGATTATTTGTCTAATTTTTCTTATGGTGTCCTCATTGCATTGATGAATATGATTTCTTATTAAAGTCGTCTCACTGGGAATTGATTGGCCAGTGTAGCTTTGCAGGAAGGCACTTTGCACTCTTTAGTTCCGTAGAGAATATTCACTGAAACTAGAACGTCACACAATTATTTTAAAAATGCTGAAGATTTACTACTACTAACTGCAACTTGTATTAACAGTAACCGTGTCGATGTGTACTTTTTGGCACCATTCCCGAGAACATGTATGTGTTTGTCGCGTTTTATATACTCTTATATTGAATATCTTCTCTACCGTAACTTTTAACTTCACAGACCTTGCACATTATATCAAACTATTAGTTGCAAATTCGCCAAAATTAGAAATTATTTGGTTTAATTTATACGTTTACATGGATTTACTTTCGGAATTTTAGAGCAAATTTGAAATGCAAATAAAACGTACTCTTTTTACCAGTTGATTTGCAGCCCACCAAAGTTAACTTTTTCTTAGGTGTGCTATTTGCCAGAAAATGGATGGGATGTAAAAACAACAGCCATCCTGGAATGCAGTAAACCATAGTCCTCTCTAGGCTGCAACAATCTGAACCAATGGTCACGTAATGAGAGGCTTTTGTTGTCCATTGTGTCTCGTCTTACACCTTAATTCCCAGAACATGTGGCTGGCTGTTTAAATAACACTTACTTCAACTTACTAGGTAAAGTTGTGAACTTAATAATGTAAGGCTCAACACCTTTGCCTACTACTGCAGTTATTTCAAGGTTAATTCATTTCTCATTTAAAAATTCTTCTATAGCTTTGCTTAAACGAACAAGGCAATAGTACTCTAGAATATTTAAAAAAAATTAAATCTAAAAATAAAATAAGTATATCGCTAAATATACAAAAAATGCCAACAATGCACTAAAACTGTAAAAATTAACTTAAAAAATAAAACATCGGAAAATGACAACAAATGGCATTAAAAATACCCGTTTTACATCCACAAAACCACGATCAGTGTTTACGTATAAGTTAGCATTATCTGCAACATTTTAGATAGCAGATGACGTAATTATCAGCATTCAAACTCTACTGATAATACATTGCCGATATTATTGATGGGATAGTACAGTATCTTTATTTTTGTATCCTCTTATAAGTTGCCTCCGCTTTCAGGTGTTTCCTTTCCTTTACATACGTTTCGCAGGTTCTTAATTCAGTGAATAGTATTATACATGGAGATCAAGAATCAAAGACCGGCAATATAAAGGATAAATTTAATTCGCTTCTAAAAAGGTCTCTGGCTATTCGTTCATTGCATTCCATCAGTATAGGCTTGTTTAAACGTTTGTTACAGTTTTCTGATAATTAAAATCTAACTCTTGGTACATGCATTAAATTTTGACTGGAATAATAAATATTTTTGTAATTTATATTTATTAATAGTCTCTGTTGTATCACCTTTAAGCTTGTTTAGGATATTTTAAATGTTTTCTGCAAATTTTCTAGTATGAGTTTATACATTCTACATATAGTGCATTGACGCATATAACATTGTTTTGTTTGTGTTCTAAATTATGTTTAGTTGAAATACAACCGAACATTGATGCATACAATTTCTGGAGATCTCTGCTGAAGAAACTGCGAGGATTGTTAAAATATGTGAGAAATTCTCAGTCGCTGGTGCATTGTGCGGTGGGTTTAGGAAGATGAGCCTGAAATATTTCAGTGCCTTATTCGGCCTTCTGTTCCTAGAAAAAACAATCTTTTTGACAGAAATGCTGCTTGGACACAATTATTAAAGGTCGGTATTAGAAGAAAATATTTTTATTTAACATGATGTTTTAGAATTTCTTTCAGAAACGTTTTTCATTTTTACAGTAGTTGACATGCATTTAATTTTCACTGTCTCGGCAGAGGATATAGTATACTTGTTACTATAATCATATTTTATTTACTGAGGATGTGGAAATTCTTGTTTATTTGTACCATATTTCTAACTGAAAACTATAAATAACTAAGCTATTTTAATCCTTCATTTGAGAGCCTGGAATGTGATGTTTTATTCTTTGTATTGTGTAATATGCAGTTATGTGACATTGACACAATATCTTTATTATTTTCAAAAAAAAATGTATCGTATCTAAGTTAGCCGATTTCCCAATTGCCTGGCGAATCCATCTCTGTACTTTAACCGTTCCAAAACTATCTAATATGCTGGCTTGAGAAACATATGCAGTACCTTAGGGGGAGGCGACAGGCTATGACGTATACCTTGTTTAGTCTTCAGTTACTTATTTCGCTAGACATTCATAAAACATTTCTCACTGCAACTGCGTTGTTACGTCATTTGTAGAATGTCCAACAGGCTAATCCACATTTCACAAGCCCCCAATAGTTACGCCCTACAATCTACCTTTCACTGGTGCAGGATTAATTTGTTCGCTATCTGTACTAATAACGGAATTATCCTATGGCACCGGACTGTTGAATTACTCTGTATATTTAGTGCATGATCTGGTAAGTTCATGAGCTACATCTTGCATACTATCAGTATCTTCAAAATAAGGCCCTCACGTGAAAATCATGTTGGTGTTGCAACGCGACAAATATTAAATTCCTGATGACATTAGTTTTAGTTTTGTGGTAAAGTCGAACTGCAGTTCTATGAGCAATATCACATCTTTATAAGCTGATCATTAGTTAAATGGAATAACGTAAATCTTTTGTAAAATCATAAACAGATGACTTCAATAGGGGAGCCTTTGGAAGTGTATCAGTCCCCTCTGGCTACCCTTAACCTAATTAACAAATCAGATCAAATTATATATATTATCACTTCAATCTGACGATCCTACAATGACTTATGTCAACTCTAAGATAGTTAGCCTATGTCCAGGATGTACTTATAGATTTCGCCAGTTGATTGTTGATTTGGTTTATTTAAGGACGCTCTTTTAACATCTCCGGTCATCATCGTCTCATTCAATTCAGAGCATGAAACGGCGACAAATTTTGCTCAGAGGCCCCTTCTTTCAGGTTTGAGATTCTTTTTCGTGCCGTAAATCCACGACACGGGACCCACGGCTTTACTTCCCTTCCGAAAGAAGCCATAATTAGTATTTTAAGCCCGAAAAAATACATCGATCCTGACCAGAATTGAACCTGAAATCTTGAATTCAAGAGGCAAGTATGGTTACCACTACACTACCAGCACCGGCGATTTCGCCAAAAATGACATGCAATATGTTATGTATATGATGGTCCTTTATTAATCATTACTTTATAGTGCAATGGCTGAAATATATTCCGCATACTACAAGTCAATGACCAATAAGCTATTAATATTAGTAACATTACACAAGGTGTCCCATTTACCTTGCTCACCCAAAATACATTTAAAAAGGCACACAATCAACTTGTCATAGGCGAATCCACGTTCATTGAATGGACAGTGTATACTTTATAAACTTAGAATTCAGGGGTTACATTTTTAGGGGAACCCCATACAAGGCATATCCGGAAAAGTGGCCTTTGCTGAGAATACACGCGTTGCTTGGAATTATCGACTAGAGCGTGTGCAGCAGATGTCTCGGGAGGCTTAATCGTCTAAGAAAACATATGTCACATACTATTAAGGTCAGGACGGTTTTTTCTTTGCTTGATGTAAACTCTTCTTCAGCTCTCCCAATCCTCTTAACATCGCTCATCTTACTAATTTAACGGTCCTCAAAATGTAACATGATCTGCGATAAACACTGGTGAAATTTCGATAAAAATCGAAATTGTGGGCAATGCTGTTTCTTAAATATTTTTAGATATTGATACACTAAAGAATAACTTTAATCAGCCTTTGAGAGGAAGTAAGCTTTTATATTGAAGTGGCATTAAAATTGCTTATTTAGGCATAAGATTATATAGCAATAGAGCATGACAAAACATAAGAAAAGAATATTAGCCAATGTCTATGAAGATGATATGGTCGCGTTTGAATAAGATACCGGAGATAAGGATAAAAAATTAAGAAAGGAGACTATGAAGCAAAATGTTAAACAGAGTCGGGATTTGGAATTGAGGCAGGATGAATAAATGTACAATTATTAAATATTATCTTGGGTTTACCAATGCATCACCGAAAGACCTATTAATAGTAGAAATGGGAACATTTATTAATATGAAACATTATACGGAGAAAAAACAAATAAATACCCAAATAGAATAAAGAAATTGGATGACCATAATATTGCAAAAATGAGTGTACAAATAAAGGGGAAATGTCGTACATATAATGCAATGCAACAGAGCAGATGGATAATCTTTGGAAAAAGAGAGAAATTTTAGGAATACACTTTAAAACTGAATTAAAAACAGAATAGAAAATTTATAAAATATGTTAGTTAGCGCCAGTGAAAAAAAAAAAGCACTGAAAATGTATATAGGCTTGAGGAATATATGCGAAAGAGAAATATTCAGATTTTCTTTATAAATTGGAAAGGAAAGACTTCGCATGGGCAAGGACAAGAGTAATAACAGTTTTTAAGAGTGAGGTATAAACGGACATATGACTATTGACGAATAAAACAGATAGCATACGGTATTATATTTTGTAACTTGAAGGAACAAAAACTGGATACAAAAATGATACCTAAAAATTGGAAAAGATACCAATAGGAAATGCAGGAGAAAACAACTTAAGGCCAAACACAGAAATATACATAAAAGACCTAGAAAAGTATTTAAGTAAATAATAACAAAAAATGAACGGGGTCCATCCGACAATTGGGAAGCTGCCTGATGGAGAGGTGGCGTTCTTCGATCACGAAAGTCGCGTTATAGGTAACCTGCAGGGTGCCGGCATGCTCATCACATGCCCCTGCAGCACTGCCCTCTATCAGTGAAGACGTAAGACTGAGGTAGAAGAAGCAGAAGTTAAGGCTCACAATGCAGTGCCAAATGAGAAGAGAAAACAAAAATGGACGAGGGAAATGATTTATTTATTTGGTTTATTTATGGACACTTTTTAACATCTCATGTCATCAGAGTCCCATTCTATTCAGGGCGTGAAACGGCCGGCAAATTTCGCTCAGATGCCTCTCTTTCAGACTTGAGGTTCTTTTTCGTGCCGTAAATGTATGACACGGGACCCACGGCTTTACCTCCTTTCCGAAGGAAGCCATACTTAGGATTTTTACGGCCGAAAAAATCCATTGATCCTGGCCGGGTTTGAACCCGCGAGCTTTGGTTTCTGAGGCAAGTATAGTAACCGACAAAGGGAAATGAAGAAGGAAGATAAAAATGATATTAAAAAGTGAGGCATGATTGGTTTTCAAAGATGATCAATAGCTTAAGGAAAGAATTAAGAACTTCACGATACCTATTAACCAGGGTGTTGACGTAGATTGGTACATAAGTTGTGTAAAAAGTGGATTTCAACACTACCTGACGAACTTAGCAGTCTCATCCTCACCAACGTGGAAGGGCTGCAAAATCGCCTTCGAC
Organism: Metallyticus violacea; assembly: GCA_030762175.1. Lineage (NCBI taxonomy): Eukaryota > Metazoa > Arthropoda > Insecta > Mantodea > Metallyticidae > Metallyticus > Metallyticus violacea. The sequence continues at coordinate 96,380,368 of CM060846.1, read as the reverse complement.
ATGATATCTTTGACTATAGTTTTTAACACTCACATCGAATAAACATTGCGTTATTTAGGCATTAATGTTTCTACTTGACTGTTCGTTGTCGCTTCCGGGTGGAAGTACATTTGGTATATAAATAGAAATGTAATTTCTTTACATATTTAAAATAATACTCTCTGAAAATTAAGTACTTTATTTTTAAAATTATTTGATGCAATGAAAACAAAACTGAAATAAACTTGTGTATTTAGATGTCAGTATTGAACATACAGTTTTAAATTTTCGTAATATAGGTACTGAATTTTTCATGGCAGCAGGTGAGTGAATAGTCACAGCGGTAACTCCCGGCGAAGCCGATGTAATATGCGCGCAACTGATTCAAGTTCTGGCAATTATAATTGAAATTACAATAAATATAAGCATGTACTTTATGAAAGGAAATGGTATAAATGTTGTCCTGCTATATCCATTTTTTAGAATCTTTTCAGAAAACTGTCATTCACATGCATCAATTCTTGCTCGAAATGCCCAGATCGACATTCAATATCAGTCAATTGTTCAAAAAATGGTGCAAGTATGTCATTCCTGTACCTTTCTGCATTTATTGTATTCTCAAAAAGATACGCCCTATTAGTCTGTGTGCATTTACTGCGCATCATGTACAGATTTTCTGGTCATGCAAGGGAAACTTGTGTATAAAATTGGGCGGTTTCTGTATTCCAGCACCTGACCACGTAAATGGAATGAGTAAAAAACATTCAGCGTGGATCAATTACTCTATCATTAACGTCCCGTAACATTCAATTACAGAAATTTACCTGAATATTAGTATCGCCTGCCTGCAATTCGTAGACAACAGTGACCTGGAATGCTTTCACGTTTAAATTGATTCAATTTAAGAAAATGAACTGATGCGTGTGAATAACAATTACTGACAGTATGGAAAACAGCAAAAATATGTTCATTGTGACAAAATAACCTTTATCCTTAATGCGATTACTCGGCTGGCAGCCAGCGTGGTCCGCAACGTTTCAGTAAAGGGACTAAGCATTGTGTCTTTAGTAAGCACTAGAAATGCAACAGTTTCCATCAACCTGCTGTTGTTTATATCGGAATGCTAGGCAGATTTCAGGGCCAGCTACACTCTGTGACATTAAGACAACATCGCATTCATGATAGCAAATGCTCCACCATCAGTAATCATCCTTACTGTTTAGTCAACAAGTTTCTCTAAAGCTGCGCAAAGAAGTTAATTTATTACTATCTGCATTTCATGAAGGGTCCTTGATCTAATGCGAAATGACATACATTTAAACTCCTTTTCAAAAGCCCTAATATGTGATACTCCTAGGGTAAGTACGTCTGGCAGAAGCGTTGCAGGATATTGCCGTTGTACCTCGTGTGGGTTTCTGTCAATCATAAGCCATTAGACAAGTTTCCTGTCGTCTGTTTTAATGACATAGGGCACATTCAAAGACAAACAAAGAGAAATTTGTTGACCGCCACCTTAAAAGTAAGTGAGTGTGACTGCTTTTAGATTCAATAGCTAAGTAGCGGATAAATATATGGAGGACCATTGCGGAATTCGTGATAACCGTACTGCAATACTGCAATTCCATAAAATATGTTCAAAATTGCTTTGGTCTGCTTATATTGCTCGTTGCTCACCAAGTAAAGTAAAAGAAATGCTAATGCACAGGTATTACAATATACAATGGTTGCCCTTTGTTGCCCGTTCCGTTTGAAGATGGAAGTCATCAATGTATTTCCTAAATGCATGAAAATCGCAAGCGATAGGCACGTAGACCGTTTTTATATTTTGAAACACTACATTCCAATCACACGACGTAATACGAGCAACCGAGAAACATGAAATATCAGATTTACTTGAGATTCCCTAAGCGAGTAACGCGTCCCTCGTTTTACACATTACTGCGTACCCAGAATTCTTCTCTAGAATACTTTTAAGTACATTTGTCACGTTCCCGCTTGTACTTGAGTCAGTGTTTCTGAAATTTGTTCTATTGTCTCAAGAGCTTCCGGTATTTTTAGTGTACATGATTGTAAATATGTTATTGTTGTTACAATATTACGGAAATGATTCTAAATATTGAAAGATATTAAAAAAAATAATTATGAAGTTATATGCTTCACTGAATGTTTAGAGGCACTTTTCTCCTCGTCAAAGACACTGTGTTAACAATTTTGTCGTATTATTGAGCATAGAACACTGCAGCCTGTAGCCATGTCTTTCACCGAGTTACAATGTTATGGAGGCAAGGGAATCCCAGGTGCAATAGCGTGCGTGCGTGCGTGTTTTTTGTATTCTTGACGGTGTTTTACGAAATATCTTTTTCACGTTGGTTATAAAAATATCAACGTCCTGAAAAAAGGTTTTAGTTTCTTCCGCTACTCCGTGAAGACCATGTGCTAGACCGGTTAAATGTATTAATTGTGGGTATGGTTGCTATATTCCTTTGGCAGCTTTCTTCATATAAAAAGCCTCATCCATATCCAGTAGCAAACTATTTTCTTTCTTAATACCGGCAGGCCACTACAGAGACAAGGAACAATTAAACAAGCGAGTAATTTTAAATGATTAACCTTCTCCATCTCTTCGCAGGTTAAGAGAAATGTTTTACTTTGGCCATTAGGCGTGAGGGATCCTACAATATTAGCGACTGATGCATTAATAGCATCTTTAGTTTCGTATATAAATAGGAAAATCATTTTATCTGCTCCTGCATCTCTTATATTATTTAGGCATTTGTCATGGGTTGTTTTTTTTTTAACGGTGTTTAACGCCCGTTTTTACTACTGAGGCACCACCGGCGGTTAACACTGATGATACGTGAAATGAAATAATAAAATGGGAAAGGATTTTTAAGGAAGGAAACGTTCCAGGCCTAAGTTTAGGGTACCTCCCCGGCATTTGCCAGTTATGAGGATTGAAGAAAACCTGGAAAAATCTCGGTCAGGGAGAACTGTCCTGACGGGATTCGAACCCCAGACCTCGCGCTCACGAGTCCGCGGCTTAACGATCTCGGCCACCCGTGGCGGTACATGGGCTGTTGGTAAGTATGTTTTGCTAATTGTTTTTACGAAGGCATTTTTCTGTTAGTATATTTGTTTATAAAAGCTACGAAACAAGAGTGGTTTACTTGTTTTTAAAAGGAATATCCGCTCTTAATCGCGTATGGCACATCGTCGAAGAATTCTGATCTGTAGTTTAGGTATGAGCAAAGGTACAATTTTCTCGTTTCTTTCCAATTAGGTGACAAGTTCCTTGTGTTTTTTTTAATTACATTGTTTAACATGTTTTAAACGTCATTTGAGCTCTATGTGACATTGATGGTTTCGCCATTTGTGCTGAAGTGTTCCTTGCCAAATTCCGCCACAAACTATGCTAATTGTGATAATCGTTTTGATGTATAACTCTACTTGTCTGTATGCAGAGAGTAAGTGGAACAGTCCCAACGAAACAGGCGGTTGTAGAGGGGTGTTTCCTTCACAGTACCTAACGTCACCTACACTCCGTGCGGTAATATGACTGCTCTGTTTACTTACTAAAACCCCTCTTTCTGCTTATAACCAGGTGTTCTTGAGTCGCTCTGTTCTGCAGAACTGTGCCATGAATGCGCAGCATTATAAATATTTCTGCAGTATCAGCTATACCGTGCCTCTCGTGAGAAACGTCCTGAACAGCCGTTCCCTCATGATAACGCGACATATCTCAAAGTAGCCTGTAATGGATTTTTGCATGCGTGTGGGTAGGAAATCTTGAAACACCTATTGTATTCACCATATCTCAGTCTTTGAGACTTCCATTTTATTCCAGAAATGAAGATACCGTTGCATGGAGAAAGTTTTGCGAACACAGAGGGCGTTTTGGCAAGAGGTGCAACACTTTAGTGACCGACTTGGGCAGCAATCACCTTCCCCATCTCTGGCCACGTATCGTGCACAATCTTGGGAACTACTTTGCGGGTGTTATTTTGTGTTGAGCACCATTGTGTTCAATATACTTGTATACTCTACGATGATTGTCTTAACAGTACGAGTTCTCAATGCTCACCTGATGCCGTGTCCTTAATGCAAATCAATTTAGTGGTGACAGTCAGGAGCACAATCAATGAATTTTCAAACGTACATTCTGGAACTGCGGCTTACAGAATGTTAGATCGAGAAAAAAAAAGTGTTGTCTTTAAGTATTTTGTGCTTAAATAATCAAATAGATTATATTTTCTCCTTGTAAAAATGCAAATGCACTGAGCGGCTTTGTCAATTGCAAAATGTGTTATAGAGTAGGCTTAGGAATGGAATTAGCTTATACCATACAGATAAGGGTTTTCGCATTTCGTAAGGAATGATACAGCTTTCATAATATTCAGGTAATGTCCCTTCTCATACTTGCGCTTGTGAAATTAATGTTTAGATTGTCTATAAATTACTGTGTATTTTCTTCTTTCTAAATTTCTCTTTTCGATAATATTCATTCTGTTAAAATGTAGAATCACATTCCTAGGTATAGCTTATGCTGGCCGTTACACCACACTTTGGCGGAAATCTAAGTACGCCTCTTTCGGATGGGAAGTAAAGCCGTGGGTCCCCTGTCGTAGATTTACGGCATGTAAAAGAACCTCAAGCCTGAAAGAAGAGGCCTCTAAGCAAAATTTATCGGTCGTTTCATACTCTGTATTGAATTGGACGCTGAAGACCTGGGATGTTAAAGAGCGTCTATAAATAAAACCAAATCAACAACATTACTAGTAGTGACACAGATCTCACTAATATTGATGCATGCTAACATTTATCCCTTCATTGAGGCTCAGCACTTTTATGAAAATGCTTTATTCATAAAAAAGTTCTGCAACAGTATACTTCACGCCAAGTATCCTTGAAGACAGAATTAAGAGAATAGAAATTGCTAACTTCCTAGAGGTTACTGTTAAAGATAGATTAACATGGGATAACTATATAGAATGTGTGTGCATCAAAATGTCAAAAGGGCTATTTGTAATTAAACAAAAACCCATTGTAATATGGCAGTATTGAAGTTATCTTATTATGCATACACACAACACACATATTCATACTTACAATATGCAATTAATATATGGGGAAACACATCCAACAAAGCATGAATAAAGTATTATTGTTACAAAAGTAGCGGGACGTGGCAATAGGGAATCTTACAGGCAACTGCTCATTAATTTACAGTCACTGACAGTGTGTAAAATTTATATACTGAAAATAGCTATACTGGCATTTGGGCAAATTCTTCCAAAGAATAAAGATCAACATAAATATTTTACGATAGACAGAAACAACTTTTCATAAATGTCACAGAACGGGAGCCTTTGAAAACAGTAATAAATACTGAAAACAGGAAATAAATACGTAAAATTGTTTACCTGAAGAACTTAGGAACAGGAAAAGTAGCAAATTGAGAAAAAGTCTACACAAAGTGTTAATCAATCATATTATACATTAGAAGAGTTTTTTACGACAGCCAAAAAGCTTAAGCTCACTTGATATGTTGCTTATACTTTGTAGATTGTATGTAAAATTTATAATGCTTGACGATTCAGAGGAAGAACGCAGACTTATATATGTGCACTTTTATTGAAAATAAAATTATTATTATTATTATTATTATTATTATTATTATTATTATTATTATTATTATTATTATTATTTCCAGTACACTTCCTACTTAAATCTTGTCCAGCCATCAACAAGATGTAGCAGTTTTACTCATTTGTGCAATCATTTCACTTATTCCAACAATCAATGGCAATTGGTTGAATGTTAAAAGTTTACAATAAACCGAACCGACCAGCCAGTAGTCAAAATACCGTACTATTCCGGCAAAAGCATGCAATAAGAACAAATTTCAGAGAGAAAACTACAACAAAGAGGGGCAACCGAAAGCCTACTCTGTGATTCGGTTCGGCAGTGAATTCAAACTTAACTACAAATGAGAAGGCTGCAGATTTGAGCTCTATGAGTGCTTTAATCAAGTTGTATGGCCAAGGAGCTTTTCCCAGTTTACTAAATGAAGATCAGTTAGCTTTAGCGCATCTGACTCCAAAACGATATAACACAAAATTAATTCACTAAACTATCTCCATGAACATTTTGGCAATCGACTTAGAATGACAAGTACTAAGTTCTCGTGGATTATTTGCACAGGAGAATTGCAATAGCAAAATAAGCTTAACGCACTAATAACTGTGAGAATGTCTCAGCATCCAGCTGGCTACATTTTTTAATTCGCCACTTACGTAACACCTTGTTATATAACTAAATCTGAATTCCTCATTACCTTGTTACTAAGCGGAAAATTATCCCTGTAGTATACCAAGGGCAACTGGATCTTTAACATTGCAGGTTACATGCAAGGGACATGTCCAATTTATTTAAACCAACAGACCTTTGCGAGACCAAGCATAACATAGGAAGGGTGTTATTGAATAATGAATAAAAACTTGGATCTAGATAATTTTACTCTCCAAAAATACCAAAAAAAAAAAAAAAACCCAGCTGATAAAAACTATCTTTGATTGATGAAAATGTTATAGATATATATAAATATAAAAAACAATAAATTAGTAAGTCTGGAGAAGATTTCCCGCCTACTCTGCCCATAAAGAGATGAATTAGCCAATCGCATAAGCCTTCCACTGAGAAATCTAAGCAAACAACTAAAGATTACGTATTTATTGCCATGTATACGTAAACGTATAGGAAATAAAAAATTATATACGAGAGTTAGAATGAAAGTAATGGCAACATATTCATAAGACGCAAGCCATTTATTCCAGAATCTGAAGAATTTTACATTTCTTCAGTGACATTTATCACCCAATACCATTCTTAGGGAAACGCTGTATTCCCTTAGCCAAGCCCCACCCCCCTCTCTCTCTCTTGTCTGAGAAAGAGCACACTACTGCACAATGTAGTGTGTCGGTCCTGGTGTGTAGTGATAACCATACTTGCCTTCTAAACCCAAAGGTCGCGGGTACGAAACCGGCCTGGATCGATGGATTTTTTCGGGCGTAAAAATCCTAAGCATGGATTCCTTCGGAAGGGAAGTAAAGCCGTGGATTCCGTGTCGTACATTTACGGCACGATAAAGGACCTCAAGCCTGAAAGAAGAGGCCTCTGAGCAAAATTTGTCGGCCGTCTCACGCCCTGATTAGAATGGGAGGCTGATGACCTGAGATGTTGAAGAGCGTCCTTAAATAAACAAAAAACAATGTAGTGTGACTTCTTCCTACTTCTGCGGCTAACTGTCTCGCTGTCCATTGCTGTTCCACCTTCAGCAATGATTGAATCAAATCAACGTAATGCGCTTCGAGGACCTGCACTTGGCTCATTTCCCACACTATCACGTTCTTGTCGAAAGGATGGTACCTAGCGGGCTACCGTTCGATACGGTAAGGTTTCAATGTCATAGCCCACTCGGAGACCGAGTGGCATATCCTCACGTTTCTGCCAACTACCACTTCAATTTTAAATCATGCATGCTACTCATGCTTAGAAAACTTTGCTTTAGGGCGCTCTAAATTTACTTCATTTCTTGACAGCTTCGTACTCTCCAAAAGCACGCAGGACTAATGACAGAGTGTGCTGAACAGCTATGCCCCTCTCCTACACATGCTGAAGAACAATAAAACCTTCACCTGTTTACTAGCAGCGTGACGACAATGTTGCCGCCGCTTTCTCTCATTCGTAGAATAAGTGAACCTTTGAATTTGAAGATATTCGTAAAGATCCAATGTTTTCATTACAAGTGATTTTCGAGTTCAGCAAATCACAAAATACTTCTATTGAAAATAATCATTTCCAATATCTTGAGATAACATTCATGACAATTCCTTCCATCAAAGGAATCTCAGCAATTTAAATTACTACACGTGCCTTGGGTTTCGTTCCCAGCCTTTTAAGAACAAATCTAACTACAAAAAATAATCTCTGTCATCAACCTTTAGGAATACGTTGCTCTCTTTAATTTTGAGTGAAGAGTATATATTTGGTATATGTGCCAAGAGTGCTTTATAGTATCTGTAGTTTTTATAGTGCTATTTGTTTCATATAATTTTATTTAAAGTGTTTGTTTGCTACGACTGCTGCCTCCGAACTTGCAAGTGTCACAAGATATTCTCGGGATACAGTGTAAAACAGGGCAAGAAACGTAACATGTTAGAATCACCGAACAAACATGCTTGGTGACATACAATGAGATGAACGATAAAATAGATTGATTCGTTGTTTCTTTGCTGATAAATCAGGTTTTAGTTGTACCGAATGTACAAGGAGATTGGAGAACGAACGTCCGTATACCCAAGATAGCGGGTTCTATCTCAGCAAGGGTCGATGGATTTTTTGGGCGTAAAAATTCTTAGTATGGCTTCCTTTGGAAGGGAAGTAAAGACATGGGTTCCATGTCGTAGATTTACGGCACGTGAAAGAACCTCAAGCCTAAAAGAAGAGGCCTCTGAGCAAAATTTATTGGTCATTTCACGCCCTGAATTGAATGGAATAGTGATGGCCTGAGATGTTAAAGAGCTTCCGTAAATAAGCCGAATCAATAAGCTAGAGCACAGGTAATTTACATCACGTAATCAAGGCAATGAAAGCAAATATAAAGATCATTTAGACTCGAAAGAGGAGAAAAACAAGGTAATCCTATTTGTTTGAAGTTTTTTATATGAGTCGTGGAAGATATATTTAGAAAATTAGGCTGGACAGAATAATATGGAGTAAATATAAATGGAAAGGAGATAACAGGCCTACGTTTTGCAGACGACATCACTCTGCCAAATCCAACAGACCTGAAAAATATGCTTCCAGGGCTATTTGCAAAAAAGCACACAAGTTAACTTAAAAATGAATCCTTTAAAGATCAAAATGATGACAAATAGATCTAAGATCCCAGTGAGAGCTAATGGCAAAATATTGCAGTATACAGTATTTATCTGAAGGAGAAATTTCTGAGGACTCCTGCAAGACAAAACTCTCAAATGAAAGCTTCAGGTATTGGAATGCTGTGTGCTCATCGTGCAGGGTTGCCAGACATGGTGCTTAACAAACAAGACCATGAACGCACTCAAGTGTGACTACGAGACATAGTGTGCAACACCGACCTGAGGAAACGGACGGGCCTGAAAGATCTGTCTCAAGTGGAGATGGGATGGCTGCATCGTGAAGTTTCGGGAAAGCAGATGAGCATGTGCGACCACGATGTGGGACCCTTACATCGAAAGGAAAAGAGGCAAAGTTAGATGTCGATGGTCAGACTTCTTGAAGACCTTAGCAGGCAACCAATGGTCAAGAGTAGACAGAAATAGGACCTTGTGGAGATACCTGTAGGAAGACTTAATAAAGGCTTAAGAATTTAGGCACTGTATGGTCAGTGTGTTTAGGCCTAGTTGAGGATGTATGTTTTTCATTTTGAAAAAAAAAACAATAATTAAGTTAAAATTATTTGAAAATTTGCATTTTAGTAAAGCAATCAGTATAAAGGCCTAATTTACAAATGTATTATACTAGCTATTACATTACCTATTTGTACTTTAGAATTTTATTATTTAAAACACAGACAATTAGAGTTTAAAATTTTTATGTGTGTAATACGTAGTCATTACTTGTGTTAGATATTCGACAAATAAATTATATTGTTTGTTCGCCGTAATCTAGGAAATTAAATTAACCTTGAAATCCTGCGTTAAGAGGCTTGACGGCTCTCTCTTCTTATAAGTTCCTTAAACTTTAAGTCAAGTTTCAATGCATACAGACATAAAAGACACATTAAATTTTCATTTGCGACCCTACATCGTCAAAAAGTATTGTTTCTGGTCTTGGCGAAAACCGACTCACACACAAAGGTACAGCCAACATGGCTTTACCGCATCTTCAACACGCTTATCTCTAAACTGCGGCGTTATGTTAATGTGTGACAAGTGACTACGCATCTATCTGCTTCTTAACGAAACGTACCTACTGCTTGTTAACAAAGGTAATGAGTATCTGCAGATTATGAACAGGTATCACAACATTAGACAATATCTAGTTCTCAATTTATCCTCCTGAATAGGTTAGGTTCACTTTTACGGTACGAGCTAGCTGTAACATTCCTAGGAGGTGAGAGTTTTGCTGTTTTTAATAGTGTTTAGCGCCTCTTTTTACTACTATGACATCACAGGCGGTTGACACTTATTATGTATGAATTAAAGTATGAACTAGGAAATAATTTTTTTCAATGAAGCGTTCTAGGCCCAAGTTTAGGGCCCTTCTCGGCAGTTGGATTGATGAGAAATGAAAAAACCTAGAAAAATACTTCAGTTAAGGAGGACGATCCTGGCAAGAATCGAACTCCAGACCTCCGGTTCACGTGCCTAAGCCGCCACCTCGGTCACCGTGTGGTGTTTTGCGCTTGCTGCAGCGCATAATTAAACTGAGGATTTCATCCTAAATGCATATTTCATTCCTTAGTCACAAAATGAGGGATGTTAAGTTTAAAATCCGTTTTAGGTCATTAGTTCCGATTGTGTTATATATTTTTTTTTTTTAGTGTTTATAATTGCATATCTTGAAGGGCTCAAAACGGTAAATAATAATTTAATCTAATAATTCAATATAATAAAATTGTTCTGCATGTCATGTACCGCCAGGGGTAGCTGAGGTCGTTTAGGCGTAGACTCGTGATCGGGAGGTCTGGGGTTCGAATCCCACAAGAACGTCCTCCTTAGCTGAAGTTTTTTTCCAGGATTTTCTCAGCCCTCATAAATGGCAAATGCCGGGGAGGTACTCTAAACTTAGACCTGGAACGCTTCCTTCCTTAAAAAAAATTCTTTCCCAATATATCATTTCATTTCATGTATCATCAGCGTCACCGCCTGTGGTACCTCAGTAGTAAAAACGGGCGTTAAACACTACTCAAAAAAGGTATGTCATGCAGCATTTTTCTCCGAGTGAAAAGTTTTAACAACGAGAAATTGAAAACGAAATCGATTTTAACATTCGCATACTAATATGCATTGTAGCATTAATTAATACCAATAGGATAGAGGTTAGTAACTGCCCCGCGAAGCTCATTGTGTTTTTGCTGTAAATGCACATATATTGTTGAAAACCAATATGGCTTGTAGATTTTGTATTGGAACTCCTTGTATAATGAATGGAATGGCTTTATTGGTAAACAGTGCGTTTTCTAGGTACAAAGTGAAATAAAAGTCATTGGTGTTTATTGCCTAATTTCCATGAATAACTGTGTAGTAAATCAGTCACAATTAATAATGGTATATACATCATTAGACACCCAAGGTTGCAGAGCAAAATATTTAATAAAGAACATATTTTGAACAATTTTTTATTTTCCACAAAGGCTATATTGAGTTTATTTTACAAAGACGGCGTTTTTAAAGGACACTTTCTAAGTAATGTATGGTGTAATCTATTTACTTTATTTATGTAATATAATAGTACACAGTGCATAAGGAATCGTTTATGAAAACAACTATTTAGATTCACTCTACAAACAGATTCTAATGCAAGTGAATTATTCATCTGCTCTATGAGCAGGGCACATTGTATGAAGTGAAGGCCTTCATATGCCTTTTAGCCTTGTTTCTTAGGCATAAATAGCAGCGATCAGTCTTTGGAATATTTCTAACCTCATTATAAGTTAATTTTTCTTGCGACTCTGTGAGCACAGTCTCGCTGCTCAATGTAACTCGATATTGATTGCAATTATACCCACAGATATGTAACGCATTTATTTACTTTGAATGTAAAGCAACAATTTTTTAGCTCGTCTTTGTAATGCAAAGCTCTGGAGCCCGAGAACCGGCTCCTTCAAATAATATTTCTATCCTGAACCTCTCTTCGTTATTTTTAGGGGGGGGGGGACGAGGGTAAAGGATATAAAGGTATAACGAAGAAGGATGGGAAAAACGAAGTGGGAAAGTAAAGATGGAAATAATTGTGAGCTAAAGGAGCTAGGCGGTGAGATACAGCAGATTGCACCCTCGGATTATATTGGTGAAGGATATGACTGGCGGTGAGGAATGTTGACTGGGAGACAAGCTTGACCGAGGCCCCAGGGTGATATATTCTTCAATCATCTCCAATTTCTGTATTTGGGGTGAGGTATTTGTTGTAATTTGTATTTCGGGGTTGCTTTGTTGTTGTAAATTAATGTTCTATACAGCGGCTGAAGGCATCCGTGGTGAATCGGATGATGTCATTTTTTATGGAGGTCTGAATGCACGAAGTTTCTGGTTTTATGTTCTTGATGTGGGCCAACACATTATCCTGAGGCAATGTGCATGGCCCGGAGTTCGGAGTAAGCCTCCTAAAGAGCGCAAAGACTTGTTGAGATGGCATTGTTAAATGCGCTGATGAGTTCGGTTTTGTGAGCGCGGCTGCTAGGGTCGCAGCTGCCTCTTCTATTGTTTGTAGTTTCTTGTGTGTTTCGCTGTTGGATGGCGGCGGAGAAGCCTCCGCTTCGACGAGTGCTGGCTGCCCAGAGTAGGTCGGCGATCTTGAGCAGATTGCTTGCCCCGTGTAGTGGTTCTTGCTCCCACAAGTGGCACAAAATCAGTGTTGCTGTGACAGGTTGGGCTGCTTGCTGTTGGCCGCCAGGGTACTGAAACCACAGTAGTGGCAGCGAAGATGCTGTGTGCAGGTGTCTGCAGTATGACCATAGCCGCAGCATCTGCGACAAGGCAGAGAGCGTCGCTGGCGGCTAGGAGGTGCTGGCCTGCTATCCGGATATCCTTTTGGAGTGCATAACCACATGCCGCCTCTTCCAAGAAGATGATGCGGAGCAAATTATGGCGGCATAGACCTATTGTACCTGAGCCTTGTGTAGCAGGCACAACTCGGTGTAGTGTCGTGGAACATTAGTGATGACGGGGGAGAAAGTGCTGGTCGGATATCTGCAGTGGTGCAACTATGTGAAGTTGTTGGAGATACGCTGCGAGAACTGTGGTTGGCTGGTTCGTACGACGTAATTAGGCTGGAGCTGTTGAGCAGGGTAGGGAGAAGAGCGAGAGGAGCTGCGTGGCGGCTCGGCGATGGTCGCGAGGCCTGCGGCTCAGGATTTCTTCTTGCCGCTGCGGGGAGCGGTGTTCGCGGCGGGGGCTTGTTGCTTCCTTGGAACCATTCTCGGAGACATTCCTCTCTTTGCGAGCCTTGAAGACTGTGTCAAGTAAGGAACGGAATTTAAAGTGTAGTACTTTTACAAAAATATAGCTCTTTTCATACCGACCGTTTGAGATTTGTATTTTACGACGTGAAACGAAGAAAAATAGACATATTTTTGTTGCACTTTTTCGTGAGATTAGCATATTTATTATCTTTTTATCCCTTCTTTGATGCTTCAGCACTTTTTATTAAAATATTAAGCAGAAAAATAAACAACTTTCACTCTTCTTGGGTGGCTACATAAAATCTTATAGTTTCAGTTTGTAGAGCTATAAATTGATATATTTATTAATATACAGCCCCAATAATTTACAAATTAATATAGTAAAACCTGCAAGAGAAAATACAACTTTCAATAAAAGTATTTTGCCAGAATCACAGTTTTCTGTGCGGTTCGTGCACATTTTATATAAAGAAGGCTCTACTCTCTAGCTGCACTGGTTGCTAGTTGCTCTAATTGATTGCGTCTGTATTGTAGTTTTAATACTTTACTATGTCAAAAGTTCCGAAGGCAAAAGTATATGAACTTTCAGAAACTAATGGGATAATTATTATTGCAGCTTATAATTGCCGGCCTATTTTGCAGTGGTCGTTGGTTTAAGGTAATTTACAAAACCAAAGTTTTCACTGACGATAGTTGGTGTCATCAGTGAACTGAAAGTTCTGGAAAGACAGAGACAGTATGGTTATAAGTGGCAGGGGAAGGGAGTGTTGCGAGAGTTGTGGCGCAGACGTTGTTTATATTATTTGATTGCTGCTCTATTTCTAAGACCTCTCTTCTAAACGAGTTAAAATATCCTGTTGTTTTTGCACCTACTTATGTTGTTCAAATTTTATTCAATGTCAAGTTAAAAAAAAAAAAACCAACAATTTGCACTTTGAGATGTACCAAGTCGAGAAGACAAATTATTCTGTGGCCAGAGGTCATACAATACGAAAAAAGTCAAGCTTGTGGCGACTGATCAAGCACGCTACATGCTTTCGACATTTTAACTTAAGGTCATGTACCCCAACACCAACCCCAACCATGTGACTTGTGTTGCACATGAACTATACCGTGTTTGTGAAAAGGTCAGAGGTCAATATAACAGGTAAATGAATTGATTGCTGTTCTGAAGTAATTCTTGAAAAGGCCCCAAATCGTCAACTTTTGTACCGAGAAGTTACTGAGCTCCACCTACCACAATTTCCTGTCGTAACCAGGTGCGTAATTTGAATAACGTGCGTAGTTTTCATGTGTGAAAACTCAGGGAAAAAAGTCGTATGTATTCTAGATTCAACAGACGAAACAGCCATCAAGCATCCTTTACGACGAGGATGTAGCTTGGAACTTTTCTCAATGCATGGCTACAAGTATTTACCTGATATGTTTTAGAGTTTAGAAGCATGTATGGAGGAGGAGGAGCAGTAACAGTGGAAGAAGTTTACGACTGTGGGATTTGCCAAAACCAAACCTGAGTTCATTTTGAGACACACTCTGGAGGCGGAAGACTTTGCAGCTTCCACTAAACTCCCTTTCCGTGTGTTTACAAAACATGCTGCATTGGTTTCAGTAGATGTTAAGCAGAGTTATCCGTATATAAATCTTCTAAGCTCAAAGCGCCAGCGACTTACATTCGAAAGCATAAAAATATTGTACGAGATCCAGTGCAACTAATTTGTTGAAAACTACTAAATGCAACGTTTACTTCCTACATATTGATTACTTTATGTTATTTGCTACAGTGTCGAAAATGTTAGTGTAGCTGGGTTAAACGTGAATAAAGGCATTTTTATCGGCATCTTTTAGAACCTTTTTATATAAAATTTTATTACCTTTCTCTTTCCCCTTTCCAAGCATTAGTTTACACTTTAAAATCCGTTTTCTGATCACTAATTTCATGAAACAAGACATAAATTATATGCCGCAATGTCAATAAGGTTGAATAGAACTGCCACTGGCCATTGCCACATTCCTCGACTACAAGAGCATGTTTTTACATATTTCTCGAGTGCACTCACCCCTGCTTTAATGCAATAGTAAAACACGATGGTATTTGACTTATCATCGCCCATCTTCACGTCACTGTGTTAACGTATTTACACAAATAACGAAATGCAGTCTTCAAACTTCAAATATTAGTGATTCGAATATGATACATATCAAAACAACAAATCCTCTGTGCACATGTACCAACAACAATTACTAAAGCTCAACAATTAATCGCCCCCGAAAGTTTACTTATGACAATATGTATAACGTGACGAATATAAAATTCATAAAAGCACAAAACAAATTTCCCAGAGAGATTATGGAAAACCATCTTTGGAATCAGTGGTTGACTCCATCATTGGTATGCAACTGTTAGATCGCAGTTGAGAAAAGTTTACTTTTTAGCTTTTCTTACCTCGTCCCATCTTCTCGGAATCCTTAGCAAAATTAAAATATTGGCACCAACAGCGTTGCTTTATTTCAGTTACTTGTCCGATAAGAGCATCCTAATTTTTTTCACACGTTTTAGGTAGTTTCAGGACTTCCATAGTAAGGATAGGCCATAATAAATAGATTAGCGATAATAAAGATTTATTTGTGATGTTAAGCTATGCTGAAGGCAAAGTTATGTAAGTTTCCGCTCTATCTGCATTGCATCAACATTAATTCTACTTTAACTATTGATGGGGTAGTTAAAATTTCTTAGTCTTCCTTTAAATAGATAAGTGCCAACTTTGTACGAATAAAACTGAAATTATGCTTAAATTTGTTGCCGTTTTGGGCTTTTGTTGCTAGTTACATTTGCATTTTACTTTTTTTTTTTTTTTCCTAAAATGGCAAAGCAGTCTCCTTTGTTTCAGGTAATAAAGGAGGAGGAGGAGGAAGAGGAGGAAGAGGAGGAAGAGGAGGAGGAGGAAGAGGAGGAGGAGGTGGTGGTGGTGGTGGTGGTGGTGGTCGTCGTCGTCGTAGGAAGGTATATTTTTATTGTTATAAAATTTTATATATATTACAAATATATTTAATACCGAATCAGCGATCGTACATACTTGGTATGATATTCAATTAGAAAGAGAAAAAATAATAAAAATATATAAATACTGATTAATAAATTTTCAAAAATAAAAAAATTAAAAATGGGATAAACGGTATTTACAAATATATGGGTGAAAACATCTTCCATGTTATTTAAAAATAAGTTTTGCGTTCTAACTAGAAAATAAATTGCTTCTAGATTCGAGCACTTGGCTAGCAAAATGCCCATACTCAACCCATTAGTGTGATCCGCAAGTCCCAGCATGCCAATTGATTTCTTAATTGCTTTCAAAAATCCGGAAACAGCGTTTTTTTCAGGTGTTCCCAGTGGGTATATTCGGGCAGAATATGTACCCATTCATCATCCCCGCCACAAAATGGAGAACCATTCGTTATTTTTTAGCCTTCCAACCCCAGTCTAATACAGCTCATTCCTGGTCTTGTCTTTCTCCCTTGAACGAGCATATACCTCTTTACTCCATTTAATTTCATTCTATACGCTCAAGGAGAGTTTCGTGTTACATTCTTCCTAGATTTCCAGCCTGCTGATATCCTCTAGTCTTGTTGTAATCTTATTCCTTTACATTTTTATTATTTACACTACCTCGTCCATATTGAACCCAAGCCAATTCCTGTGAGTCCTCTTTCCAAATCTGCAGCCCAATACGTTGGTGTTACTTTGTATCTGGTGTCTATATGACATTTAGCTCGAGGTGTGAACTGTCCCCCTGCAATAATCTAAGTGAGTATTTCACCGTCCTTGTTTTACTATTAACCATATCTTCATAGCAACCCATTCCACTCACGACTCCACAGTTTGACGTTCCTTTAGAGAGACCGAGAAGCCTTTTCCAAAAATCGACTTGAATTTTATTTACATATTCAGCTCTCCCCCATCCCACATTTCACTTCCATATATCAGAATAGACTGTATCATTTTTTTTTTTGATTGATTTATTTAAGGACGCTCTTTAACAGCTCAGGTCATCAGCGTCCCATTCAACTCAAGGGCGTGAAACGGCCGACAAATTTTGCTCAGAGGCCTCTCTTTCAGGCTTGAGGTTCTTTTTCGTGCCGCAAATGTACGACACGGGACCCACGGCTTTACTTCCCTTCCGAAGGAAGCCATACTTAGGATTTTTACGCCCGAAAAAATCCATCGGTCCTGGCCGGGTTCGAACCCACGTTTTGGGTATTGGAGGCAAGTATGGTAACCACTACACCACCAGGACCGACTGTATCATACCATTGTACCTTCTCTCTATTGTATATACAGGTATGTGTGGAATATGACTCAGAACACGAAGTAGCCCATTTAGTCGACCTCGTGCTTTATAATTAATGAAAGATAAGTGCTTATTCCATTTCCCACTCATATTAAAGGTTACTCCCAAATAACAAAAAGTTTAACATTTTGAATTTCTTGTCCACTGCAGCACCATTTTTCATCTTTGTCATATACGTAGACATTTTAAACATCATTATTTTGGGTTTGTTGACATTTACCACCATACCCCATTTCAAACAAAATTCTTCTAGGATGTGAATGCCTTTCTACAAAGCTTCTCTTGGTAGAGAGAGAATTAGATCGTCATACAAAAATACAGGAATGCACGTACCGCCCAGTTCAGGGGCATTGATTTCCTCCGCTAACAGCATCCGACATATTCTATAAATAAATTAAATAATATCGGAGATAGAATACATTCCTGACGAACTCCTCTACAGGCTGATCTACATTCCGATATACTGTTTTGGTCTGTCTGAACACCGAATTTCACATCGCTTTTATCATTTTGTTGGAGACATCTTTCTGGTACAGTTTTACCCTCAGAGCATCTCTCTGAATGCTATCGAAGGCTATTTTAAAATCAATAAAAATGTTGTATAATTTATCCCACTTTCTTCTTAAGTTTATATCTATTAGCGTCTTTAAAACTAATATATTATCCACGTAGAAAACCCTTGCCTGAAACCTGATTGATACGTACACATTTTATCGTATTCTTTGGCCCATCCACGTAATCGATTATACAGAATCCTACAGTATATGTTACCGAACATAAATAGTAGTGATTGATATACCCCTGTAATTCTCCAGTACTGGTGGGTTATCCTGCTATATCACTGTCATTGACCTTGCATCTGGATATCTTTCTCCATTAAATAAATTATTTAGCGAAATTCGCAGGATGTCTACTACCTCCGGTATAAATTCAGCTCAAATACCTTCAATTCCGGGCGCTTTCCCATTTTTAAGCTTTTAATAGCTATGTAATTTCGCTATCCTTTATTTATCGTCTAGTATTGATAGCATAAGAATATAAGAACAGGATGCTTCAAATATAAAATAAAAAAATAAACAAAGGAGTTCAACTTTTTGTTCAGTCAGAGAGAATTCTTTCAGGATCTTTGCTCTTGCTGCAGTAAATATTTTCTGAGGAAACCTACATAATGCGATCTTAAAAGCCTTTTTGCAAGAATAACTAACAGATTTCGGATCAATCAACCTACCGTCAAAAATGTCAACGACTAGGCCTATAACACGAAAACAAAGCGAAACATGGGATGCGCGAGCAGAGATAGTGATCAGTGACCTTCCGGGTGCTATTTTGCTAACATCGGGAGGTGTGTGCTACACAAGTTTTCGTTACCATGCGCAGGGGCAGATTTGAAAGTTCATTATGAACTGCGAACTAGACCGGGAAGCTAATATAAACTTCCATGGGGCTTTTTAAGAGGTGTGCGGCAGACTGAGATAGAGCAGGATGTTTCAATCCATTTCTTTCTTATTTACCGACGATAAAACCAAATCCTGCTTCCTCAACTGTATTGAATTTCTACCGGAAGTTAGTTGACCAGTTTTCTTTTCAACAGTTTTAGGGGGCTTTAGTGATCTTAGTGTGTCTACCCATAGTATTTCAGTCATAGCGGTTTTAGGTAGACGATCATCGGGCATTCTGAGCATATTGGGCTGTACGTGATATAGTTTATTTTATTAAATCTTCTATGTTACACATATCCTGAATGTTTCCCATACCATAAGTCCGGCATTTAATAGTCCTTAAAATCTTAATTTCTCTTGATGCTTTTATTATTTTTTATGCTTTACTTTCATTGGCATGTTAAAATTGGTATTTACAGATTCAAATTCTGCTTTCAGCACTCATACGTTTATTTCTCCAAATTAAATATTTAAAAATTCCTTACATTACTTGATATTATAACCACCATGGATGGTCGAGGTCGGTAAGACACGGACTTGTGAGTGGGAAATGTGGGGTTCCATTCCCGCCAGGATCCTGATCAAGGTTTTTCCATATTTTCCTTAGCCCTATAAATGGCAAATGGCGTAACTTAGATCTGGAATGCTTATTTCCTTTAAAAAAAAATCATTTTGCAATTCATTTCACCTCATGTATCGTCACCGCCTGAGCTTCCTCTGTAGTGAAAACGAGCGTTAAACACTATTAAAATAAAGTTTATCTTATATTTCTGATCTTTAGATTCTATTACTTGTGTTATTTATACCAAGATAGTTAACAGTTCATCGCTTGTTTTATATTTTGTATGTTTACCGCTTTTTTTATATCTTAAATATAGGCGTGCAAAATATAAAGCAAATTCTGTTGTCGTATGATGATATGTACCTGCCCTACCTCCACGACGAACACAGCTATGAAACGTAAGTTTGGACGCAATAACTGCAAAACGTTATGTTCATAGCCTTGCCCATGTTCCAGACAAAAATATTTCTGTAAAACAGTGTTCGTCCATAAAAGAAAGAGTGATCACAAGGATCTGGAAATCAGCATAATTAAATTAAGAATGTATAAAAATTATGGGTTATATATAGATTGTTACAACAGTAAAATATTTGCAGCCTAGAGAGAGAGAGGATTCTTAGAGAAATAATTTGAGGTAGGGAATCCAGGGTCAAAGGTTTCAAACTTAATGCTAGGGCTTAAAGTTTTAAAAGTTTATGTACGCCAATGATTTTACTTTTACTTGCACCTTAATGCATCCCAGTTCATGAAAACGCTTATCAACAAATTTAAATGTAATATCATGTGGAGAGCTTCTATTATGGAATATTTCTCTGTAGATCTCAGCACCTCTTACAGCACAACCTCTTGCTTCCCATAAATAAGGGAAAGCATGTCGACAAGTTCAGAAGAACTTTCTTAATTTTGTAATTTATTTGATGAGATTTTGTTTTACATCTATGGTTCCAAAACAAACAACTGTTGCATGAAACAAATGACAAATTCGCGCTACATTAGGAAAAAAGTAGAATCTCAATTTTGTTTCTAATAACTGAATTCCTATTAGCATACTAAGTGACGTGCAAACATGGATTTATCCTTAAATTTTGCGAATTATTTTAACGCCAAATTGTGAAAAAACGCTTAGTAAAACATATCTAGTGACAAATAGTTATATATGTAATATTAAAGCACATTAATGATAAAATCATAGATAAATGTGTGACAATATTAAATGATCTTGAGTCATAGGTTTATTCATTTTCAACACATGGAAAGAACTTTCAGCTTTTAGCAGGAAACAAATAATGTAACACTAGAGTTTTAGAACACGAGTTACTTTGTGTCAGTAATGATGCATTTATAAGAAAAAATGCAACAAAAATATCTTATGGAAGTTTTGAGGAATCTATGGAGCATTAGATTTTCAAAATGAGTATCATCTGCATGTAAGATTTCGGTCATGTTCTCATTGGCATACATGACGAACAGGTGTTTTCTTAAATGAAACAGACAAAATCCACTCGTAAATCTCATTTGTCTAATGAACATCTGTTGTCAAAATTAAAACTAGCCATTACAATGAAACCAAACTTTCAAAGCATGCTTCATAGAAATAGAGAATAGAACCGGTGCGACTGAATATTCACTCAAGATAATGTTTTGTTTGTGTACATTATCATTTACACTTTGAAGATTTGTAATTTGGTTTATATATAAAGTTGTATGTTATGACGATCCTTTCACCGTCATGGGTGGCCGAGGTCGTTAAGGCGCAGATTCATGAGCGATAAGCCTGGGGTTCGATTCCTACCAGGACCTACTGAGGTTTAATCCAGGTTTTCCTCGGTCCTCATAAATGGCAAATGTCGGGGAAGTGCCCTAAAACTTAGGGTCTGGAACGCTTCCTTTCTTAAAAAATAAAATGTTTTCTCAGTTTTATCATTTCATGTACCACCAGTGTCCAGTGCCTGTGATGCCTCAGTAGTTTAAACAGACGTTATACACTAATAAAAATAAATACAAATAATAAACGGACTATTTTGTATGCAAAGCCGCTTACACAACAATTCGCCACTGCAGACTTGTTCGTCTTGTCTCACTCTTCAGCTTCCAAATCTGTTCATCTTGTTATGTGAACTGCAGCGAATTCCCCTTACAATTTGCCCACCTGCGGCTTAAGGGGTACATACACCTTCAGGGAAAAAAAATACATGTACAACATAACAATACCTAGATAAGAATAAAAAGGATAAAACATTGGAAAGTCAGATTTACTATCGTAATATTTCGAACAGCTCGTGTCCTTCTTAGGCAAGAAAAGTAAACGCAGTGAAAATAAATACTGAATATCGAAGGTAACGTAATGCATGGAAGCAGGTTAAACAAGCAATAAGTAAGTGTGTGTGTGTGTGTGTGTGTGTGTGTGTGTGTGAGAGAGAGAGAGAGGGGGGGATATAAAATATATATTAATACTAAGATTTAAAACCTGTGGCATACGCGCTTTATGCAAAATAATAATAATAATAATAATAATAATAATAATAATAATAATAACTGTCATTTCTTTATCTCTTGAGTAAATTTTCAGAGCTATGGATCGGTAATGCAACAATAAGTGTTAAATTAAATATATAATCGAAATCCATACAGTGAGGCAAGGCATGTTGGGCAACAGGCAAGGGAGACTTGATTTTAACAGAATGTCTATGAATGTTCATATGGAGCGAAACAACAATAAAATTTAAAACAATATGAAATACTTGGCAAAGTTTCCAAGATAACATATATGTGACTTTCTTAGAAGAAGAAGCAGCAAATAAAGAAATGTTAAATTCTCTGGGTAAATTAGGGCTGCGGAATGAATGACATGGAATAATAAGCACACAGGTTTTACATTTAGGGCGTTGGCAAGGATATGAGCCTGATATGGGACGAGGTACATTGGAAGGAAATAGGTTGCCGCGAAATATACTTTTAATGTTAGGGGGTTTTATAAAAGTAAGGCAGGGTACGAAGTTAGAAAAATCACTTAAATAAGAATGCATCAATAAAGTATCACTGCATTCTTTCAAAATAGATATGATGCTTTCAATTGCTGACACGTAGGTAGTAACAAGAATAATGCGCTGGAATGATACGGGATTCTAAAAGAGAGAAAGGATATTTTTGGTCTTGGAACTTTTGAGCGATATATATATAGAATGTGTCCAAGAACTCAACCACACAAATTGCAAGGATTGTGAAGAGGTCCTAGATAAGCATTTTGAGATAGGGAATTTATGTTCCTTTTTGTTAACTTTCAAAGTTATGACGCTTTTTCGAAATCGGATATTCGAGCTAATAAGTCAATATAACGTAAGTGTGTGAATCATTCAGATCATTCAGAATGCTCACGTCTTGCCCAAGTAGTCGGGAAAAGTTAGTGTTAATACACAGTACACGGGATGTTGAAAATTATTGGCTTTGTTACTTCGATAAAACTGTTCATTCTGCGAGGGGATGCACGCCAATGATAACAGTTCAGAAGTGCTACGAAGTTAATTGCGCATGTGCAAAGTACCTAGCTACTTATCGCAGCTGAGACTTGTTATTAACTGACTCTGTCCTGCGGCCGAAATCCAGAAAAGAGCGGAGAAAGCTGAATTCCGCCCTAACGACAGGTGAGTTAGAAAGTTTTAGTGTCGAATCTTATTATTATTATTATTATTATTTGTTATATCCAAAAATTTTTGTTAAATCTAAACAAATAACCTAACCTATGAAAAAGTAAAATTTATTCTATTAAAAAAGATCACGAGTGAGGGGGAAAAAGGTAACACTGAGGGGTACGAACCCACGATATTCACATTATTAGCATGACACTCTAACCAACTGAGCTAACAGGTCTACATGCACATCAAGGAAATTACCCGCCTAAAGCATTCCCTATTGAAATCGTCACCAGTCGGCTTTATTCGCTACCATTCGGAACTGCGGCCGCATAAGGTAAATATTCATCTGGATGTTTAATGAGCCATTTTCTGCTTTTTATATCAAATGTAACAGATTGTTTACAGTTGTTCTGAAACATGGCTAACGAATTTTCATTTGCCGATCCTGCTGTTATGCATTTGATTTATGGGGAAGCAAGAGAGCGTGCATCTGTAGCTATACAGGGAGAGATTTCCAAAGAGACATCATCCTTACCGCTTGACCTTCCAAAAGTTCATCGGCGTTTGCGGAAAACTGGATCTTTAATGATGCATAGATCAGATGCCGTGCAAACCGAAGGCGTCGTACTCCAGCCTTTGAAGAAGAGGTGCTTACCAGGGTTTGGGCGGAAACTTGCGCCAGCACCCGAGCAATTGCCAGGGCCATGAAAACGAACAAGTTGCAAGGGTATTTATTATGGCCCCACAGTTGGTCGACAATTTCAAACGATTATTTTTTTGTGGTTTCAATGCGGGGGGATTGATGGGTTCTCAGGGTAAATTTTGGACTGTTTTTAATGACTTAAAGTCATTAGGGAGGGAAGGAGATTGTTCGCTGTATTAATAAGTCCGCACTTGTTGAACATTTACTTTATTTTACAACTTGGCAGGTTACTTCCTGACTGCTCGTCGCTGATTTCACTACTCACTTAGACTGACTTTATAATCACCTTGGAATGACTTGGAATCCTTCGACCGCTTTAAAATGAGTTGGACTGCCCTCGACTGACTTTAGAAATGACTTAGACAGATTGCTTTCGTATGACTTAGGCTGCCCGCTTCCGTATATCTCTTGAGTGAATCATCTCGTGTCTCTCGTATCTCTAGTCTCTGTATCATCTCTGTCCCCGCTCTGACTTCTGTCCTCCAGTTTTCTACCACATCGCCACGCCGCTCGCTAAATTAAATTCCCTCGGATATTATCCTATTTCCGTGTTATTTGTTCGTCATTGGCTATCTTAAAAATATTTATTTGTATCTAAGTTCTCCTTATTCGTTGACTTTTATCCGATGCCCATTGGCTAGAATTATTCTCTCCCTCCTGATCTACAATGTCTTCCCACGAGTCTGAATTTTCCAAGAACAGCCTGTCATAAATTTCGGCACTTTCATTACATGCTGATTTCTATTAAAACATCTTTTGCCTCCCTTAGCTTGTAGATTTCCAAATGTTCTCAGAGATAACGCACGTAGTTATGGGCGGTTTTTAATACCTTGTACCCCCGGCTTGCCTATAATAAAACATTTTCGTCTCCGTTCTGACATTTTCATTTTCTCTTAAATTATTACTCTGACTTTGTTCAAATACTGTCCCGTTACGGCCATATGTCTTCTTACTGTGAACTTTCTAAGTAGTTCCTGGGCAGAAGTTTCGAGATCTAACAAAAGAAAGTTTACCCTTTCCTCAGCCTTGTCTAAGGAGCGGTCAGCGGACGAGGCGTCGGGTATACATCTGTCTCTTTCTCACATCTTTTACCACAAAATGTATACAAAGCCCTTTTGTAAGATACAATCACCTGTCAAATGACATACACATAAGTACAAGTTACAAATTACTTCAATTCCTGTTATACCTATGTCTAAATGATTTCATTATACATATACATAATAATTATCCTTATCAAATCTAATGCCTTTAGAAATATAACTCTGCAGCCTCAAGTTATAAAATTAATATAGGCAGCCTTATTTCCGGCTTCAAAGTCCGGCGTGCATCGGGTTCTGTACGAAGAACAACTATTACCCTATCGTCTGCTTAATATGCAGGCATTGGGACCAGCGGACTTCAATACCAGTTAGAGTTCTGCGGGTGGGCCTTGCAGCGACAGAATGAACAGCCTGATTTCCCCTTGGTTCTTTTCACCGACGAGGCCATGTTCACAAGAGGTGGGCTAATTCTGAACCATGGGAACAGTCATGTTTGGGAATATGAGCAGCCGCATGCACTATGGGGGCTAGTTATCAGCACAGATTTAGTATTAATGTGTGAGCGGGCATCGTGTCCAATCAAATAATTGAACCGTATGTACTTTTACCTGGTTAAACCGACACATGTATCTTCAGTTCCTCACCCATGTTTTGTCTGTGTTTTAGAGAAGACGTCCCTCTGAACATGCGATGTCATACGTGGTTTGCTCCTACCCATTTTAGCGTAGAAATACTAAATTATCTCATTGGTGTGCTTCCTGGGCAGTGGATTGGAGGAGGTGGTCCTGTAAATTGGCCACCGCGTTCTCCGGACTTCAACCCCTAGATTTGTTTTTGTGAGGACATCTTAAGAGTCTCGTGTGCGCATCATCATTTGACGTTGATGAGCAGTTACTAGCACGGGGATTGGCTGCTTTTTTGAGTTTCGTAACACTTCTGTTCTTTTTAAGAGGTTGCGAGGATCATTTCTTCGCAGGTGCATTCTTTACAGGAATGTTGGAGGTCGACGCTTGGAACAATATCTCCTGTGATCTCTGTTTTATTTTTTGCACTTAAAATGCCTTTTTTTCTTAAACCTCCAATTTTTTATTTGATTTTCACGCAGGGTGAAAAGCTAGAATGCAGTTTACTTAATTTTTCTTAGGTATTTGGTTTATTCAGATATATTTTTCCTTTACTCTGGAGAAAGTCGTTTATTTTTCTTTTTAAGTACTTACTATGTCTACCATCGTTGGCTAGAGTGGAGGAAACATCTTGTAAATTTTGGAATGCACCTGCACCTACATGTACATCATAGGCCAAGGTGATAACACTTGGGTAATGACTTTACCCTTACAAGTTTAGGGTTACTATGTTATTCGTTAAACAAATTGTAATTTATTTTGCTTAATTCGTTAGAGTAAACGAGTGCAACAAAACAAATAACACGGTAAGAAAAAAAATGAGAAGAAGAAAAAGAAAACATGCATTAATGAAGGTTCGAACCTCCTCCTCCGTCACAAAATCTAACGGCGCTATTCATGAACAGTGCCTCGAATAAGTGAAACTACTGTCTTTTCCCCAATCTCCTGTGGAGGTTTAATCAGTGGTGGGCTGACCATTAACAGATTTTGTGCTATTGCATGAAATTAGACCATAAAATTCTTATCTCAAAATGCTTCTCTAGGACCCCTTCACAATCCTTGCAATTTGTGTGGTTGAATTCTGGGGACACCCCAGCTCAAAAGTTCCAAGATCAAAAACATCGTTCCTATAGTCCGTCTCAATTTGAAACACACTTTCAACTTCATGTGTGTAAAAGAATATGTTTAATATGTAAAAAATTGATTGAATCTTGCAGTAACAATTTTAACTTGAACTTCCCCAGTTACACCCTTTTCGTTATTTGAGGACTTTTAAGGTTATTCATAATGCGATATTTCATTTTGAGTTGTCGTTGAATTTGTTTCATTCAAGTAATGTGGCGAACCTATTAGCAGAGTGGTAGGCCTGCTACAAACTGGAAGTAAACGTTCAGCTGTCTAATATTGTTGATTTTAAAAGTGAAAGCACATGGAGCCAAAATTTTTATTTTTTGTTATTTTAGTGCAATATAATCAAATATTGGCAAGAAAGATACAGTATTGCAAGAAAATTATAGATAATCAATAAACAAAAGCGTTGCTGAAAATAAATTTAAAAAACTGCATATCAGAACTGCAACTGTTATGACATCAATCTATAGTGTATTTTTTCAAAACTACTCAGATCCTAATTTCTGCAGTTTCCAAGCGTTACATTAACTTTCCATAGACAGTCTTATCCTCATTCTTGAAAGTATAAATTGAAAAAAATATATATTTTTTTTTGATTGATTTTATTTATGAACCTCTTTAACATCTCAGGTCATCAGCGTCCCATTCAACTCAAGGCGTGAAACGGCCAACAAATTTTGCACAGAGGCCTCTATTTCAGGCTTGAGGTTCTTTATCGTGCCGTAAATGTACGACACGGGTCCCACGGCTTTACTTCCCTTCCGAAGGAAGCCATACTTAGGATTTTTACGCCCCGAAAAAATATTCATCGGTCCTGGCCGGGTTCGAACCCGCGATTGAAAAAAAATGAAAAGTTACAATATAATATAGAAATTGGGTTTAAAATTCTAATTTCAGTAAGGAATTTTGCCATATATTTGCAGTGTACGCATTGTGGCGTTCTTGCATGTATTCCGCCTAAATCTTACCAAATACTCACCCCTCTTCCCATCCTCATCACTGGAAGGCTTTGTTACCGTGTTTTGCCTATCAGTTGGGAGAGGCAAGGGAGAATAATGTCACGTTACCCTTTTTAGCGTGATTGGTTCTCCGTTGTCCGCTAGCAGAGATGTTTTAGGTATCAAGGGGGTAACACAAGTTTACGCGTTTCTTTAAAATTGGTAGGACTGTAGACCTCTCCGTTAGCCCGACCCAGTAACTGTGATGTTATAGACGTTTGTTAAGGTTCATTCATTGTATAGTAAAAGTTTTCATGATGCCTTCAGGTTTCTCTCTCTCTCTTTTTTTTTATTGTAATAGTAGCTAGGTATTCTGCAACATTTTTGAAGTTTGTATGAAATCAGGATAACAATAAAGTTTTTTTTAATCCTTTAATTTGAGATTCTGTAAAATGTATTAGCTTGATAAATAATTTTATGTTTTCAATTTTAAATCTGTATTTTATAGGGGACACTGAGTTAATTTTTTCAATTTCTAAGTTATATTTCAGAGTACAGTATTGTGTGTGAGGCAATGTGAAACTTATTTTTGCACATTAATAAAGTTTTGCTTATTGTCCAATAAATCACAATATTTGTAAATTATCTTCTCTGGGACTCGAAAGTTATCTTTCTCCGTCCTAGGAGTTTTCTTTCTAGCATATTGCCTAGTGTAACTCTTGTCTATGCATCAGCGGGAGCTTTTTTTATTATTATTTTATTTTATTTTAATAGTGTTTAATGCTCGTTTTAACTACTGAGATGTCACAGGCGGTGGATTTATTTTGAAGGAAACGTTTCAGATTTACGTTTAGGACATTTTCCTGGCATTTACCATTTATGAGGACTGAAGAAAACATGGAAAAACTTCAGTCGGGGAGGACGGTCCTGGCGGGAATCAAACCCCAGATCTCCCGCTCACGAATCCGCGCCTTAACGACCTCGGCCACCCGTGGCGATCTGAGCGAGAAAGTTTCAAATTAAACATTATAAAGAATTTGTTAACAGAAATGGAGGACAAGTTGCAACATTTTAACCATTGAGGTTCATTTTTTACGCGTTGCCTTTATAATTAAAAAGAATAATTCAAAAGAGCTCAAAACTTTTCCTTCACGGATCGCTCCATGTGCATTTGACCGCAGTTCTCATCTCGTTGGGCTGGGAGCAGGAGGTCAGTACGATTATTAACTGTAAGAACGTGTGGATGTGTTCTTGTGTGAAAGCGTATTCAGTATTTATTAGGCAGCATAATACAGTGTACAGTGCATTAATTGTCTTAATAAGTCTCAATTTCCTCCGTCGGAAAGATTTTAAGACACTAAAGTATTCCAGATAGTTTAAATATTGACATTTAACAGCAACAGTAATAGGGTAATTGTCGGTTTT
Organism: Metallyticus violacea; assembly: GCA_030762175.1. Taxonomy (NCBI): domain Eukaryota; kingdom Metazoa; phylum Arthropoda; class Insecta; order Mantodea; family Metallyticidae; genus Metallyticus; species Metallyticus violacea. Next base: position 96,351,382 of record CM060846.1, on the reverse strand, counting down.
GAATACATCCACACAATTTATCACTGCACATCTCGGGTGGTTCAGCTCAATGTGCATGGTCAGGCATTTTACCGCGGTGTCAAAATTCATCTATCCCTCACGTCCGTACTTATGCTGCTGTTCCACGCTTCTACACTGTCAAAGTTTCCTGTTCCACAATTTTTTCAGACAAAATGGGCAACATTTAGAACTCAGATTCAATAAGCACAAAAATTACTAGGAACGCTCTAAAAAAAAAAAAAAAAAAAAAGAAAAAAAAAAAAAGAAAAGAAAAGAAAAGAAAAGAAAAGAAAGAAAGAATAACTATGCATACCCGTTGAATACTTGCAACATTCTTGAGGGACCTCTGGGGTACAGAATTGAGGCATTTTACTGTAAGGACTAAATCTACATATCATAATCGGACAACCCATTGCAAAAAATTTCACACCATTTCCTTTTAATGCAGCTAAATACCTGCTTAGTTTACATTCTATATGCATTAATATATTTTAAAAGGGTTTTAGTTTTCTATAATTCACTCTATACAGAAGTATATTCTGTTGCAATATATTCAAAACTAGGCGATGGCAAAAAAATTGTGCACATTTTAAATGCCTGTGAAAACTAAGATTGGGTAAAGTTCCTAAAAGTGTATTTTACAGTAACAAAATATACGGAGGATCAAATTTATTGGGAATTTACCAGGAGTCAGTTTGAAACGATGACGCAGTTGCTAGTGAGCTCACTTGTCTTAAAGGGTATCGGCTTCAACAGCGCAATCTAGCGAGCTGTTAAAGACCGCATTTTGTAAACAAACTTACGTAGAACTGCGATGTAGCAATAGTCTTTCTCTTTTCTTCTCCCTTCACGGCGAATTCTCAGAACTACATTAACTAGATCAACTGATAGAATCTCGTTCCGCAATAGTGACATTAATTTTAAATGACCCAGCGTTAGAGTGCAAATAAATTTGATCACCTAAAACAATTAATAATGATTTAGCACACTATATGCCCAACCCGACTGGGTTACATAACTAAAAACACTATCTACAAACAGTATCCATGGAATGGCAATCATGGGTGTGCAGCTCTCGAACCGTGTAGAAAAATGTTGACTGGAAACAAAGGTAGATGTTTGTTTTAGTTGTACTAGCAGCGCGCTATGTAATCTCCTTTTGAATGTTTCCTATATGGTCAATTCACGCTCCGCGAGAGTGAACATATAGTGTAGTCCTAGTCTAGTGTGATTAAAACAGTTCGCTCGAGTTCACAATAAGTGACGGTTCGTACCGAGTAAAGAGGCGAAAAATCCGTTATAAAGCAGAGTCATGGGCTATCATAATGAAATAATTTTAAGGAAAAAAGCTCTACGCATATGGTGAAACTTTTTTGTTCGGATGACCGATAGCAAAACTGTTTTGCAATTCGAAGTCACAGATAATTTTTTTTTTTTTTGGGGGGGGGGCTTAAGTACTCCAGAACTTGAACCGGAGATAGTGCGAAGAGATTTTCAGCCTCTAAATGTACTGCGAATATCACATTTATATCCCTGAACGCCTTTTTTATATAACAACTTCAAGAAATTGCCATCATAAAAATATGCTCAAATCTGGTGCCCTACGAGGAAAGCTCGCCAATAAACAAATAGAACATGTTATTAATATAGTGTAATATCTAAATTAGTTTGCAAATTTATTTTTTCCATTGTTTAAAACATATGTATACAAATAAATGTAATAAAAGTAATTCTTATTCTGTTTTCTGTATAAATACGGTAACACATGTTTTATAAAGCTTCAAGCTCGTCATAAACAGGAAATTAAGTGGTTATGTCTATCTATCGTATTTTTAAAACTATTGCAAATAATCGTAGCATGCTTTATTTTGAATAAAAATCAAGAGTATGTAGTGTGACAGCAATTTAAAAGCCTCGCAACTTAGAGCTGTCGATTAGCAAACCTACTCCCCTCCAATCGCTCGGATTTCCCATGAGACTGGTGCGGCATCATTCTCTCTTCCAGTCAGTTGCGAGCGGGATGTCTACAGATTCGGACAGTTGTATTGTGCAGTCGAGAGTGAGATTTCATTAAATAGTGGAGTAGTGTTGTGCAATGGTGAAGTATTCACTATGTCGTCATATCCGGCAATGATCTCATTCGCAAATCACTTTCCATTGAAAAACATTGCAATTCTGAATGTATTTTATACTGTAAAGTTTTTTCACGAGGAGTGTGGGTCGGTCCTGGTGATCTAGTGGTAACCATACTTGCCTCGTAGACTCAAGATCGCGGGTTCAATCCCAGCCAGCGTAGATAGATATTTTCGGGCGTAAAAATCCTGAGTATGGCTTCCTTCGGAAGGGAAGTAAAGTCGTGGGTTCCGTGTGGTAGATTTATGGCATCTAAAAGAACCTCAAACCTGAAATAAGAACTCTCTGAGCAAAGTGTATAGGCGTTTCAAGTGCTGAATTGAATGGGATACTGATGACCTGAGATGTTAAAAGAACGCCAAAACAAATAATAAACGGACTGCCAGTTGCCTATCTATGGGCAGAAATACAGTATTACTGCTGGATGTTATGCAAACTATTTTTAATCATATGCTTTCCATTTTTCTGACTGCTTGGTATTTCAGCAGCGCCAAGTGTATAGGCCTGTGATTACATATATTGTATCAACAGAGGCGCTGTATATGTTCTACTTTAAATATTTTACCTTGAAACAAACAGCCTCTTTAAATGCGTATACTTGTGATACTGGCTATGAATAGCCAATAATACGCTGTTAGCGTTTCTGCGTTGAAACATGCTTTTCCCTTATGAAGAAAGGCCACTCTTTCTTATAGGCTTGCTACCTAAAGAATCATTGGGTTAAATATTCTTATTTGAGAAAAAGTGACTCATTGCTTCGACATAACACATAGTTTTCCACCATAAACTCTAAACTCTCCTCGCACTGCTTTTTACCATCAGTAGTGGCGGAAAACTCCTGTGCTCCAACCAATGTAGGACCAAAAAAGGATACAATGAAAAAAGTTTTTCAAACGTTTGATCTCCCACGATCCTGTGAGACAATGAATGAAATTAATTCACGACGGAGCAAATAAGCCTGAAAAGAATAGGCTTTTGCATTTTCAGGCTGAGAGAAAACTCCAGAATTAAGTGCCGCCCAGTCAGCTTCTCCTAAAAGAGAATCTAACCAGAGTCCGTCAACTAAGGTAGATACACAACTCTTGAATTGACGAGCCATTTTCAGTCCCTCTTTCGTGAGTTATCCAATGAGTTGTATAGCTGTGGCAGAGTCCCAGGATTCTGGGGTAAATTAAGTACGCTTCGAGGGGATGATGAACCACCAGAAACGCTGGGATTTACGAGTTGAAGAGGATGATTGCTAGATTAGCTCGAACTGACCAGCATAGCTGGGAGCTCGGCCGGACGGCTTTTTCGCTTAAGTTGCGTATCAACTTCCATCCCCAAGCTTGGTTTAAAATGTAACGTCTCTACCTAATGGAAAGTCAAAGATGAACTGTCAAAGCTCTGTACGCGGTGGCGAAGAGATTCTCAATTATATTCTAAGATTATGTTCTCAAAGATGTGTTGGGTGAATTAGGACACATATACATGAGCGCTTTGTGCTTTAAGCACAAAGAATCAACCTTTTGTTTTAATGTGCTGTTTAATATTATTTTTAATTTATGTATTTGATCCACAGGTAAAAAGTATTTACAGATAATCTGTAATTACAACAATCTAAACAAATACAGCAACTTGTGAGGTGTCTGCAAATAACTTCTCTAACCAAATATCGTCTATTTCAGTTCTTTTTTCCCTGAATAATGTTAAAGGTCCGTTTTAACCCAGAGGCACCACAGGCGGGGGACACGATGATACATGAAATGAAATGATGTATTGGAAAAGGGTTTTTAAGGAAGGAAACGTTTCCGGCCTAAGTTTAGGGTACCTCCCCGGCATTTGCCATTTATGAGGACTGAGGAAAACCTAAGGAAAACCTCAGTCAGGGAGGACGGTCCTGGTGGGATTCCAAACCCAGACATCCTGCTCATGAGTCCGCGCCTTAAAGACCTCGTCCACCCGCAGCGGTACATTTCAGGGTCTGTGTCGATTAGCAGAATATCTAGAGGTAATCGTTTCAGTCTTGTGGGCGAGGCTGTACATTGCAGCTCCGTCGATATGAAAGTTTGAGAAGTAACGATCAAAGAACGAAGAATTTCTAAATTTTTATTGCATCTGCTGATTAGGAGCTCTGGTGGCCACACAAAGAACCTTTTGTAAATGTGGATTTTACTGACTAATCTGCATACAGGAGCAGTGAACGATAGATTTATTTCAGACAGCATACAACAACAATTGGGCATTTCTATGAGTTAGTAGACAAAAAGTTTACATTCATATGAAGCTATGTTCAATATGTTAGCAATGTGAGCTCCCAAATTTGGTTTGATATCCAGTAACACACAGAGATATTTTACACTCCTATTTTGTGGTAACCAAGAAATGACTTAATTTGAAAGCTGAAATGCCAGATATCGATAAGGTATTACGAGGAAATATCTTGGCATTTGTTTCAAAGGGATTGACAGGGATGCGCCATTTCAGAAGCTATTGCGATGATATTTAGTAGGTTTGTGTTGCAGTCTCCATATTGAAATGCGAGTAGAAGAGAGCGGATAACTTCTGCATACATATCTGCGGAAGGAAGATGCAACTTAGAAAGATTAAAACCAAAGTTAATGACTAGACGCCAAAATAAATCATTGTTGAACACCTGAATTGGATCGAATCGCACCAATGCTTGCCGTGCACAGAAGTTAAGGTAGAAAACGTTTTAATAATTTGTATTAAATCAAAGTAAAGACTTAAGCGATACGATTTCAATAATAAACCACATGCCAGAATTTATCACTTACCTGTGCTATGTTCAAGAAGATGGCAATGGTCAATTGTTATTGTTTACAGCTTTGGGGGATTCTTAATAACTGGCGAGTGGTGGTGTTTGGAGCGGAAACCAAATTGAAGCGCTCCAAAGGTATTCTTGCTGAAGGTATTAGTGCGAAGATAAAAGGAGACAAAGCCCTGAATGCCATTCAATCAGATAACGTAAGTGAAAGATAAAATATTTTGTTTATTTGGTTGGCTGGATTCGCTGGTCAAATACGATTATTTAGGGAATTTTGAATTCAGTTTTTTTTTATTTGCATTATTTACGGACGCTCTTCAACACCTCAGGTCATCAGCGTCTCATTCAAATCAGAGCGGAAAACGGCAGACAAATTTTGCTCAAAGGCCTCTTCTTTCAGACTTGAGGTTCTTTTACGTGCCGTAAACATACGACACGGGACCCACGACTTTACTTCCCTTCCGAAGAAAGCCATACTTAGGATTTTTACGCCCGAAAAAATCCATCGGTCCTTGGCCGGGTTTGAACCCGCAATTTTGGGTTTAGAAGGCAAGTATGGTTACCACTACACCACCAGAATCGACTGATTTTCATTGAAAATGGTTCTGAGAGAAACAATTTAATTTTAAATTAGGAAAGTTAGAGCCTTTTCGATAAGTTTCTCAAGTACTACACTTTCCATAAGATCGTAGCCAAGATCTTTTACGTTTGCAAATTTCTGTATGAAACTATACAATTCCTGTGGAGTTATAAAATGGATTCTTTCCGGCACAGTAGCTCGATGATGACTTTCTGGAGTTCTTTTTCAATTTCGGTAGTAATAGGTTTTATTTCGTAATTAGGAAGGAAAAACAGCAGGTTTAAAACAAAACAAAAACAAACAAACAGAACGATTCGATGAAATGAAAACAAAAAATTTTCTTTACGGTTAGAACGAACTATAAACAAAGTTTGTTTTTCTCTGCAGGAAATAAAAACCTGCTAAACTTGTTAGTATCTTGGGAAATAGCTCATGAACTAAAATCATTTGAAGTCCCTTTTAATGAACATTAAGGGACGTTTATTAAAAGGGGCCCTTTTGAGGAGTTTATTAGGTTTATTTTCGGACGCTCTTTAACATCTCAGGTCATCAGCGTCCCATTCAAATCGGGGCGTGAAACGGCGGACAAATTTTTCTCAGAGGCCTCTTTTTTCAGGCTTGAGGTTCTTTTTCGTGCCGTAAATGTACGACACGGGACCCACGGCTTTACTCCTCTTCCGAAGGAAGCCATACTAAGATTTTTACGCCCGAAAACATCCATCGATCCTGGCCGGGATCGAACCCGCTATCTTGGGTTTAGGAGGCAAGTATGGTAACCACTACACCACAAGGACTACCCTTTGGAGGGGTTCAAACTCCTTGGAGGCGGCTGTGTGTTCTACTGGAAACACCGTTAGGGATCCAGTTTATGTCTGCCTCACCGCTCCTGCATCCTGTCCGCCTGGTGTCTACTTCTCATATTTCCTCCTCCCGGAGGTGTTTCACCTCCAATACCTACCTGCATTGGGAGTAATTTGCACAACCAAGGCATTAGACAGTTCGGTTTCTTCAATAACTGTGTACTCCTTACCGTTTGCACATCTACCAGTTAGTTGGCTTGCCCGATCCCCGGACCTTACGCTACTATTTTTTTTTTTTTCTTTTTCTTTTGGGAGCGGTCAAGAATGCTGTCTATCAAAATGTTTCAACAACAGAGGACATGCAGCAACGCATTATTGATGCTTGAACAGACATCCAGCAGGAAGAAGTAGATCGATCTAGGGTGTCCTTTTTTCCAAAGAGTGGACAGTTGTATGAATGCCGATGGTCACCATTTCGAGCATGGGATGTAAACGAACTATTTTGAAAGTGTGTAGTGTCACGGTGCTACAGAGAACCATTTTACTTCTGAATTGCCATAAGTAATATGTACAGTACAATAACAAGATCCACTTACTGTACAGTACAGTCCATCAGGTTGAATCCCTTAATGTTTATGAAACGTTTGAACGTGCCCTGAAGAGGTTAAATGCTTTAGTTAAACAAATGCATTATAGGCTATTAAATAAAAGAATCCATGCATTATTTATCGATTCCATATCTACTATTTTCTTGACTAAAATGGCTTAGTGTGATATATTTATTAATAGCTCTTGGAGAGAGTAAGTGTAATCTTGAAAAACTGTACATGATGCAATTAAAAAAAAATGAAGCTCTATCCCGTATCTCCTACATTAATGGAGATAAAAAGTATACCCTCAACGAGAATTTCATTATGTTAAAAAAACTTTTGTTCGAAACCATTTTTCATTTCACGCATCAGAAAAAGTTGTTTTGGATGAACAAGATAAATGTGATACCTGCATATGGCTGCAAATAAATGTCGTCCTCAAATTTGACCCATTCCTCTTTTGGTAAAACTATCTTGCTGCACTTATGATGCGGAAATTACGCTCATCTACCAAATGAGCTGGAAGTAGTCTTTGTGCTTCTTTTACATCTGAATTGTTTTCATTAAGGATATCATCATAATGAAGACCATATTTGTTAAAAATCGATAAATTGTATACCCATTTCTTCAGTGCAATCCTCAAAATCCCCATTCTTTGAGACTGCTATATTTGCTTGAATTTTAATTCCTGAATAAGATGGATGATGCTGAATTTCACTTAAAAGACGTGATATATTGGAAATAATAGAAGAAATTTGTATTCTGAGTTTTTATTTGTGTTTTGCAAACGCATTCTACACTTTTAAATAAATGAGTACGTAGAATGAATATTAATGCAAGTAAATTGTTAGAAAGTCATCAATGGTTTCATGGCTTCCTTTGATAATAGAGTCAGTAACGTCACAAAATATTAGTGTCTTTCGTAACAATTTACTTGTGTGAAAAATCATTCTCCGCGCACATTTATGTAAAAAAAATGTAGATACAGTTTGTAAAACGTAGAATCAAAACTAAGAATATAAATTTCCCCTGTTATGTCTAATACACCACAGCTTTTAAGTGAAATTCAGCACCATCCCTCTCTGTAAGGAATTAAAATTTACGAGTAATATTGTGTGTCATATTTTGGTAGTTGCTATTATATGAATGCTTTATGCATTTAATAAACTTTTAATGTAATATTGTTGTTATGATTATTACTATTGTGTAAGTACGATTAAAAAGAAATTATTGAACAATATTTGTTTGTTTATATATTTAAATATTGTAAACCGGTGATGAACAACTTTAAAAAACATGTAGATGCAAATTTAGAACTTAAAACTTTTGATTTAAACATTTTATTTCTGGTATATCAGATTCCTTCTTTATAAGGGACTTTAAATAACTTCATAAAATTGAAACTGTCTGCAACAGTCTTTCAAGTGCAATGTTTTCGAGGTTAGCCTCGAGAAATATAAAAATTCAAGAAATATATTATCTAGGAATGACCGTATAACAGCATCCCTAGGTTCTGTAATTATATTCTCTATGCCTTCAGCTCTCACGAACTCGCACTTCTTCTAGAATCAGTGTTTTGTAGTTTTTTTTAGTAGTGTTTAACGCCCGTTTTCACTACTGAGGCACCACAGGCATGGACACTGATGATTCATGAGATGAAATGATAAATTGGGAAAGGGTTATTTTTTTTTTTTTTTTTAAGGAAGGAAACGTTCCAGGCCCAAGTTTAGGTACCTCCCCGGCATTTGCCAGTTATGAAGACTGAGGAAAACCTGGAAAAAACCCCAGTCAGGGAGGACGGTCCTGGCGGGATTCGAACCGCAGACCTCCCGCTCACGATTCCGTGCCTTAACGACCTCGGCCACCCGTGGCGGTGTTTTGTAGTAGGTATTATTTTTATTATTATTATTTTTATTATTATTATTATTATTAAAGGACGCACTTTAACAACAGTCAGAGCTTGAATATCTTTTACGTACCGTAAATCTACAACGGATTTCATTTCCCTCCCAAAAGGAAGCAATCCTTAGGATTTTACGCCCTAAAAATCCATTGACCCTGGCCGAATTTGATCCCCCGACCTTGGGTTCAGGCGGTAAATATGGTTACCACTAGATCATTAGGAGCGACGATCAATTTTTTTCTCATTGAATTGCGTCAATTTTCATTGTTTCAAACATTACATTCATCACACCTGCGTAACTGAAAATGTTAATAAGTATAAAATAAATTAATATCGGCATGTAGTAATTGAAATGAAAGAAGTTAATCGCTCTTTGCGGTTATCGTATCTTAAGGGGTAGAACATAGTTAATAAAGCAAGAAAACCGCTTGCCGTATAAAACTAGCATTCACGAATAGTACTCACATTCCCGAGCAGGTAGCTGAAACCTGCTGAGAAAACTAAGTATGCAACTTGTAAAAAGAGATCTAGAGCACTCGTGATGCGATAACATGTTTCTTTGCTCCGAAGTTTAGCATCAGCTAATTTTTATTTATTGCTCAACATTTTTCTGGAGTTTGGCAGTTCTCCGTGACGACGACTGACTACGGAATTGCAGCATTTAAAGCTTAGATCGTATTTTGAGAAATAAATAGGTGTTTAAAAGAATACAAAAAAATCAAAACCTGTAGATCTAACAGAAATATAGCCAGTGATCCTTTTTTAATTCTCTTTAGAATCTAATTTATGTTCTTTCATTCTTATTACAGCAATTTCTTTTTATGCTGAATTATTTAATAATTCAACGAACCCCTTATATAACATATATTTAGCAATATATGAATCGATGCCTGAAAACCAAACTTCCATTGAAAAAGGAACTGATTTATTAAAGTTTATGGATTTAGGGTGAATTCTTTTACATTTCTGGATAGAAAAAAGGCAAGATGATTAATGCTGTGATTGAGATAATACCATTTATAACTTAAACATAATTGTTGAATAAATTTATCGCTCCTAATTCTTAGCAGTACATGCTTTCACATTGTTTTCTTATGCAACTATATATGTGCTACTACATCCCAAACTCCGACACATTCATTTGAGCATTCATTTTAAATGACGCACAGTTATTTGATGTAGGAAAAGAATTATAAAGTAGTGAACAAGAAAACAAAGATAAATGGTCAGGGATCTTTTCTGAGGTGCTATATTATAAGACAGAAAAATTAATGTACAAATTGTTATATTTAACTTTAGTAATCGCGACTCTTGAGCGGGCCGGGTGCTGGAACTGTAGTGTTTCCGCCCTTTGCTTGAAAAAATAAGCTTCATAAACATTTATTACATTTTGCTTACACGTGCACACGCTAAATGATGACAAAATGTTTTTTCTCACTATAATAACGGCAACAATTTATTTTAAGGTCTAAAGTAGTTCAAGATCCATTAACTGAAAATTGAATTAATACTGTTCCCAAAGCTGGGGCAAACCGGCGCTTTACTTAATGTAGATGAAATCAAGCGAAATATTTTGCGCAAAGTTTAGGTATTCAAAAATATGGACAAGACTCGTTAACTAGAAAGTTAATCCTAGCACAGGTAAATTGCTTGAGGAAACCTCCATCTCTTTAGAAAGCATTTACTTATAGATTGTTGCAAGAATACAATTGTTAGTTAACCTTACATAACTGACGTTTGTAGCAAAGCATGTTTTATGTCCTTACATCTATTAACTAATTAAAATATACAAAACTCACTATATGGCGCACTCTCAGATTCCCAAATGAGAGTTCCTCTGTGGAAATACACTCTGCACCTCTTCTTCCGAATAATAAACGTATTTAAAAGCACGGGATCACACGTTTGCCCGTCCGTACTAGACATCGTTCCCTAGCTACACAACCTTACTGTTCTGTTTACGGAGAGCGAATAACCACCACTGAGAAGTATCGTGCAGAGGAGTATTGACAAATGCGCGCAATTAGTTCCCAAGATACAGATGGCGCTCCGTTACGGTATTTTTGGACCCTTAACCAAGTAGTTCGAAGCCCTTTCGGTAGTTGCGCTGCATTGTGGCCCTTTCAGAACATGCAACCTATGTTCTGCTATGTGCATTCCCCTATATAGTTCAATGTTCTCTTTCTCTTCTACAAAATGGAGCGTACATCGTGCAAATATTTGCACATATTTCGTAACCGATACATAAGCCTGCTTGCTTTGTGTGGAATTTTTCACAAAATATTTGTAAAACCGATTTTTGGCTCCATCCCATTTAGTGGCGAACATACAAATCAGATTGCTCGGAAGAAAAGTTGTGGTTGCAGAAACGATCGCGTGTATTCTTACCCGATTTCTTGGTTGCAGATTCTTTTATCCTATAATTTATAGCTTAAATTGTTCCGAGTTTTTAGAGTAATCAAAATTTGTGAATGACTTGCATCTTCTCTTCAGAACAATGTAGCATTCTAAAAAATGTTATCATTTACTCATCCATTTAGGGCTCTTGACACACAAATTCCATAGGACATGTGCATTTCGATGTAAAAGTTTAGTCAATATTTTGTCTCGAAACACAGATAATACTCATAAAATTCCTCATAATTATGATAGTATGCTTTTGGCATAATGAAAGATTTGCTTATACGTGAAGGTTGGAATGGAATAATTTTTATGTATATTCCTTCCCTTTTTTGAATTAATATTATTACTGTACAATTTTATAAGACTTATGAAAGTAGAACTCATGCACTTTGTAAAATTGAAAGGCTGCTCAAATAAGGCAATAATATTCTTACATTAAGTTTGACCTTAGAAGAAAATCTAAATTAAGAAAACGAATTACTTTTTTGTGAAGCAATATTTTAGTCCGTCATGCCTAAAATAACTTTACAAGGCTGTTTAACATTATGGATGGAAGAACAGTTATAGATGACACTATTTCTCTAGAAATAACATTCAAAATATGTGACATTAGGTGTGTATGACAAAATAATTGTTTTTTACCTGAAAGCAGCTCAAAATATGACTTGTCTGTTTTTAAAAATTAGTATAAGAAAAAGCAGCATAAAAATCATTTCAGATAACTAAACATATTTTCTATTTCAGTAAGAATGATCATGTTGTAATTGTTGGTGGTGCAGTAACAGCCTTAATATAGATGATAATTATCAGATTGAGCAAGATCTTGGTGACATCAGCACTAAAAGCAGGCATACCAATGTGAAGTTTCTGGGACTGTTAGATAGGCATGATAGGCCTCAGCTTCATACAAGGGTGCAGAGTATGAATCTGAGGCTTGAGCATGCATTGATGACACCCAGAAACTCCCACATTTGTATAATAGATGTAAATCACCTAGGTAGAGATAACTGTACTGTACATGGCCTGCACTTAAATTCTAAAGGCAAAAAGCAGCTTTTCTTCCTTATTGCTGACAGAATCAAGGGTAAGATTCCTGTTGTTATCAATAGTTCAAGGTCCCATTTTTTAGGATAAAGACACCTGATCCAGGCCATAAATTCATCAAGCCAAATTAATAATATTTAATGTAAAATCAAATGATAATTGTATTAATGACCACGACAGCACAAAAAATGAAGTAAAATTGAAGAGTATTCAGCAAGAAATAAAAAATCTCTCTATATTTCATCAAAACAGAGGACTTAGAAGCAAAACAGATGAATTATTAAACAGCTTAACTTGTGACAATATAAAACCACATATTATCTGCTTATCTGAAAATCATTTGAAACAACAGGAATTATCACAATTGTCATTACATGGTTATTGTCTGGGAGCAGGAGCTTCAAGGAAAAAAACGAAATAAGAGAGGAGTTTACATTTATGTCAGGTAGGATGTACCATATAAAACATTAGATGTATCAAAAAGTAATTTCAGAACAGGACATTGAATTAGGCACAATCCAATTGGATAGCAACAATACAAAAATAATTATAATTGCTATTTATTGCTCACCGTTAGGAAACTTTGAAACATTCTTGATGAAACTTGAAAATACCTTTAACTTGTTATTTAAGCCTAAGCATGAAATAATTATATGTGAGGACATAAATATTGATTACTCAATGCCAAGTGTAAGAATGAATCGACTGAATTCTCTTCTAACTGCATATAATATGGTGCATACAATTAACTTTCCCACCAGGATTGATAAAAACTCTAGCACAGCAATAGATAATATATTTGTAAATTCAGACAAACTGTCATATTCTGTGTCTTCATTGATCAATAGTCTCTCTGACCATGATGCTCAAGTAATAATGAAAAAAAAATTCTACAATAAAACTCCAAGAATGTTACAGATATATAAAATATAGAAATATTGATGATGTTAACCTCAGTAAAATAGCGGAGACACTTCAACAAGAATCGTGGAATAGTGTCTTCAGCGCAAATGATGTTAATAGTAAATTCAACAATTTTTTACACATTTTTAAATTGCATTTTGAAGCATATTTCCCATTAAAAATTAAAAAAAGAAGTTATATTATGAGCAGGGAATGGTTAACCCAAGGAATTAAAAAATCTTGTCAACATAAAGACAAGTATATAAGAGCAAAAGCTCAGTAAAGACCCTAAATTAAAATACATTTTAGAAAGTATTGTAAGATACTTAGGAAAGTCATAAAAGCAGCAAAAGGCCTCCATTACCAAACACTTATCAGTCAGTCAAAAAACAAAATAAAAACTACTTGGAATATAATAAAACAAGAAACAGGCAAAAATTTGCAACAAGATGATGCAATAATCTTAAGCATTAACAATAAAGAGATATTGCCCTGCAGTTGTAGCAAATGTGTTTAATGATTACTTTCTTAATGTAACAAAAAATTTAAATTTATATTCTGGTGATAAAAGAGATGCTTTAAAAATTTTACAATCATCAACTCCCTGTCAAAATAATGGATTCAAACCAGGTATCACTACCCCACTAGAAATTACTAATATCATTAGAAAACTAAAATCAAAAAACTCTTCTGGCTATGATGAGATCAACAGCAAAGTCATAAAGGCCTGTGCAAAGGAAATTAGTACCTCCCTTAGTCACTAGTGTAATGAATCTGTAACATTGGATGTATTTACTGAGAGGCTAAAATATTCAATAGTGAGGCCTCTGTTCAAAAAGGGAGAAAAGATAAATGTCTCTAATTATAGACCTATAGCTATTTCACCTACATTTTTTCTAAGGTGTTTTAGAAAGTAATGTAAAATAGGCTTTTTCATTACCTTGAAAGTAGCAATATTCTTGTTAGTGATCAGTTTGGCTTTAGAAAAGAAATTTCAACAAAAAATGCAATATATAAACTCACTAATGAAATTTTAACTGTGTTTAATGAAAGAGCACATGTAGGAGGAATATTTTGTGACTTAGCAAAGGCTTTTGATTATGTCAATCATGAAATTCTGATAGATAAATTAGCTTTCTATGGAATAAAAAACTAATATTTAAAATGGTGTATATCCTACCTTGACAAAAGGAAACAGAAAGTAGTGATAAATTGTCCCTTCAAAAATAAAAACAGTGCATCAGAATGGGGAATGATTAACCACAGAGTGCCTCAAGGATCTGTTCTGGGCCCTCTTCTTTTTCTGATATATATAAATGATCTCTCCTTATCTATCCAAGATGTAGGAAATACTTTTCTATTTGCAGATGACACAACATATTGATAAATGGAATGAACCTTAATGATTGTGCCATTAAATTAAATCTGGTTCTGAGTTCATTGTGTGTGTGGTTCAAAGCAAACAAATTGTCTCTAAATCTAGATAAAACAAATGTTATGAAACTCATTACTCACCGATCTCCAGATCCACAATTACAGATAGGATATTATAACAGTGTACTTTCACAAACCAAATACATTAAATTCCTTGGTTTAACAATTGATAACCATCTGAATTGGAAAGATCAAATTGATCTTATTACACCTAAAGTTAGCAGTGCATGCTATGCAATACATGCATTAGTAATGTTGGAGTCAATTAAGACTTTAAAACTAATTTATTATGCTTATTTAAACTCAATATGAAGTACGGTCAAATATTTTGGGGAAATTCAGTTAAAAGTGAACATGTCTTCCTGTTACAGAAAAAAATCATACAAATAATCGCTGATACACATAGCAGGCATTCGTGCAAAAACCTCTTTAGGAAATTTGAAATTTTAACTCTTCCTTGTGAATATATTTTATCCCTCATGAACTTTTATATAACAAATAAACAAAAATTTGTTCAAAATCAAAATATACATGACAAGAACACTAGACAAAAATCAAATCTACATCGCCCAACTTCAGCACTTTCATGCCATCAAAAAGGCATTTATTATGAATGCATTTTAGTACACAATGCTCATCCCTCTAGCCTAAAAGCCTTAATAAACAATGACAATTCCTTTAAAGCAGCTCTTAAAAAATACTTACATAAAAAGGCCTATTATTCTGTAAAGGAATATATGAGTGACAATATTATACTGCACAACATATCAATGTATATGTAAACATGTTTATAATAAAATTTTTATGATTAAGTGGCTTGTCTGTTTTTGTTGTTTGATTGAGTTGTTTTAGGTGTTCTTTTTTATTTTTATTATAATTATTTATGTACATGCAGACAAATTTTTGTAAATATAGATTGAAAGCTACTGTGGTAATTGTATAAGACAAGTTCTATGTTCTTAGGTCTCTGTAGCTGCTCCACGAACTCACTGAATGCTCCAGAAACTAACTAACTAATTAATTTGAAAGACATTGGCAAAATAAAGCCCACAATCATGCTTGATATGAAAATGGCGTATCAATAACTTTGAAAATGTTGTACCTCAGTGCTGCGTTATACAGGCACATTTGCAAGGAATAGAAAAACTATAGATACCAGATTAAAAATAGGTCCCATATTAGCTGACTTATCACAAAATGACCAGAAATTTATTCTGATCAAAGTAGCCCAATTATTGGGTTTGTGCAAGGGGAACATAGTCATATAGCCTAAAAGTCCATTTCAGCAGCTGCAGATTTTTAAATATTTTCAGATCTCTGCAGGAATAATCAAACATGAGCTCCAGCTCAGGATGGAATTATCACTAACCAACTAAACTCATCAGTGAGATTCTTCTTAAGAAGCAATCTGAGCAAATCAATCATAACAATGATCTCCCCTCCACAAAAATGCATGATCTTGTATGTGGCAGGCATACAGAGACTGATAGGAAACTTGGGAGCATTCCCCCAAGGATTGTCATATTTTCCTTTACCTATAGAATTGCCTGGACAAAAGTTTATAAATTTAATGGTAACTATTATTTTGAAAGAAGTTGATTTTGTATCTTTTAAAGAAATCTAATGTTGTTTCAGAAAATCTGAATGAATTTGCTTGATGAAATGAGATGAAATGAAATTATCTGATTGCAGAACTTATCTGCAATATTGACACTGAATTTTATTTTCAGTAAATTTAAAATTGGTGTGTATGTGTGCAAAAAGAAAACCAGTATTTATACAAATATTAATATTTAAAATTCTAATATCAAGTCATTCTTTTATTGAATAAAATGCTTTCTGTAAAAACGTTTTTTTCTACTCATGTTTTAAATGTCTGCTGTTCAGTTTTTGATATTAGCTGTTAAAGTGTTTTATGCTTTAATACCCAGTATTGTGAACTATGTTCTAATATGGTAAATCTATTGGAGGGAACTTCTAACTTTTGTATTGTAATTATTTGACTGTTGAACATAGCACTGTTCAGTATTAATGTGTACTCCAATCAAAATTAATAACGTCCCATTAATATTCTTTTTTGTGATCAAAATGTGCAAGGCAACAGCTTCACACTATATATCATTGCACCAGTAACAATTTCAATAAATACATACTTTAAATGTCTAATTTATGCTAAAGATTATGACTTAGGACTATATGTCAGGATGTCTTGCTTTCAAAAAATTAATTCCAAATAAATATTATAATGCAAATAAACTTTTGCTTCAGATACATATAAAGCTGATGCTATGGCCCAGTGTTTAGACTGCTCGCCTCCCACCAAAGTAAGCCCAGGTTCGATCACAGAAACTGTTAAGTGAGATTTGTTGCAAACAAAATGGCAACTTTTGTAGATTTCTCCAAGTATTCTGGTTTCATCTGCCACTCATTCTGCCATTGCTCCATCATCTCATCTTCATCACTGCAGAAAGTAATGGTAAGCTACGGTAGTATCTCTCCCCAGAAAAGTTGCACACATGGCATGATGTTTAGTGTGCAGTAAAGTACAGGCCCTTGAGTTTTAAAGTGAAAGATTAAATTTTAATCAATTATAGTGAATTTTAAGAAAAAACAACATGACTGTATGATGCTAATCAGTAGTACATTAAAAATTTCAATTTCTTTAAATTTTAAAATAAAATCAGTTTTAGGTTAGAAACATTGAATATTTATATGCATAAGCCATATTTTAATATAGCTGGTCTTTTCTATTTCTCAAACCAGCCATTTTATATTCTGTAACATTATTAATTTAGGATTCTGCAATACTGCCAATTTTGTATTTACAAACTGTTCTGTTCTTGCTTGGTTGGATCAATGTTTTATTCCCATCATTAATCACATTAATCCACACCTAATGTAAGTAGTACCTCCAAGGTGTATAATTATAGACAATATTTTTTTTGAAAACAGGTTAAAAATAAAATATTGAAAAAGTAAAGAGAGGGTGTACAGAAGCCTATGCTTTAGGTTTACCTGTATTTTATGATCATATATATAATGTAAGTATACCTTTTCTTTTTTTAATGTTTTCAAATGTGCATGCATGCACATGTGTATAGAAATATTAGAGGGGTGCTAGAATAGTAATTGAAAAACCAGAACACAAGCATATAGGTCTAATTATAGATGCTACCATATGTAACTGATATATGAGCAGGTGTTAAATAATATATGCAAAACTTTTTTTCTGCCAGTTTATTTTGGGAAAGTACAATATTTTATGAGTAGTATCTTTTTAAACTTTGCACACTCTCCCATATAATTTCATTTTCTTCTAGTTGGCATGATGCTTTTAGCTATCAAAATGGAGTTTCTCAACAATAGGTATGCATTATAAACAACGAGTAATAATTATATTTCTTTTGATGGAAAATTAGACCATCATGAACATAACAATCAGAGATACTGCAATCACATCTGCAATGGTGGAATGTGTGGATATCCTTATTTGGGATGATCAATGAATAAGCACCAAATAACTCATTGTTGATCTTGATATCTCTGTCAGCAGTATTAACTCCTTGATACATTGATTCACCAGTAAGAATGATCAAAAGATTTATACTAAATGGGTCCCTCAAAGTCTAACCGATGATTATAAAGAATGGAGAAAATACATTGCTTGCTCATTATGAGCTTGAAGGTGATGCTTTCTCATCAGGAGATGAAACGTGAATTCATCACTTTGAGTCTGAGATAAAAAATCAGCCCATTCAGAGGCATCGCATAATTTCTCCTCAGAAAAAAGTTTAAGGCAATACCCTCAGTTGGTTATGTTCTTCTGAATGAATGAATATAATGCCCATTTTTGCTATAGAGGCACCTCAGGCGGTGGACACTGATGATACATGTGATGAAATGATATATTGGGAAAGGATTTATTTTTAAGGAAGGAATCGTTCCAGGCCTAAGTTTAGAGTACCTCCCCGGCATTTGCCATTTATGAGGACTGAGGAAAACCTGGAAAAAACCCCAGTCAGGGAGAATGGTCCTGGCGGTATTTGAAACCAGACCTCCTGCTCACGTACCTTAATGACCTTGGCCACCCATGGCAGTTTATGTTCTTCTGGAAATCTGAAGGAATTATTTTGATATAGATATTGCCTTATGGTGAAACAATTAACTTTGAAGTATATGTCAAAACTATTCAAAAAGCAAAGATGCATCTTGAGAAATATAGGAAGATTAATGAATTTTGATGTTGTACCTGTGGATGAACTGAACAAGTTCCTATTTGAATCATCAGATACCTCCACAGAAGCACCTCAGGATTCAACCAGAACATTGAATAGTCAGTCAACAGCTGATAATGAGAGAAACTGCTCTCGAAAAGTGTCCTAGTGTTTGTATACGTAAATAGAGTTAGTGTGAAAATATTTACTAAATTCCAATAGGATACAAAAGTCTGTGCCCATATCATTTCTTAAATATGCACTTAAATATAATACTCCTGTTCTAAACCAGTCCTTCCCTTCCTGCCTTATCAAAGGTTTCAATGAATCTTTCTCTTCCCAAATTCTTTTTAGTGCACTATATAAATTCAGAGCCTTTTTGACATTAAGACTAGCCCATATTTCCTGTTTTTCAATATCCTCAATTCTTGTTTTTATCTCTTTCCAAAATCCTTTTCCCATTCTTTCCCCCTCATACACATTGATCCCATACCCACTTCTTGTAAAATATTTTGGATTTTATATAACCAGGTTTCTCCACTTTCAATTTTTCATGTGCCACCAAACACTGTTTGATGATATTCTCTTCTTCTTGTCTCCCAATTCTATACCAACATTGCAATACTCTTTCTATTACCTTGTTTTTACAGCCCAATCTTCCTAGTTCTATTAGAGCAACCTTGTTAGGTGAAGATCTAGGTAAGCCTACAACAATTCTACAAAATAGTCTATTTATCATGTTTATCACTTTCCATCCTTCATATGGTCCCCAAATTTCTATTCCATACATCATTTTGCTCTGTACTATTGAATTACATACTCTCTAACCATTTTAGTTGCATATTTGGTATTTTATTTACACAAGATCTGATTAAGCTCATAGCCATTTTTCCTTCTGCTAATGCTTTTCTTTTTTGGTTGTTCCATTTCCCATTACTAGACAATCTAACCTTCAGGTAATCAATTTTCTTGACAACTTTCTGTGCTTTCCCACCCCTATTTCTCCTGCTTTTTATTAGTTTGAAACCTTTTTTCATCACTATAATCTGAGATTGAGGTCCCATTTGCCATAAAATGTACCTATAGCTTCTAATGATCATTTTAATCCCACACTCTTTAAAGAACCTGTTATCATCGACAGAGACCAGACCCGGAACCTCTATGCTATTTATAGGTGGCAAATGTACATTACATTTACTAATTTCTTCTAAAAACATCATCAATAAATAGACTGAAGACACTGGTCCTAATTTACATCCTTTTCTGAGACCTATATTACTTAACAGAGTAAGAAGCCCTGTATAAATATAACATTTAATTTCATGTCGAAGCCAATACAGTGAAGGGACTAATATGTTCTTAATTATCTAGTGAGTCGATTTGATAATCTTATGCTCCACTTCCTGTTGAATAATGCAAAACTAGTTTCCTTTTGCCTGTGAGCCAGTTGACTCACAATTGAGGATGCAGGCAAAAGCCTGCGAAACTAGTTTTGCATAATTCAACAGTAATTGGAGCATAAGATTATCAAATTGACTCACTAGATATTTAAGCCCTGTATATGTGATAAAAACAGACAATAAATGTAGCATTCACAAAGGAACATATTAAAAAATATAAAGAAAATGGTAATGTGAATCTTTGCTGATGAAAAAATAATATATATATATATATATATCAGTCAATCAGACAGAAGAGCTACTTATGGCACAATTCTAATAGGAAGCTAGAAAAACAGAATTTGCAGCCAACTGTAACATGGTGGAAACAATGTTATAGTGTGGGAGTGAATAAAATCAATTGAGATAAACAGCATCTGTAAATAAATCAAATAAATCAGCTGGGATGGCAGAGATGACTTTTATTACAGATATTAAGGATTGGTGGGAATTGAACATAGTGAAAACAAATTTGCACAAGAGGCCAGACAAATTTGGAATAAGGCAGATCTTTAAGTTTAATGAGGATATTGATTCTAAACATAAGACATTTAAGATGAAAGAATGGCTTTTGTATAACTTCCCTGTAGTTCTGCAAATTCCACTCCATCCAGTAGACCTTAACTTAATTGAGAACTTTTCAGCGGCTCTTAGCAACAAACACGTTAAAAGATCTGAAGAGTCAATTGCAGGAAGAATGGGTAAAAATGGAACCAGGCAATAACAAGAAGTGTTAGCAATATGCCGAAGCATTTAGGTGAAATAATCAAATGCAAATGTATTGAAACATATTACATAGGTAAAAAGAATATTCTTTTTTTTGGTCAAATATTTAAGTGGAGAACATTTTCATTGCTGAAAAAATCCTGATTAAAGAATATTTTATTTTTCTGGTGTTAGATAAGAAATTAAGCAATTTAAAGATTCCATGTCAACACCATAGGAATTTATTCTGCAAAAGCAGTCTCAAAATATTACCAGAGAAAATTCCTTTTCATTTAGAGTAAATAAAATTTCAGTAGTAATGTGGCATTGCTAGTCAACAACCTTGCTCTAAAGATGAATAGAAATATAGAAAGACATTTTTTAAGTCAAGGTAATTTACAATGTAATTGCACTTAGCCTTCTTAACAACCTTTGAAAATGCAGCTAATAGTAAAATAGGGCTGTAGATGGGGGGTTATATTTATCATGTTTTCCTATAATGGCTTAATGAAGACTGCCTTATTCTTTCTGGATACATGAACATTATAAATAATGAATGACTATAAATTTTGCCAAGAGGCTCACTTAATTCATATGGGCATACTTGAACAATCTGTTTATCCCATGCATATGCAAATTTTGCTCTTTAACGATATAATAATTTATTTAATTTCTAGTGGGCTATGAGATTTATTTTAAATTGACATTGAATTTTTAGGTATGTTTTCTGTAGTAAATCAAGTGCAATAATATCCAACACATTTAAGCTATAAACGCGGAAGAGTGTATGTGTTCTTTGCTAATTTTGAAAAGGCATTTGATAGTATTTTTAGGGATACATTAGAATGGAAATTAAGGAAAAAGGGGTAAGTAAGCAGTTCTTTAAGAGATCAAGAAAATATACAAAGAAGTGAAGTTTTTTATTAAATGTTATAGAAATGGAATAACAGATGTAGTTGATCAAAAACTAGGGTTTAGGCAGGGATTTAGGTTGCATCTCATCTTGTTTAATTTATTTATTGATGACATTTTAGATAGAGTTGTGAAACATAACTGACATAGTCCAGTGATAGGAAACAAAGAAATATCTTGACTACTTTTTGCAGATTTTTTTAATGGTGTTTAATGCCCATTTTTACTACAGAGGCACCACAGGCAGTGGACACTAATGATACATGATATGAAATGATATATTGGGAAGGGTTGTTTTTAAGGAAGGAACTTTCCAGGTATAAGTTTAGGGTACCTCCCTGGCATTTGCCATTTATGAGGACTGAGGAAAACCTGGAAAATCCTTAGTCAGAGAGGACAGTCCTAGTAGGATTCAAACCCCACACCTCCCACTCTGTGCCTTAATGACCTCAGCCACTTGTGGTGGTAATTTATGCAGATGATCTAATGGTAGGTGCAATAACAGTTATAGGGTTACAGAAAACAAGTAATGAAATGAGTAAATTCTGTAGAGAGTGGAGCATAAGAATTAATATTGGGAAGAGAAAATAAAATATGGTATTTGAATGGAGAGGAGTTAGAAATATTGAAAGGATTTGACTATTGAGATTGAGTAGTAATGGAGGCTGAGAGACACATTGAAGAAGATGATAGCCAAGGGAAAATTAGCTATGAAAGGAGTGAGAACATGTTTATATAAGATACCAGAAATGTGTGTAAACTAGTTGGAGAGGTTTTATGATGTAGTGGAGGAATCAAAGATGTTATATGGAGTGGAAATTTGGGGATTGTCAGAGATTGTGGACAGAATTAATGGAACACATGGGATGTTTTGTACAGAGTTATTGGGGCTACCAAAAACATTGCCAAGAGAAGTAGCATTGGTAGAATTAGGTAGAACAGGTAGAAAAGAAATAGAAATTGAAAGAGTCCTGAAATACTGGTACAGAAATTTGAAAATAGAGGATGATAATATAATTAAAACATGTATGAAAAACCAAAGAATAGTTTTGAGCAATAACTGGTGGAAGAGACTGAATGAAACATTGGAAGAGATCGAAATCAGCAATGTATGGCAGAAGGGAGAAAATAATTATAGGTTTCTGGGGAAAAGTAAGATGAAGCATAGAAGATATTGAGAGGCAAGAGATATGGTCAAGCTTTGGAAATAAAAGTTCTTTGAGATTGCACAAGATATTACAGAAAGACTGGGATAGAGAGAGTTATGTTGACAGTTGTGATAAGCAAGGGAGAGAGGGATATGCATGGATATGAATGGAGGGTATTGTATCTTAAAGGATTTAGAAACAGCAATATGGAAATATGTGTTATGGTTGGGGTAAACAGGGGGTATGTTTCATTGTTTGATGCAGCGCAGGGAAACAGGCAATTGGACATAGAGTGTGTGGGACTCAAAATGGAAATAGACATTGTACCAATAAAAAGTTGGGAGTAGGTGGGAAAGAAGTAAGAGTATGGGTACACATTAAAGAAGAGTAAGGGGCAAATGGATTAGGAAGGTGTAAAGAGAAAAAGAGAAAAATTGGTGAAACAGGGTCTAAGGCATCTCGATGACCTGGAGACATGACATGTTAGGACCTGAAGGAAGTTGGGTCAGTCTCAATTGTAAGAAATATATAAACCATTTATTATACTTTTTGTAATGAAATATTGAAATAAATATTCTATTCTATAGCATTTAAAACAGCTCTAGCCTTTCTTCCCTCAGCTGCAGTTATGAAATATGAACTGAATGTATTAGCAGTGCCATAATCATTGATTCCACCAAGGGTTGTTGGGGAAATGTTGTTAGCGCTACTTGTTTCACTATGTATTATTTTCATGTTGTATTTACTTTGTTGTTAGCTTTATAAATAACCTCCGAAAAATATCTTCTTTTAGCTTCAGTGAATATTTTATCCAGTTTATGATATTGCAAATATAGTTTCCATTTTTCTAATACACATAACTATACTTTATTCTTTAATTTAGATATTTCAACGTTTTTCTTCGGAAAATTTGCCTCAAACTTTAAATTAATCTTTGATAATTTACTAAACTTCTATTTCACTAGGTTGAGGGAAGAGAGATAACCGATGTTCATTCTTAGCATCTTGTTTAAATATATACTTTAACATATTATTCGTTGATCCAATAGTATTATGGCTCTATTTCTTAATTGAATTGCCTTTAATGACACCTGTGGATACTACTAGCGTTTGATTATCATGATCTGGTAGACGATTTACACATAATGACTATAAATTGCAATTTTTGTATAACTTTTTGTAAATGTAGATGTGCCTTGCATATACAGTTTCCACATTTGCTCATTAAGTGTACAAACTTTAGCTTCAATCGTACGGTCCTAAAGTACGCTGAAAATGGCCTATTAATGAAGTCTCTACGCATTTACGCAATATAATCTTCAAAATTATGGCAAAAGTATTTTATACACGACAGCCTCCACCTCGAAAGCGCTACTACGACAATTCAGGTAACTAATTGAATCGTAACAATATCCTTATCAGTAGCATGCTATCATATTTATAAAATAATTTATTTCCAAAGAAGTTCTTAATACTTTACAGTTACCAGCACTACTGTTAAGATAGTAATTTTATTATTTTTATAACACATTCACTAGTTGCGGTAAATTGGGGGGGAAAAAAAAAGAAGAAGAAGAAGAAGAACTTTATCTGACACCGAAACCGAATGCTTTCACGTGCATCCATCTGTTGGCAAGACCACAAAACTCCTGCATTCCAAACTGTTTTATTGCTCATGTACAGTACTTAGAAAAGTTTGATGTATGGAGTAGGAAAAGCAGACATTGTTATAGCACAGTCGTTCTGCTCATTCAAATAAATTGCAAATAAAACAAAAAAAATCAGGCAAACAAACAAGCTATACGCAAAATGTTGCCGAAAAAACAAGTTCGTTAACAGCTGACAGCATAATTCCTATGCAATATGGTTCCAAATAAAAAAAACAAACAATGTTCAAGATGAATTGTGATGCCATACAATCCTGAGAGAAAAAAAAAACCCAAATCCCAAGTACCACCTATTCAGTATTTTTAAAAGAAATTAGTATACAATGAGAAACAGCATATCCTTGTTAATCTTTACCAAATATGTGGCACTTTATCATGGATCAACTTTTATTGTGACCTAACGCATTATTGTTATAACGTCAGGGATCGTCGTTTCTGGGACACCCCAAGATAAGATATATGACGTTCAGCGCTAACGGTTCTGTGGATTGTTTGAATCTTTTAGTTGATTTATGAGTTAACAGTTCTGAAAAATGAATACATTTTTTTTAAAATATTGAATACTGCCGGTTTTAAAGCTATATTCAGCTTATTTTAATTATATTATTTTCATTCTAACTCCATGGTATGTTAACGCCACTACTTCGTGCTTCCATGGTGTTCCGTTTGTTGGGGAGAAATACTAACTGCTCCCTCGCCTAATGGCGGGAAACAAGTTGGCCAATCAGAGCAATAGTAGAACTCGGCAGTCCTTGCGCGCTTTGCTTGCGGGGGGAGAAGGCCATTTTGTTAGGAGGAGAGCAGTGGGACAGTAACGTTCATCACGATTTTCATCAAGATTCGAAGGATTTTAAAACTTTAGCAGTTTTGTAAATCGTAGGAGGAAACGATGGCAGAGCTGCAGGCCACATCGGTTTCTCAAGATGCGCTGTCTGTCGCTCAGTTGGAGTTGGGAGGAAATCCAAATGCTCTGGCATTGCGGAGGCCGTTTGATCCTGTGGCACATGAGTTGGACGCCTCTTTCCGTCTGACACGTTTTGCTGATCTTAAAGGATGAGGGTGTAAAGTCCCACAAGAGGTTCTTACGAAGCTCTTGGAGGGACTACAGCAAGACGATAGCAATGCCCAGGACGAACATGCCCATTTTATGCATATGGCAATACCACGAATTGGTAAGTAACCTGTATTTTGGTAATGCTGCAGTAATTTTAGCTCCGGTCTGTGGACGTAATGGCGTCCTAAAATATTCGTCCCCTTACGGCTTGGTATTTATTTACTTAATGAAAATAAACACTGCTTAGCTTACAAAACTAGTTCTAATCTACAATTCACAGTTAATAGCATTTGTAAGATTTGTTCAATACAAAATACTGGGGTTTTTTTTATTACAGCTAAATTCACGAGGTTCACGCCGGTGGTGAAAATATTTGTGCATGACTGTTGCCATGATACTGGGGGCTTGGTCAAAACTAAATGTATTATAATGTGATGTTTGCTGTCATTATCGAAATTGAATGCCTTGCCGGTGGATTAAATGTGAGCATAATTTAATGTAGCCCCATGAAATACATTTTAAAAATAACTTGCGTGGGTTATTCTCATGACAAACCAGACATTGGAATGGTATAAATATGGGAGAAATATTGGTTTTAATGTAAGACATTTTAATGCCTTTGTTAGATTTTCAAAATTAGCAAAAGCTTGCGGTAAAATGTCGAATCGGAACAGAAAATTGATCATAAAGGAAGCGTAGAGTTCCAGTTAATATTTGTAAATATAATTTTTTACTGCTCTTAGGGCTTAGCATATTTTCTGTGTAGTTATAAAGTCACGCAATGATGCAAGTTTTGTTAAATACTGACATCATTTTGGGATGAACAGCAAGATGTTAAATTATGATATATGTAACTAATTAGTCCAGCGTACAATCAAAGATGCCAAAAACTATTTGTTGGGTTAAATTTATTTAAAGTTACTGATTGGTGGTAATGTATGCATTGCTTTACCTTGAAATATATACAAGCGTTTGTTTTCATCACTTAGCCATCACATTGGTTGTAATGCAATTTTGATTTATCCAAAATGGTGGATATGTGGATGAAGTGAAAATATATTCATTTAAACTAATGCAATGTGGGTAACTTTTTTTACACACTTCACTTACTATCCCCAAAATATTGTCCTAACTTGCAAATGGTAAGAGAAGTGTGTGAAAAAAGTTACCCACATTGTATTAGTTTTAAATATAATAGCTTCACTGTAAACAACTTCAAAATTAATTAATTACAACATATTCATTTGTTTTTCTTCTCCATATGTGAAACTAAGGCATACAGGTTGCGGAAGGGTGCATTGAGCTCTGGATCCAGGTGCAATAGGATCAACACTTGTAAAAAGTGTTAAAGATGAAGTTGAAACATGCCTGAAAACTCACTTTTGTAATAAGGAACAACATATTGCTGCCAGAAAGTTAAAACAGTGTAATCTCATAGTTGTAAATGTGTTGCACTAGCACTAATTTTTAGACTTGGAACCAAGACTAACCTCCTCTCGCAGTCCCCAACTGCTCGTCAATGGTGCATTACTTATATAGCCACAGGTTCCTCTTACTAGTGACTATTGCACCTCTACCAGTGTGGATATAAGAATGGGCAACATAACTGGGATTCTGGGGGTATTTTAGAGGACAGCTGGGAAAAATAAAATTTGTATTTAATTCATATACATACTAACCTTAACCTAACCTCTAGTGAATGCTAGAAACTGGTGAACCCACTGGTTTGCCCCAGCTTACTAATTCCTTACAGCCAACCTTTCCGAAAGTATAAAATTGGTAGTGTTATGCTGTTAAGTTAGTGAGTAAATCATAAGGGTGGAAAATCTGCTTTATTACAACAGAACCTATGTAATATCATCTAGCAGCAGAAATCACAAGCTGGACTTGGATGCATTAGCTCAAAGGAATAGCGTAAAAGAAAAAAGAAATCTCAATTTTGTTCTGGAGTGTTGAAAATGAGTCATGTGTGTTGTATTTGTGTACCCCTAACATGTAGGAAAGTGCAGTGGATAAGTTCTATACACTGTGTTGATCTATTGCACATGAGCCGAGCCCTGTTCCACAAAAGTATTGTCTAATACATTTATAAGTATAACTTGAAGTTATTGGTGGAATTCTCTTCCACAAACGTTTCTGATACACACATATATTACAACTCCATGATTTTCTGCTTTACATAAATATTGGTATTGCTCGAGCACTTTTACCTTGCCTCTCTACAAGAGTAGGAATATTGGTAACTTCAAATACGAGTGACAGTTTTTTAATAATTTCGGGAATCATTAAACTAAATATTCAAAGTATTGGCAAAAGTGATCATAATGTTGAGAGTATTAATGTATATAAAGAAATAATAAATCAATATTGCAGTATAATGAAAAAGTTAGGTTAAGTGCAATTAACATGACTGATTGGCCTTTTCTGTTTCAAATGCATATTTCAGTCCAGCATCTTATATATATAACACCTTTTGTTGGTCCTGGTGGTGTAGTGGTAACCCAAGATCGTGGGTTCAAACCTGGCCAGGTTCAATGGATATTTTTTGGTGGCGTAAAAATCCTAAGCATGGCTTCCTTTAGAATAGAAGTAAAGTCATGGGTCCTGTGTCATGCATTTATGGCAAGAAAAGAACCACAAGCCTGAAAGAAGAAGCTTCTGAGCAAAATTTGTCGGCTGTTTCACACTCTGCATAGAATGGGACACTGATGACCTTAAAGAGCCTGCATAAATGAACCTAATAATAATTTTTTGCTTACAATTAATATAAAATTGACAAACAATATAAACAAATTTGTATAAATATAAATGATGAAATGTACTATTAAAATAAATGGTTATGAAACTTCCATGAATGTGCACCGGAGAAATTAGTGTTAAACTTGCCTAAAATAATGAAAGAGCTGATAAAAATAGTATTAGGAAATAATGTGACTGTATGCCAACCACACTCCCAATAAAGTACATCTATTTTTATAGCTGAAATCAAAAGAAGTAGAGGAAATTGCTGGGTAGTGTGCTTATATCATGGCTATTCCAGCAGTAAAAAATGCACCAGAAACAGGAATGCAAATGATAACACCATCATGTTGAAATATAGTGATGTCAAAAAAACAAATTACATACATCCGTGCTAACTATGCAACAATTGAAAAAATGCAAGTAATCAACTCATATGCACATTCACTAATACACTAACCTAATGCACTGTGGCCTAGTGGCATCTGCTATCCTATTTAGAAATAATGCATGCAAACGTGTTGCTATATTGTAAAATTACATAACAGTTGGATTGACAACTCTGAACATTTTACAGCGAGTTGCTCAAGTAGATGCACAATATTCAGAAAAATCTGAAATTGAGGCACACATTGCCCATGATAAAAAATATAAGACCTCGAGTGGAACGGTACTGTATGGTAAAATTAGGTAGGTGTTGGCATCTCTACAAAATAAATGGCGAACCACTAAGGATAGTTTGCAAAGCCACAATGGTAGGGAAAACATGAACATAATGTGGAAAGTTGCTATGTTCATAATGCATCATCTAAGTTTACCACTGAATACTTGTGACAAAAATTATAATCACTCATTGTTCTGAAATGAAACTTTTATATTATGTGTACATTTGCTTTGTGGTAAGATATTATAACGTTAAAAACGTGTGTACCACAAAGGAGGTAAGGAGATGCAATCGGGAGCTTGATTCTTCTACAGTATTTTGACAATTGAAATTGATGCTGCCACGTATCCATATGAGTTCATTTCATAGTGAAATATTATACTTGAATATTGATAAAACTATTGTACTTTCCGTTGTGAGACGGAAAGTTATGACTCGACACTTTACAAGGATTTATTCTAAACATATTTGTATCATTTTAGATCTTATTTGTGTGGAGCAGGCCCCAGGAGTAAATCCATCAGAGTCAAATTGGAGTTCATTTTATATAATTTTTTTTTTAAATTAGTTTGACAAAAGAAAAATTGTACAGTGAATGAAATGAAATGAAAGACGCATAATAAAATTGTGATTGTTTTGTTATTCTTATATTTAACTCTGCTTTTTGTAGCTAAAATCATTTGTCAGTGCATTATTCATTTGATTCAAAAATGAAAGTCATAAATGGACAACAGCTGATAAACACACATTACGTTTATGCACAAGGCTTTGTGTCGTCTAGGCATCTTTTATTTAAAGTACCAATAAATTTAAATTTAAAAGTGTTTGGATTTTTCACAGAAGTTAAAAAAATCCTCTTACATGAAATGAACTCTCATTTGACTCATGGTTTTACTAACATTCATCAATGTTAGGTCTAGGAAACAAAAAAATTAAAAGGTGGCCTATTTTCAAACATACGCGATTGAGTTAAAGTGCAGATTGACCTTAATGACCTTGCCCTATCTTGCCGAGTTACCATTGTTTGATGAAAGACACACTGCCACAAGATACCTGAAAATTCTCCATCAGTGTCATTGGTACTTTCATACATAAAAGATCAAGTAGAATTTAGGAATATTTCTTGTTTCTCATATTAAGAATATCTTAGGGTTCCTTAATTAGTCAATGGATAAATAATTTACTCATTTCTGCATACAATCTCTATTAGAATTAAACGGTCCTGAAAGAGATTTAAGAGATTGACAATGTTCTTTTCCTGAGTGAACTCTATGAATTACCTTTTTTCTTTTAAAACACTGCTGTTGGTGCTGCATTGTTTTACATGATTGTAGAACACCATTTTTCATACTTTTATAAGAGGGGAAAAAAATGAAACCATTTCAAGACAAATTAAATATTTACTGGTACTAAGCCTCCCCTCATAGGGGCTGGTTTCATCTACAGATGCTAAAAATTAACAAGCTGTTTGACTGCTTTAAACATTCAAATTAACAAAATCAACAATTATCTTTAAAATAATGTTCAACTTTGTGTTAAGTTAACATCGCCTTTTCCTTTTGTTAAAGGTTTAAAAACTAGTAACAGTTTGAAAACAATGGCTGTGAATGCATCTGTAGATGTTAAAAATATTTGGATATATTAAGTGGTTCATAACAGAGAAAGTACTATGATATATTAAGTGAAGTTTTTGCATAAAAGAGCAATTAAACTATTCGTTTTAAATACTGAGGCATCTTAGATGGATATTGAATGTAAAAAACATTAGTCATAGGATTGTAGATAAAATATGAGACAGGTTAGGACACCTTGTGTCTCTGCTCCTTTTAATATTTTTAGTATGAGCTGTATGTTATTCTATGAAAACAAAAGTACTTAGGACTGCTTTCAAAAGTCTTTCAATTATAACACTGCCTTCTCAAAACATGCTATTTGCAATACTTGGGAACCTGAATGTGCTAACTAACATTATGCTGGAAATGCTTGGTGAAATATATGAGTTTTAACTTATTTTTAAAAAATAAACAATGTTAACAAGCAATGTGTTAAATGTATTTTTAACATTTCTTGAAACTGGCCCTAATTGCAGTATACTATAATAATCCTTTATTGGCACATTGTAATTGCATTGCAGCAGTTCAATGGTGAATGCGTTTTACTTTATGTGAACAATTTAGTGCTCCTTAATGCAAATTTTTTGGAAAGTTATATAACATATGGTGCTTTAACCTAACATATCACTTACAAAATTTAGTAGTATACATAATTTCCATCTGTGTACATTTATATTCTGTGGAATATACTAATGTTGCAGCCTTAAATATTATACATAACACAGTAATCACCAAAGATTTTATCATTGAAATAACTGCATACTTTTTGCCCCAACATTTTCTTACGAGGTACAGGTAACAATAAGCAGCTATCTGTGGGGGGGTCTTTACCTGGCTCCTGCGCAGAGTGAGTTAGTTATATATTTTGTGAAGATTCCAAACCTCTTGTGTCCTGGAAACATGCTATTTCAACAAGAAAGGAAGGAAAGTGTACATTTAAGTAAACTTAAGATAATTAGCCATGAGGAAAACGTGGCATGTGTTGCATGTGTATAAAATACAGTTTACTAACTTTTGTTGTCCTATAACTCCTTTTCGAGTTTTGATTCATAAAGGGAACCAGGACGTGAAGGTTTTTCCTATCTTGTTAATGTTAACATAGGTACACTTTTCTCAGAAACCATTTACCCTATTGCAACCAAATTTGATGCATAATATACTTATTAGTTAGTATATGTGCTGTAAAATAAACTAGAATGAGAATGTTTAAAAGCTTTATTTTGAAAGTATATTTAAAATTTTATTTGCCTCCAAATTGTACATTTTTCCAATTCTAACAGCCTGATGATCAATTATTGGTAGCCAAATACCAGAGATTCTAGTACAATTTATTCAAAATACATATATGAAGGCCTGTGCAAAGTTTAAAGGATGCAGTATTTGTGGTTTAGGAGAAAAGTCCTAGTTGTGCAAGATGCTTTATCTAATTGCAAACAGTTCGAGAGACTTTTCTCGGGGTTGAATACTCAGGCACTCAAACACTAATTCTACTGTATGCACCATCATTAAAACATATCAAAGCATCCATAGCCCGTATCTGTAAAGTTTCCAGCTTCCACAGTTTTCGTTCCCAATTACAGTTAATAAAACTTTCATTTTGTTTTGGGTCTTCCCATGAACAGTTAATTAAAAGTTTTATTTAGTTTAGTTAAGAGTTTTGTATCTGCCAAGTCCTTATAAACTGGTTTAATTACCTCTAAAACAGCATGTGGTGATGTATGTTTATGATTATACTGCTCACCTGTCAACTGAGCTTTTGAAATTTGCACCATGAGTCTAGCTAGACCTTTGGGGCAGATACCATGGCTCTCCTCATGTCTGCCACATTCCCTACATTCCGTCTCTGTATGTGTACCATAACCAATGGCAAGCTTGTCCTCTTTTTTTTTTATATATATATATATAGAGGTGTGTAAATTTCTTAGTCTAGCTCCAAGCATCTTTTGTACACTTTATTTCTAAATTATCATAAGGGGTATATTCTAAAACTTTCTGGAAACCCTTAGAATCATCAACCTCCAGATATCTAGCATATTTTGGACACCTCAGGTCTCCTTGGACCTTGGAAGTGTGTTCTTTTATCTGAAACTTCGCATACCCCCGCTGTATCCTTCATAGTTTTTAGTACACTTATGTTCACTAAGTACTTCTTTCCCACACTCCAGACAATATTTGGATAAGCATTTTTGGTCTACACTTTCCCATTTTCCAGAGATTTAGCACTAACACCACCATTTAGTGGAATATATCCTCTCCTGCCATGTATTATCGAATGGTGATGTAATATCTGTCCCTTCATTTTCAATGGTTTCTTGTGCAGCCCTTTTCATTGAGTCTTCACTTAGAGTTTTAGGGCATCATGCAGTATTTTATTATACCTATTAAATTTTGCAGGAGGGTGGGAGATCCATTACACTACATAAGATTTGTGCACCTTTTTAGCCCATTCCTATACACCTAAATCTTTTTATTTATATCATTAACATTATTTGTAGTCTTAGATGCCATTAATGAGAGTTTTTCTCACAGGAACTACACATAATTACTAAACTAAAGGCCAAAACTTTGCTCTTTCTGGTATCCTCATATAACCTAACATCATTACTGCTGCACAAAGCCATGTTTATTAGATGAGACAGAATGCTAATGTTTACAGTTATATTGCCATTCACTATATTATTTACCTCAGTAGATTCCTGCTTAAACTTTCTTTTATTTGCAGAATTTAAACCATTGAAATCATAGGTAGACCCACTTGGTAAAGCAGGACTCATTTCTCCTCCCATTGTTTGAGCTGTTTTAACCTCTATTTTGATATATGAGGGTAGGTCCATAAGTTTCTGGCCTAACCATTTTCTAGGTATGACAAAGACAAAAACTATATTTCACTTTCCATTATAATCACCCTTTATTGCAGTACACTTCTTACATCTTTGAGTTAACATTTCAATTCCTCCCCCCCCCCAAATAGTCAGAAGTCTTGTCTGCAAAATGAGCATAAACAGCATCTATCACTTCTTCGTCACACTTAAATATCCTTCCTCAAAGATCCTTCTTGAGTTTTGAGAAGAGCTAGATCTGGACTGTAGGGTAGATGGTAGATCTACCCTAACCACATTTCTTCACAGCTTCACTTGAGGTCAATGGAGAGTATTCCTTCACAGTCCCAAAAGATTGTGTTCTTGATGATGTTGGTTGACTGAGTGACCTTGAGTCTGGAAACTGTGCTTCACCAGGTTTATGCCACTCCATTGATTCTCTTTTGGACAAGGGATCATAGTAGAAGACCATTGTTTCATCTCCTGTAACAATGGTTTTCAGAACATCTCTCTTGTTGCTATGGCAGAGCTCCAAAAAAGCCTGCCAACAGATGACTCGTCGTTGCTTTTGGACTGAGGAAAGAAGTCTAGGCATCTGTCTTGCACTAACTTTATTCGTGTTTAAATGTTCGTGAATAATTCAAGGACTGTTTTACAATGGCCCATCCTTGCTGCTATTTCTGTAACTTTTAGCCACCGGTCTTCTATAATTTCTCCTTCCACAAGAGGGATGTTTTCAGTAGTGAGCCCCTCCAAGGGCAATCTGCACTCTCTTTGTTTCAATGCTTTCTCGACACATTCAAAAAACTTTGGCCATTCCTTTATGGTAGAATATGAGTGGGATGTTTCCCCATATACACTGTCAATGGCTGTTTAATTTCATTTGGAGAAAGTCCTTTTGTGAAAAACTTGTTAACATTTTGATGTTCCATTTTGAATATGTCACTCCCCCCCCAAGAAAAGCAACGGTCAAAGGGGAACATGTCCCTTATTGCAGACCTTTAAAAAGGTGCAATTAATAAATAAATAAACCCTATGAACCGTTATATATATTCTTGCACAGAATGAAACATTTGATATAATTCAGCAAAAACAGAAAGTTGAAAATTGATATTTTTCACGTCCTGGTTCCCTTAAGGCTGCAATGACTGGTTGAGTCGAGTTGTCTCTTATAATTCTTGCTGGAAGTCATTTTGTAGGTAAAGTGCATGTCTTACAGTTTTCCCATACTAAAATTGTTACACTCAAGAGCATTGAGTGTGTGTTTTTCTACGTTTACAATTTTTAAATTTTATTGTTTTTGGCAAGTAATCACAAAATGAGCTTGATGGAATTATAATGGTAGTGATAAGCTGAAAGTTTCACTACTGGATGACTATGGTTCCGGGCAATAATGTCAATTTTGTATGTTTTGTGCTCTCTTTTGTTATTTTATTTATTTATTTATTTTTTAATTTTTTTAAACGAGCTGCAACAGCTTTGTTTTGCAGATTGTGAAATGTATCTTGCTGGACAACCAAGCAAAACAACCAAAAATCAAAAGTTGAATATTCTAGCGATAAATGATCAAGATTACCAACTGCTGAATTAACCAGCCATACAAGAAAATTCCCTAAGCCAATGAGAACACACTTCCCCCCCCCAAGAAAAGCAACGGTCAAAGGGGAACATGTCCCTTATTGCAGACCTTTAAAAAGGTGCAATTAATAAATAAATAAACCCCATGAACCATTATATATATTCTTGCACAGAATGAAATGTTTGATATAATTCAGCAAAAACAGAAAGTTGAAAATTGACATTTTTCACGTCCTGGTTCCCTTAAGGCTGCAATGACTGGTTGAGTCAAGTTGTCTCTTATAATTTCTTGCTGGAAGTCATTTTGTAGGTATTGTGCATGTCTTACAGTTTTCCCATACTAAAATTGTTACACTCAGAGCATGAGTGTGTGTTTTTCTACGTTTAAAATTTTTAAATTTTATTGTTTTTGGCAAGTAATCACAAAATGAGCTTGATGGAATTATAATGGTAGTGATAAGCTGAAAGTTTCACTACTGGATGACTATGGTTCCGGGCAATAATGTCAATTTTGTATGTTTTGTGCTCTCTTTTATTATTTTTATTTATTTGTTTATATTTTAATTTTTTTAAACGAGCTGCAACAGCTTTGTATCTGTTTTGCAGATTGTGAAATGTTCTTGCTGGACAACCAAGCATTTTGTTTGCCTTCCTAGTAGTTGTGTGTGCGAAATACTTTTATCTAATTGAAAGTAGTAGGTGCTGGCATTGTCCATAACAATTATAGAATTAGGGGCAATAATTGTGTCTCAAACTATTTTCTGAGCAGAACATGTTTAATTTTTCAGATTGATACTCCTTAGCAGTGGATTTTGTTCTAAAAATTAACTCTCTTTGGGGGGGGGGGTTTTTTTTTTCTTCTTCTTCTTCTTTTTTTTTGAACTAGCATGGCATAAAATAAGTTGCCCCTTTGTACCAATTGGAACTTTGACGCCATAAGAGCATTTTTCCTTTTCTGGCATATCTTTTTTGTGTGATTCTTGTTTGCCCTTGTTTCATAGCAGCTACAATGTCACCCCTTTCCAAAAGAAACTTAATCCCATCATTACACTATCTATTCTTAGAACTCGTGTCCTTCAAATTATACAGCATGGAATGCTTGTCCCCTTTAAACCAAATTGAATTCTTCATTTTAACTGCTAGTATATTTGCAGAAGGAAACTTCCTGTTCCTTTATATTTAGAAAGTCAAGTTAAGTAGAATGTCTTTATCAAAATCCAGATCAGTTTCCTCTTTTTTGCTCTAACAATTTTACTCTTGAGATTTAAAAAGAATTGAACCGCTATTATTCAGTGATGATTTTGCTTCTATAGCAATTTTCTTCACAGTTCTCACACCATTACCATGGGCTTCAGCTTTACATTCTTGGCACTAGACAACGCTGTTAGCTGAGCTGCCTTCTTAAAGAACTGGTGCACTTTATATACCGTTTTACATGCTTATTTATGACTAACTTCATGTTTGTGTTTCTTGTTCTATGTTTTACTTCTCTAATATTTGGAGACATTGGAAACAATAGCACAAACTGAAAGAAAACCATTGAAATTGCACGTCAACTTGCAGACAACATAACACATAAATACTGTCAACTGCAAATGCAGCTTGCTATATTGAACTTGGCACACGACTTCCTTGCCCACTGCGCAAGCCTCCCAGACCTGCACAAATAGCTGCTCCCAACTTTAGCTGCATTACATAAATCTTACATTGTAGTTAACTTCACTTTAATGGTGCCAAAAAAAATTTAATTTCACCAGCTCAATCATGTTTGTGAACTAACATTGACATCCACCAAAAGAAAAAGGAAAATTGCTAGCTTCCGTCACTAAACCATTATATCATAAGCGAAATGATTAGAGCCCTATTCCACAAAAGCAAATTGTAATGCATTTTGTTGTTACCTGTAGAAATGTGTTCCATAAAGGTTCCTTCCATAGTTTTATTTTAGATTTCCATACTTAAGAATTTTAAAGTGATTTTTCATTGTTTTGTACTGCATTAAGTTTAGTTCATGGGCTTGTAATTTTTATATATTTCTACCAGTGTATGCATAGACCCAAGATCACAGGTTTAATCCCAACCAGGGTCGATGAATTTTTTTTTTTTTTTCGGCATAAAATTTTTAAATATAGTTTCCTTTGGAAGGGAAGTAAAGCTATAGGTCCCTTGTAGACTTGTGGTATTTAAAAGAAACTCAAACCTGAATGAACAAAATTTATTGACTGGTTCATGCGATGTACTGAATGGGATGGTAATGAACTAAAATGTTAAAGAAAATCCTTAAATAATTCAGATTAATGAAT
Source organism: Metallyticus violacea (assembly GCA_030762175.1). Classification (NCBI taxonomy): domain Eukaryota; kingdom Metazoa; phylum Arthropoda; class Insecta; order Mantodea; family Metallyticidae; genus Metallyticus; species Metallyticus violacea. The sequence goes on along the minus strand of CM060846.1, from coordinate 96,313,970 downwards.
ACAAGTGTAGGAATATTGCCAACTTCAAATACTAGTGTAATTTTGAATGTCTTTTTAATAATTTTGGGAGTCAGTTGATCTAAATATTTTGTTTGGATAGTGTTTAACGCTCATTTTAAATACTGAGGCATCAAGGTTGTGGACACTGATAATACATGAGATGAAATGATAAACTTGGCAAGTTTTTTTTGTTTACATTTTATTTTAAAGGTAGAAAGCATTTTAGGCCTAGGTTTAGGGTACCTTCCCAGCATTTGTCATTTATGTGGACTGGGTAAACCTGGGGAAAAAACGTCAGGGAGAAGGGTCCTGGTGGGAATCGAACCCCAAACCACCCGCTTATGACTGCACCTTAACAACCTTGGCCAATTGTTGTGGAGATGAGCTTATATGTAACCCAGCAGCAGTGGAAGTGGTAAACTATATAATCTCATAGCTTAAGTCAGGATTGAGTTTTTGTTGACTTTCATTTATAGATCATCAAATCCAGCATTTCCATGTAGAGAAATAAGGCATTATAATGGTTGAGTAAATGTGATTTGTTTAGAAGGTGTCCTTATTTATTTCATCATGAAAAGATATTTCATTCATTCATGCTCAACAATTAAGCAAAAGAGTTTCAATTTAGTTCAAAAATTGTTTTTAATTTTTCTCCCCCCACTCTGTCTCTCTTTGCTATAAAGTACCAACAATCTCATTCCTCTTTAATCCAGCATGGCTGGAAGCTAGGAAAAAATTATAAACATCAGCATCCCCAGTGGCCCATAAAACCAACTTTATATGTGTGGAGGGGGACAAATTTGGCTGTAACAATGAAAATTATGTTCATAGACATTAGTTGTGATGTTAGCATATGTATATTCATTATGTTATTCCTTTTGTGGTACTGTTATTTACAAGGTAAGATATTCTCTTTATTATGGTAGAAGAGACATGCTTTTGCTATATTAGGGTGTCCCCTAAAATAGATCTGATTACATTGATAGACTAACTGAATATAGTCATAGTAAGACCATTAGTACATATCTTCAGTTATATAATTTAATGCTAGGATTATTAAATGGAAATAGTTAACTATAAGAAATAAAATTTAAATATAGATGTTAGACCAATCATACACATCTGTGTTAAAGCAGAAATTTATGTCTGAGACTGCACAACTAAGATGGTATGCAATGCTTGGATATTATTTGCTGTTTTGGCCCAAGCTTCCTTGTATTGTTTAGATTGAATGGCAATACCTTTGCTATCTGACCCAAGTTTCCTTTGGTAATTATTAGCAAAGTAGTGGAGATATCATTGCTATAGCTGATACCAGCCGACTCTCAGGGCTGCCTGTAGCGCATCCCATTTAAGCTCTTAACTTTCACTTTCCTGTATCTTAAAACCCAAGATTAACCTGTAAATTACTGAACATAACTGATGGGGGAATTCATCATATCTAGTATCATTTTGCTACTTTCAAAACAATTTATTTGTGTAATTCTAAATTTCTGTCTTTAGGTCTGCAGCCAGTGTTTTTCGCCAAACTACAGAAAATCAGCTTGATCATTTTGCTGCTATTTAAATGATGGGCAAGTTTAGAATTTTATAGCACTTGATTTGGTTATGTTTTAATTTCATTGTTTTACTTTTCAATTTCCATATAGCTTTATTTCTCTTGCAAATTACCTTTTGAGCTATATGCATTTTATCATGGTTAAATTTTGTAACACTTTGAACATTAAGCTTTGGTCCTTTCCCCCTGTACGAGATGGTATCCACAATATTTGGGACTGGTGCTGCCATCTCGGCAGTAGTTGCAGTAGAGTTGTGTACCGCTAGGTGACAACACTAGCACATCTGATTAATCGGTGTTTAAAGTTTCATGCAGCTGGGTAGATGTGTCGAGATTCTATAGTACTTTTCATGGTACTCTATGTGTAGTGTGTGTCGATTTTACGATGGATCCAAGATTAGAATAGTGAGTGTGCATCAAATTCTGTGCAAATATCGGATAAAATGCTACGATACTCTCGCAATGATTCAACAAGTATTTGGGGGACAAAGCATGAACCGTAAATGTGTGTTTGAGTGGCATGCTCTGTTCAGGGCCGGCCTTAAAGCTATTGATGCTCATACCGATAGGCTCGTGAGCTGCACAACGCCTGACATTGTTGCCAAAGTTCAACACGTCATTCGTGAGGATCGACCTCGAACCATTAAGACCTTGCTCATGAATTGGGAATTGGTTATAGGACATGCCAACGAATTTTAAATGATGAATTGGGCATGCGTCGTGTCGCCGCAAAATTTGTGCCAAGGATCCTGATTGCTGATCAGAAGGCACAGCGTGTTGAAGTTTGCACGGATCTTCGTCAGGCCGCAGCCAATGACCCCAACCTTCTTGTCTAGGGTCATCACCCGCGACGAGAACTGGATGTACGCTTATGACCCTGAAACAAAACAATCCTCCCAGTGTCGGAGCCCGAACTCACCAAGACCAAAAAAACGAGACAAGTGAAGAACAGAGTCAAGAGCATTCTCTTCGATTTCTGTGATACCAAGGGGATTGTGCACAAAATTCGTCCAACCAAATCAAACGGTGAATTCCACGTACTGCTGTAAGGGTTTGGGACGCTTCCGTGAAAATATGCGGAGGCGACGGCCCGAACTTTGGCGACAAGGGAACTGACTGTTACATCATTATAATGCGCCCTGTCACAATTCGTTTTTCACCAGGAGCTTTCTGACGAAAAACATGACGGTTGTTCCTCACCCACCGTACTTGCCTGATTTGGCACCTTGGGACTTCGCTCTATTCTCCAAACTGAAAATTAAGTTGAAAGTACATGGTTGGACACAATTGAGAGGATTCAAGAAGAAATTCTGTCTGTACTAGACATCCTCAAAGAACACGAATTCCATGATGCACTTGGAAAATGGCAGAATCACTGGGACTGGTGTATACTTGTGGAAGAGAACTACTTCGAGGGTGACGGCGGTCATTAGTCTCAAAGTAAGTTTTTGACCAAATGGCAGGAACAGTCCCAAATATTCTGGATACTGCCTTGTATAATTGCTTAAATGATCACTATTATTTTCTGATGATGCAAATACCATATCATTATTGCTTTCTGCAGCTCTCTTTCTCTTCTTTGGGCTGCCTTTGCATGGTGTTACGGGGAAATTATTGGCAGATTTTGTGTCTGTATGGAACCTTGCTTTAGTCTGAAAAAAAAGAATTACTAACACTTCAGGTATCATTTATATGGAGGTGGGGTTAATGTGCAGCTTATTGGAATTCCTCCATTTGCTATTTCATGGCAGTAATTAATGCTCTGAGTAATCAGCGGCCCACATTGACGGTGAAATTGGGGAGGAGGTGAAGATGGAGCATTGGCATAATGAATGGCAGAGGAAATCTAAAATGCTGAAGAAAAACTGCTATTCCACTTCATCTATCATAAATCCCTCTTATGGTTATTTGCATTGAGACCAGCCTACTACAATGATAGGCAATCTGTCTAATCACTCATCCACAGTACCACCTGATAACTTTTATGTTAATGCAGTTTATCTTGGATTGAAGAGTCTAGGATTTCTGAAATCAGTTAACAAATGGTCAAAACATATTTAGTATATATCATAGATGCTCTTTTATTGAACACATCTTGTTCAAAAGATCCAATGCTTTCATCTGAAAACACTTATAACTTATTTGAAACAGTGTGCTTTTTCTCAGGATAGGTTAGGTTTATTTAATCACCATTATATAAACACGATATCATATTCCTAATAAATTGAAACAAACCACAGGCTAGTTAAATAACATGCATGAGCAAGTCGATGTACTCTCAGAGTGGTCAAGCAGCTAGAGATGCTGTTGTTAATGTCGCCCACTATATCACAAAGATTACTATCTTAATTAAAATCTCGTTACTAGCAAAGAGTACATAGAAAAAAATGGTAAAAGGGATAATTTTAAGTTGATTCCAGTTGGGTGGAATGTTGAATACCTAAAGCAGTATTTTAATGGATGTATGGGGAAAAATAATAATTGAGCAAATTTTTTACAGCAAAATGGAAACTTATTCGCAGAAATTGAAATATAAATTTATTTTGCCACCTTTCACAAGATTGCATGTGTATGCATTTTGCTCATGCTGAGAGGCAGTTGTTTCATAATACGAGCTACTCTTGAGACATTGAACACATTGCAGCTGCAGAGTGTGATTTGGTTTATGCAGTCAAAGTACAAACCATTGGAAATTAATTGTGAGTAGTGTGCAGTGTATGGTGACGCATGCATGACATTTACAAATGAGTAACTGTTGTGCAAAGTTCAATGCAAAGCATGTATATGTCTTCGATGATCCCTGTTCTGGACGGTGTTGCGTATACCACACGTGAAGATATTGATACTGTGGAGACATTGGTTTAGGAGGACCAGCAGTGAACAATCTAAGCATAGTGGAGACTTGGGCTTTTCCATCATCTGTGAATAACTTGGGTATCACAAAGTTCAGCAAGATGGGTCCCCAGACAGCTCACGCTGCACATGGAGATTCATGTGCTGGAAACAAGTTCCTTAACCACAATGTTATCAAGGATGGATTTGGGTGTTTCATTACACCCCTAAATGAAAGCTACGAGTATGGTATGGAAATATGCAAATTTGCCCCGAACCAAAAAATTCAGGACAGCTGATTATGCAGAAAAGATTTTTATGGAACAGTCAAGGTGACATTGCAGTTAAAAGAGCAATTGTAAATATTATTGCATATTGTGCCATGCTGCATTACCTATGAGCTACTCTGTACCGTAAGCATCCAAAAAAAATCTTTGGAGAAGTTCATCATTCTCCATAAATGCAAAATGTCAATTCTCGGCATTCGGAAATTCTCAGGTACACTGTCCAGGCCTGTCCCCATCAGACTTTCATTCCCAACAAACCAGCAGCGATGCAAGTTGCAATATCTGTTGTCATGTTCACGTGTGTAGTCAAAAATTCTACTGCATGGGCAAATAGATGCTATGTGAAAAAGTAGAGTGGTGTTTCAAATGTATATTTCAGTTTTTGTGAATACATTTTAGTTTGGCTATAAAAAATTTATACTCAATTACATTTTGATTTTCCCACATATGAATGTATTTGTTTGGCTAAGCAACCCTAATCATTAAAGCAGAAAACATTACATAAAGATTAGTTCAATTTGCTTACTTATACATTTTTAATAACACTGGTTGATTGCATTGTTTTTGCTTTGGACTTTTTATATTTAATTAATAATAATTCATTTAATTATTAGTTAATTATATTTGCCAAATATTTCAAAGAATGATTGTTACTGAGGTGAAAAATGTCATATTCCGCAAGCAAGTTATATAACTTGGGCATTCAAGTGTACAATATTCATTCTTTTAACTATATCAAATTTTATTCACCTCAACTCTGCACTGTCTTTCAACCTGTTTTATATCTTATCTTCTCAATATAATTTAAAATACCCAGTTAAATACTTCTATTCTTGGTGTACTTTTACACATTTCTTCGGCTTTAACAGTTGTCTCTGCTTGTCTCAGAAACTTTCTGCCACATTATTTCAAGAACTGCCAGTAACAGCAGTATGTTAGAACATTCTTCGATTATTTATTTGCATAATGCAGCAGTTAAGCAGTAAATGCCAATTGGCAATTATCCCTATTGTGTATATGTAATTGTCCGTGGTGAAGTCGAAGTGAGGACTTTATGGTCTTTACTCGCCAGATAAAATAAATGTATATTAGGTTCACATACTGCGTGAAATTATTTTTACTTTAAGTAAAGCTCATAGTTTTTGTTGTTTTGAGCATCAAACATTATGTTAAAAAGTTAAGCAGGACAAAATAACACTATTTAAAGTACTGTTTCCAGATTATGTTATCTTCATATGTCAAAAAAAAAGTGCTAGCGATTAACAATTTAAACAGTTTCAGCCACAAAAGTCAAAATTATTACAAGATTTTAATAAAAATATTAAGTATCAGCAAATTTTTCAAGATCCCATTCCTGAAGTACAAAGTGTGGCAAACTTAGTGTATTGCCCCATTAACAATGAAAGTTAAACGTAAAGAAAAATTAAGATGTAACACTTTAACTTAGTAGTGTGTAGGCATTCAGAATGAAAGATGCAAGTGTGTGTATTAGCCAATCAAAAATAGGATCAAGAGAAGATCAACTAATAGATTATTGAAATGTCTGCTTCTGAGCAGAAGGCGATAATGTTTAGGCATATACAAAGTGCAGTAACTAATTTGCTTGGAGTAATATGAGCAAGGATAGCTTTCTTATAATCAATTAATCTCTGGTCCATTGACACCATTCTGTCCACAGAGCCACTGATCTTCAGCTCTCTCTTCCATAACTTGCCCTTACACGGAACGTGAAAATCCAGAAAGTTTTGCTTAGCTTAGTCACTCTTACCTCACAATTATTAGGCATTACAACAGTAGAGGGGTGGAGAAGTGTTGCTTTACAGTCCTCTGGTACATATGTTTTGGTGGGAATGTTTTCCTTGCACACATATTGAAATTCACTTGACTGAAAACATCCAGTTAATTCATTTGTTACATCTTTCTGAATTGTTGTCTAGGAGGGTCTCAAAATATATATTCTTTATTTAAGTTTAAAAACGAATATATGTTTTCTTTCCTAACAGGAAAGGGAACAATCTTATAGAGATGATACAATTTTGAGGAGATAAGAATTTCTAATTAATATACCAAAAAATGCCTAATGAATAAGTTTGGGGTAATATTACTTTTTGAAACTGAGAACAGGGTAAAGAAGGATAGTCCAATCCACGTAGCAGTTTTTGAGCTTCCCTTATCTTAATTTTCTGTATTGTTATTAACTGTACCATGCTGTGCATACCAATGCATCTAACAGAATTTCAAATGAGTGCTGACACGTACCTATTTGTGTAATTCTAATCTGATCATTTATCCCGTTAAATTTTCCATTTCCTCTTCTAATGCACTTTGTATAGTTATAGTTTTAGTTAATTTAATTAAACTATCTTTCAATGTAAGTTCATTTTTATTCATTCTTTGAACAGTAAGATTGAGCCTAAGGTCGATTTCATTACTGTCATTTCACCTTTTTGAGTATGCAATAATTTACGATGGTCTTTTTCTAGATTAGAAATGTGTTTTTCTGCATCAGACTAGATAACGTACCAAACAATATTCTGGCAATGCCTCCACTGAAATATAGAACTCCGCTTTTTCATCTGGACCTATTTTCCAAAAATGAATTTGGCGAATGTGTTAGGTATCCACCTCAGATCCTTCAGGTTATCTATATATTTGACTTTAGATTTCATGTATTGCAGGAATGTACCACAATCTATTAAATGATATTCTTTTGTTATTACTTCATTACAATATTCAACAACTGACCTTTGGTGATCTTTTGTGTTTCCACAAATTCCTTGTTGGCTCTAATAACTTCTTTCATTACATTAGATAGAAGGAAATGATTCCTACCTCATCAAAATAAATTCCTGTTTTTGACTGCAATGACTGTACCTCATGTGCTTCTATGTTTACTGGATTCAGCCACCAGCACACTATTACCAATGCCAAAGCCCATCTTCCATAAGTGCTCATACCTCCTTTCCTGAGAGGGAAGAAAAATAAGGTTTTAATTTATTTGAATGCACTTCCTGGTGCTTTCTTTTCCCCCCACTTCTTGAATAATTTCATTAGGTTTCTTTACCTTTTTAATTTCATATGAACCTTTCCATATGGGCTGTAACTTGTTTCTTTTCTCTGTCCTTAAAAGAACTAAATCTTTTCCCTTAAATTCAACATTATTGGCTTTGGTTCTTTCCTGTTGCTTTTCCTTAAACTTTTGTAGTCTTTTGTTAGCTAACTTGTGGCAATGTTGCATTTTTAATTTTAAATACATCAAACATAAAATTTGTCCCTTTATCTGTTTTTATACTGAATTCGGAATACCATACCAATATTACTTTGTTTGCAAAAGTCAGCAACTTCTACTCTCTGATTTTTCATAGGCACCACTATAATGTATTTACTTAGGTTACCTTAACATGTGAAAATATATTTATCATTTTCTGTTTGGGATCATTATCCTACCAGTGAAGATAAATTTTCATCCAAGTGTCTGTAATTTCTAGCTGTTGTTTTACTTAATGATTACTATCTTTATTAACTTGACAAATTTTGCATCTTTTTATATATTCTGTTATGTCCTGTTTTATCTTAGGCCAGTATGTGTATAATTTAATTCTTTCTAATGTTCTTAGTATCACTTGATGTCCTCCTAATGTGCAATCATGCATTTCTTTAATTTTATATCCTCTTCTATTTGTTCCGAGTCTACTTAGACTATTGCCATTACAATTCTTTTTACCAGCTTGATAATCAAATTCTGAAAGTAACAATGTCCATCTCATTAATCTTGAACTCTGGTTGTTTGCATTAAATGTCCTCTTTAATCCTCTTTGATCAATTATAACTTGAAATTTTCTTCCTAGGAAATAAGGTCTAAATGTTTACAAGCCCATACCTTTGCCAAAAATTCTTTTCCAACAGTACTGTAAATCACTTCTGCTTTATTAAGTTCTACTTGCATATGCTATGGGTCTAAATCTTCCACCAATTTTCCTTGATAGCTGCAATTGCTTACCTGCCCACCTCTGTTGTTACTATAAAAGGTTGTGAAAAAGCTGGATATCTCAATAAATGCCCTTGCATCAGTTTTTGTTTTAAGAATTCAAAACTAGTTTCCTCTGTTTTTGTCCATTTCCAATCTTTACCTTTCTTTAATAGATCTGTTAATGGTCTAGCTATAGGACTAAATTCATCCATAAATTTTCTATAATATCCTGCCAATCCTGAAAATGATTTATTATCCTTTGGGTTTCTTTGGAATGGGAAAATGTGATACTGCTTGAATTTTCCTATTATCAGGTTTTACTCCTTGTGCGTCACAATAAGTTCTAATTTAAAAAATTTGTAAATATCAGGCTCGATTTTAAGATTGTGCTTTCTTAACTGCTGAGAAACTTCTATTAATTTTGCATGGTGTTCCTCTAGTGTTTCGCCCATTACTAAAGTGCCATTCATGTAAGCAAAACATTGTCCCCTATTGATTTGCACAAAACTGCATTCAGCATTCGCTGAAATTTGTAGGTGCAGATTTTAAACCAAATGGCATTCTTTTATACTCAAAATTACATGGGGGTGTTTTAAAAGCTCTCTTACATTGACCCTGAGGTTCTATAGGAACTTGTAGGTATCTGCTAGAGCAATCTAACACTGAAAAATGTCTCGCTCTTCCACTTTTATCTAAAAGAAGTGAATAGCTATCACTATTGTTACTTCATTTATCTTTCTAAAGTATCTGCAAATGCACAATTTTGTTTCTCCAGATGCGTTTAACTTTTTAGGCGCTATAATTAATGGGATATTCCACGAAATATCACTGTATGTTATGACACCCTCGTCTAACATCTGAGTTATTTGCTGTTATATTTGTTCTCTCTCATAGATGCTGTCTTACTACTTAATTCATAACCTTATAATTTGAATATATTGCTAAACTGTGCAAATATTTCTTAATTTTTTTGACTTGCTCTCTTATGTCATCTAGCCTTAAATTTTCATGCAACAACTTTATTCTTTGTGCCGACTTAACATACAGTAGTGCTTCTAATCTCTTTAATCTGGTAAGGGTTTCCTTAACTTTGGAGATGATTGCACTAATAAAGTCTCATTAGAAGTATTCCATCAATAAGCAAACGAAAGTCCATCTCATTTTGTTAAACATGAAGCACGTATTAAATCTGACTGTAATACTTGTTTCTCAGTGTATCTAACCCATTTTTCCTTTTTGGAAATTGAGCTACAATTTCACTTTATGGTGGCACAATTATTTTCCAAAAGCCAATCTTGTCCTAAAATAACATCAACATGTCTAGGTAATTGCTCAACTATATAGCAATTAGCTTACACTGGGCTTATGCAACAATTCAAAGTTAAATCTCTTGTACCTTTTACTTTGTTTCCACTAATACCTTGTATTGCTTTTACCTTGGGCATTGGATCTAACAAGACTTGTTTGATCAGTGATACTTGGGCCCCTGAGTTCACAAGTACGATTCCTATGCCTCCCTTTAACTCACATACAATGTACGTTCATATGGCCCTAAATTGTGGTCAAGAGCATCCCCCTTAAACCCACCCATTGATAAACCCTTGCCATCAATGCCATGTGACAAATCCATGTCTCACACAAATGACTCCTTGCCATCAATCCCAGGTGACAAATCCATGTGACCCATAAATAACACTAAGTCATTTTTAACTGTTGATGAACCCTCGCCATCGCCCTCATGTTGGATGGGATGGGATGGGATTTTCCCATCTTGGAAACTACAGCCTAATATCTGAGCTGTCAGCTGCTGCCCAGACAGCTGTACTGCCTGTTTCTCTGTCTGTAATTATGTGCTTCATGGCCATGTCTCTTGCACTTACTACAATGCAGAACCTTATTGCAATTTCTTGCAATATGACCTTGTTTCTGACACTTGAAGCACACTATATTAGTCATATTTACTTCTCTTTTATTGTATGGTCCCTGCGGCTTCCTTTTTTCCTTTTTCCATTCCCTAAAGGTGAGCACCATTGTGTTCTTTGTTTATCTTTAAATTTTACCTTACTTTCCTCTTGTAGGGCAGTCGGTACTAATTGAGGTAAATAATTATCCTCCCCTTTAGCCTTTCCTATAAACATAATACATTCATCCTTTAAACCTGCAATGAACGTTTCTCTCAAAAATTCTGCTATTAACTGCAATCCTCCTTTAACAGTATCTTGAATTATCTCATATTTCAAGCTTCTCTAACCTACTCCTGACCTCCCTCCTGAGATCGACTGCCATGGAGTCTAGTCTTGATCCACACTGAGCTACTGTTTCATTACTACTTTGTTTTGATGTGAACGAAATGCCTGCATAAAATTCTAGAGTGCATCTGACTGAAAAACTCTCTTCTAAAATAGCTTTAATCTGTGCCCGTGATTCTCTTTCTGTCCTAGCAAAAGTTTCATCTTTTACATCACCTGTAATCTTTGATTCTATAAATTTTAAAAGTAACTCTTGCTTATTTGGGTGAACTATCTGAATTGCTGTCTCTACACCTTCAATAAATTCTGTCAATTGTTTTGGATTTCCATCAAAAGTGATTGGAATTGACTTTACTGCCTGGACCACAGAAATAAAATTATTCAGACTCAAAACTGTATACTTCGTCATGTGCCATAGTGGAAATACTGGAATAACCTTTACAGAACTATAGTGATTGTAGATGCACAATTCATGCTTACAGTGATGTCCTTTCAACTCCCCTTGGGGTAGAATACCCTCTTACAGTGCAGGCTGCCAGTGGCTGATCACCTGTGGCGTCACTTGAGCTCACACCTCAGGCTGCTGATATCGGCCGGCAACCATGGAGTTGATGTTGACAGTTAATGGTCAGGTACCATGGTACCGTGTGGATTTCTCTGGAGCATTGTTTCCTCTAGAAAGGCTTCGTCCATATCGGTACAGATCAAAGCACCACCAGCCAAATCAACTACCAAACTGCCAGGAAAATGTTTTCCTCTATCTGACCACTGCCATCAGGATGTTGGTTTGACAGAGTTCAAAGTATGTAATGTGTTAAAGTGCCAGAGCCAGCTACAACCAGCATGGACTCTGTTAGCAGTATCTCTCATCTCCTGCCCCTGTAATTTTAGGAGGCCTTTTTATACAATGGTGCCGCCCGAAGAAGGGGTGGCATTAGTTATTTTGTGCACATGAGGCAACCATAAGCCTCATGGACCTAATATCAATAAGTTTTATCACATTCATAAATCATTTGTTCATGTTCCATTCAAGGGACAAACGTTTCTTTTAGTAGCATCAGCTCAAGTGTTGGGAATATTTTCTAAGAAGTGTTTCAGATTGCGACATACATGTGTGCAACCAATTAGGTCACGTGACTGATATGTCAAACAATGTTTTAAGTTTAATACGTAATTTTTTTTTGCCTAGAGTCATAAGAAGGCTCTAGTGTTAATTGTTTGAGATCCTTTCTGGATTGCATCACCTCTCAAGATGCGTGCGTTTGTCATGTCCTCTTTAATATCTTCATTATTCTAGGTAGCATGTCCATACTCTCATTACATCTTACACAGTACTTGCTATCATATTCTCATCACACTGTTATATACTCCTACTTCTCATTACAATACTGTCACCAGGAAGGGCAGAATACAGGAAAGGAATTGTCAATAACGGTTGAAAATGTTTAAAAGGAGGAAATAATTTTTGCTGTAAAAATTGGTTACCAACGAAGTATAAGTGCTATACTGAGGGAATGGAGAGTAAATTTTGTGTCTGATCCATCATCATGTAAGGCTGTTTACGATGTAATTCACAAATTTGAAACTGAAGATTCTCTTTTAATGCACCTCATAGTGGGTGACTAGGACAGCATGGAGAGAGGAGAATCAACCCATTATCTGTTAAGTCTATTTCAAGAAAGTCCACAATACTATTAGTGGTAGAATTTCCAGCAATGTCACTTGGGTCAATCAAAAGGTTATTGCATCATCTGAAGTTTAAGGTGTACATTTCATTTCTTACACATGATTTGTTGGAAGATGATCCAGACAGGCAGCTACAGTTTTGTCAGATTGTGCTTGATCAGTATCAACTTAACTCTGATTTCTTTCAAAATATTGTATGGTCAAATGAGGCCACCTTTAAGTTATTGGGACATGTAAACCGACATTGTATTATTGATACATGGAAAACCATCATATTGTTTTGGAGCAATCTTAAATCATCCCTACATAAATATGTGGGGTGCAATGTCGACATGTGATGTAATTGGGCAGTATTCTGTTGACTGAAATCTTTATGGTAATAACAAATGGCTCTGCTTCAAGAGGTTATACCAGAAATTATCATGTATTTGGCAAACTTTTGACAACTCTACTTCCAGAATGATGGAGCTCCTGCGCATTATGCTACAGTTGCTTGGGCGTACATTGATAACATTTTCAATAGACAAGTGCTTGAATGTCTTGCAGCAGTTGAAATCCTCCATCATGATCCCCTGATCTTACTGTAATTGATTTCTTCCGTTGGAGTATGGCTAAAGACTAAGTGTATGGAAGGAAACCACTAACTTGTTGAAGAGCCGAGTGTTTACATTTAGAACACCTTCCATAATCTTGGCAACAACATTCAGCTGTGTTTGCATGTGTGTCAAAGTGTTTCAGGAAGACTCCAACTATGTGTTAATGCAGAAGGGAAACATTTTGAACATAAAAAGAAGTTAAATAACAGCTCATATAAGTGACATCCATGAATTTGTTGAAAACTACATAAACACCACTTAAGGTACATTTAGGAGCAACAGCATCAAAGGTGCACATATATGTTGTCCCTACTGTATCTCCTTGTAATTGTGATTCAACAGCAAAACCAATAAGTGGAGTAATTAAGGAAAACTATGGTGTTTCCCAGTAGAAAGAATGGGAAAGAAAGACTCATAGATTCCAGGATATGGCAAGCAAGGTTCCTAGCACAGGATGAATGCATAAACTCTTTTCTCAACAGGGACAGCCAGGCATACAGGAGGTGAAAGATAATCTCATATTGAAGCCTGAAGCTGAAAGGACAAGCACCTGAACAAAATTTAGTGTAGAAAGCACTTCAGTTCAGGGTTACTAAATTGTTCCATAAAATGATCAGGAAGGAATATCAGAGAAATATGAGCCATTAGGAAAATGAAATTAAAGTGTAAATTATACATAATACATACAATGACACAAGCAAAAAAAAAAACATTCATTAGTAACACAACATGGGTTAAATATATTTTAGTTTATTTGGAATATCTGTCCTGGTCTTCCATTAATGAAACATGAGCTTTGATCATTTTTACATAATTCAAAAGCCCTGGTGTTAAAGTTTTAAATTATTGTAAAGATCAAAAGAATCTTAAACAAGCCTGACGTGAACTTATCTCTAGCCTGACTATTAGGAAAAGCTAAAAACTTTCCTGCTGTTAGCTTAAAAATTACAAAACACAAGTTTATTGCATTTTTCTTTTTCCTACAAGTAAACATTTCACAAGATTAAAGCATGCATTAATTCTTTCTGGCATTTTAAGTACCAAACTGTTTTCTCTAGTTTTTTTACCTAAAAAGTGCACATTTTCTTGTGTGCTACATTTTTGCACCAATGCATACAAGTAAAGGCTAATTATGATGCAAAATTGTGTTTCAGTACTTCTTCAGTAAATAAAGCAGTTCTGCTAATATTACATTGATTTACCTGCTAGCATAGTGGCTTCCTTGGTGAATGCAACTTGTTAACTTAAACCTTTTATATGAACCGCAACAAGGTTAATATAAAAGGGTTAAGTTAACAAGTTGCATTCTCACATGCAAGCTTAAAGCTAACCTAACCTAGAGGTTGCATTTTCAGATAGATTGATATGAATCACATCCATAAAAGAAATATTTCCTTGGGTTAGGTGTTCACTTATAAGAACTGTCAAACTTAAGTAAATTAATTCTGCTGATTTCAAGTGACTAAAAATTTGCTAGAGATTTACATTTGCTTTCCACTTTGCTGTCCCAGTGAAGGAGTTTTGGGAGTAGGTAGGAGCAGCTTGGAGCTAGCTATATAAATAATGCACCTGAAGTAGACTTGGGGCAGTTTTACAGCTAGTGACTCCAGGATCAAGAAATAGTTCGACAACTTACAATACATATAAAATGAATTTCTTATTAGCTCTCTGGTAATTAGAGTTGCTCCTTAGTGCAAAATGACTTTTTTGATATACTTAAGTTGTTTAAATTCCATTTTTGGCACCATAAGACAAACAACTTTGAACTAGTTTTTAAATATAACTTATTACCATTTTCGAATTTAACAGCTTTTGTGCCTTAATTATGGAGCTGATGCATTTTTTCCAGATTGCACCACACTTTATGCCTAAGTTCACATATGCACAGGTGAAGGTGAATTTGGCAAAATTGTATTAATTGCAAGGTTCAACAAATTAGAAAGTGAACAATTCAGTGGAAAAGACTTAAAAAGTTTTTGAAAGGGCACATTTTGTTAAGAGATGCAAAGCTTCTATTAAAGATTAATACGCATAAGCTTAGTCATGTGATGAATAAATATATACTGCTACATACTCTCATATTTTTACTTGATGCTCCTCTTAAACAGTCTACCGTTCACTGATGTGGGACCCGTAGAGAACTAAATTGCATAATTGTTACTGCATAGTTGGAATTTAAGTTTAAAGATTTAGATGAGCCTGTAAATGTTGACAATCACTTTCACTGCAGCAGGGTAATCAGCATATGTGCTGCTGACACAGGTGACTAAGGTCACTAAGGCATGAACTCGTGTACAGAAGGTCTGCAGTTTGAATCCCACTATTATCATTCTCCCTTACTGAGATTTTTGCTGAGTTTTCCTCAGTCATCATTGACAAATGCCAAAAGTGTACCTGAGCTGAGGCCAGGAATATGTCCTTATCAAAATAACTTTCCCAGTATCTTATTACGCATTTCATCTCTTAAACTTTCGGAGTTATTTTCATTTCTACTACTTATAAACATGGAGAGATGATATACATCCTCTTTTTATGGTAGCATCATTACTACCATATCAGAAAGTGTAGAAAAAAAATAGGGTTATTAAAGCATTATGAGTACTTCATAATGAAAGCTGCTCTTCCCCTGTCCTATCAGGATCAATATCCATGTAGTATTGAAAATTTTCTAAAGGTATTCACAAATAAAGCATAAATGATCATATAATTAATTATACATGTATAGGCACAAAATAAAAATTTGTAAAACTAACTAATTGGGTTTAGATTTGTGCATAAAAATCAAAATAATTTACTGTGTATTTTAAATTGCTTTCCTAGTTCTCCATTCTCTCTCTGGATGAAAGAGATTTCCATTTTGGAAGAGGTATGGGAAGTGGGTAATTTATTAACAGCTTTTAATAATTTCTCATAATGCAATGAAATATATATCACACACACGAGACTGAGTGAAGGAGTATTGATTTTTTTTTTTTTTTTTTTTTTTTTTTTTTAAAGCCACCTGTTAAGCCATCAACGATGAGATGGTTCACAGTCTGTGCTTGCCTTCTACCATGTGATCAGTAATGCTTTCCCCTACAGCACTAATTACACAGACCCAGCAAACGAGCAGCATGCTTGCCCATAGACAAATTAATTCAGGTGAAAACAAAACTGGTTGCATGGTATAAATTAACTTCTTACTTGCAATGTAAAATTAGCTGTATGGATAAGAACAGAGCCATTCTGAAAATATGCCATTTCAAAAGCAATTATAGCTAGATCTGTTATACAACAATGTTAAAGGTTGTGGTATGTGATAGGTACAGCACCTGTTATAATAATGATTCAAGGAAAAATAAAGAAAATAATTTTGGTTTGTGTTCTAATTACTAACATTTTCCAATTCCTGCTCTAGTTGACTAGTTAGCTAGATGCATTGCTGACAATGCATTTGGTGCTAGTTGATTTGGTGTTTACAGTTTTACCATAATGGCTTATTTTTTCTCTTTTTATTATTTTACCCCATGCTTTCAATGGATTAATTATTTTAATAATTCTTGATTTTGTAAATTTTTTAATGGAATATAATACATTTTCAAATGTCTGTTTGCTGAAGGCATTGCATTAAAATAAGAAGCTAATTACTTTCTTAATCAGCGATGAGTTGATTTAATACTCTTATGCTCCACTTACCATTGAATTATATAGAACATATTTTAGAGGCCCTTGGCAGCATCATCAGCTGTGAGTCTACTGCAAGATTCACAAATGGTTTGATGAGTTTTGTGTAATTCCATCGAAACATCAACGAATCTGGCAGTTATGCACAGCTGATGCTGCAGGCAAGGGCCTGTGACACATGTTCTGTATAATTCGATTCTGTAAGTGTAGCATAAGCGAATTAAGAATATATTAGTTGCTTCACTGTATAAGTTCCAAAACAAAATTAGTTTTTAATTTAAGCTGCTTGCTTATGAAAATTAAAATGTCAATTAATTTGAATAGTATTACACTGCAATGTTGTGGTTTATATGTGGACTGCCTTCTCATATGTGTGGTTTTAACAAAGTTTTGTACCATTCTTTTGCTATTTATTCTGTGAACAAGCATATTGATATGGTCCTTATCTATAGAAGGATGCATAGCGGGCTCGCCTGTATTACGAGAGCTCTCCACATATACAACAGCTGCAATTACTTTCTGGAGTGTTGTAGATGTCTGCATACAACAGCATCATTTGCAAGAGTGTGTTCTGCTAAGACATGCCAGTAATACAGATGTTAATGAAGAGGCTCTTTTGAATGATTCTGTTAATAATCTTCATACTAATATATTGACAGTTGTGCAAGACGTGAACCAATTTTCTATGATGCAAATACTGCATGCTAATAAGTTTCATTTCTATCATTCATACTTCTACCAAGGACTCCAAAAGAGATTCTGGGTGCACTTCTGTAAATGGATGCTAGGCAAGTGGAAAATAATAGGGGTTTGTAGCTAGAATACTGTTTTCTGAAGAATCAAGATTCATAACAGTGGAACCATAAGTTGCCATATATTAGAGGTTATCAACACTATTGTATGTTGATAACCCCTACTGGGTAAGGGAGACAGCATTCCAAGTTCAGTGGGGCATAAATGTCTGGTGTGGAATCTGGAGCGACCACCTTATTCGCCCTTTTTTCTTGAGAGGCATCTAACAGAAGCATGTAACCTGTATTTAATCTGCAATGAGCTCCCACTGTTGCTAGAGGATGGACACCCCTTGACAGAAAAAAAAATGACTTGTCTCCAGATTTTATGCATCGATCAGAGAACTTAAGAGACATTCATAAACACTGTATTCACAATGCACATACAGCTATAAAAGGTAATCACAAACTAACTTTTTTTTTTTTAATACAAATAACTAATTAAATACGTGAACAGGTGTGTTTATCTTCTAATGTGAAAACATAAATTAATATCTCATGGACACTCAGCTGCCCTGAATCTTCAGGGCATACATGATATCAGATTTCTATATTAGTGTGGTTGCAAGGCTACACCATTCCGGGCTTATTGAATTTGTTTTTGCACGTGCGGAGAATGTGTGTTCAGCATATTGCATATGGATAAAACAAACACTGAAGGAAATATTTTATTTATATATATATATATATATATATATATATATATATATATGTGTTAACACTAAAGCTTGCTGTTTATGGGAAACAATATTATAAAACTTATTTATGTGGAACAAGATTTAAGAAAAGTGCTTTGTGCTGGGAAGTTAACCTGTGCTCTTAACCATAGCATCAGTGCATACATTACCACAGAGCTAACAGAACACATATACTGGTCGGTGTCTTTAGTAATGCATGCCATATAACACAACTACTGCAGTGGCTACACAGTATACTTGTATATGTTGGGAACCTTGCACTGTAATGAGTAGAACATAGAACAATTTTGCATTAAAGAGATGGCCTTTTTGTGTGTGTGTGTACCATTTTAGGACAGGAACCATGTGGTCTTAATATGATGGAGCTCTCCCGCACAGGTCAATGTTAGTCTGCAACCATTTAAATGTGACACATCATGATAGAAAGACAAGGACCATTTCCCTGGCCAGCCAACCCCCAGATCTAACATCTCAAGACTTCTTCCTCTGGGATATTTAAAGCGAGCTTATTCTTAGGAGCCAGAAGATCCCAAGATCCTTCACCAATGTATTACATAGGCTTGCAGATCTATTAAACCTGCTATGTTACAATGGCATATTGTGCATTAACTAAACAGGTCATCTCAAGTACCTGCTTTGTTAGAGAATTTCTGTTTGGGTATTTTTGTTTACACCTACTAGCAACTGTGATCTAGTTGAACTTTGTTAAGCAAAACAGCCCTTTCAGGGCTACAGTAACATTCCAACACTAAAAATAAGTACAGAAGATAATAGTGTCCTAGATTGTCTTGGATCACTTCATAACCCTTTCCGTTAAAACCTTTACCCACTTGTATTCTATCAATAATAGAGAATTAAATGCAAAATAAAATACAATTAAAAAGTGACTAATTTAACATTAAAAATATTCACAATGGTTAACATGTTTTAAATTACGACAATTTATTAATATTAAAATGGGCAAAAAAGTTAATTTGCACAGTTGGCCCGTGCTGCCTTTTCAACAGTTATTCTGCTACTCACGTGCCATTCCATCTTAGCAATGTAATAGGTTCAGAGAGAGCACATGCAAATAAAGGTACATACAAACTATGTGGACTTTCCTGCTGTGCATACACTTCACTGGCACCAATTGGTTTTTTACTATCGAATTAATGAACAATACTATAATATCTGCTGTAGTATTAGTTCTTCTGCTAAATGTATAACCAAGGATATGCATGTTTGCTTGTCATAGGAACTGGATTTTTTCATATTGGACTACATATTATGGTTTGCATAAAACTAAAAAATAAGGGGTGACTAACTCAAGCAGTGTGTGCCTGTTTGTTCATGCACGAGACAGATTTAAAAAGTAAATGCAACTAGCAGTCAAAATTCAGAATATTGTATTGTTGTACTACACATTTAAACAACAGATGTCTATACCCTTCATTCTGCTGGAAGAACAAGCATGCAAGGCATCTTGGAAAATGTGATATTAATGACCATAACAAGATAGCAGTGCTCTTTCAATTGTGCAAGAGCAAGGAGCATTAAGCAATTATTCTCCTTGGAGGCCGGGGGGTGGTGAGGGTGAAAAACCAACTGATATTAATTTAAGAATGAAGAGCCAATATATATATATTCCTGTGCGTAAATTAAGCAGGTTTATGAGTGGCACAGAAAGTTAAAAGTGGAGTGTCAAATGCGAGCAATACAGCTTGTTCTGGTGACTGCATACTACGATTGTACCAGGCATTGCTGTAGAGTTGAAGTGGCTCTATGCACCATATTTGATGATACATGAGATGATATGATATAGTGGTAAAGGATTTATTTTTAAGGAAGGAATCGTTCCATGCCTAAGTTTAGGGTACCTCCTCTGCATTTGCCATTTATGAGGACTGAGAAAACCCTCAGACAGGGAGGAAGGTCCTGGCAGTATTTGAACCCAGACCTCCTGCTCATGAGTCCGTGGCGGTGAGACCAAGCAAGTCAACAGAGAGTGGCGGCATTCATCATTGCCAAAACGAAAATCTTTGGTACAGCTGTGTTAAACAGTGAAGTAGTCTTTTGGAACTCCGAAGGTCCAATCATGGAATGTTACATGTTCAGTGAATCTAACGTTGACAGCGAGTTACATTGTGTTCTGCTTGAGAACCATTTGAAACCTATAATGTTGAAATTTTGAGGTTTGCTCCCAACTGGTATACTCTTACACCATGAAAATGCAGACCACCCATAGCTGCTGCAATAGCAAAAAAAAAATCGCTGATTTTTATTTTGAGTGTATACCACCATGCAGCTATTCTCAAATATATATTTTATGAATAAACAGAGTATAAGGTATTTTTACCATCCGTGTGTGTGTGTGCCAAAAAAAATATACACAGTTAAAGAAAGAAAAAACTGTGTTAACATAACAAAACTGAATTCACACAAACAGAAAATGATGAGCACCAATTATTAGACTTTTATACTTACAACAATTGCTCAAACTGCCCACCATTGACATCAATACATTGATGAGTATGTGAGTGAAAGTGTCCTCAGCGATTGCAGCACATGTGGTTTCAATTGCTTCATGAAGTGCTGCCAGTGTAGCTGATTTTCTACAGTATACAACATCCTTAAAATTTCCCCATGAGGGGGGGGGGGACAGTTAGTTCCAGAAAACACAGTGGAAACTCAATTGGACCTATCCGTCTGATTTTATCTAGTGCCTTGGAAGAGTGTCATTCCAAACCATAGCCGAGGACGCGGGGCTTGTTGCTGTGGGACGTCTCCCAGACCTGCCCTTGTGAGCATCGCATACGGTATCATGAATCTCAAATTTGTCTCAAATGCATGCAAATGTTACTTGCGCAGTTCTATTCTGAACCCATGACACAATTGCCTTTGAACTTTCAACAACATTCTCAGTTTTCCAATACCACTTCAGAATTGCTTTCAGCTCAATCAATAATCTTGTCTCCATTTTGTTGTAGCAACACTATCATAATGTATGTGAATCACATTGTTTACATAACATCCTACACATTTCTGTTTCGGTCCAACTTTAGATATCAACTGTGAAAGTGTGTATACATTTTTTGGCACCCTTTGCACGCGCGCAGGAGTGTGTGTGTGTATATATATATATATTTATTTTAGCAGGAATATTGAACGAATATTCTTTTTTTTTCTTTCTTTTTTTCTTTTCTTTTCTTTTTTTTTTTCTTTTCTTTTTTTTTTTTTTTTTTTCTTTTTTACACTTAGCTACATAAACTGCTGCAGAAAATTTAACAAAAAAATCATTTTGGTGTCTTCAAAGGCCCCAAGTGCCCATTGCTGTTCATTCCTGCATAGAACTGAATAACTGTGAGAAAATAATTTTATGTTCTACAGAGGGTGCCAAAAAAAAGTGTACACACTTCAAACAAAGAAAAACTGTGTTTACATAACAAAACTGAATTCACACAAACAGAAAATGATGAGCATTGACCATCTTGGATTTTTACAGTTACAACAGTTGCTCAAAATATCGATAACACTTCTGCATACGAAGGTCTCATCCTCTTGCACCATGTTCTGAAACTATTCTCAGTACTGCATTCTTCGATCAGAGTCCTCTTCATTTATTGTATGCAAAAGTCTTGGGATGAAAACTTTCATCTTTGCTGTTTTAATAATATGACATTCACTGGTTCTGCTAATCCCATTCTCAGGTGCACATTGCTTTGTAGATTTCTGAGGTGGGTGCTCAAAACTTTCCGAAACCATAGCCGAGGACACGGGGCTTGTTGCTGTGTGAGGTTTCCCAGATATGCCCTTGTGAATGTCACATATGTTACCATGAGTCTCAAATTTGTCTGGAATGTGTACAATTGTTACACTCCCATAGTGGTTCTGTTCTGTACACACATTTTTATTGCCTTTGAACTTCAACATTCTTGTTTTCCAATACTACTTCAAAATTGCTTTCAGCTGTTCAAATGATCATTTTGTTGTAGCAATGCTTGCATAATGTAATGTGAATCACATCTGTTTATAGAATATCATACGATAATCTTGGCTTCATTTGTTCATTGTTGATTTACCTGTCACATAGCAATGCTATCATAATGTGAGTCACGCGTGTTTACAGAACATCGTAATATACATTGCTGTTGTTTTTCGGTCTAACTTTGAATATATTAGATATCCACTGTGAAAGAGTGTATATATTTTTTTGGCACCCTCTGTATTTTCACATCATAATCTTATAAAATCATTTCACAAAAAGAGATGTTATGAAGCTTTAGCTTATTACATGCATTAATTGTGGAAATATAAACTAAAATAGATGCTTGAGGTCTTTAAAGACCCCATGTGCCCATCTGGTGGGTGGTTATTTGAATTTCATTTACTAAAGCTGTAACATTCTAACACTTATTTGCATAGACTTTGAACAAACATGTACATTAATAATGTTTGTAGAAGTGTATTTAATTATTACAATACAGATCATTAAGGAAAGAAATGGGATTATCTCAATTGATACAAATTGCTGATAGTTTTCTAATTAGCAAAAAATTCTAAGAAAGGAATAAACTCCAATGATACAAATTACTAATATCTTTTTAATTTGCAAAAAATTCGAAGCAGAATAATCATTGCAAATCTTCCACAGTTCTTCACAATTTTTTGCCTCCTTTTAATTTCAAGTACAGTATTTCAAGTTACAAGCCAGCAGAATGCAGCTGCATGCTGGGAGAAACACTCAGGTGGCCAATAACTCAGATAGCCTCACTATATGGGGAAACCACAGATTTAGTCTTAAAACACATTATTTTCATCTGAAATACAGTTTCTCAAACACTTTTATGCATTTTCATTGTAGAAGAATAATTGTTTATATGCATATGTCAGTTCAGCATGTCTATTTGAAATTCGTACAAATATTTATTATAGATACATCCTTCACTTTGTATTGGTATAAATAATTTAGCTGCATTTGATATTGAGCGTGTACACAATGACTTGATTTACTGTCCAAAATTTTGAGATTTGTGAATAAAGCAACATTTTTAGAATCTGTACATACGTACAGAGTTAGCAACATTGGAGAAAATCTATATTTATCAATACACAGACAGATTAATGAGCTGTAAAACTACTTGGAAGGCAAACAAACTTCACATTTATCACACCTCCACCAGAGCAGAATGCACATCCCGAAAGGATAAATTATCCAGCAGTTGACTGTTAGCTGATGATGCAGACAATTCTCTGTGAAACATCTAATAAATTTAAACAGTAATGGAGCCAGTAAGAATGTAGTTTGTCTCAATCATACAATGATTTTAATTAGTTGGCTTCTTCTCTACCAACACACCTCATTATGATAGAGTGAACTCTGTATCTACAATCTATCTCTCAAGAATCCCTTAAACTGGAGATGACTGAGCTGGTGTAGGTGTTCTTACTACCACATTTATTACAGATCAAGCTTCTTAATTTTAGTACAGATATTTTGCTGGTAAATAATGTAGTGAATAGGGGTAATGATCAGTTCAAAACCATCCATTTTATTTAGTACACACCCAGTCACTCCAATGTCCTTTCCTATCTGGAGACCACCAGTTGTCATACAGATTTCCCAAGGAAGATAGAATTTCTTAAATTATTTTCCAGGGCAGTAAATGTGCCCTGCTCTATTGTTCCAGCATGGCATTAATATTTATAACATGTACTTTAACTACAGGGTTTTCATTCATGCTGCTAATACATATCACTAATTAAGAAATGTCAAGTATCTGTACTTTACGAAGATATGGTGAATGAGTTATAAATTCCTAACTGCATGCAGTTAATTATACCTAAAGGCCATCCTTAAATCCTGAATTCACCTCACCACTGTTCTATTAGGTAGATGTACAGCTTCCAATTGTATTTGCTGTGGACAAAGTTCATTCACCATTAAGCATCACTAGATGAATTCCGTTCAGTAAATGCTTTGATCTGTCACAATTAGACATTAAATTCTGCAATTATTTTTGTAGCTGATTCACTCTGTGCATGATCTTATTGCTGGTAATTTACAACAATTAACCTGTAAAAAGTGGGTACCTAAATAATGCTCAGTTAAATTGTAATACAAATTTCATTTATAAAACCTCAATCCTGAATTTTTATAGTCTAAGAATCCCTCCATTTTTAACCTGTTCTATTAACTGCTGACTTTCCTCACAAGCATATGTAGTTTTCAGAAACATGTGAACAAATAATGCCTAAACTTGCAACTATCTTGTGGCACATTAGACACTTCACCACACACTCATACCCTGTATGAAAAAGAATTACTTTTCCCTTAAGATATTAAAAATGATGTGAGGATTGGCTGCTTTACTTGAGAGTTTTTTTGTTCCTGCTGATTTGCCATCCTGAGCATCATTGAACTGCTGTGCATGGTCATGTGAGAGCAAGTGCTCTCATATGACAATCTTTTATTAGTTGCCTATCCTGAAATATATGGTGATTATTACAAACTATTATGGAAATAAATCCTAAATCACAAGTCTTTATATTTTCTCATATTGTATCTTTTCTTCAGTTTTAACATATGTAATTTGGATGTGTTATCTAATGTGTTACAAATTTTAAAGCCACATTTTTTAAAACTTATGTTCATCCAAAAGTGTCATAAGACAAGTGATGGATAAGTAATCCTAAAATCCTTTATATGTACACAATTTATTCCACAATAAAATAATCAACATCAAAGTGAAAGGTATAATGTAAAATACTTTTCTCTGGTTTATTTACTAAAAATCAGTTTCTCCTTCAAGTTGCACTTATAAAAATAATAACAAAAATCCTAGTTCTTTGATGTTTTTGCCATCAAATTACTAGACAAGTGCTTTTTCACTTGCTGAGGAAATTAATGCTGTGCAGGTCAGATTAAAATATTACTACTACTAAATAACTTGCATTTGAACAATTAAGAACTAACTTCTTGTGCTTCTTTACCATTTCCTTGTGAATAACTTTGTTTTTAAACATAATTTGCAACATTACTGTAAAAGAAAATGATGTGACAAACATGAATTGCAACACTTAAATTTTTAATATACTTTCAGGTATTGGAATGGATTCCTCCGTAACTCCACTGAGGCATGGCGGGCTATCTTTAGTCCAGACAACTGATTTCTTTTACCCACTTGTTGATGATCCCTACATGATGGGTAAGAACTTTACATTTACATTGTTGGACAGATATGTGATATGTACTTGCTAACATTGTGCTGCACTGATAACTTCAATCGAGGATGGTGATGATGAATCAAATAATGAAGTGATTGACAAAAAGAGTAATGAATTTGTCTACCATATGTTTCACATCTGGTTGTTGGGATTAAACCCAGAAAGATCTAGAGCGAGAGTAGAATGCTACCAAGGTACCCCTATAGGAATTATTAAGTGCATATAGACATCAAGTCATTGGTCTGTGAAACTACAATAACCATTTAATTAAAATGTTAATTGGAACTTGCCCAGTAAAGCCAATCATGTAATTGATATTATTGTATGATTTAGTTGAACTATATATTCTTAATGCTTCTCTTACTTATAATATATAGAACTGGTTTCAAGAACATTCATTCTCATCATCTTGGCTAAAATTCAACTGTCGGATAATGCGTTAAGCTTTGAGAATGTGTATTCAGCTCTGGTGGTAGTGTGATAAATTTTTAGTTTATGTTTAGATCCCTGGCAGTGTCGAAGTTCATTAGACTGTCTTTGTATTTGTAGATTTTCTCCCCAGTTACTAGTTCTGTAGGTCGTTGTACTGATTTGATTAATTTTTACTTTATTCACTATGTCGTGATTTTCTGTCCAAAAACGATAAGCTACTGCTGATTTCTCTATTTGCTTGTACTTTATGTTCCTGAAATTGTTCCTTTAACTGTGTTGTCTACGTTTCTCTTTGTTTTTCCAATGTCAAACTTTTCACATTCTGCGCAATTTATTTTGTAAGTACTTGCTTTTATCTTTTGTGGAATACTGTCATTAACATTTTCTATCAATAGATTAGGCACATGGTTAAAGGAACATTAAGTACAAGCAAATGGAGAAACCAACAGTAGCATATCATTTTTTTAAAAAAAAAAAAAAAAAATCCACGACATAGTGAATAAAGCAAAATTATTAAAATCAGTACATGGACCTACAGAACTAGCAACTAGGAAGAAAAACTAAATCTACAAATAGAAAGACAGTCTAATGAATTTGAACACTGCCAGGGATGAAAACATAAACTACAAGTTTATGACACTGCCACCAGAGCTGAATACATATTCCCAAAGCTTAACAAATTATCCAATAGTTGAATTTTAGCCAAAATGATGATGTAAGCTAAATGTTTTCAAATCCGGTTTTATATATTATGACCAGTAACCGAAGCATTAAGAGTATGTGTTCACCAAATCGTACAATAATGTAATAGCCATGTCTAATTCTGTTATCTCTTTGCATGAAGTGCTATTACAAACCTGTTAAACAAGTTGCTTTTGGAATTGTCTGTTCCTGAATTAACATAGCATTATTTTAAATCCACACCACTATTTGCATATTCAAAATTTGGGTTGCACATCAACTAATGAGTTTTCTTTTATCATTGCTTTTTTTAATGCTGAGGCAGGCCTAAGTTTAGGGTACCTCCCCGGCATTTGCCATTTATGAAGACTGAGGAAAACCTTGGAGAGGACGGCCCTGGCAGGATTTGAACCTCAGACCTCACGCTCACAAGCCTGCACCTTAAAGACTCTGCCACCTGTGGCAGTGGGATAATGCATTAACACACGCATTTTTCTTGTCAAATTTTAGGTTCTTAGTTAATAGGTGAATAGTTCTTAGTTTTAATGAATTTTAATGAATTTTTATTATAGTTTAGGTACTGTTACATTTTCACAATTATATTATTTGTTTCTAAGATTTGTTTTACGATCAAGTTTTATATATGCATTGTTATTGAATTGTAATCAGTTCACTGCACACCAAACGTTGTCATTTTACTAAATGCTGAACTGTTCTCCATCCAGAATTAGGAAGCTACTGTACATCAAGTTTCATAGACTAAATCGTGGATTATTAATTGATCTTATTCCTTCAGCTTAACTCTGCAACTATAATGTATTTGTTGGGTTGGTGAACTATGCTAAAATTAATAAATTTTCTCCAAGGATGAGGGAAGGGAGCATCTATATCCATGTAGTGTTCATCTATGCAAGTGAATATGTTCAAGACTTTGGTGCTGAAGTTATCGCTGGACCTGGGAATGCCATTTACTAACTTCTGTCAAGTTCTCTCTGATCTTGCTGTGGTTTACATACATTGAACTCATTTAGGAGAATGTTAGGTAGGTTTGCAGTTATATGTGAGAGAATATGAAAACTGTAGAATAGGATAAGCCATTTTCAAGGTTACTGGAGAGTGCAAGAAGTGAACATATCTTCACGAAAGTACCTTTGACTTGCAAAATAACTTGCATATAAAATTATTAGCATTATTTTTCTTGTGATAAGTGTGCTGGCATGTATAAGTCTGAAGAAGTGAATTTGAACATAGTTTCATGTGATGTTGCATGAATGAATAGAATGTAAGGCTTCTTGATAAACTTCTTACATCCAGAAATATCCAATTTCAGACTTTTAATGGGTCACTCAGTTGTCTTTCATATTGTGCCAAAATAACATTCTACTTGCCCATTACACTGCAAATTAAATGGTATAGTTCAACTCGGGACAACTATACTGAAGTCCTAGTTTCTATTGGTATGAAGCTTATCAGAGTGAATATTGGTAAATGTACCAAACAGAGAGAAAAGTCCCTTGCATTTTGAAGTAACAGTGTGCTGGTAGTCATCTTAAGGGAGGGCAAATAGAGCCAAGAATATGCATCAATGAAAATAAATAGATAATGGTTTCTAGAAGTTGATGTTAAAAGACCCTTGTAGCCCATTTTGATTTACTTGAAAGTTTGAGTACATTTCATAAGGTTGTCTTCATGATTGTGAAAATGAGGCTTAACTTCAGAGCGAATACAAAATGTTACTTTACTAACCTCAAGTGAAAAGCAAAAGTTAATATGTACCCAATGGCAGAATGTCCCTCCAGGATGACAAAATGCTTCATGCAGTGAGCAAAACTGAGAAGTTTTCTCTAACTGCAAAACATATCTGTGATGAAGCATCTGCTATTGTATTCTTTCTGGTAAGTATGTTATATCATGCATTTAGCTGGACAGTTCTAACCTCCACCTCATAATTTTTTCATTCTTAATTTTACCTGGATAATGCTAGGTTACAAATGAAAACTTTTTTCTGCAGTGCGATTAAAAATAGATGACTTTTACTAATTTCAGTGTGCAGAATTCAAAAATACATTCCATTTTTCTGTAGTAAATCTTGTTTTACTAATATCCCAATGTTCAATGAAAATATAATTGTAAAATTTGCAAAAATATTACACTCATATACAAGTTTTAAAGAAAATAAAGAAGAACAGCAGCATGAAAGTGTTCCTCGAGAATGTATGGTAGTTATCTTTTATACCCCTTTTTCTTTTCCCATGGAACTGCAGTGTACATGATTTTCTCAAGTGTTCTCTGGTAGGTTCTTCATGTCAAGACACCAGCAGTAATCGGCCATCATATCTACGTCCCAACATCCCTGCTAACACCTTGCTCTTCACTGACAACTCCTAAATTCAATGGGAAGTAATCAAGATGTGACTTAAGGAAATGAAGCTTCAAACTCGTATTACAGCCCAGCAGTCTGAAATTTTCCAGCATATTTCTGACAATTTCTTTGTATTGATGGTCTTTCACATTGCTCAGAAATTTCTTAACAACCTCACTGAATCCATTCCATGCATCTTTCAATTTCATTCATATAGCTGGTACAATTAACATGTTTCATGAATTACTTTATCTGCGGTCCATCAAATACTCCCTCTCTGATTTTAGCCTGTAACAATAATGGAAAATTTGTGCAAAAGTACTGGAAGCAAGGGCTCCTTTTCTCAAGTTCTTTCAGGATTTGTTTCATCTTGCCAAGTTTTATATGTAATGGAGGGAGTAGAATTTTTTTAGATCAATAAGAGGCGTGTTGGTAAGATTTTTTGATCCAGGTTACATTTGCTGACTCTCAGGCCATTGGTCAGTTTTCCAATGTTTTCCTTGCCCTGCTATCCCATTTGTGAGGAAAACAAGGGAAATTTGTGTATCCTCCCTTCAGAGTTTCATATGACTCTCTTAAGTTTGTAGAATGTGCAAGCGGTATTGAAGCTAACTTGTTACCATTTTGAAGTAACACTGCCTTAAGACTTCGTTTGGAACAATCAATAAAAAGACACCAGTTACTTGGCTCATATCCTTCCCTGCCTAACTGATAAATAAGATTACGTACATAACACAAGTTGATTTTCTGCGTAGGGCTTGTGAAACTGTATTTTGTGATTCCTATATCTCAAAAAATATAATACCAGGTGAATACAAATTGTTCTCCTGTAGTCTTGAGCCCAGTAATTCACTTTTTTGTTTTGCGACACCTACATCCTGCACTAAATCATTTAACTGGATGTGATTAAACTGTTGTGGTGAATTGTCAAATCCTTCTGAGTCAGGCACCAACTCATGTTGGAAGTCACGGAGCTGCTTTCAGATTTCATTAAAATTGAGATCTCTGGTGGTGTAGGTATGGGTAGTTCGGGTCCATGAGGAATAGACTTTGTGGCCAAGTTGAGATATGGATATTTAATTCCTGCACTATTTTCATTTTTATTATAGCCGGGAACTTTACACGTGCAAAAGTAGCAATCGCCATGGTGATTCTGCTGCTCTCTCAGCTCTCTCCATCATTGGTTTGGCAAATGGCATTGCCTTCTGTTTTCCTTCATGGTAATAACATAATCCCTCAACAAACTGTTCAATACAGTATGAGTCACGAATGATTTCTCATGATCAACTTTCTCTTTGAAATTTGAATAATATAGTTTTTTTGTTTGTAAAGCTATTTTACGTACCTTCCTGTCAAACATGTAATACCCACAAATGTAATAAATTTTCTGAGGACTTTGTAGACATAGTCTCCTGTGTAATCCTGCGTGAAGTAAAATTAATACTCAAAACTTTCATTTTAGCATCACACATATAGTAGGCGAATACGCATATTAATACATGATTTTAGCTCCACTGAAGTTGAGATTTATGATAGTTGCAAATGTAAACATAAATATCTCCTAAGAATACAGATCTCACCCATAGACCAAAATGGACAACTGCTAGAAATATAAACATAAACATCTGGGTGATAAGGAAGGATTAAAGTGAGCCGATTAGGAAGAAAATCAACAACAGATTTAAAGTTTCGAATATACCAGATAGAAATATATCGTTTACATATGAAACAGATAACTTGTTGTCATTCTTAGATATTAAAATAATGAATCATAAAGGAAATCTGGAATTTAGAATATACAGAATGAATACACCCGCAAATAATCACATCAAAGCTGACAGTTTTAACTCCACAGCGCAAAAAAATGCAGTTATCAAGAGTTCGACACGCCGGCTGGCTACAAATTAGGAACAAAGAATATTTTAATGAATACAAACAAATAGAAGAAACAGCGATTAAAAAAAGTTTCAAAAAGGAACTAGTGCGCAAAAAGGTGCAGAAATTTAAGAGACAAAAACGTATC
The DNA here is from genome assembly GCA_030762175.1 of Metallyticus violacea. Taxonomy (NCBI): domain Eukaryota; kingdom Metazoa; phylum Arthropoda; class Insecta; order Mantodea; family Metallyticidae; genus Metallyticus; species Metallyticus violacea. The sequence continues at coordinate 96,282,936 of CM060846.1, read as the reverse complement.
AAAGAAACCACAACACGTTCAGCAAGAAAAAATAAGCTAATTTTTAAAAAAAATTATCCATGAGCTGCAAAAAAATGTCAGAATATTCTTAAAGATTTTAATATCAGGTTGGAACTGGTTAATTGGTTTAATGTTAAAAACTTACTGATAGAAAATGTTAATGACAGTTTTCCACAAGAGATAAAAGCAGGTATTTACAAAATAAATTGTGCAGAATGTGAAAAAAATCTACATTGGAAAAACAAAGATAAGTATAGGCAAATAGATAAAGGAATATAAAGTACAAGCAAATGTAGAAATCAGCATTAGCATATCATTTTTGGACACAAAATCATGACATAGTGAATAAAGCACAATTATTAAAATCAAGGACCCACGGAACTAGCAACCTGGGGGGGGGGGAAATCTACATCTACAAATATAAAGACAGTCTAATGAACTTCAACACTGCCAGGGATGAAAACGTAAACTACAAGGTTATCACACCACCAAAAGAGCAGAATACACATTCCCACAGCTCAACGAATTATCAATTAACATTTGAATTTTGACTGATTTTGGGAACCAAATGTTCTGGAAACCGGTTCTTTATATTATTACAAGTAGGTGAGGCATTAAGAGTGTGTAGTTTAACTAAATCATACAATAATATCAATTATATGATTGGCTTCACTGTACGAGTTCCAAGTGTTTTTGTTGATTTTTACATTTCTGTGCAATTCAAGCCTCTTGATGCATTCACTGAATCAGCTGTAGATAATAGTAGCAGTACTATGTTGCCTCAGATGGAGAGTGCTTCTTGGTGTTTGTAAGACTAAATGTTTAATCCTAGAGACTTCAATTGGTTAGGATATAGTTTTGACATTTTTGTGAATGTGTTCAAACCAAATGCTATTTCTGCACAAAGTGGCTTGCATTTTGTGGCTGTTTAATTCATTTCATTAATTTTGAAGGAATCCGATGATTAAATCCAAGTTTATTGCTGAATTTACACTTGCATAAATTAAATTTTATATATATATTCTGTAATATTATGGATTGGCACTTTAATGCTGAATAGTTTATTGTTCTTAAAAGGATATATAATTTTATAAATAATATTTTTAAAGATATCTTCTTACTAGCAATAAACTTATCGTTTTCTTTAAGTGAATGAAATGAATTGTGCTGGACCACATGTGAAAAGTGACAAATTTATCATTCCCTAGTATACTGCATGCCTGACAGCTTGGGCTTGTTAACTGGGTACCAAAAGACAGCACATTCAAGCCCCAAGGACACAAAATGATCGTCTCTACCATAATGAAATATTCACCCAAGCAGATCAGGATTAATATTTAAATTCTTTTCTGTATTTACTATATATTGTTGTCCAAAAAATAAAATTTGTGATTTTTTAACTTTGTATAATTGCTTTGAGAAAATTTCAGGAAAGATTGCATGTGCAAATGTGGTCAGTGATTTATATGCCATGGGCGTGACTGAATGTGACAACATGTTGATGCTGCTTGGAGTATCCACAAAGATGACTGAAAAAGAGAGGGATGTAGTTGTACCACTTATCATGAGAGGATTCAAGGTAATCATTAGATCTCTTATGTTAAGAAATTTTGTAAATGGAGCAAAGGAAAAAAATATGCTCTGGAGTAACTAATTCAATAGCTCATCCAGCAATATTGTTACCAACTAAACCATTAATTTTTAAGGGGGCAGAAAAAGATAGTTGTGGCTATATAGTGCACCACTATTTGGGTTTATGATGTCAGAAAATTTGTTTCGTTGTTTAAACATTGTTGAGTAATTTGTTTATCTCAACTGTTTTGCACTCTTTTTTAATTTCTTCTTCTTCCCCTTCCCCCCTCCCTTGTAGACCAATTTTCTTTAACTTTAAATAAAAATTGGTCCTATATGCTGTTGCTTTTCTTATTCTGAGCATTTTTTTTTAAATAAAATCCTTTTTCCAATTATTAGTCCCTGGATATTCAAACAATATATGGATTAAGTGATTAAAGTGCACTTAGAAAAGTATAGACAATGGAGTGGTAATATATCCTACATTAATATATTCAACCTGTTCACACCAATTCCATTTACTTACATAATACTAGGACATGGTTTGGAAGCTAATTGCTTCCTTCAGCAGCTGTTGATCGACTACTTGAACTGACGGCTGGATCCAAAGATGCTTTTGTGGATAAGTTTGTCCATGAGTGGGAAATCAAAATAAGGTTTTCCTTATTTTTTAAGATAAAAATCTTTTCCTAAGTGAATATTTCTATTAGTTTGTGAAGTTGTTTTAGCCGCGTAGCCTTTGGTGTAATTTCATATTTATTGGCAGAAAAGTGAGTTGCTACTGCTGATGTATCAACCTGTTTAAAATGAATATTCTGAAAATGTTCTTTCCTCTTTAATTTCGAAATTTCTCTTAGTGTTTCCAATGTATTTCTTCATCAGAATCCGCACATTTGATTTCATAAATTTCTGATTTCTGTTGTGTTGCTATGGTGTCTTTCACTTTGCAACCTAATAAATTTTTTATGTTTGTTCTTTGGGGCCAACATTATACCTTGTTTTTGAATATCTCTTAAATTTGTTGTGGTAGGTTGGATGATACATGAAGCTTTTGAATTTGCATCTTTCCTTGATGTTCTTCAGTGTGGAAACTTGTCTTAAAATTTGTTTTCTTTTAACTTTATTGATACTTTTTATTAATGTGTCTTTGTGGAATCCATTTGTTATTGCTGTCTTAATTATCTGTTGATATTCCATTTTATAGTCTGTTTCTATGAATTTCTGTAATTTATCATCTTTGTAAAGCAGAACAAAGATAAATAACAAATCTCAGTTTACTGAATATTTAAACACATAGGATACACTTGTTCTAGGGAGCAGTAATGGAGTAGAATTCTGGTGGACAAGGTAAATGTAGAAGTTAAGTCATATATACAGTATGTACTAGAATTCAGTTGTACAAATTCCAAGGTTTGCCGAGAGATCGAACACAAACTTTCCGAAATTTGGAACTTGCATAGATTTCCCTCCAGTGGAGTAAAACTAAACAAGAGCTAATGCTGGCTGATTTGATTTCTAATAAAATTTTCTCTTACTTGTAGCACTATGACTAAGTCCTAGTCATAACTAATCTGTAGCTACGCTCCAAGTAAGAGAGCAAGAGTTTGAATCTGTAGTTTGTTTTTATTATGTATATGAATTATGAATTAAGTTTTTGTTGCTTTGATAGTGTATGCAATTCAGTTTGAGTATGAAAGTTAATGAATTAATCGTATTTCATCCCATAATCATCGCCATTGCAGAATTGCCATGCCCTTATTTATAAACAAACCAATCAGTACTTAAAAATTCTACCGCATAATTGTTGCATGGATAATTGTTTCTGTTTATCATGATCAAGAATTTAAAAATAATGTCCATGTATCGCCACTGCAACACAGTACTGTCATGTTCCAAGGTTGCATGTAGGAGAAACATTAGGAGCTGCAGATGAAAGTGAACGGGGTGTGGAAGTGAGAAGTTAACACCAATTTAATAACCATAACGACTTTCAGTTTAGTACAGTTGTTGGTTTTGTGTAATTGTTTACAAGTGTTTGATTTTGGCAACTACCAGTGCACTATGGCAAAATACAGAAATTATCCGGCAATCTCTTAACTATAATATCCAGCAAGGTATCATACCTAGGGGCCTAACTACAATTTTACAAACCTTTATGTTTCCATTATAAACCTTTTAAAAGCAATTTATGCTATTTTGCAACGAGTAGATGATGAGTGGCCTTGAACCGACTCCTGGAGGGAAAGTTCAGATTTCTTCATGGGTGCTTGAGGGTGTTTTTATATATATATATATATATATTATGAAAGAGAATGTGGTGAAATTACCAATATGTGTTTTTATGTTAAATAAACTTTGGAATTTACACTTATCAAGCCTCCATCAGGATATTAAACTTTGTTTTATGAATATACTCATTAGGAGGGGGAAAAAATTACATAACAATCCAGGCCCCAACTGATAACATTAAAATGTCTAATAGCCTGTTGCAAATGCATCATTACTTCTTTTTGGGACAGAAACAGAATAGAACTAGGTATGCTATATAGGCTACAATACAGCTTCGTCAGTACAATAATGTATTTTAAATTCAAGCAAATATTAAGGCTGTCATCTGGTTTACAATAGCGTTCAAATGGGAAAAGTATTTAGGAATGAAATGTGTAACACATTGCCAGCTTACTCTCACTTGCATACTCTGCTGCAAGGGCAAATATAACTTATTAGTTAATATTCTTAAAAATTATACTGCAAAAATGTTGACTAGTTCCAGATATTAATCTTGTTTTAGCAAGCATGATAAACATGAGTCAGCTAACTATCCAATTTAGAGGTCTTGCCAATTTTTTTAGGAAGAGTTATTTGTCCATGTTTGAGCCGGCAAACTTTTGCAACAAGACATTCATTCTATCCAATTTAAGGGTTTTGCCAATTTTTTTAGGAAGGGTTATTTGTCTATGTTTCATCTAACTAGCAAGGACTTCAGTGTTGTGAATGCCCATTAGTGTTGACAGTGTTCAAAGCCTCAACATGACATTTGCTTTACATGGGTGATATTAGCTGGTAATAGCAATGTGGTGGTGCTAGAGGTATCCAATTGTGAACTGATTATTACGCTTGTTTTTACTACTGAAGCACAACAGGCTGAACACTGATGATACATGAGATGAAATAAATTGGGAAAGGATTTTTGAAGGAAGGAAACATTCCATACCTAAGAGTTTAGGTTAACTCCCCACATTTGCCATTTATGAGGACTGGAAAAAAACCTTAGTCTGGGAGGATGGTCTTGGTGGGATTTGAACCGAAGGCCTCCCACTCACGTGTCCATGCCTTAATGATCTCGACTACCCATGGCAGTTAAATGAATGTTGCAGCATACAGCACACCAGTGCTACGGTGGCATAACAAATAAATAACCTAAGTAAATCAAACATTGCATCACACCTACAGCAACAGTTGCCAAAGTTGACATTTCATCAGAAAGGAAAAAAAACTATCTTAGAGCGATTAAGAAGTGACAAATGACATATTAGTGTTCTTGCCAGATGAGTCTGTGGAATATATAGCGTCATATATTCTTGACAACAATGAAACAGAAGTTCATTGATTATGGTGAAGACTGCACGAGTAAAGTGACATAGAAATAAATGTGTGTTGTCCATGTCAGAGGTACAGATTTTGTCTCAAAGGTTGCTTAAAGGACAAAAAGTACATTGAAAATGCATGAACAGATGAATGAACATGCACAATATACAGGAAAAAATAATTATGAACAGATTTTGTATTAATCCATAACAATAGAATGTATGGTGCACAAGAAAAATGAGGGATAAAGGAAGACGGTGGGTAATTTTTACAAATACTGGGGTTCACATAATTTAAGACTGTTCATGATATTTGCAAGATGTCCATTATATTCTCATACTATGCTATGGATACATAACATTGGCTATAGTGATTTACAGGTAAGCAGGGCTGGAATGAAAACTTCAAACATTGCTATAAAATTGGAAGATGTAAGAAATTTCAAATTACATTTTGAAAATGAAGACGAAACTACAAAATGGCCTGAGTATTTGTAACCAACTTATTCCAGCATTCAAGTAGGAATTTTATTTGCAATGCTAACCAATCAAAATTGCATAGAAAAAACACCCTTATAGTTAAGAGGTAGGAAGACAGTTGTAGCACAGGCAACACACAATGCCCATTTGCATTCCTATACATTTATGCCACCTGCTAATGTGGATGGCAAATTGACAGAAAGAAGTTATTTGTTGTGCTCTAAGAAGTTGCGGGTTCATAGTTTCCTGCAACTCTGCTATATGTCATTGGCCTAGGGAAACCATTTGGAAGCATGTATGTGCAAGAAAGAGTGGAAAAATGAGTTTAGCAAAACTACAGCTATAGTTCAAACACTGGTTTTGGCACATGGTGGTAACAATAACTTGCTGTTGCTTTTCACTTGGTCTGCATACTAAAATCATACCCTTTTAGAACAAAGTATCCTCCTGCAAAGTGTTTGATGTTGAAATTCTTACCATCTGGAACCACAAAAAAAGAGGTATTGAGATTTCGGTCTTTTAGGAGTATGATGATAGCTCCTGCCAAAAGTGGGAGAGAGAGTAGTAGATTTAGTCTCTGTATATCTGTGCCTACAAAACATGTTATACATTTTCACGCCATGCTAGGTCTTCAAAAATAGCCACTTTCAGGATAAAATGCATAATAGACCAGTTAATTTACAGTTACATGCCATAATATTTCATCAGTTCTTGTTACCACACTACAAAGTATGGTTGTTTATACATTCTGTAGCTGAATGTCCTGAATACTTTACAGCTTCCATGAGGTTGGTCTTTGATCTTTCTGGTGTGAATCTTTGCAGTTACTGTGATGAATCACTTTTAATTTCTTGCGCATAGTGCAGGTTAATAGCTCGTTTAGAAGTTTTGTGACCAATGTCCATTTTGTGAAGTGTACCATGTATATTCCATGGAAGGTTGGTCTCTGCACCTTCCATATATTCAGTTTTCATTGTCCTGTGTACATTGTGTATCATTAGCAGCTAATATCTGGCACTATTGGTAGTGTGATGTGTTTACATTACCTTAACTGAATATTGCATTCACTCTGTTGAAGTCAAGTAGGTTCCTTATAAGTGAAATGCTCTCTCATGTCAACAGGCACCCGGAAGTTAGACTCGTGCACGCAATGTCCTTGTCAATTGTTTAAGTATGGAAGTCTCGGGGATTATTCAGTATGTTTTGTAGGTGACGTAAAGCTGAAACACTATGGGGACCTGATTTAATTACCTGGTTGCAGATGCCTATGCCTCTGTTTTTTACATTTAGAATTTGAGGATATATAAAAATTACATTATCTCTTCTACAGAACGCATTTCAAAAAATATAATTTTGAGCCTGGTTTCACTGTATCTGTCTTTTTTATATATTGCCACTAACATTACTGTTTGCATTTTAAGTAATACAATTCTGATGCTGCACAAAAAACCTTCCATTCAGTGGCTTACATAGGTAAGTACTATAATTTGTGTGTTCAACAAAGCATCAATTTTGCATATTATTTTGGAAAAGGGAATAAGGTACTGTCATTGGAAGAACATTCTAACCTAACTCTAAAAGAATTAAGTAAGCAATATTCTGGTATATTTGCATTCCCATATAGTGATTAATAAATAGAACTAAACAGTGCAAGTTATGACCCATTAAGTAACATCATACCACATCAAACTGAACACCTACATAACATGGCAGCTTAGCATAATGTGCTATAATTTTTTTTTTACATAAATCCCTAATTAATTAAATAAGTCTTTCTTTACAGCCAGACTTAATTATTTAGTAATTTATTAAATATTTTTCTCAAAAATTCATGTACGATATAATATAAAAATCACAATTTCAAAGATTCTGTAAATCATGAACTTTTTATATTTTAGAGCAAAAAAAATTGAGTTCCATTTATAATTTTTAAGGTTCAGTCAAAACACATTATGCAAGCCACATTAGTATTTCATCAGTTGCCTGTTGTACATAACAAGTTTCAGAAGTGTCATGTTATATTTGTGTGCATAATGACTGACAGGGTAGAATGGAGTTATAGATGCTTTCTAATTCATTCAAATTGTCTGATCATAGATTAAAATAAAACACATTAAGACCCATGGCATTTGCAGTGCTTGGAAAAACTAAAAAAACTGTAAGGAGTAACGTTTCCTCACAATCTAAAACTGCTGGGGATGTGCCCATTAAAATATCAAAATTTCCTATGGAACAACGTGGTGGTGAGTTGTATCTGGTATATAGATATTCTAACAAAGAAGAAAATGAAAATCTAGATACATACATTCCTTCCCCTTCTTTCAATAACTCAGTAATTATGGAGACCATAGATGTAGCAACCTTCCCCTTCTTTCAATAACTCAGTAATTATGGAGACCATAGATGTAGCAAAATTGAATGAGAGTTTAGTGATTATTGGATAATTACCAATAAACAAAATAAAATCTAATTAAAATATAAATTGGAACTTGCACAGTGAAGCTAATCATATGATTGATATCATTGAAAGATTCAATTGAACTATACACCCTTAATGCTTCATTTACTTTTAATTTTCATTTAATTAATAAATAGGCATTCAAGCCGTGGGAACACCGATGTGGATTAATTCGTTTAGCAACTACTATAAAATGGAATGCGCAGACGTAAGAGACAATAACCTGAGTAACTTCAAGTGTAATTTCAATAACTTGAAAAAGGATATTAAAGAGTATATAAAATTAAAAGAAAAAAGCCTACTCATTTCTGCAGTTATTCATTTTTTAAACCAGTGCCTTAAACATAAAGTGTGTCCAAATTTCATTAGGAAAATTGTTAAACATAACCACAACAGTTGCGAGCAGTTAATTGCCGAAAAAAAATTATTCAAATAGAAAAAAACAAAACGTTTGATCTTAAACTATATGGAAAACACTAGATTTCAAAGAGGTTATGTTGCATAATATGGAATAATTTTATCAGAACAACCTTAGAACAAATACAATTTCCAGTAAACAAAAAAGTCAGCAATCAAAAAAGAAAATTTATTTATCGCAAACCAAAGAGAACTCCAGAACCTAAACAGAATTATGTAGAATATCTATTGAAAATTTCAAAAAAGAAGAATTACCATTTCTAAATAAAGGCTTAAAAATTTGTGTACAATACTCCACTATAATAGAAGATTATTTGGTAGATTTGGAAGTGGCCATTGAAGGTTTGAAGAACAAGGAAATAGAACTGAATCAGAAAAAGTTTTTAAAGGCATGGTGAATAAGAATACAGCAGTATACAAGACATATAAAAACACAATAAAATCCTTAAATGATAAAGATGTAACAATTTATTTTTGAAGAAGCCACTCAAATTTCACTAGTTTTATTCCAGTTACTTGGACATGTTCCAAAGGAAATTTCCTTCATCGTCAGCACAGTTCCACAGCTGACAATGAAGCCTTTGAAACATGTCCAAGTAAGTGGAATAAAACTAGTGAAATTTGAGTGCCTTCTTCAAAAATAAATTGTTATATGATACTATATTTCACTGTAAAAATCCCAAACTATTCAAATTTAGATAAAGAGGTTGTTTATACAAAAGCAGACAAAGGAAACAGAGTAGTAATATTACATAAAGAAGATTATAATAATATAATGCAGAAATTGTTAAATAAAAAATATGTTTAGATCCAGTCATACCCCTTGAAAGGATGTATCATTTCCATCAATGAGGTTCTTAAAACATGTACATTCATCCCAAAGGAAACAATATACAAAACAAAACAGAGCAAACCTAAAGTAACTTAAGATATATGGTTACCTAAAATTCTCAAGACTTGAAATGGTATGCATCCCATCATTAACATTACTACTCCTTACTATTTAGCAAAATGGTTAGCTAATAGATTCCAGACATTATCTAAATTTCAATGCAGGAAAATAAACAATTCATATCAGTTAATAGAAAAAATTAAGGGCATAAAACTACATCACTCTGACACTCTAATTTCTTTCAACATAGAATCTTTGTTTCCAAACATAACAAAATAAAATTCCTAATTTATCTACATGATTGGCTTAAAACAAGTGGTAGTAAGGATATTAAATAATACATCAAACACACAGAAAGTTGCATAAACCAAACATATTTTACTTTCAAAGGAAAATTGTATAAACAACAAGCAGGACTTAACAATGGGCATCCCGTTATATCCATTTCTAGCTAACCTCTTCATGAGTAGATTTGAAACACACATCAACACAGCTTTGCCACTCATATTTAAGGTATGGTACAGGTATGTCGACAATATATTTGCCATAGTTAACAAAAAATCTAATTTATGATGCCAAGATAGAAACACATGACATGTTTATATACAAATGAGTCAGTATTAGGTGACTAAAACTTCACTAACTGGTTAATTCTTCAGAACATGTTTCAAGAGCATTTGCTCTCATCTTCAATCTGAAGATGAAAGATAAGCTAATTTTTAAAAAAATTCACGTCATCCATGGGCTACAAAAAAAATTCAGATTAGTTTTAAAAATTTTAACATCAGGTTGGTACTGATGTTAAAAACTTACTGATAGACAATGTTAATGACAGTACTCCACAACAGGAAAAAATCAGGTATTTACAAAATAGTGTGCAGAATGTGAAAAAATCGACATTGGAAAAACAAAGAGAAACATAGGCATGCTGTTAAAGGAACATTTCAGTAACATACGGTACAAGCAGATAGAGAAATCAGCAGTAGCATATCATTTTTGAACACAAAATCATGACGTAACGAATAAAGCAAAAATATTAAAATCAGTACAAGGTCTTAATGTAACTAGCAACATGGGAGAAAATCTGCATCTACAAATACAAAGTCAGTCTAATGAACTTTGACACTACTGGAGATGAAAACATAAACTACAAGTTTATCACACCACCACCAGAGCAGAATACACATTCGCACAGCTAAACCAATGATCCAAAAGTTCAACTTTAGCCTGGCTGAAGATGAGAACTAAATGTTCTGGAAACCAGTTCCATACATTATGAGAAGTGAAGCATTAATAGTGTGTAGTTTTACTGAATAATACAATGATATCAATTAAAATAATAATTGTCGCAAAATGAATATTGACAATTAAACCTGTAGAATGTATCAAGAGATAATGGATAATATATTTTATATTATAGACTGTATGACAGGATAACTCATGTAACTAATTTAATACAAAGAGTAATAAATTGCCTCCATGAACAGATTATATAAATCTTAAAATGTAAATGTTAAGACAGTTTGTCTTTAGTAAAATAAAACTGCATTTTCATGCCATCACCCATATATGTGCATCTAATAAAGTAGCCACATAGATGGGAATTTTAACAACTCATGACCATAAATATTGATAATACAAGAGCCAACTATAGTACAGAATGTGGTGGAATGTTATTAAAGATTGCTTGTTACAAATCCCCTGTAATCCACCATCATTGGATTGTAATTTAAATAAGTTGAATGTCCATGAACTAAAATTAAATACACATTTAATATGTCCTTGGACAATCTATAAAAAGTGACCTACAGGGTATTTGTGTAAGTGCACTGGACAAATTTAGAAACGTTGATATTACCATTTGAGGATTTTCAAGGTCATGATTGCTTAAACAGCACTTGTTGAATGAGAACACTCAATTGGAGTGTAAGAATTGAAGTATAAAACTTGCAAGTTAGAGTATGGGTTGTACAGTTTAAGTGGTCAGCAAGAAGTGAGGAGCTCTGGTTAGATATTGAGACCACCTCATTACTGATATGAACAAATTGCAGTCTTCAAATGAAAAATGAAACTATGGCTAGGTTGGTTATGGAAGCACAATTTGCAACTATAAAAACTATTCGTGCTATTGCAGAATTTTATGATTGTCAAAATTGTTGCTTCAATGCAAAATTACTTTCATTGTGCATTTCAAAAAATTAAATTCGTTAAAAAGGGATTCCAAGTCCTGCTAAAGTTCAAGCAATAGGCAAGAGCAGGCATCAAACATCTGACTGATATTTCGTTGAAATCATTTGTTTTATTTTAGATGCAAACAACATAAGTGAAATTACTGAGAGGCTGGTGAAGAGTATAACTCTTAAAATACAATACAGTGAAATGCAATTGTATTTTGAACCTTTACTTTGTACTTTTTTTAATACATATTACATCAATTTTCTAAGAAAAGATAAATGCCAAATTGTAAAGTGTTAATTTTAATGTTTTTGCTCACATTTAATGTTCTTGAAATCGTTCTTTCTCCTTTAATTGATGTTGCAAATATTGTTTCATTTACTCAGTACAGCAATTACAATTTCACATTTCATTTCACATTACAATTTCACATACAAGGTGGTATACAGAATATTCCGGACTGGTGCTGCCATGTAGTTAAAAACTCACTTTGAGACAAATGACAGCCATCACCCACGAAGTAGTTCCCTTCCACATGTATAATCTGGTCCCAGCAATTCTGCCATTTTCCAAGTGCATCTTTGCAGTCAGGATCTTTGAGGGTGTTTAGCACACAGCATTTCTTCTTGAATCCTCTCATTTGTGTCAAACCCATGTCCTTTAAACTTAATTTTCAGTTTGGGGAAATAGAGGGAAGTTACAGGGTGCCAAATCGGGCTAGTTTGGTGGGTGGGGAACAACCATCATGTTGTTTTTCATCAGAAAGCTACTGGTGAACAAGGAATTGTGACAGGGTGCATTATTGTAATGCAATAGCCAGTTCCCTTGTCGCCAAAGTTCAAGCCGTCACCTCCCCTCATTTTCACGGAGCCGTCACAAAATGTCACAGTAGTGTGTGGAATTCACTGTTTGATTTGGTTGGACGAATTCTTTGTGCACAATCCCTTTGGTATCAAAGAAAACCAGGAGCATGCTCTTGACTTTGTTCTTCATTTGTTTTGCATTTTTGGTCTTGGTGAGTTCGGGCTCTTCTACTGGGAGGATTGTTTTCTCTCAGGGTCCTAAGCATACATCCAGCTCTTGTCGCAGGTGATGATCCTGGACAAGAAGGTTGGGTCATCGGATATGGCCTGACAAGCTTCGTGCAACCTGCAATGCCCTGCACCTTCTAAACAGCAGTCAGGATACTTGGCACAATTTTGTGCATGCATGCCCAATTCATCATTTAAAATTTGTTGGCACTTCATGAGCAAGGTCTTGAATGGTTCGACATCGATCTTCACAAACGACATGTTGAACTTTAGGAAAGATGTAAGGAATTGTGCAGCTGACAGGCATATCTGTATGAGCATCAATAGCTGTATGACCGGCCCTGAACCGAGCATGCCACTCAAACATATATATACGGCTCATGCTTTGTCCGCCAAATACTTGTTGAATCCTTGCGGGGGGTCTCTGATGCATACTGTCTGTTCTAATCTTGGATCCATCGTAAAATCGATACACACTACACCCAGAGTATCATAAAAACTACTATAGAATCTCAACACATCTATCCAGCTGCATGAAACTTTAAACACTCACTTTTCATTTTGCTAGTGTTTCTACCTAGTGATGCAAAACTCTACTGCAGCTACTGTGGAGATGGCATCACCAGTCCAGAATATTGTTTTTATTGCATAAGAAAAATCTATGCACATATACCTTTACTGTTAACCTATAAATGCCTCTTAACACTTCTCTACCTTTTCTGTAAAATGGGAGGTGTTCCAACACAACCTTTCCATTTGTGAATTGCAGAATGGAAATTGTGTACACATCTATCTTAGACAAATTATCAACAAAATAATAGTACAAAGACAATTTGCAGTCAGGAGAGTAAATGGTGCTGAACGATTTTTCAGAAAATATGCATTTGTTATCCTGAATTCGGTTCAGGACATGCACTGATCAATGTAGAGGCCATTATCCTTTTGTGGGTTACTATAATGAAGTTATTTATGGGCCACCTAAGTGTGGCTGCTTATAAAGTGCAACCACTGAAACCAGAAAAAGTTTGTTAGGCAGCAACTGTATAAAGTAAAAGAATTCCTTACCATGCTGAATTTGTGAACATTATTACAAAGTACTAGAATAGAGAATATACTAAAAAAGTAATGCTAACTGAAGATATGCATATGTATTTAATTAAAAAAATCAAACTACAAAGGCTTTTCAGATATTTTAACATGCTATAACATTATTGTTAGCTTAATGTTTCCAATTGCACTTAGCTGCATAACAACTAAAACAAAATGTGATTTAACATTTAAGCTACTTAGTTCATTTCAGCCCTCTCTCTCTTTCCCGTGTTCCAAAATCATTGTGTTCTCTCCTCCTGCATGTATTGTACACTGTACAATATCAAGGTTGATACTCTTACTGTTTAGGATTTGTACATAACTCCATATCACTCCAACATTCTCTGAAAATATAATTTTTCCACTGCCATTCAGTCCTAAAGCTGCAGGACAGCTGTTGTCTCTAAGGGTAAGTTCGATTATTTGTCTGTGCACATGTGCAGACTGTTCCCCACCCCGGATACTCTTTCACATATTTCCCAGATTTTCAAAGTTTTTTTTTTTTTTTATGTATATATAAATACAGAGTGTCATTGCAAAAAAAAAATGTTCTAAAATTTTGAGTTTCAGGTAAACCCCCACTCTGAATAGTTTGCTGATTTTCAGAAATTATTTTTCTTATTTTATTTCATTCCATTGGCATACGCCACATTTCTTGAGATAAAGCAAAAATTGTGGCCACTACAGTGATTTTTCAATTTTTGCTTCAGGTAAACTCCACCCCAATGGTCTAAGTTTGCTGGCTAATTAGCTGAAATTATTTTGTTCATTGATCATTATATGCCAAGTTTCATTGAGAAAAGCAAAATTTGCAACCACTAGAGCATTGATGCATACATGTTTATAAAAGGTTTATCATTTTTGTTGCCTAGTAAGTAGGATTGATGGAGATTTGAAGAAATTTTTCAAAAATCTTTTCATGAGTACAATTGCAATAGTTGTAATTTGCTAAAAGGGAGATAGGGTTGTCTTCAATAAAGTTCGATTATTTTAACATTCAAAAAGTGCCGAGCATAAAATATTGCATTTTAAAGTGATAATAAGTTGTAACTTGTGTTATAAGATATGTTGAAAAATACACCTCTCAGCATCAGTGCATTGTCCGCATCTGCATAGTAATTTCCTGTATTTCATCTAACTTTTCTTCTGTAAGAATAAGATATGGAACATATTTCTTATTATTGAGAGTTTCCTTTTACAACTTTTTAACAAGTTCGCAAGCAGTTTCTTTACATGGAAAATTATTGCCAGGACATTTTCTTGTTGCAATACCAAAATTTTTGGTTATTGTATTTGGTTTTGCAATTGCAAAACTAATTTTTGATTTGAATACAATTCACCTACAATGAAAACACAGAGTAACATGAATGAACAACCACTAACTTAATAGAAAGGCCTACCTATTTCCACAAATTGCTTCCTGTACATGCATTTTACAGCCTTGACAACTATTCTCCTAATAAGCAGCCATGCTTTACTATCTTATAACTCAAATTACCTGACTGTATAAAGAGGAGAATGACATAAAACAAGTTTTTTTTCCTTATTTTTGAATTTTTTTAAAAAAAAACATCAATTT
Organism: Metallyticus violacea; assembly: GCA_030762175.1. Classification (NCBI taxonomy): domain Eukaryota; kingdom Metazoa; phylum Arthropoda; class Insecta; order Mantodea; family Metallyticidae; genus Metallyticus; species Metallyticus violacea. The sequence continues at coordinate 96,267,656 of CM060846.1, read as the reverse complement.
TTCCAAACATGCCTGTTAACATTTTAAGCAAAAAATTGCACTGAATTTGTGCATGAAAATGGCTTTCAAGTTCATGCAAACCGTCACGTGTGGCCAAGGTCATTAAGGCACGCACTCGTGAGCGGGTGGTCTGGGGTTCAAATCCTGCCAGGACTGTCCTCCCTGACTGGGGTTTTTTCCAGATTTTCCTTAGTCTTCATAACTGGCAAATGCCGGGGAGGTACCTAAACTAAGGCCGGAACACTTCCTTCCTTTAAAAAAAATTATCCTTTCAGTATATATCATTTCATTTCTTTGTATCATCAGTGTCCGCCGCCTTTGGTGCCTCAGTAGTAAAAACGGGCATTAAACACTACTCAAAAAAAAAAGTTCATGCAAAATGCAATGAAAGCAAGAACTCTTGTTTCAAAATCTGTAACTCATGCCACAAAATGCTACTCACTATAAAGCAAGGGGAGAGTTGTGGATATTTGAAAATATTTCATTTATTCCTAAAAGGCTTGGTGTAAAATCCAATAACTGCTTTTTTAAAACCTGTATATATCTGGACTAAATGATACAAATTCTAAACCATGGCATGTGAAGTTCATGTAAAGTTGATGAAGGTGGCACAATGTAAAGCACTCAGTTAAATAATCCTTTCATGCTCAGTTTTTTCTAGAATTTATGTATATTTTTTCAAGCTATCTATGAAATTTTGCCTGCTAATTTTAAGTGAGTTGCTGGCATTGATAATTATGTTTATAACTTTCTTTTGAGAAAATTGTAATATTTACCAAATTATTTTTGTTTTCCATGTAAACAAAACAAACCATTTCACCTTCAAACCTGAGCCAGAAAGTATATCTTGACAAATAATGGCGAAAAGATTGAACATGGAATAATTCAGAAACACTTCATATTACTGAACTAATCACAAGAGGCTAGTAAAAATATACAGTTATTTTTTAATTCATAAAATGTCATTTTCTTTATGCAGAATTGAAGTTATGAAAGTCAGATTTTTGTGGAAATTTGTGAAATTTTACTTGAAATGACTATTCATCTGTAAATTTAAAACTGCTTGAAGTAAAATATGTAATTTTAATGGACATTATTTACAAAATTGATATTTAGATATCTTTCAATTTAATTAATGTAAAACTATAATATTTTGATTTGTGTAAGTGGTATTACCAGAAAGAATTACTTTTGAAGAATGTACAGCCTATTAGTGGGAATAGAACTTGACATTATAATATTAGTTAGTTGATGCACTTGAGGGTAATTATCATCCCATTTGAAAGATATGGTAATAGAAAATGCTTGCTCAAAGGAAGGCCGAGATACTTTTTTCTTTTGTTTCTTTTTTTAATGCTTGTTGCAAGTGTCTTTTATTTCCCATTTGACATGGAATTAACATCTAACATGGCTTTACATTTAGAATTAATGAAACAAAAGTTCCACAGTAAACATGATTTGTTTTAAGAGTGCTGCAAACAGTAGCAAAAAATAATCGCAAATGAATGTGATCAACTCAACTTTTCACAACTGCACATACAATTACTGTGAAATAGTAACTGGTTGTAATGAAGGAAGGAATGAATGTGTAAGTGTAGAACATTATACGGAAAAGGGAGTTTGAAACATAATACATTACCACTACAACTTCTTTGGTTCCAGGAGAAGGCTGCATTGTTTGAAAAGTTGTTGCTTACATTTCACTCCTCCTCGTGTTAAGCTTCTTTCTGGGCTACTGGCCAACAATGTGGTCTTCTACAGGAATTACAAAAAATGTAATAGTTAATAACTGTGCTCGAAGCCAGTGACTATAGAGTGTGGAAGTGAAATAAGTGTGCAGATTTTACTAGTGCATTATATATAAAAAATTCTCAAATATTCCATGTTTATTAAAGTATTGTGTGTATGATACCGGTTTTCAGCTGCCTCATTACAGTGATTTACTATGTAACAATTTATTCCTTTAAAGTTTTCTCATACAATAGACAATTTTTGTAGAAATGAAATGAAATTATTCCAATATTTGGTATTTAATTCTGGCAATATGGCATCACTTGTCTTTACCTAAGCTAATGTATGTCATATGAGCCATTCAGAGAGGCAGGTGTAATAGTAACATGGTCACCAAAAATGCCCAAATTTTCAAACACAAAATCTCTGCTGGATATAAATTTATGGCAAGACAAAGTGTAATTTGTGTGAAGTCCAGCTTATACCAAGAAGAGTTACCAGGTATGAATATGCCAAATCAAAAATATTCATTACAATGTGTCAGCATATTTGTGGTATAGGAAGTGTGGTGCCAGGTATGCCATAACCGAGAACAAGAAAAAAGTGTTATATTTAGTTAACAACCACCACACAATAGCAGTTGTGATACTGCTTGTGATGTGGCTAATTACATTGAACTGTGTTAAGGACATTTATAGAACAGTTTGTTGGCTGTAACTTACCAGAGATTTTTTCAATAAGATTTGACCAAACATTTGTAAGACATATCCTAGCAGCTAGAAACACTATGGTTTTTTCAATACAGTGCACCACCTCACTTTAGCAGTGCATTGCATCCCCACTGAACCAGGAGCTTTCCTGATCTTTGGATAAGAGTGTGCCACAGTTTAAAGATTTTATGTGTGTATTTTAATATGTTGGTAAAATGCAGTCTAATCTGCAAAATAATGTTTATTTTCTATTGTGATATCCTAAACTGTACCATATGGTCTTTCAAAATAAATGTGTGAGAAAAATTAAGACGTGGCACAGCATAGTTTTCTTTTACTCACTTTCGAATTATAATGAATATAATGTCACATGTGCATAGTGCCTGAGGATGTTAGCAGCATTTTGACTTCTTTATTTTATTTTTACAGTTCTGGACATTTTTGGTAACTTCATAAAATTACAAATATGCAATTATTAAAAGCAAGAGGCTAAGTTCTGTTAATCCAGCAACATGCACCACACATGCCTGCTTGTTGACATTTAAACTGCTCATGGGCATTGCGGAATCAAGCAAACTTTGCACATTAATTTCCAATTATCAATATATAAATTTTATATAAATATTTGTTTCTATTACTGTAACCTATCATCCCCTGCAATGTGCAATGTATTTCACTTCCACGCTGTATATAACAATTCATGACCATTCCAAATACAGCTATCATTGGCAGAGAACAACAAGATGTTGTAATTTAAGGTAACTGTCACCACCATCATTTTGTTTATATTTTCCCCTCCCCAAAATGATGTTTTGTTGTGCTATCTTTAATATATTTATAACAGAATAAATGCATTTATACCAGAGCATTATGAGTTCCACAAGAGTTTTAACTTATGATGCAGCATAGTGGCAAATTCTTAAATTTATTATGATAAACAGCAATTTATGATTGATTAATGTTCATGTAAATCCACTGTATTTGTTCATTAAATTGCCTACAGGATTCGGCTCTTGAAGCTGGAACAACCGTTACTGGTGGACAAACAGTTGTGAATCCTTGGTGCACTATTGGTGGTGTAGCATCTACAGTCTGTCAGCCAAATGAATATATAGTGTAAGTATAACGTAGATTTTTGACTGTATGAGAATTTCTAAAATTGGTAGATATACTTGCAGAAATCTACGTACCCTATTTATATCATGTTGTTATAAGGATTGTATTGGTTAGAAGTGCAGTTTCTAATAAGACAAATTGATAACAATAAAGCTTATTAGTAATACTAAACATTTGTTGCTGGCTACCTAATCTAACCAATTATTCATCATATAAAGAAGTTCAGAGTTTCACAGAATCTTATTCCCAACACGAGCTATAAATACATCTAAAATCTGAAACAAAACATCATCTGCTGCTTTCAAATCAAATTTCATTCATTAATTATACTTTCTTCACATGTTCAACAACCAAAATGGAGAACCATATTAAGTCATTTGGAAAAGTTTTTCAAAGTATAAAACATCACACCATTCCATTAGCTCAATTGTCAATAAGGACTAATTCTAAAGGGATATGAAAGCAAAAGTACGAATGACATTATTTTCATCACACCACCTGCATTAATGTCACTATCATTTATTTAGTTATTTATTTTATTTGTTTTTTAGCCATTGCCTGACCATAACTGTTCGGCCATTTGACATGTCACTATCACATTTGATTTACAACTATCATGGTATGAATATGATGGACATGTGAAAATAATGTAATTGGGGTTTGTCATTTCTTGGCTTTGATCTAATATTTATACTTGGATGTTTACCCATTAAAGTTTGTCTAATCATTTACGTGTAGACTCAAAATTTTTGTGATATTTAAACCTGGCCAGTGGATATCATTATTTAGCAGTTAAAGATCCAGGTACACCTAATTACATAACTGTGACATTTTGGTGGCTTCAGTATACCTTCTGCTGTTCACATTAACAAAATCTTTATTTTATGACTTAATTCATTTTGGTTATGTTATATAACCTGATGTGTATATATATATATTATATATATACGCTGTTTCGAACCCGGCCAGGATCGATGAATTTTTTCGGGCGTAAAAATCCTAAGTATGGCTTCCTTCGGAAGGGAAGTACAGCCGTGGGTCCCGTGTCGTACATTTACGGCACGAAAAAGAACCTCAAGCCTGAAAGAGAGGCCTCTGAGCAAAATTTGTCAGCCGTTTCACTCCCTGAGTTGAATGGGACGCTGATGACCTGAGCTGTTAAAGAGCGTCCGTAAATCAATCAATCTGATGTATATGTACAAGGACTGTTCATTAAAGTTTGTTTTTATGACCACATGCCTTACTATAATTTTTAAAGTCTCTGGCCCTTTTGGACTACTGTTTTTATCACCACATACCTTACTATAACTTTTAACATCTCTCTCCCTTTTGGACTACTTTGACAATAGCTTTATACTAGTCCCAGCATTTCTGGCAGTCTTTAAAGACATGTTGGAAAACATTTTTTGATAAATCTTTCAGAAATGCATCTGTACCATTCGCTATGGCTTCTGGTGGAAAAGAAAACAGTTGCATGGTGTAAGTCTGAACTTATAGAGAAGAGTAGGAACTACATTCCGATTCCCATGAGATATTCAGCAACAGCTTTCGTAATGTGTCACCATGCATTATCATGATATAACGGCCAGATTTACCTGTAGATGTGGTCTTTTGCATTTGGTATGTCCTAGTAGAATTTTCAGGGAATATAGTATATTCCAGTTATAGTTGTGTATGCCAGTACAGCATGCTGATAAACCAGTTTTTGAATTAAAATGTAAATTAGAACTTGCACAGTGAACCCAATCACATAATTGATAGATTACAATTACATTTTTTGAATATTGAAAAATGGGATACTATAACCCCCAGCAAATGCAACCACTTTTACTTTCTTTGGTGTTGGAGATGATGCAGATTTCCACACAAAACTTTGATGTTTGCTCCCAAAAAAGCAAAAATCTGCACACACATGGAAATTTATGCTCCTGGAACCTGCCAAATTTGGGTCTCATTATCAATTTTTCAGTTATCAACAAGGTGAAATTTTCCGTACTTCTGAAAATGACCTTTTAGTTATTCAACCATCCTCTCTTGCAATGAGGCAGTAATGTTAATGTTTTTTTGTTTTACTTTAAGAGCACTAACTGAGCACCATGTCCAACTTCCTTTGAAATTGTCTCCCCTCTTTTAACATTAAGTATTATCTCTAAGCTTAACATTCTCTGTATGTCTTTGCACAAACGCTTAAGGTCTTGCAATAGGGAAAACAATCATTCTTCCTATCTTTAAATTCCATGTACTCAACTGCCTCACAATTGAAGAAAATCATGGCCAGTACACTTCCTGCTGATGGTATGCAATTTTAAACTACTACTAAAAAGGATATCTGTTTGCATTCTAAAGATGCTGAGTGTGGAGTGAAATGATGCAGGTTTTAATGCCTGCAAATTATCCAGCTTAGGAAATTGTGGAAGGAGTTTAGGGAATCATTAGCCTTCATCTTTGTGTTAGGTTTCAGTCAACAAGTTTGTGATATTTAAATTTTGATGTGAATAATGGAATGTACACTGCAATTGAAACACCCTCCTGTGCAATTTCCCAGCCATCCTTATAATTATTGCAGATGAATTCATCCACCTACATCACTTTGTCTTCTATGCTGGATATTCCCTTTCTTGAAGATCAGCATTCATTCAAGTTTGTACATTCACAAACAAACTGCTGGTAGGACTTTGCCATAACTGGATGCAATAATGCATTTACTCCATAGATAATGCTATTCATGAAGGAAATAATTCAGAAGATTCAGCCACAGAAATCAGTTTCTTCCCAAGCTTGAGGTAACTTCGGCTGTCATGCCTCATACAGCATACTACTCGAACAGCAACAACTAAAGTGAATCACAGGCAAAACATGAATATGATTTCCATTCCATGCATGCACCCACCACAATAAATAATGAAATACTATCATGGCATGACTTCTGGTATGATTTCTGAGCATTTCACACACAGCTGTTTAGCCTATACTACAGAGGGAGTAAAAAAATCCCAGTTAACCTTCGACTACTTGTTATGCTATAAGGATAAGTTCATGTCAAATCAAGCAAAATAAAACCTTAATGTCATGAATGTTGTTAATTTTCTGTGCATTTGCAACTTTTCAACATATGTTTTAAGATTATTTTTTTTTCAGAATTTTTGGACCATTTGAGATGTTGAATATACAATATGCCTGTAAAATTATCAAAATTTACTGATCACCTTATATTTAAGACTACATTTACTACATTACTATTATTATAATTATAGCTACAGTCATGAGGAAGGTGTCATTTTCAAGCTTATGAATAGGACTTTTATTTGATATATAACATGACACCATTATGGATGTTTTCACTACTACTCATAAATTTTAATCTAGCGTTTTCAGAGAAACTGAATTTATAAACTTTCTTAAAAATATATACATAAAAGTACATGTTTTGTAGCTCCTCAGTTCCTATAAGATGGTATCTTAATAGTATCATACAAAACTTAAATTTTATTTTTGATAATAATAATTAATTTTCTAATTAAATAGAAAGGTTTTCATACCTAATAGTAAAGAATGTCTTTCTTATTCACTAGCATACTGTATTGAATTTGTCATCTTAACACTCTTCATGCTTCATAACCTTAAAAATATACGGAACCGGTTTCAAAGGTATGTTATCTCCATCTTCGGCCGTGGACGACTGGTGTGAAAGGTTGTTGCTACGTAGTATCAGAAGCAAAATTTCACATTTCACAAATTTTCTATATTTCTGTGACATATTTGTCAACTTCTGTAAGGCACATTTTTGCCTGCTTTTTATATTTCTCTGATGCAGACGATGCAGTGAACAGGCAAATTTTGTGAAGGAACTGCACCTGGTTTCAAATGCACATTTGCTAGTTAAGTAGTAGTTCCGATCGCAAATGTCACATTCAATCAGATTGAAGTTATTACCATAAAACTACTGGCAAAATATCCAGTTATAGAAAAACATTCGAAGTTCCATGTTGCATCAGCTGTATGGTGCATACTAGTGTTTGTTTCCACATGAATGAGGCAGAAAATGTCACATGTATTGTCTTCTGCCCACCAAATTACACTCCCTTTGCTTTCGTAATAAATTCATGCATACAAATCAGTTAACTGAGATACTGTTCTGATCATTTCTAAATACACACAGATTCTGCTGGATATCCTGTAGTATGTGTGTTAAAGTGCTATATAGTACTAAAATGGCAGAGGCTCATGTAACTTCATATAATAGCTCTAGAAGTTGAAAAACTGTGCAAATACGTTTAGTGATCAACAGAAAATACAAGTTAATAAAAACAAGGAAAATGAAATAGATAACTGACCAGAGCAACAGGAAAGCAGCAGAGAGCCAAATATGAACAAGAAACAGTGGTGCAAATAGAAACAATTCCTTGGCAGTCATATCGAGAGATCAAGACATAATAGCATAACTACAGATGGTTATTGAGATTATAAAGAAAGGAAGGAAGCACATGCAGAAATCAATAATTTAAAGCAGGAAAGAAATTACCCTCTAGAATAAAGGAATAACAGCAACAAAGGAAATGGAAATCAGTGTCCAATGCAACACCGTTTGATAAAGACCACGGAAAAATGAAAATGGCAGTTACCAAACAGACAACTATTGCAACAACACATCTTCCTTTGCAGTTACAACAAATATACTACTCTAGAAAACTCAAATACTGAATAGTATTGCTGCAATGGTACTTTGTCATTTAGCACCAGCAAAAAGAACAAACTTCGTGGATGCATCCTTATACTGGCTTATAGTCTGGTAGAAATATTGCACAGCAATTGAATTACAATTTGGACAACACCAGCCTTCAGGTTTGTGGTATGGTGAAACCAGGTACAAAGGAGTTAATTAGTAATGTTAGTGCAAAGTGCTCCAAATTCACAAAGGAAGATTGTGTTGTAATAATAGCAGGCAGTAATGATGTAGCAAGTGGTAAACCAAATAATTCATTTAAGAACTTTTGAAAAATAAGACATTTTTAAAAAATTCTGTTGAAACTCACAGTGAAGCTTGTTGGTCGTCAAGTTCGTTGAAGATGGAAAGGATGTTTCTTCGAAACCGGTCCCACCATATTTGAAAGTAAATGAAGTTTAAGAGTGTGTTAGACGACAGATGTCGTGTGTTTTATATATATTTATATTTATTTGCATAACCATTAAAGTTTCCTTATGTCACCAGTGTTGTTTCAGTCGTGGCATTTTTTCTGTTCCCCATCAATACAAACATTCACAGCTCAAACTGTCAACGATAAGGATCTAATTGTTCTATGTCATTGTAACCCACTAGTAACAACACTGTCTATATTAAATTTTTTTAAAGATTTACAATCTTTAAAAAAATGTTTCATACGGAACTAACACAGTGAACAATTAACACTGTCTATAGTTTTCCTATATTGACGCTTTGACTCATTAACTCAGCAGCTAAATCCCCTGACTCTGGTCTAAGCACAGTCTTTTATAAAACTTTGTTGAAAATAACTTCTTTACAGTTTTAAACTTCACAGACATAAACTCAAATTACTGGCATGGTGTATCTGATTATGTACATAGCTCAATGACACTAAACTGGTAATGAGCTATAAACTAATACTAAACTCTCACGCTGGAAACTGAACTGAATTGAATATTGAATACTCTCCCTGAGAACTGTGTTAAACCAAATTGCTTTAGAACTGATTACTGACAAAACTGGCCACAATACTGAACTCTCCCTGAGCACTGATGCTGGGCCGCAAAAATTACAAGCTTAAATAAATTATATTCCCGTGCTATCTTGCCAGTTTAAGCCTAAGCATCCGTAAACATCTTGAATACCTTTTCTAATATACTGGTTTCTATTGGTAGGTATAATTTTAAAAGATCTTTGTAGATTCCTAATTGGATCAGTGATCTATGTGACTTTCTAAAACATCTGCACACACAACTTCTACCCCTAGCTTCTTCTTTGAAAGGTTATCGGCCTAATTTCTCCTTTTGCATCACTTGATTTTATGGCAATTCTTCCCATCTAATATAACAAAGTAGAAGCAGAACTTGGTCATATACAAAAAGTCCCTGTTCTCAAGGATACAGCCTTCTCCCTTAAGCAAGTAATATGATTACAAAACACATAAAAGTCTTTTTATTCTTAATTTATGTCGGCTTAACAGCCCTGGTTCTGGCTGCAGACTTTCAAGAAGGCAACCATGTGCCTCATAATATTTACACACATTTTCCTAGAACCAATATTATACTCCAATCTAATTATAGGAAATACATAAATTTGCAATTATAATACGTGGAATAACAAAAACCTTACAGTTATGGTACATGAGATTACTTTAACAGCTATGATTGGTATATACATATCACTTGGCAATGTTAACTTATGCCTTATCATTTATTACAGGGGTGCCTAAGCCAATTATTTCAACTTCAACAGTCAGAAGATATACTTGTAATAACAGCATGGTCCAAAGTACTATCAAACTAATTTAAATTTGTTTCCTAATATGGGGTTAAAAGCTAAATTCTTCATTTTTTTCCTAATGTGGGGTTAAATAATAACAGCATGGTCCAAAGTACTATCAAACTAATTTAAATGTTTTTCCTAATGTGGGGTTAAAAGTTAAATTCTTCATTTTTTTCCTAATGTGGGGTTAAAAGCTAAATTCTTCAGAGGCAAAATATCTTGGGGGGGGGGGGGTTGTGTGCCTCTTCACCATTTCATCCTTATCAGAACTTGCTATAGAATTAGATCTGCAATGTTTTTGCATTGAGGAACACAGAATTGTGTGGAATCAACATACATTTGTACAACTTAGAAGCAAACATTATAGATATATACCGACCATCCAAAGGTGAAATAAAAGTTTTTCTGAACAATATATCAGCTATTAGATTATTAGGAGACTTTAATATTGACTTTCTTCAAAACTCAAACGATAAAGGGAGATTTCAGTGTCTATTAAATGATTATAGGTTGATAGCTACAATTAAAGACGTGACCCATTAAAGAGACAGTTGAATAACAGCTATTAACAACATTATTGCAAATATAGTTAACAGGGCATACAAGATAGAGGCAATACAGTTGTGTTTGATCATACTGCATGGTGCATTATAGTATATGGTGCTAGTACGTCACAAGCTGCTCAAAATAACAATACAGAAAATTTTCACTCCTTTAGTGAGGTTAATCTGAAAGTCCGTAAAAATGCTCTAACTGGAGTAAAGTATATGCAGAAGAGGATGCAAACCTAAAACTTGGCAGATTTTATAGATTTTACGAAATTCTAAACTACTACATAAATATTCATTGTCCCCAAACTGCTTATAGGGAAACTGATATAAAAACTTAATCATCTTCACTGGACCACTCCTGAAATTAAATACTTGCATATCTTGCTCGTACTGGTAAATGTTCAGAAAAATAGATACAATCCAAATTTTAGAGCCATAGATCAAAAAAATTAAGAGCTACATATGATCGAACTGTTTTAGAAGCTAAGCAAAATAGTATTACCAATAAAATTTTATCTGCCTATAATAAAAGCAAAGATAGTTTGCAGGTGATCAATCTGTGACAAATATCAACCCCAGATGAAATCAAATTTGAAGGCAGTATTATAAATAACCCATCAAAGTTATATCTTTAATAATCACTTTGCATCCATATGTGGTAACCCAAACTCTCAGCACTCTACTCCTAATACAAGTAAAAATAGGCTATCAAATAATTTGAGAACCAATGGTAGTTTATTTTTATATCCTACTGACATTAATTAAATTGCTAAAATCAAGAAACAGTCTAGGCTTCGATGGCAAACCCATATCACTGATTGATAAGTGCTGCAGTGAATTAGTCAACCCACTTGTAAATATAGCAAACTCCCGTCTTGAATTGAGAATATATCCAGACAAACTAAAAATTGCTAAAGTCATACCAATCTATAAAAAAGTCAATAAGAATAATATAAATATTTGTAGACCTATGTCCATTTTATGACCAATCTCAAAAATCTGTAAACAATTACTGTCTAACTGATTAACAACTACCTTCTAACTGAATATATCCAGACAAACTAAAAATTGCTAAAGTCATACCAATCTATAAAAAAGTCAATAAGAATGATATAAATATTTGTAGACCTATGTCCATTTTATGACCAATCTCAAAAATCCATGAACGATTACTGTCTAACTGATTAACAACTACCTTGATAAACTTGATCTAATCTCAAAACAGCAGACTGGCTTTGTCAAAAATAGATCCACTGTAAATGCCCTATCATATTTTATTGAAACAATAATTGCAAATACTGACTGACAATTACACTGCAGGCATTATATCACACCTGACAACTTTTGATTGTAGATTTAGATAATCTGATGGATAAATTATATGTTAGGCATTAGGGGCTCAGGATACAAATTAATAAAAATCTATTCTGATGGATAGAAAGCAATTTGTTATAAAATCAAATGACGAGGAATGCAGATCCAAGGTACAAAATCAAACGTATGACATACCCTAGGGTTCTGTATTGCGACCATTATTATTCATTTTGTACATTCACAATATAACTGAAACAATACCTGGAAATGCTAGCATTAACCAGTTTGCTGACAACATTACGATTGCAGTCAATAACAGCTATTCATCCACATTGAATTCAAGTATCAATGTCATTGTAAATTCAGTGTCCGAATACTTTGGAGATCTGAATCTGTATGTCAACCCAGCCAAGTGTGAAATAAAATTTGGATTCAAATACACTGACTCCAAAGTGTAGGTCACTATTAGTGCAGTAAATTTCACAACACTCTTAGGACTTCTCATAGATAAACTTTGGCCTATGACAGCCATGTAGAAAAATTAGGGCTGATAATCAGTAAAAATCTATTTGTGCTTAGGTATTTAAGAAATGTTGTACCTGATAATATAGTTAGAATAACTTATTTTTCTCTTATTCCGACAAACATCACTTATGCGATCGAACTATGTGGCAGGCAGTACTTCCAAAACAAACTTTAATAAAATGTTTACCTTACAAAAAAGAGCTGTTGGGTGTCTAGGTGATCTTACATACAATGATTCCCATTGGAGTACATTTAGACAATTAAAGATACTAAGTCTGCAATATTTATACAGCTACAAATCCATTCTGTACTATAATTTATCTATGCAAACAAACTAATGTACACAAATATAACACAAAATGACTCATCCATTCCAAGCCATAGACTCTGCCTTTATGAAAAGATACATAGCTTTCTGGTGATAAACTCTATTATGCTCTTCCTAAAGAAATCAAATCCTGTAACAACCATTGTAATTCAAGAAAGTTTTGGAATATTATGTAATCGGTAAAGCCTACTATAACATTGACAAATATTTATTGTAATTTAGATCTTAATTTTATTGCACTAATTTTATAAATGAATTGTAAGCTAGAGGTTCTTTACTTTTCTTATCCATTGATTAATGCAATCTGTATTCATATTTTTTATCCTACAATCCTAATGTAATGTATATCTTACTAATTAAAACACACATTTATTGATTAATCTGTTTTAATTATATAAAATTATCCTATACTTAGCTTCATACTGACATGGTTCAGTTGTGTATCATACCTACTGAACTGCAATAAATTAAAATGTACTTTAATGTTCAGAATCTGTTATAATACTGTTTTATAGAAAGATAACAAATTTTGAATTCTGATTATACCCTTCAATGCTGTATATTTTCCCTTTTTTTGAAAATGTTTGCAGTCCAGATAATGCAGTAGTTGGTGATGTGCTTGTTCTCACTAAACCATTGGGAACTCAAGTAGCAGTAAATGCACATCAATGGTTAGATCAACCAGAAAGATGGAATCGTATTAAGCTTGTTGTTTCAGAAGATGATGTTCGCAAAGCTTATCAGCGATCAATGGATTCAATGGCAAGGCTTAATAGAGTTGGTAAGGATTATATTTCCAAATTATTGATTTACGATTTAGAGAAAACATTATTACATTTGAATACAGCTGACTCTTTAGAGGAGTATTTTTTGTAATGTTACATTTGATTACAATTCATTAGTATTTTATAAATGGTGCACACTGAAATTGAAATCATTATTTCAGTTATCAATTTTTCAATATAACATGGTTTTCTTTTTGCAGCTGCTCGGTTGATGCACAAATACAATGCCCATGGTGCTACAGATGTGACTGGCTTTGGATTATTGGGCCATGCTCAGAACTTGGCAAGACACCAAAAGAATGAAGTGTCCTTCGTTATTCATAACTTACCTGTAATTGCTAAAATGGCAGCTGTAGCTAAGGCATGTGGAAATATGTTCCAGTTACTCCAAGGACATTCTGCAGAAACTTCAGGTATGCATACAGGATGAATATTAGTATCATAGTGAGATGCTTAAATATTTTGGAGAAGGGGAGCTTAGTAAAGTTTGAGATTTGTGTCAAACAAAATCAGGAAACTGTTAAGAAATGCAGAGGTATTTATATTTGTGGAGATAAGGAAGTTCATTCCTGTAGTAAGTTGTACCAGGACCAAAATCATGCATTGTTTATGATATAATAAATTGCTTAATAGCTTTATAGGTATTCTAAGCTGGGCGCATTTTCTTATCACTTTAGTAAAGAAATGATGCCCGTATAAATTATTTTTAGTTTACATCTGGCCATTAATTTTTGGTAAATTTGAAACTATGATTATGCTTTCTACTAACCCTACGTTTGTTTAGGGGGACTGCTGATCTGTCTGCCAAGAGAGCAAGCGGCAGCTTATTGCAAGGATATTGAGAAGCAAGAGGGCTATCAGGCTTGGATCATTGGCATAGTTGAGAAAGGAAACAGAACAGCTCGCATCATTGATAAGCCACGAGTGATAGAAGTCCCTGCCAAAGAAAAGGATGGAGAGCTTTGGTAGTTGAAATTATTTCTCTGAAAAGACTTTACATAGTTATTAACATCTATGCAAATAAAACAGCAGGATATTGTGATCAAGTTTGTGTTATGAGTATTTTCCTTCAAAACAGAATACCAGACATACAGTGCTTCATTTGCACCTGCACAGAATGTTTTCTGTTGTGGTAATTGCCATATATTATTATCAAGTGCCAGCAATCCCTTTATATTCACTTACTTTTGGCATTTTCCCCTTCAGTCACTTTTTGGTCTTCATAATTGTATTGTTTATTTCATGGGATCTGGTTCCTTATGTCTTTTGATTTAAACACCTATTTCTGAAGTTTCTTGCAATTCTGATAACTTTGGAAATTCATAGAAGCACTGTATTTCTTTATGTATGTATGTGTCCTTTTTTTCTTCTTCTTCTTCTTCTTCTTCTTCTTCTTCTTCTTCTTCTTCTTCTTTTTCTTTTCCTGTTCTCTCTGCATTTAGAAGGCATGTTTAATATTCACAGAACACAACTTGATATCCTGATACACTTTCTGTTGCTTATGTGAATGCAAGATTAATGAGTATTTCTTGCCAGAAATATATATATAAATATATACACAAATAATAAGGCTGTTTAAAGCTGCATTTTGGCAACAAAGCTTACATTTAAGATGTTGCCTTAATTTACTTCCTCTTCTCCACCATTGACATACTTTGGAAACATAGTAGATTGTAATAGCATCCCTGACATTTGTTTGCAGAGGTGGTCAATTTTGACTAATGATTTTCAACAGGTGAAACTTACTGGTCCAGCTTTACAGGCTATCACTTAACAGCTCTGTGTGAAGTTGGCATTATCATTCCTGTGAATATTATTGTATAGCTCACTGCTGTGGACACAAGTAATTTATGAATTATGCACTGATAGACTGACAATAGCAATATTTAGATTAACTTCACTGTTATTAGAGTTTGTCTTCATTCTTATGCCCACCTTAATATTATTATTAGTATTATTTATTTAATTTTAGTATTTGCTGATCTAATTTATAGTGTGCCAGCATCTTCCATCCCCCAATTCCTTCCACAAACCTGCTCATCATTAATGCAATTGTAATGGGTATCATTCACTTGTGCTCACTAACATTGTCTACCTTTGGTACCTTCTTTATTAAACCATGCACATGCTCCATGGTTATGCTGGTTACAACTTCAGTGTCAGTCAGATCAATTGTTTCACAATTTTCTTTTCACAACAATGGGAAGCCCAACTTAGTATCTTTGTAACTGTACAACACCAGAATTTTGAAAAATGCTTTATAAAAATTTGCAGCTGGGTGCAGGCATATGATAGAAAATACACAAGCTTTAAAGGTAGTGTATTATCAGTGAATTCCTTCAAATTTTCTGACTTATATTTGGCTGATAAAATATTATTCTTTTGGGCTTATAGTTTAGTTTTCATTTTATTTATAGCCATAGGAGCCAACTTAAATCAGAACTGTTAAGTGATGCATAGTAATGTCCCAAATATAAGAATTGTCTTCAATAGACTTAACGTTGGCTGATCAAATATTTCATTTATATACCTCCATCTTCTATCTAAACTTATATCTTCTTTACTTGCCCTTTCTTTTCTGTTCAAACAAAACTTCTGCTTGCAATTGTTAAGTGTTGCAATGCCATCAAACCATATAAATGAGATTTGTACTGGTGAATGCTTTTAAATAGAGCTGTAAACTTTTTGCACAGCAACATGACATCCCTTACAATTGTTTAACAAAGAATTTTGAATTAAGCACAAGGAAAGGCTGAAGATTTAAGTTCAGATTAGTAAATTCAAAAAATGATCCTCAATGAAGAATGCAACAGATTTAATATAATGTAATTTTTGTATGTATGTAATAAATTCTAATGGAGGATTAGCTATAACAAAATTTAAAATAGAGAAGTTGAAGTAGAGTAAGTATATATGGACTACTATTCAGTAGAAATTGGGAAGTATTTGTTTTGTACTAATGGGAAATTGAATAGGAAGTTTATGTTTGGTTTATATCAAACTTTTAAGTCAGGTAATTGTGGCAACACATTTTACTATTATTAAAATGTGAACCAATTCAGAGTTAATGGCAAATGCTTTAACAGAGCAGTACCAGGTTGTCAGCTTTGTCACCCAAAAGTTTTTTTACTTATTTTTTTATATAGCATGCATGTGCAGCTATTTATGGCAGGACTCTCATACTAGAAAAACAAACATCTTATTGTTAAAATACATCTTAAAGAAAAAGTCTTATGATCGGTATGTGTGAAAGGGTGTAAATGGTTTCTAGATTTTGCATTACCATTAGAGCTGATTAATGATTTGTTCAAATTTAAGAAGTGGATTCCATTCTTAAATGAGTGGAAGCACAGTTAAAAGAGAGGTATTAATCTGATTGCCCACAGAACACCTGTCCAACCCATGGTAAAAAATATTGCACAATTGGATCAGTTGCAAATGAAAAAGAACTACATCCATCCATTCTTACACATGTTGTTATGAATATTCAAGCGTAGGTGCCCATAAGTCGGCGCAGTAAGTACAATGCCCGTTTTTATTAAACATCCAGGAAACCGTTTTTCATGAGGCTCCCTGTAGAAAAGTTATTTGAATATGTGCAAGCTTTGCTTGAAGCAAGTCCTCACATATCAACTCATGTCCAGGCATAGAATCTATGGTATCTCTCAGAGCTAAGTAAGATGACTTGAAACCCATAAGTTTTTCTTATACAAACTGATGACAGGCTAGATGCAATTGATCATGTAGCCCATTACTTCCACCAGGTATTGCAGTTTGTGCTTTATGGTGATAACTATGATCATGAGAAACAAAACTTGGTTTTCACCTTGTAATACTAAATTCAGGAAATGTGTGACATTTATGGTTGCAGAATAGTTATTATAAATTCAGAATGGTGTATGAATGAAACCACGCAAACTTTCACTCTGTGATCTATTGACTGAGAAAGAGGCATATGATTTGCTTACTTTTAACAAGATGATGCAGTAGCACTTACATACAGGACCTTAGTGTAAAAACTATCCCATATATGTGGTGTTTTGATTCTCGGAGGCTAGGCATGTTGTGGCCACCGAAGAAATTTGCTTCTAAAATTGTGTATAAAATTTTACCTCATAGAATATGCTTGAAATGTCATCCCCCTTCATGTAAACATACTGTTTATCAGGAAAACACATTCTGATTGACACATTTAAGTTTGGCCACTATAATATTTGTGATTTTTTCCTTTAGTTCCTCCATTGTTGCTTTATGTGTAGAACCCACTGAAACCCCCACTTGTACTAATTTCAGGAGTGATTTTGTTGGCAAACATTCCGGGTTTGCACCAATTTCATCCAGTTTATCCCTGCTAAAAGTGTACGTTTCTGCATGTGCTGTTTTTGTTGTGCACTGATCCAGTAGAATCAAATTTATTCACATTAACATAAATGGCTTTTCTGGAAGGAGGCAATTGAGTGGATAACTGCAAACAGAATTCTGCAATAACATGACGAGCTGACAGGTATTTATGGTAACACATAAATGCTGCTCTGCAGTCCACTGTCCCATCTTGGTGAACTAAACTACTGCACTACTTTGAAGTGACATTCAAGAAAAGGAGGGGAGACTTGTATAGGAAAACATCAGCTGTGCCACTTGCAACCAATGGGACTCGAAATACATCACACATGCGGGATAGTTTTTACCTGAAAGCTCTGTATTTTACAGTAGAGTGGTTAGCAAGTGACTATGGCTCACTCATTCCTCCAATCTGCCATCCTTTGGAAGGGCTAACACAGGAAATTAATAGAGAAGTAATCCACAAATTTTTGAGGCCCTGGAAAATTAAATTAATATAGTGCTTCAAATTACAGAAATGTTTATTATGATTTTGCAAGATTGTTTCCTGTTCTCATTGGTGAGTAGAAAAATCTCCACTTGTATGCCATATAAATGAGAAGAAATGTGTGAGTTACAGTGCATTTCCCACCATTGGCTGCTGATAATTTAGAGTTTGCCATAAACTCTTTATTAGTGTGGACTCTATTACAAATCTACTGACTAGTAAATTACAAGGAAACAAGACTAAATTTTGTGCACAAGAAAAACCTAGATCGGGTGATTTGAGGATTTTTATGTGATTATTTTTTAGTATTTTCATTAAATATTCATCTAAAATAAGAAATCTGATTTGGTAATTATGTCTTTAATACAGGGGAAATTTATTGTTCTTTTTGATATTTTGTTTTTCACTGCTTTTGGAGTTACAGAATATCAATTGTGTGGTGAAAATTTCCCAGTTACGAGATACTTAAACAAAGTTTGATAGGCTAAGAATATTAAAATTTAAGTATTAGCATGATCCCCTCAGCAAAGAATGTTTGAAATACATTGGTTATTAAATTCAACAAAATCAATTTATAATCTGTTGCAGCAAACAGAACTATATGGTTACAAAAGCTTAATCAGTCAAAATAATTTATATTGCCTTGGTTTAAAAAAAAAAAAAAAAAAAACGGTTTCTATGAAGTGCTGTGGTATGACTGTATAGTAAGTGATAAAATAAATAATAGGACCATTTTTCTTCATGAATAACTGTTAAATGTTGACATTTGGCATAATTTTGTCCCCCTTTTTGCATTAGTTAAAAGTGTATAAATCTAATCTATATGCCCACAACATTTATGAAAAATGTGGCCTGCCCATCTGAAATAGAAATGTAAGGAATGAATAACTTCATAATGAACTGCCATATGTGGTTATTTTGCGTTGCTGAACCCTGAACAGTAATACAGTCAGCAAGCCAGTATGCTAACCACCAATCAAAAAATGTCGATTGGCAAACATGGCCTCAGCTGGCTCAACTTGTAGAAAGTATATCCTCTGGGTAATAGCTGCGGCCATGCATAGAATTTGTGCTACTGTTGCATTTGTACAGGGTCAGTCACTATAATTTAACACATTAAAAGAAAGTGCCATCGTAAATTTTATTTCTAAGAACAACTGTGGTAAACTTAGTATTGGTAATAACAGGATATTCAGCTTCTTGTTAACATTTTGAAGTGAGGACCAATAGTTATCACATCAAAAAAAGCCACTGTATTGCATATTTAAATTTTGTTTATACTCTTTCTAGAAAATTTAGTGGCAGGTTGAGCCATGCAATTGTTTAATTGGTTAAAAATAAAGTGTTTAAATTAAAATTAGTTCTAGTTATGTGTCAGCATAGACCTGGGAAACTTTGCTATTATAATGATTGAGAAAAGCTGAATGCAGTAATTATTGTTTCACTTTGTAAAAGTGATTTGAACTTTTGCATTATATTTCAGACTTAATGTACTCTGCTGTCCAGAGTGAATTGTATTTTTATGAAAAAGTAAAGCTAGTGATCAATGAAAATGTAAAATTACCTGTTTACTAAAGTATTTTGAACTGTTTTGATAATGCATGTTTTTCATTATAATTAAGAAACTAGGTTTATTCATTTATTCTGTCTCTCTAAATGTCCAATTTTTAAAATTTTGTGATTGTAGGCTATTACTATTCTTTGTATTTATATTGTTACTGAATAATTTTATTTTGCTCTATCATTTTCCCTGTGCGTAAGAAAGGATCATTTTATCTAATTAGAAGTTTGATGACTGAAAGACAGTGCTTTCTAATGGGTGTTCATCCATGAGAGCATGACTTGCATGGTGGCTCAGTTGGATATACATAACCACTGAATTCAAGTGTGTAGGTTTCTCATGGAGTTCTCCCATAAATAGAAATTGTGTAATATAAAATCTGGGGATCACAGTAACTGTAATGTCATAATATCTCAAAATGTTCCTGTATTAAAGCTAAGGAGAGATTGGCTATATGTGAAATAGCAGTTGTTAATACCAGTTCAGAAATTTTTCTTGCATCATGTAGCTGCCATTCTTGAAAAAGTTGCCTTACAGTTTTAATTTTAAAAGTTCATAGGCTTCCAAGCTGAGATTTGTGAAATTCCAATTTCCTAATCAAGCCTTTGCAGACATTTCTTTGGACTTTGTTCTAATCTTTTTCCAGTCAGTCAAGTTTCTGTTCTGTATAGCACCCTGTGATTTGCTTTCGGTTTTCTGGCCAAGAACAGATATAGTATCACAATATTATGAACATCTGGGAGATGCAGGAGAACCAAGGATTTTTTTTATACAGTTAGCCATCTCTCTCTTTCCCTCCTTTTTTCTTCTTAACCCCCCCCCCCTCCTGCATAATTTTTCACATACAAATCATACAACAAAAATGTAAAAATGTAGGCTTTAAAGTGCACTGGCTTTTATGACAGTTTCATAACACTAACACATAAATAAAACAAAAAACACTTTAATTCATTACTTATTACCTTTAGGAACTTCTGGCTTAAAGATAACATTCCAATTACTTAGGGGATTACACAGAAAGTCGGAGGAACTGGTTAGTAGCACATTATTCTCCACTATCGCTGCTGCTTTCTAGTAAATTAATGGCTGTTTGAAAGCACTGTATAATTATAAAGCTTAAAAGATAAATAATATGTAACACAGTATTTCTTTAGCTAATGTATATCTCAGAAAATTATAATTATATGGCTTAAAAGTTGGTAATTCATAACACATTACTTTACTAGATAGTGTTTATCACAGAACTTGTTTTGAGTATTCTTGCTCTTATCTTCAGCCGGTAACCATGGTTCAGGTAGACAAAATAGCTTTCATTTATGGTTAAAATGCACAATTTTGTAACAAGCAACTAAATTACTAAAACCCATCAAGAATGTACTGTAATTACCTACATGGTACAAAATCTTTTTCCTGAAAGACAAGAGTAGTGTTATAAATTTTGACATTCCACTGAAGGATCTGGATTGATGCATAAGTAGATGCCTTCACCTTGTCCACAAGGCTAAGGATGAGAACAAGAGCTGTCAAACAATTTTCTGAATTAAACACTAGGAGAAGTATAATGAAATTATTACCAATCTTTTAGGCTTTATAAGAATTGGTTTCTTCAATTGTAAAAGTAAAAAACTGAATGCTTAGTGCTCTGTTGCATTGTGTTAAATAAAATGTGTCTTATTGCATAATCCTGTGCTACAAACCATGAGCAAGAATGCGATGCAAATGTTCATCACTGAAAAATTGTACTTTTTTTACTGCAATTGAAATAAATGCTCTAGGAAATTGTTAGCTTATTTCAAGATCATTGTTTAATTAGTGATGGCTAAAGTGCCTTCACTTTATTTAGAATATCTTATTAAAAGAAGAAAAAACCAGGTATTTAAATCCTGTAATTTTGTAAGCTAATAAGGATTAATGGAATATAACTACATTGGCATGGTTTTTACATTCCTTTAATGTATGCAATTTTATTTACAGTCTTAAGTTCTAAGCTTGTCCATTGAGGCTGGAATGTCTAAAATGTTTGGTGGCCATCTCAGTAAATTTATAACGTTGCAATTTTTCAAACTTTATTTACAGCATGAACTTATTTGCTGCAATAATCCTGGGCAAAGTGTTGGTACTTTTCTTGCAGAGCTTTTTTTTGTTTGTTTGTTTGTTTGTTTTGTTTTGTTTTTTTAATGGGGTGAAAGATTGTGATGTGGTGCTAAATGCATGAAACTTCTTTTTAGCTATCTATAGCTGCTCATTGGCTTCAAATATACAAATAGCTAATATAAAAAAAAAATTCTCACCCTTGTTCAAGAGTATCAGTCATTAATAAATAAATATCCTATATCATCAAAATGAAAAATGTCTTATTAAATAATACCTTTCTGTAAATGAGATCCTAGTAATGTGTCAGGATAGCTAGAATTTTGAAATATTTTAAACTTTGCTTTTAATATAGCATTTAACAGCATACTGTGGTTACAATATATAAAAGTATAGCTCTCCATGCATTCAAATGCCTAATACCTGTAAAAACTTAGGATGCTTTTAATTTCTTCTAGTAGATTGCTCCTGAAGCTACTAATGCTTAAGTCATAATTTGGATTCGAGTACCTCAGTGTTTTAGCAAAAAAGTTTTATAGAGAGAGAGCATGTAAATCTTCCCGTATCATACTAGCACTTTGGAAAACATTTGAAATTAGCTCTCTTTCATTCCCATCGTGATTATTAGTTTTAGGTGTGTGTTCATATTATTTTCTGCTGTTAATTTTACAATAACTAATTCCATGTAGTTCTTTGCCCTTAGTTTTATATTACTGTGGTAGCATATACTTAATTTTTATCATTAAAACCAAGAATTATGCATAATTTTGTGTATCATGTGTAAACTGTTCTCAGAGGCTATGTGTTCCTGAAAAAGGAATTGCTCATTGATACATTGTTGGAACTGTGTGGAAAAATGAGCTGGAAGATGCTGTAGAAGTACAAGAGGAAATTCCTGATGTACAGGAATGTGAAACTTTAATTATGTCAGATACAGAAATAGCTACAGAGGTTAATAGTGACAGCAAAATACTGAACACTTTATTGCTAAAAATGATATGGCTAGTTGTCCACCAAAGACAGCTTGTCACATTATGCATTATATGATTACTGTACCCCCTGGTTTGACTACTCAGTCTCAGACTCTCACCTCTGTAATTGAAGCTTTCAAATTATTTATTGATGAACATGTGATACAACTAGTGATATGATTGTAGTAATAAAAATGCTCAACGTTTTTATGATAAATGGAATGCACAAAATTCTAACAAGGAAAAAGAGTGGCAAGCAATTGATACTGATGAAATGTATGCATTTTTAGGTTTATCACAATCATTTTTTGAAAGTTAAAAGGCAGTCTGTAGAATTCTAGTGGACCACGGACCTGTTGTACGAGTGGGATATATTCTTGCCACGATGTCAAGACTTGGATTTTTTTTTTTCCCCCTCCCCTTCCCATTGATTTATTTATGGGCACTCTTTAACAGATCAGGCCATCAGTGTCCCATTCAACTCGGCATGAAACGTCCAACTAATTTTGCTTAAAGGCCTCTCTTTCAGGCTTGAGGTTCTTTTTCGTGCTGTAAATGTACAACACAGGACCCACAGCTTTACTTCCCTTCTGAAGGAAGCCATACTTACAATTTTTATGCCCGGAAAAATTCATCGGTCCTGGCCGGGTTCCAACCCGCGATCTTGGGTTTAGGAGGCAAGTATGGTAACCACTACACCACCAGGACTGACCCAGACTTGGGTTTCAACCGTTGTCATAATTCTTTTGGTATGACATAGTACTAGAATTAAATATAGAAAAAATTATGAATTAGCTGCATTACGAGTATATATTTGTATTATTCATTAACCACTGCAAAAGTAACAATCAGATGAACAACTTGTTCTCTTCAGAGGATGATGCCTTTTCAGAGTTTACATGAAGTACTGAACACCATGACAAGAGAACTGCAGTTCAAAACCATAAACTTTACATTATTCTGAATTAAAAGCAAACTAAAGGAGGCATGGATAAAATTAAGGCAAGTATTCAATGAACCGCACCAGTGTTTGGCAGTATTTTTTTGTCCATGAACTTTGTTGACATAGCATTCCTAAATGGATTCATACTTTTGAAGACTAAAACAATCATGTGTGGAAGGCTAATTCTTTAGACAGTAGAAGAATTTTCCTTTTGGAGTTAGGAAAGTAGTTAGTTACACCGCATGTGAAGAAATTACAGTTTCCAGAATCTTTACAAGAGTGATTACAGATGCAATGAATAACCTAGTACATGAAGAGAAGCACTCAGAAGTGCAGAAAAGCAGATTTCAAGATGATGTCATATATGTGACAAACAAAAGTGTGAGAAATGCCAAAAATTCATTTTTAAAGCCCACGGTAAAAATAATTAAATAAAACAAAGATTTATTAATTAGTTTGTATTTACACTAAACAAATTTGTGAACTCATAATTAGAGGGGGGAAATTTAAATAGTGTGCTAGAAGTTGCAAAAAATGTCTGTGTGAGATTTGTTGGGAAAACAGCGAAAGTGTTTTAATTTAAAACTGTAGTGGAAATCAAATTCGTATTTTGATGTCATAAGTTATGTATAGAATACTAAAGTTATAAGTAAAATTGAGTGGGGTTTGCCTTGTATCCCTCGTGGTGGTTTAAGGTTTAAAAGCATGGAGGTAGGAAGGTTAATAAATAAACCCTGAAGAACAACTACATAGATTAAATCTTCAAAAAAAATCTGAGCTTGCTTGTGTGATTAGTATATATGGATCATTGTTGATGAGGTGACAGGTACTGTCTGGCAAATTGGAAGACGGCAAGCAAGAGGAATATGCTATGTAAACATTTTCTACCCTCACTACATTCACGCATGTTAGTGCCAATAAAAATAAAGTGTTTCAGATACTCACCCATGGCTAGA
Source organism: Metallyticus violacea (assembly GCA_030762175.1). Lineage (NCBI taxonomy): Eukaryota > Metazoa > Arthropoda > Insecta > Mantodea > Metallyticidae > Metallyticus > Metallyticus violacea. Next base: position 96,242,762 of record CM060846.1, on the reverse strand, counting down.
AGTCCAGCTGGGGTGCGAGATCTGAGTTTTGAGAGATCCTCGTTCATATGGCATCATGGTATCACACACAACTCGTATGTGAGGTAAACTGTTTAACCCCCTTGCACTTCAGCCCACACTAGCCTTCTTCTGATTGCCAGAATGTACTTAAGCCAGTTAATTGCTAATCTGATTATGGATAGGTTGGACTTAAGTCTACACCCAAAACCTATTTGATATACTACATCATTTTGGAAGAATCAAATAATTAAACAATTGCATGATCCATTGAGGGACTTAATGGTTCTATGGCCAGATGGCATTAAAGAAGAAAGGTCCTAAATGTAATATGTAAAAACCTGCATTTTATTTTCCTGGCACATTCATTGCCACAGCAGCAGAAATGGAAATCAATCCCCAGGAGTAAAAAACCTAATAATTGCAATGAAAAAGTTTTCTTCCTATTGTGTACAACACTACAAGCAGTAGCTACCGGACATTAGTCTTTCACAGCTGGCAATACAAAATGGGCAGCATGGGTTAAAACTTGATTTTAAATTAACCTTCATAGCTGTGAAATCTGTGATAAAAAGAAAACTTTTTCTGATTCTGCAGTGTCAAGTGAATCCTTGTCAAATTCATAAGTTCTGATTGCTATAATTCAGTTTCATACATTATATATAATTTCATTTGACTTCCCGAGTATCAAACAACCAGAGTTTTCAGGTAATCCTCTCCAAGAAGTCAATATGCAATAGAAAATGCAGGTTAGAAGATGTACGAGGTGAAGTAGGTTGTGTAGGTTCCACTATATTGCAATCTGTGCTGATTAAGAATCCTGGATACATAGATTTTACTCCCTGGGAATATTTTGCTTGAGCCTATGTAACAAAAGCAAATAGTGTAGGCCGTAGCACAAACTCATGTTTCTCCCTTGCAAATAGTTCATGAAAAACATACTTGTTAAACCATTTATAAGAAGTTGTTAATCTATAAAATGTAAAAAGATGAATTACATGTAGGTTTTTGGTATTTTAATGATTTATGGAAATGGTGTATTGTATAAAGTATGATAATGATTGGCCAGAAAGAAGTGGTTAATTGCATATTACTGCAGACATGTGACTTATGTTAAAAGCCTTCTTGGCTTTAATCAGTGTATAATCACGTGTTATTGATAGCAAATAATTGCCTCTTTGACATTACATTTATGATTTTTGCAATTGAGCTTAATTAAAAAAAATTGATAATTTGTTTAATGTGTATAACATTTTTGTTAGTAAGAAAGGAAAATTTTTATTCATTATATAAAAAACATATATATATATATCTCAATTTGATATAACATAAAATTCAATCCAGGCTCCAGTCATGAGTTAAAGTATTGTTATTGATAAAGCCATCTGGTCATAAAACTGGAATTAATGTGTTTGGGCATTGCATATTTTATTTAGTGAGGTGTAATGTTTCTGAAGTAAATGTACCTTGAACATTCAGTTCTTGTGTGCCCAGCTGCTTCAACTTTTATAATAAGGTCTTAAATTCATTGTTCCTAAGAGTGTATTAATAGTTGCTTCTAATAATGTCAGTCATTTAAGTACATTCCTCAATTGGAAGATGTAGAGACTAAGCAATGTTTGCATTGCTTGATAATTTTCTTTTGCTTTGTTGTAACTTAAGTGGCAATTTAATCAACATGAAACATGCAGTAGCACAATGTGGATAGATATGTGTAAGTAAAATAATTACAATGATGTATAGCCTCTATTTTTACCATTCAGTCAATATATGAACTAGGGTGGGGAAAATTTGCATGCAAATCCTGCTCTGATGATGATCTGTGATTGCAGTGGTTAAAAATGGATTTAAAGGCTTGCCATCCCATGAACCACATTTGTAATAAAATCTGTGCTTAAAACTGGTATATTTGTAATTCTTTTACCCTTTAATCCATTTGAGAACTTCATAGTAATTACATTGCAAACATTTCTACCTTCTGGTGCAGCATTGGAGCAAATCATTTCTCATGCAAGTTACTAATATTGCTTTTGGAATATTTCTGCATGAAAATTGAGGCACTCTTAACATAAAGTTTTAGGCCAATAATCTCTTATGATTCTGATGTTTAGAACACACTTAAATGAGATTTACTCACGACATGTGTTTCATCGTCCATAGCATCAGCTGTTAAACGACTGATGGCTCATTTGTAGGAGCTCGGTAGGTAGGTATCCTGGTCTAATGATAAACTCAAATAAAGTGCTGTCTGCTTCCAGGATGTGAAATTCAAAAGGTTATGCTGATTTTTTATTTATATATATGTATATAAACTGTTCAACAATCAACGAAACTAAACATATGGGAAACTATACATACAGTTTCCCATATGTTTAATTCTGTTGGTTGTTGAACTGTTTTTAATAACTTAATGCCTTTTTTATTTCATGGTTTTCATTCCAAAAATGTGCTGCCACATGTATTTGTTTGTGTGTATGTATTTATAATGAATGTTTTTCCAATGTTCCTTCAACCTAATGCCTGTATTTCTATATTCCCTTCATAAATTTTTTTCACAATCCTTCCAATTAATCTGGTAAATGCAAGATATTTGGAATCTGTTGCTTTTTTAATTTCAAGAATTTTTGTTATATATATACTGAATTGGTGTTGAGGTGCTAAGATGATGTACTGCTTGAAAATTTTTTGAAATTTCTTATTGGCTGATAGGTGGTAAGTGAAATTTTATGATTTTTCTCCCTGATAAATCACTGAATTATTTGTTTAATTCTTTTTTGTTTCTGGAATCTTTTGATTTTTTGGTTACTCTATTTGTTGAACTCATTGGATTTAGCTGCTTCTATTTGTGTAGATATTCATCCTTGTATTCTTTGCTTATTAGTATATAATGCTGTTGAACGCTCTTTCCTTATGTGATCTTGGATTGAAACCATGGAGTTTGATATAGATCTTCAGATGCAAAAATGTTAACATATTATCTCTTTCCATTTTGTCTGTGAACTTAATTGAAGGCTCTTGCAGGTTTAAAAGTTTGAGTGCATCTTCCATATGCTTATTGTCTATGATAGCAAATGCATAGTTTACATATCTGTGCCAAACCTTAAAAATGTGCATCTCAAAATAGCTCATGAATAAGTCAGCTAAGAAAGATGATAATGGACAGCCCATTACAAGTCCTGCTTTCTGTTTAAAGAATTTGTCCTCAAATATAAAAAATGGTTGATTTATGCGCAACTTAGTGAGTTTGTTGTGCCCTTTTGTTGGGTAGACTGATTGTAACCATTTTCTTAGAAAAACTAGTAATTTATTCTGTGGTATGCCGAGAAACAGGCTTTGACATCAAAAGACACCAGTGTGTTATTCAGTGATAATGTATTATCTTTAATTTTATTGGTGAGGTCCATGCAATTTCTTAAACTTAAGCTATCAAATTTTGGTAGTGAATGGTATTGTAATGATAACCAGTTTGCTAAATGGTAGATCGGAGTATTTACATTAATAATTGGCCACATATTTCTCCAAGGTTTGTGGATCTTTGGAAGACTAAAATGGGTTGTGGACCTTAATTTTGTAATGATTGGTGTTTGGAATCAGGGTACTATTTTCCAAAACTTCTTCCATGGATTTAATGCATTTGTCTAATGGGTCCGTTTTTACCTGGACAAATTCGTCACTACTTTACAAATCTAGCATGCTCTGTGGTCTTTACCTAAAAAAATGATTTTATTCCCTTATCAGCCTTTATGTATGTCACATGCTTATTATTAAGAGCGTTAGTTAGTTTTTGATAAGATCTTAACGTCAAAGTTATTATTTCTTATTTCCTGTAATATTTTTTGTCTTGGAAACTGGTAAATTCTAAGGAACTTCTTTCCAAATTTCCCAAAATTGCAGAGCCTAATGTTTTTTGATAGTTTTAAATGTAATTCATATACTTCCAAATCTTTTTGGAATGAAAACAATGAAATTAAAAAAGGCATCAAGTTATTAAAAACTGTTCAATAACCACCAAAGATATGGGAAAGGATTTATATTTAAAAAAAAAAAAACATGAGCCTAACTTTGTGAATTTTGACATCCCGGAAGCAGACTGCACTCTATTCAAGTTTATCACTAGACCACCATTGTCAACCCGGATACCTACCTACCCAGCTCCTGCGAATGATCCAACAGTCGTTTAACAGCTGATGCTGTGGGTGATTGATTGTTCCTCGAAATATGTCCTGAGTAAATCTCATTTAAGTGATGCCATTAAGAATGTTCTAAACATCCTACCCAGAAGAAATTATAAATTGGTATTTCAAAGTGTTCGATTCCAAATTGAATTAATATTAACATTTTAGGCCAATATTAATTTATATTATAATTGGTTGAGGCACATAAGGCAGAAATATGCAATTTCAGTTTTTTAATGTATACAATGGTGCTTTAGGGAAGTGCAGATGGTATAAAGCTTCTGTATCACTACCTAAATGATCTTTGCTTCAACAGCTGTGAATTTTATTGCAGTAAAACATCATTGAAATTTAATAAAAATTCTTATAATAGTTTTGAGTAATGAATGAACAAATTTATGATTCATTAGATTGTACAGTGTATAACAAGACCACACCAACAGTATTTGAGGTCAAATGATGTGGGGCATTTAGGAAGAGCAGGATATTGCTAGTTTTATGTTCATTAAATTTTATTTTAGGGAGCATGCTAAGAGAATCATGTTATGTCATCCCAATTGGTGACAAGGGTAGAACTGGTTGACCAAATAAAAGCTCAGTTGTGAAAAATAGAATTTCATTTCTGCAACATGCTTTACCAAAGACTTTTCAATGCATAGTTTCTTAATGTGTCCATGAACAGGTGTTTGTTCAAAAAGGTCCTGTTGCATACTGTATAGAGGGATTTTCATTTAAATTACCTTTCACATTGGAATGCAGAAGCCGCACGTTTGTATTATACCTTATATTGTCAGTTCCTATTTATTTTTCTTTTCTTTCCAATCCTACCCTCATTTTCTGAGAGATTAAAATTTTATGGAGGGTAATCTTGGGAACTACATAGCATGATTGGTGCTTAGGGGCATATACACAGTCCAAGTATAAGTTATATTTTGCCTCTGGTGGAATTATGGCAACATTTAAATTTTATCATCGTAACATGGGAAAATGCCAAACTATAATTTTAGTTGACTGCTTATTTCAAGGAATCCATTACTACAGTGTTTTCCTCCATGCCATACCTCATATGGTGATTGTTTCACTGGATTATTAGCTTCTTGTGTCATGTTTTCAAACTAGAACATCTATCCTTTACTGCATCATAAGTTTTTAAGTTTGTCTGAAACAGTTTTTCATGTGTAAGTGAATGTGATATGAAATACAACTTTGAATTGAGCTAAAAGATATTTCCTAATTGAGCCTTTAAACATTGAGTAAGATGGGAGGATAGTGCAATAAAGAGGCAAAGGTACAAGAAGTGCATTAAAGGCAATGGGAAGATGGTGTACCATGACTTGCAATAGAGGTAAGGTAAGGTTGAAAGAAATTAGGGAGTCTTCTCTTCCATGTTTTAACATGAAATCTTGTTTGTGCATCGTTTGCTGGACAGTCTATATCGATGCTTTGGTAGGAGTTAATATACTGCTGGAAAATGTGATTAAACATAACTCAACACTTGTTGAAAAATATCCCTCTAAATTGGGAAAGAAATATGTTCAGTGTTTGTACAGGCTTAACTCTTCCAGAATTAAAAAAAATTAATAAATTCATTTGGTAATGCGGCACTTTATGCTTTAGGGTAATTTACTCATGATGCGTTGGATTTGGGGATTGTATGTTTGTGTAGCTGAAAATGGAAAACCTGCGGGAAATGTTAAGAAAATCCAGGAAAGGAAGTATTGGTTGCGTACGGAAATGTGTTCGTTGTGTATGCATCGCACGAGTCTGCCAAATTCTGAATAAGTTAGTGCGAAGCATTATTCTATCTCACAATGTATGTGTGGAAGTATTTTACAAGGAAGGTAATTATATGCGGCTATATATGTGCACTTTTGCCGCAAATTGTTTCTTATGCTTTTAAATGCACGCAATTGTGTGATTTCGCCTATTACGGGAAATGTTCAACCATGGAAGGTCCACGAGTGCTCCCGGCAGGGAGGAAAAGAATCGTCCTGTAAATTATTAGAAGATAAGAAATTGAGCAGCAACAGCTATACTTGTTTCAGTAGGTTGTGCAGATAGAGAGAGGCGATTCAATCACGATGTTGGAGTGGCTGGCAGCAGGGAATTAATTAAAAATCAATGTAAATGCATGACTTGCCATGTTGCTATGTCATCATTCATTGCTGTGCATGGACTGATGTGGTGTTGCAAAGTGTGACATCCGTGAGGCACCGAAACATTTCCACAAGGTCACCTTCACCTTTTCAGCGCTATTGCGGCAGAAAAGGCTCCTTTAGGAGCCACCAAACATATCTCTAAGAAGTATTAATCTACTGAACCATAATGCCGTGACCTACGGTGCACGCACCTTCAATATTTGTGTTTTGTGATTTTGGCGTGCTTTTATAACTAAACATTACACGGAAAATTGACTTGCCCATATAGAAAGATTCATATTGAGAAAAGTCGTCTGCTTTTCACGATCGGCAGCGAAGAAAACCGAACGCCTCAAGCTGAAACTTGGCCTCCTTTGTGTTAGTTTGGAGTTGTGAATGTTTTCGCGCCTCTTTTATTTTTCGTCAATTGGAATTCTCAATTAATTCATGCCACACACACAGATACTAAATATCGCTGCTCAGTATTAGTTTAAAATTGCAAATATCGTACCTGCTCTATTTTTCGCCTATTGAAATTGACAATTAATTGATGTACACACTAATTATCGCTTCTCAGCGTTTGTGTGGAATTGCGAATTTTATCGCGCCTCTGCTATTTTTCGCCTATTGCAATTGCGAATGTTATCGCGCCTCTTCTGTTTTTCGCCTATTGGAATTCTCGATTAATTCATATAAACCTAAACCTGACCTCGGGTAAATCCTAGAAACAAGTGGGCCCAGTGGTTTGCTACGGCCTGAAGGTTTACGCTTGCCTCTTCGTAAGTATAAATTGACAGTGGGTAAATCATTGTAATGATGACAAATATTCCTTTGACTGCAGCAGGGGAAAAAAAAATCTTAAATATAAATTTATTGCGGTTTGAGTGCGTTGTACTAAGTATACGGGCAAATTTAATAATGGAAAATCTCCCTTAACTCCTTAAGAAAAGTTGCGCAGTAAGGATTCGAACCCACTATCTTTCCTTCATTTCCACTACGCTAGAACTGTATGAGTTATAACTGAAATGATGGTTAGGTTGTTTATTAGCTATGTCTAAGTCGACTGCCTTCGGCTAAAGACGCTCTCCCCCGCTACCGTTCGTGGAAAGCAGGCGTTACTTTCCCCAGGACGAATGTTGCTCTATAGATAAGTAGAAATGTACAAATCATGCCTCCTTTCACGATCGGTAGCGGAGAAAACCGAGCGCCAGAAACTTTGCTTTCTTAGTGTTGGACACGTGTTTTACATTCCAACCCCACTATCTTTCCTTCATTTCCACTACACTAGAACTGTCCGAGTTGTCACTGAAATGAAGGTTAGGTTGTTTATTTGCCTGTCTAAGTCGACCTCCTTCGGCTAAGGACGTTCTCTCCCGCTTCCGTTCGTGCAAAGCAGGCGTGACTTTCCCCAGGATGAATCTTATTCTATGGGTAAGTAGAAATGTATAAATCATGCCTCCTTTCACGATCCTCCACTTAACCTAAACTTCGCTTTCTTAGTGTTGGACACGTGTTCTACGCTGTTCTATTTTTCGTCTTTATTGCAGCGTGGCATGGAATTAAAGTGTGTCGTATTATTAGTGTGCTGTATTATTATTATCATTGTTTTTATTTATTTTTTTTAATGATGACTGGATCATTACAGTTAGTATACCTGGAATGTGGGAGGGAATATGAGTTTACAATAAAACGCTGAGAAGGCATGTCTTCAGTGTACACCCGGAAAAGTTGACTGTTTTCCCTCCTCTTAAGGCTAGTATTTCCTCCTTTTCACCGAGAACAGAACCATCTTCAGTGTCTATTACAAAGGTCATTAAGTGAAGTAGGAAGGTTGTATCCCAACAACGTTAAATTCAAATATTTCAGGTGCGCTCATCTCAAACTATTTGAGATATCTAAATAGAATTTTTACCTGTTACATTTAGCACTTTTATCTTTGCATTAAATGTTTCTTGTTGTTATTAAACTCAAATTAGCAACTGAAAAAAATTCATGAATTTATCTGTAATTTTTAAGAAATATTTTCAAGATATATTATTTTTATAAATTAAACAAGTAATCTTAATACTTAAATGAAACAAACTCTTTCTATTAACCGAAAAAGGTTGTCTACAGTAATTTATGAGATGAGCGCGCCTGAAATTTTGAGAATTTTACATTGGTGGGATACAACCTTTCTATTCCCCTTAAGGGAATTCCCACAAGAAAACTTGAAGTTGTGAAGAAACACGGGGCATCCTTTAAGGCAATTGGGGTCAACGCACGAGCAAGAGTATCTGTATATGCATGAGCTACATTCACTACAAATTAATTTACATTTACATAGGATGCCATTGTCTTGCCCAAAATATATCTTGGGGACTTGAATGAATGAATTTAGTTATGCAAATAACGTTACATTAAATTTACATATACCTACGAAACACCCAAAAATTTACGATACCAAAACTAAGGTACCTTTGTTTACATTGTTTACACTACTCTTTATTCTCTAGGTTCTAGAAGTATCCTGGTTACATGAATGTAAGAAACCTCCGATTCTTTCATTCATTATACTTTTCTTATTATTCTTTCTTCCTATTCTCTCCCACTTTTCCTTAATTTTTCCTAAAAACTCTCCCATTTCCAGGAATTTTTCCACTCTGTTATTCCTTAACACTTTCAATACAATAACTATGTCTTTCTGTAATTTATCCCACGTATAGTCTCAAATTTTTCTCGCCACCATTTAAATTTTTCACCTGCCAGTAAATCATGGGAAACACTAACTACTCCCGCACACATGGAACATCCTTCCTTATCATTTCCCCTTAATCCTTTCAAGAGTATTACTCCAGTACGCATCAATGCCCTACCCATCCTTCCAATTTGATCACGATTTTCAATATATTTCTCTCGTCCCCAATTCTTTTTAACTCTTTTATAAGGTCAAGGAACTTTTATGGTTTAATATAGCCCATGTCTCTTGCTTTTCAATATTTTCTATCTTCGGCCTCACTAACTTCCAGAATTCGCCAACATTACTTTCTACCATTCTCCATATATCCCCCATTACTATTTCTTCTAGTACCTGCAACTCCCCATACCAACTCTTGCTTCCTAAAACCTCTTTTTGATAGATAAGACATTCCTTCAATAAATTTGTACTGTCTAATTTGAGGATTTGATACCAGTGCTTCAGTGTTCTCTCTAAAATCAACCTTTCCTCCTTACCCTTCCTAATTTTACCGAACTAATCCCCTCGGAGAACTTTTTGGTAATCGCAACACTTCACCGCCACGGGTGGTCGAGTTCGTAAAGGCACGGACTCGTGAGCGGGAGGTCTGGGTTCGAATACCGCTAGGACCGTCCTCCCTGATTGAGGCCTTTTCCAAGTTTTCCTCAGTCCTCTAAATGGCAAATGCCGGGAAGGTACCCTAAACTTAGGCCTTGAACGATTCCTTCCTTAAAAATAAAACATTTCCCAATATATCATTTCATCTCATGTATCATCGTGTCCATCGCCTGTGATGCCTCTGTAGCAAAAACGGGCGTTAAACACTATTCATTCAATTTCCCAACACTTCTCTGCAGAACATTCTATTAACCATGTCTGTCTTTCTCCATCCCTCCAAGACTCCCCAAATTTCTACTGCATATATCATTCCAGCTTCGACCACTGCCTCGTATAATCTCTCCAACCATTTCATAGATAAGTGTCTTAGGCAAACTTATTCAGCTCTCATCGCCAGTTTACTTTTAATTTGCGCACATTTGGCCTATGCCTCTCATCTTCCATTACTTCGAAATCTCTCCCCCAAGTAATCAAACTACTTCCTACTTTTACTAATTCGCCTTAAATATGTTATTTTCTTGTCTTTAATTAACTTTGCTCCTTTTTTTAAATACCATTATCTTTGACTTTTTTTCTATTAAGCCCCTTTCTGCACAATATCTACTAATCTCACCAATAGCCCCCTGCAATCCTAACACCGTTATTGCTCCCGTTATAAGGTCATTAGCAAAAAGCAACCATGGTATTATCCTCTAACCAACTACTGGACATTGCCTATTTTTCTCTCTTAATTCTTTCAAGAATATCATCTATAAATAAATGAAATAGTATTGGGCTTAGGTTACACCCTTGCTTCAATCCAATTTTTTGCCTCGTATAATCTGTAATTCTATTTCTATCACACCTAATACAAAATATTTCCTTCATATAATTTTTGTAGTAGTCCCAATACAAACACATTACTTACTCCTTTACATATTAGTTTATATATTTACTGTATTAAACGCTTATTCGAAATCTGCAAAGAAAATATACACCTTTCCCTTTTTATTTCTTAAATGTTTATCCACCATTGTGCGAATTATCATTATATTGTCTGATGTTCTCCTTCCTTTTCTAAAACTTGTTTGAAACTCTTAGTTTGCCTTCCTTCTCCGCCCATTCATGAGGCTTTCCAGCCAGTATACCTGTATATGTTTTCCCCAGTATGAATAACATACACGAATACCATTATAATTATTTGGTTAATTAATATCCCCTTTTGATTTATACAAGGGTGCTATTATGCACATTTCCGACATTCAGGTATTACCTTCCTCTCCTTAATGTTATTTATCAATTTGGTTAACAATTTAATACCTCCCTCCATTTCTACTAATACTTTCCAAAACTCCCCTGGAATTTCATCCACTCCTAGGGCATTTTCCTTCTCAGTGTTTTAATCTGACTTCCAACCTCTTTAATAGTAAAATCTTTATCTAGACATTCTATTGTTTTGGCAACACTATTCCACTCTAGATCGTAACTCCCTATTCTCCCACCTCCTATCAGATTCCTAAAGTAGTCGATACATTTCTTCGGCATTATTTTATTTTTCTTTCCCTTTTCTTTCTCAAAATCTCCTTCACTGCTGACCATATATATTTACTATCTTTAGCTTCCACAGCTTCCTTAATTTCCTCACTCATTTTCCACTGCCACTCTTCTCTTCTCTCTTGTACAAAACATTTATAACCCCCCCTTTTTTTAAAAAAAATGCCTATCTTCTTTTCTGACTTTCTCCGCCTCCTAGTTTATTAGACACTTCATGTTTTGCTATTACACATTCCTGAACATACCTTCCATAATCTAACCTTTTCCCTCTTTGACGTACTTCCATCTTTTTCCTTGCCCACATTACCATTAATTCTATCTTGCTACTACTTCTATCCTTCCTTCCCTCGATTCCACTATAACTTCATATTTTCTTATTTCGCCTATTTTAGATAAGTAAAATACTCCAAAAATTCTATGCATACCTTTCTCCCCATTTATAACATCTTATAGGTTCCAACTCAATTTCTTCTTCTTCTTCTTCTTCTTCTTCTTCTTCCCTAATACCTTACCCTAAACTCAACCTCATTACTAATGGAAAATGTCCACTGCCTATATTCAATACTTTAAATTCTAGCAACCCCTGATCCAATCCGTCGCTACATAGCATGTGATCAATCACACTCTGCCCATTCGCATTTGCAAAAGTAAATTCCCCTTCTTGATCCTCTCGTTGACCATTACACCTGAATAGTCTATTTGATTCGCTAAAACTCAATCAATTTGCTGCCCCATTTATTATACACTTTGTCCCTAATCTTTCTTGCCCTCTCCTTACTTTCGCTTTCTAAGCCCATGAGTATTACCTCACAATTTCCAACTCTTGCATTAAAGTCACCAGCTATTATAAACTCCATATTGGGATAGCTCCTACTTAATTTCTCATATTTTGACTTAATTGAATATATAAATTTCCATTATAAAATTCCGAAAAATCAGGTTTGGTTATACCCCATACCTACACCTATACATAACTTAACTCCCTTCACTTCACATACCTTTAACCACATTATCTACCCTGATTCTGAAGTAAATACTTCACTCACCCTAACTCCACTATCTTCTTTTACAAATATCCTCATGTCCCTTGAGACCCTTCCACTGTTGCTCCTCCATATACCATGTACACCTATATTGTCATAACCATACACCACAATTTTTTCATCCTTATGCAACCAAGTCCCCACTATTGCAATCATGTCTCCTTTCCTTAACACTTCAAATACTTCACCATTTCTCATGTTTGACCTTAGTCCCTCCACATTCCACAACATCACTCTCCAGTCTAATTGCTATATGAATCACTCCTTCCATTTCTAAAATTTTCCAGCTTCGCTCTGTGCCTCGTTCACCTTTCGCTTGTAGTCCCCTTCTCCTTCAATGCTATTTCTATAACGCTTACCTCTGGGACTGACCTTGTCTTCCTCCACATGTACTCTACACGCCATATAATTTTCTTTCTCTTCTATCTTTTCTCTATTCTGTACTTGTACCCTGCTCTCCAACACTGCCAAATCCTGCGTTTCTTCCATCTCCACACATCCTATTAACGAAGACTCCTTAGTTAATGGCCTTACCGTATTCTCGTGCCAACTCTGATATTGCCTTGCTGCCTTCACTATAGTAATTTTCTCTGTCACCATCTTATCTTATTCCACTATTCTCCTCCTTGTAGTTTTCAACGTTCTCATCCATTTTCTTTCCCTCTAGTTGTTTGATTTATTACTTTTCTCCCTCCATTTCTTGTTAATGTCTTCGAGTACACCTCATCCGCTTTGTTTCTATACTTGTTTTCTCCTAACTACTTCCCATCGTCACTGGATTCTGGTGCCTTTTTCTGTTCTTTCTTTTCTATTCTCCTTAGCTGCATTCTTATCCATTTCACGCTGATGACCTGTGATGTTAAAGAGCGTCCTTAAATAAACAACAAACAAATTATCCACTTCAGAAGCTCTTTCCCCATCAATCCACAATCGGAAATTTCATATATAAGCTTTCCTCTCTTGCATTCTAGCGCCTTCCATCCTCCATCATAAATTTCGTCATTGCATTCTCTTACTTGATGATAAATCCTTGTTAATGAAAAGTATTGTTCCATTTAATCTTTTAACTCTATTTGATACATCATGCACCAGCTGTACCGTTGCCAATTTCACAATAATTACCCTTGTCTGTGCTTGACTCCCTGCCCAAATAGCCTCAAAAATTTCCCAACCCTGGATTTTCGTATCTAGCTTTTCCATCATTATTTGTACCATTTCCTCTATGGGCCATACCCCACTTCTATCCTTTGTTCCTGCAATTATTAAATTACGCCTCCTCCTCCGGTCCTCCGTTATTCCCATTTTCTCCTTAACCATTTGCAGTTCCCCATTACATCCTTCACTTCTTTTCTTAACTCCTTTTTTCATCTACTAGACCATCATTTCCATTTTTTATTATTTTTTTTTTTTTTTTTTTTTTGCATAATCGATTTTCCATTTCCTCTACTTTATCCATTTTTTTTTTTTTTTTGCTCATACTTCCAGTATTTCTTGAATTTCCATCAGGCCAAAGTTTTTCTCCACCCCTCCAATTACTAGCAGAATTACAATTACACTCATTACAGCTAATGAGCTTTTCGCCTTCTCCCTGTCAACTTCAATCTCCATCTTTCTATTCCTTGCTATTTTCTTTCTGTCGGGCATCTTAATTTTTATTCGATGTCCAATTCATTCCTCACATTTTCTCTTGATTCTCTTATGCTTTAAATCCCATTGCTCCCAACTATTTCACGTCCTCTTGTAATAGTACTGAAGACGTCTACCTGAATTTTAACACATAGTATACCACTCCGTCCTTACACCAATCACCAACCTCCGGCGTATCAATTACCCCCAAGGGGAACCCACTCAACAAGATGAACGTTTAGTCTATTTCCCATTTCAATTTTTCTTCGCATCTTTTCCTCTTTTTCCTTTGTTTTAACTATTTATTTAATTACCACCTTCACAAATCTATACTAAGAGTTTTCAACTTAATTCTTCTTTTTTACAACTAACCTCCGTGCCCAATTCAACACAATACACTCCGTCCATGCGTCGGACCTTCTACTAATCTCTTGGTTTCGACCTTAATTTTCATCCCACCCTTTTCCTAAGAACCACAAATATTATTTTTCTGGTTTATTAATGATTTCTTCTCTCTCTGCCCTAATAATACATCGAATTTACCACTTCTTTACACGAGTACTTATTAGATCCATCCGTCATATTACTTGCTAACTGCGAGAACCCATCTCGGGAACTTTCGATTGCGTCTTCTTTGCTGCAACATGAAAAAGCAATAACGTCTTGTCGCATTCCCCTTGCAAAATCTGATACAACGGACACACTGGGTCCACCTCAAAAGTACTCTTTGCATTAAAAAAATCTTAACGCATTCCCCTTTAAAACCTGATACAACGGAAGTAAACAAGATCGCTTATGATAAGCGTACAGTTTCTCAAATTAAGAAATATCTTGCTTATACAATTCGGAACACATGCGAAAAGTGAAGATTCGTGTAAGAGGTGTTCGGTTTTTTCCCGCTACCGATCGTGAAAGGAGATGTGACTTGTACCAGTAATATTCTCGTGTAACGTTTGGTCTTTTATAACTGATCCTTACGCTATGCCACTGTAACAAAAAACTATAGAAACACATACTTTGACTCCGATGGCACTCCAAAGCAATCCGCGCACCCCTAAGTATTAGCTCTGGAAAACATGTAACCTCTGGAATAAAGTATATTCAAAGTTTTCGTTTATTTATTTGATAAATTTTCACATTCAGCAAAGAGTTTGCAAATTAGGACGCATGGACTTTTATAGATGAGATCGTTGATTCTCTGCGAACCTGATTGTTTGCAAATTGAGTGACGAGCATACTCAATACATAATAATTGAGTAAATACATAATAATACGTAATTGAGTAAAATTATATATTTTACTATTTATAAATATTTTTATCAACACTGTATTACGGTTGTTATATTTAAGCATATTGTGACCAAATCTAAATAATGAAAGGGTTCTTATAGCACCTTATGTATATATCGAAGACTGAAAAGGAACTTGAGATATTCTGCCAAAATTTAAAACTTGTTACTTAGTCTTGCCCATGGGCTCTACTATGATAATATGAATGCTCTGACATTCTCAACAAAATAAAGTTTTTGGTGTTTATCTACAAAATATTCAAAGAGGGAAAAATAGCCTGTAATTCCTTCAAGAAATATATATTATCCTTTTATATTATAACAAGCGTTTCTAATAGCTAACCGCCTAATCTATTTACATTATTTTGATTTAACTTAACAAATTCTTTTAAGTTTAAAGCGAATGAAGCTCAAATTGCTGCAAACTAATCAACCTTGGAACTGCACATACTCTCCTCAACCATCTCGAACCAAAGGGACAAGGGAGTCGATTTGGTACATCTTATTTTATTATATTATATCCTGATTCAAAAGAAGATTGTTTTGAAGTTAAACTCAAATATGTTATACATTTGAAATAGTCCCATTATCAGATAAAGCAGTACTAACAAATTAATTAAATTAATCCCGAGATCTATAAATTCTGGTGTAGTATAAAAATAATTTTCTTTCAAAATCTTAAATAACATTTTCAGAAGCTTTTAATAAGCAGACATTTCCTTTAAGTAATTAGGTAGACTGGTATACACAAGAATAGCATGCAAATGGAACTATTTTTATATGCAATAGTGTTCAGTACATCTCAAAATGTTTACTTATGTTGCACGAGTGTTCATTTGAAGCAACAGAGAAGCTACTTAAGTTAAGGTTAATATATTTTAAAATTTCATATATTTATTTACAAGTTGGAGGCAAGATACAATGACATACAATTAATTATACAATTTGTTATATAACACCCAGCAGCTAGTTATTTGAGGTACTTGCATACTAATATTCCGAATTACGTTTTTATTGAGCTTAAAGTATGGATTGCACTAGAATTTAGATAAATTACCCCAGAAGATTATGTTATATTATAGAATGGAATATAAATATGCGAAATATATTGTACGGGCAATTTGCAGAGATACTATACTTGTGTGATGATTCGCAAGTCAATGTATTTCGCATTTTTACATTCTATTCTATCATATAGCACATGCTTCTGAAACTCTAAGTTCTTGTTTAGTAGACGATAAAAGGAAAATTCTATGGGCTTCTCTTTGTCGACTATAATTCTATTAATTTACATCATTCTATTATTATTTTGTTGCTTCTTTTATGTGCAACTGTACGGTATTTGTATCTTTCCCTAATATAAAGACACTAGTATCATCAGCAAAAAAAAATAGTTTCTTATTTCTAATATATGACTCCAAATCATTAATATATATTAAAAGCAAAATTGATCCAATAATTGCTCTTTATGAAACACCATATGATATGTTCTTTCTCCGCTAAAGAATTAATTATGTAATTGTTTTCTTTATATGTAATTTCTACCATATATTTCTGGTGTTTTGGGTGGGGATTAAACCAACTGTACGCTACCCACTCCTTTCACTATTGTTGAGGTATCTTAAAATAGTCCAATTCCAATTTCTTAATTGTCAGTGGTTTCATAGATTCTTCATAAAGTCAATAAGTGCTGTATCAGTTGACCTGCTTTTGAAAAATTCATGTTGGTTTTCAACTATTATACTTTGTTAAGCCAAAAATGACACAAGTTCCTTTTCCATATATTTTTAGTTATCAAAAAAAAAAAAAAAAAAAAAAAAAAAAAACATAAAGTAACGAAATTTATATTTTAAACTATAAGAATGTATATATTTCCCCTTTTATTTTGTAGATTGCTATCCTGCGGTGATTTGCCGTTTCCTTGGCATCACAAAGTTATTTATTATTGATTTCTATTATATCTTTCATTCCCTTTTATTTGCTCCTAATTACTCTTCACATAGCTTTAGATTTATTCCTGGAAGAATTTATATATCTTTCATTGTGTAACCTTTATTCTTCCTAATTGTTATAAAATTTCTTATAATGAAAGTAATGTTTTTTAATTATATAAATCATTTTCTAATTTTAAATGTTTTTAAAGAAATCTTTTACTTAATTTCTATATCTCTAATGTCACCCATTTCTGTGTATGTGGGTTGTGTCTAAGTTTTGCTTTTATTTTAGGTAAAGCTAAGCCATAATTAGAATCCGGATTTCTATGTAATTGCATATTTTTTCCTAAGTGTGTATCGGTTCTGAAAACTTCTAATGTTGACAAATCGGGTATTTGTTGGCCGTTTCATCCCTGAAATGAATGGGACGCTGATGACCTGAGATGTTAAAGAGCGTCCGTAAATAAAACAAGTCAACAAACACGTTACAGAAACAAACATATAGACAAACTGTATGTGAAGTATATTCTAATTTGAATCTGTATCGTACCAACCATAAACCCATTTTCTTTTACATTCAACAAATATACTGTACTCGTTCTTACAACAAAATGGTATGTTCCTGGTTCTGCATGTAATGCTGTTGATTTCAGAACACTATGGCGTTTTTCATTTACCAATACATTCTCTAACGTGCTTTTTCCGTATACAATTACATTTATCTAGATGTCAATTCATTAAGTGGTCCAGTTTTCAAGGCCACTGTTGACTCTAGAGAGCACATAACGACTCTAGCTTAAAGTGTTAAGGAATATTCAGAAAGAGACACTATCTACATAAATAACAGTTCCATTCGCACGGGTTTCTGAGACTCTTATTAAGTTATGACTGAACTTCAAACCCTTACTGTGCAGAGAAATGTGTCTATTTAACACTCCAACCTGCTGGCTGCGTGGAATAAATAGTGACCTCCCATAAAAACCATCTTGGGGGTTATGGCAAGGCAATAGCAACAAAATACCGTTTAACCAATGGAAATGCACTGAATTATATTACGAGAGTACGTGAGCGGGAGGTCTGGGTTCGAATACCGCCAGGACTGTCCTCCCTGACTGATGTTTTCTTCCAGGTTTTCCTCAGTCCCCATAAATGGCAAATGCCGGGGAGGTACCCTAAACTTAGGCCTGGAACGATTCCTTTCCCAATTCCTTTCCTTTCCCAATATATCATTTCATCTCATGTATCATCAGTGTCCATCACCTATAGTGCCTCTGTAGCAAAAACGGGCGTTAAACACTATTCATTCATTCATTCATTCATTCATTCATTACGAGAGTAAACAAGAAAACGCAAAGTCTGAGTTGTTGCATTATGTGGTATACCTTTTTTAACTGAGTTTTATTCAAAGGATTTAGTCTTGGAAATTGTTTCTTTCAGAAATTTAAATATATTTATGTATTTTTTTTCCAACAGGATTGAAAGTAATATGAATTAAACTCAATATAAGAATAAAACTAATCATTTGCAGCTCTCAAGTACGGCGAAGATCAAGATGTTTACCGCGGTGGTCTGCAGTGATATGTTTCAGTACTGACTATGTGGATGGATGTCCTCATTGTAGCAATTTCTCTATGGAGAGTTAAATAGTTATGCACACACTAGCATAAAGAAAAATAAAAGCGAGCAAAAAGCAAAAATCATGTCTGATCAGAGCAAAATCGGAATCATTCGCTGGCGCTAGGTTAACAATGACGCCTTCGGTATGTTTAAGCTATGTCTTGAACAGGAAATGCGTTCGATTGGAACGTGTGTTCTTATGATTGAGCGGACAAATGCACTATTGTAGTAATAAAAATTTGTAGGTGGCAACCTCGATATGCTTTAATTTTTTAGTTGTTAGATTTTGCAAGTAAATTTTGTTTAATATATGAAAAAATCATAAATTTTAAAGGACAAAATATATTTAAAATTTAAAGCATTTATTGTTTATTATCTTCATTTTCAAAATAAATGCAAAAGTATTAAATGTCATAAATTAAAAAGATAATGATATTCACAAATCGCCTTTATTTCATTTGAAATTAATGGTTAATTTTCTGTTTATTTTGAAAAAAATATTTTTATCTTTTTATGTGTGAGCATAAACGCCTTAAAATTCAAATGAATTACAATTGGAAGTTATATTATCATATGTAGAATAAACAAATATAATAATACGATTAGGTAGGATTGAACTTCCGTAGCCTTTAACCTGTCGACTATCAGCTTACGTCTGCCATGTTGAACTTTGTGTCTGATGATGACAGAATGAGGTTAAAGGCTGAAAAACTCTCGCGAGACACGCCGTGAATTGATCACTAAGTTGAACATAATTTAAGACAAATTAACTCGTCGAGTGTCTGCTAACTTTTTTGTCCTATTATATACCAATGCCAGAACATCTACTCATTACAGATATTTATATAAAACAAAGATGGCCTCCATATAGGCCGTATGTATGGCATTCTAATCTATGAATTTTTTTTTTAATTCTACATTACGATATTAATTTCTCGTCAATAAACGTGTATAAATATTTTATTGCAAAGGATAGTACAGAAAACCCTTCAAAAATAAACAAATCGTGTAAACATTTTTTTCTAACAAAACACCATCTTTAATCAAGCTCTTATGTGGCATTTTGTGTATATGTGCATATGTTATTAATTTTCTATTAATAAGTTTGTATAATATTAAAAGTTGCATGTTCTACAAATTAAATACAGAAAAGGTTATTTAAAAACAAACTAATATGTATATATCTATTTTAACTAAATACCAACTTAGGTAAA
This sequence comes from Metallyticus violacea, assembly GCA_030762175.1. Taxonomy (NCBI): domain Eukaryota; kingdom Metazoa; phylum Arthropoda; class Insecta; order Mantodea; family Metallyticidae; genus Metallyticus; species Metallyticus violacea. Next base: position 96,222,862 of record CM060846.1, on the reverse strand, counting down.
TATAATCTTTGCTCTTTTGTAAGATTTTGTGAGTGTGCATTATTTATCTCCTGTCAATAAATGTGAATAAATATTAAAACTATATTTTGTACAAAGGAAATACAGAACAGTACAGTTAAAAATAAAAATCAAGTGAGCAATCAATTTTCTAACCATGTATGTACCAACTCCAGATAAATATAATCTAGGTTTTAATGCAAGAGTTTGTGTGTAGGTTATTTATTTCCTAGCAATAATTCGGTCCTGGTGGTGTAGTGGTAACCTTATTTGCCTTCTAAACCCAAGATCGCGGGTTCAAACCCGGCCAGGATCGATGGATTTTTTCGGGCGTAAAAATCGTAAGTATGGCTTCCTTCGGAAGGGAAGTAAAATCGTGGGTCCCGTGTCGTACATTTACGGCACGAAAGAGAACCTCAAGCCTGAAAGGAGAGGCCTCTGAGCAAAATTTGTCGGCCGTTTCACGCCTGAATAGAATTGGGCGCTGATGACCTGAGGTGTTAAAGAGCGTCCCCAAATAAACAAATCAAATAAATCCTATCAATAAATGTGCAAAAATACTAAAAGTTTCCTACAAAGAAAAAGCATACACCTTTATATTAAATACATGTGCATCTTAACGTAATAAAATATCATTTTTAGGCAAACTTAACTGGGGAAGATTAAGCAAGATTTTGTATATATATGCATAATCTTTAATAAGATTATGTTTATAAATTGTATATATCTTCTCAAATAAAACCAATTGGAATTGTTTAGTGCATTCTAAACCACAGTATACTACGTGCTAAAGAAAATTTACTGTAAGAGGTGAAGTTTTAATAAAAAGAATATAATCCTCCTTTGCAAGTAGGCTGAATGTTTTAATGTCTCTTTTCAGAACACCAGTATTAAAATTCTCAAAACAAGATGTAACATCTTCATGCCACTTTTTAAAACACTCCTCTTTTCTAGTTAGCAAACTTTTCAGCAGGGGTTTCCTGGCTTTAGGAACCTTAACGGTGTGATAGGATGGTTAATTGGGGAATATACTGGAACAGGCCACATCTGTAATTTTTTGTTTCTTTCGAGGAACAGTAATCGATCATAAACTATTCTTTAATAATAAACCTGTATTACGTTTTATACACACTACAAAATTATCTGTCACTACAAAAGCATCGCAATGACAAATCTAGTATTTTTATCTTTAGGAAACACAAATGCTGAAGTGTCAATAGTACTATAGTTGGATTTACATTCCGTAACACAACACGAACGATCCAATCTCATAACGCACACTTATATTTAATTAAGTTAAATTTTAAAATGTACGTCTCTGAGTAGCCACCACTTTCAAGCATAAACTAAACTCTCTATACCTCACATTAAAACACGTTTACAAACTATACAACCGAAAACTGCGCCATTTTGTTAAGTATCAATAGTTACAATATGGTCTTCTAAATTGTAGATGGTATTGACCAATGTAACCTTCACTTACCAGCAATGAAGCGCAATGTTGCAACTGCTGAATTGGTAGGGCTCACTGTTGGAAAGTATTTGAAGTTTGCCTTACTCCTTCTTATTTTGCACATCCATGCAACTTAATTGTAATTCTATGGTAGAAACTTGCAAATAAACATTCTATTTTAAATTTAACGAAAACAGACATTTGTTCTTCGCAATATATTATTGAAATAATAAAACGGGAAAACACATAGGCCTATATATATTTAAGCAACTTCCCATTTAAATGCTCTATTTTGTTTTTCTTACTCATATTTGCTTTACACGCCTCATTCATGTGCATATAGTTTGTGCAGTTTAAAAGTATATTGGTAAAAGTGCATTGATTCTGTTAAATTTTATCCCTTCAGTTGTTATTTCTAATCATATATTATGTTCATTTGCAAATTCTACACTTCGTTATAAATGCTTTTTAGCTTTCCACACATTATGCAGTACATATGAAACATTTATATCGTTCATAATACTATATTTAGTTAAAAGATTCTGTATTTGAGACCACCTACATTTAGTCAGTTTCAGGTTGGGGTAAGATAACTTTAAAATAATTTAAATAATATCTATACCCTGGAGCGTAACTAACGGGCCCGCGGGGCCCATGGACTTAGAGAATCCAGAAAACCATTGTATAACATAGGCCTACATGAAGATATTACTTCGATATTAAATAACATATTACATTCATACATTCAAAGGTATACTATTTTCAATTTTCTTATAGAGTTTGTTTCGTTCAACAATCACTTTTCAAGTATTAATTTATTTTCTTTCCTTTGGCGCAACGTTAAACGGTAATCCCCGCTCCGCTACTCTAACACGTGTTCAACTCTTTACGTCCTCGTTTCACACAAACTATCAACTTGAAATACGCAACAGTGATGTCTATATTTGGAACGAGTATATTAACGTTTAATTAGAATAGTTTATAATACAAATTTCTGAAAAGGGGGGATTAAATTATATATTTCAATTAAATGTAATATATACATTGCAATTAAACAGAGTTTATGTTCTTTTTATTGGTTTTCTTTAACATGTATTCGTAGAATTTCTATCAGAGTGCACAACTGGCGTGCAAAGAAATTATGAGTTACAGAAAATCAGTTTCCTCGATGCCGGTGAATAAGTGCCCTCAGACAATTAGGGAAACATGATCTTAAATAAATTTAAATATTTAAACGGCTCTCAAAAGCGAAAGTTAGGACGCGAAATAGAAGAATCGGTCAGAATTTGATAAAAAGTATGTGATCTTTAAAACTGCCAATGAAATCATTCCTAGTGCTAGTGGTAGCAGGCCTGACAGTGAACGCGTTTCATTAACGACGTAAGTTGGTGTATAATAAATGAATGTGAGAAGATTTCCACACAAAAAGTTCCAACAGGTAGGTGTTCCCATATTGGCAATATGATGCATTTAATTGGCTGACCTTGGTCGCTTTACTGAAGAATTAAGGAATGGTTTAAAAATGAAAATTATTAATTTACAGCATCATCTACATGAAGGTTCTCTTCCATAAGACCCACTAAAAATAAATCTTTTAGCTCTAATTATAAAGTTAAAAACGCAATGGGCAAGCACTACATAGTTTTGGTTAAGTTACTGAATAATTCCAAATGCAGCGTATTGTCACGTATGTTGACTATTCACTGACCAAAACAACAAAGACTTTCGGAAATGCATGATGTAATGGTACAATTAAAGATTGGTAGGCAATAGGAAAAATGATGCAAAAAACATGAAACTTCAGTCATTCATCTTACGTCCCGTTTAACATATGAGAAATAGAAGAGGATAAAAGCTGTTGTATCACCGTTTTTAAGAAAGAAAATTATTAAAGCAACTTATATCCTGTCAGAGATATTGCATATAAGAATAACTTGACTCATTGGTCATGATGAAAGACCTATGTCTCACAATACAGGGGATTTTTTGAAATCTTATTGAACTAGTTGCGATATATAATCCCTTAATTAAAGCCCACTTTGGCAATGAGGAAAGTAGGACTACATATTTAAGCACAAAACACAAAATGAGCAAATTTCACTTTTGTCTCCCTCAGTATTAAAATCTGTTGTAAAAACATTAAATAGGTTCCATTCCCTCATTTTGTTAGATACAACTCAGACATACGTAAAGACGAGTAGTTAAGTGTACTCATTCAATGTGTTACAATAGAACCTGATAATCAACAAATAGGTCGCATATTTTATAGGGTTATATAAAATTTGTGAGCAACCTGGAAAATCGTTCGAAAAGGAAATTATTAAGATACCGGAAATCAACGAATTGGATCTTAATATGTGTCGCGGCCGAGGGCATGATGGTGTAGCTAATATGAATGGAAAATGCCATAGCCTACAAGCACATATCAAAGATAGGGTGTAAACAGCTGATTATATACTTTGCCCTGGTCATAATTTAAATATAGTCCTGAATTATTCCGTTATGACATTTCAGAATTAAGGTGCTTTTACACAACTGTAAAGCAAATTTATTTGTTTTCGGTGAAAGGTTACCGCGATGGCAGGAATAGTGCCTTCAATAATAGGATAGCCAAGCGCACACTGCAAAAACCCCATCCTTATGCGATGATCTTCGCGATTTGGCAGTTTATTCGCGTTGAAACTTGGGTTTTTGCAGATTACAATATGCATTTTGAATATATTTCTGATCTGGAACAAATATTCTGAAAAAAAAAATGTAGCTCTTGCGTTGAAAAAAGATCTCATTTCCTTTCAATTTTTAGTTATACTTCTTTTCCAGTGTAACATATATACGGATCATTCTCATTGCGTTAACTTTTTTTATGAATGATATTTAACGCCCGTTTTTACTACTGAGGCACCACCGGCGGTGATACATGAAATGAAATGATATATTGGGAAAGGATTTTTTTAGGAAGGAAGTGTTCCAGGTCTAAGTTTAGGGCACCTCCCCTGCATTTGCCAGTTATGAGGACTGAGGAAAACCTGGAAATACCTCAGTCAGGGAGGACGGTCCTGGCGGGATTCGAAACCCCGACCTCCCGCTCACGAGTCTGCGCCTTAGCTACCTTGGCCACCCAAGGCAGTCATTGCGTTAACGAAAGCAGAATATTAACAGTTGCGTTGTCAGCAATTCCTCTAATTAGCCTAATTAGCCATCTCTCCAGCTCCCTACATTGCCTGCTCGGTACAGTGTCACAGATAAGACTGAGTTCATTAACATGGCGCTACAAAGTTCATTATCTGTGCCTACCATTAAAAATGAAGAAAGCAGGAATATTGACGTCAAGAAAGCGGCCACTGATTTCCTATCGACGAAGTAACGGGGCTTTGGAAGATTTAAGGTAACATCATCATCATCATCATCATCATCATCGCTATTGTTGTTGGTTGTTGTTGAAGATGTATTTGGCATGCGTAGTTATGAAAGATACCTTGTTAACGCAGCAATACGGCAGTGGTTACCATATTTGCCTCCTACACCCAAGAACGTTGGCTTGAACCCGGCCAGGACCGATGGATTTTTTCGGGCGTAAAAATCCTAAATATTTCTTCCTTTGGAAGGGAAATAAAGGCGTGGGTCCCGTGTCGTACATTTACGGCATGATAAAGAACCTCAAGCCTGAAAGAGAGGCCTCTAAGCAAAATTTGTCGGCAGTTTCACGCCCTGAGTTGAATGGGACGCTGATAACCTGAGATGTTAAAGAGAGTCCATAAATAAATGAATAAAAAAAAAGGCAGCAATTCAACTCCTTTCGGCGTGAGCAGATATGAAAAGGGGGGCCCAGAAAAATGTTCCTTATCACAATCTTTATGAATCAGCATTCAAATAATAAAACAGTCGTTGATATGACTGTAACATTCTTTGTAATGGATGTTAACTTAAGGTAATTATTTGTTATTTCATGGTATGAATAATTTTTTTTTGTCATAGTTGCTTTTTCTAAAACATTTTTTTTCCTATATTCCACATTATTTGACGAAATAGAATAATCATTTAAGCTGTACGCAATATGTGTTTTCATAATTTCTCATCTCTGTTGCAAATCATGGCTCACCTTTACCTTCCTTTGAGTAGCGCAATTTCTGGTTAAATTCTGTTTCGTCTTCTTAAGTAACGAAATTTTGAACGATCAGCCACGTATTCACCTATAGAGAAGGCTTAGATTTGAGGGGATATTTAGAGTAGCGGTGTTGTCTTTTGTGTGTCAAGTTGACAATTACCTGACTGCGCTTAGCCTCTCATGGTTTGCGGTATGTTGTATGAGCTTGCAGATCTGCATGTACATTTATATACATTTTGGTGCTGATTTCTTTTAAAAACACGCCTCAAGCGCTATAAATTAAGCGAAAATCAACTTGAAACGTTAAGAATGACATATATTGAGGAATACAACGAATAAAAACTGTTGGAACGTACTAATTCAGGTGTGTATGAATGAGCATTTTTGGCTTGGAAATTGAGACAGGTGAAATTCTCTTCTTGTGCTCATGAAATATGTTATTGCATATTAGTATCATTTTCGACATAGTGAACATGTATTGTTGGATATACCTTGGGATTTTCTATGCGTTAACTGATACTCAGTGACTAAAGGAAGGGAAATAAAAGGGTTTCCCGTGCATGAGTATAAACAGAGGATAAATAGTTTCATAAGTTACCTTTGGCATTGGTGTGGTGTTTGAATAAATTGCCTCTAACATACTATGCTTAATTTTTCTGCACGCCTGAAGTACCTCAGTAAAAACGGGCGTTAAACACTACTCAAATAAAAATTTTTGCAAGTTGTGCACATATTCTTGTGAATAATACATATGCATAAGGATCACAAATGATTTGAGCACTGTTAGTGCTATTATACTATTTATTTCATATTTTGTACAAAAAAGAAAAAAAAAATAAGGATAAATCTGAACGTATATAGTGTTCAGGACTGTACACATTTCTTTATTGCTGATTTATTTCCTAAACACCTTACAGTATCACATTATGAACTGAACCTACATTAATTTTCCAGGTTTTCAATGCTGTGTTTTTAGTACCTATTGTTGCTTGAAAAAAATACAATTTTCCTGTGCATAAGGATTTACGAAATTCCTTGGTGCCAAGCTAGCTAGCCAAGGAAGACTCATGATTTTTGCTTCTATATGGTGTTAGTTCTTGAAACAGCATTGTCACTATTATACTATTATATTATGCTGATTTATTTGCCAGGAAAGTGAGGTTAGTACCAAGTAATGTAAAGGTAGATATGTTTAATAGGTACCTTGAAGTGTATAATGCAACTAGTTTACTTTAACCCCTATGTTTTTAAGTTAGGCTATGTTCCTTGTAATAACAAATACTTGATTAGGTTAGGTTATGTTATATTAAATGTGTTAAGTTTTTGCATGTGTAAAACCTCAGCAATCTTAAAATGTAACTTCTGGGTGGTGTTTAAATTAAATGATTCTTGTAATAATGAATATTTGGTTAAATGTGGTATTTGTTTAGTTTAGATTGGTAGGAACTTGTTTATAACAGCATATATTTGTGTAGTTATTTGCCTTAATTGCTAAAACTCTGTAGTATGAACAAATAAATGTTGCTCCTTCTGACTGAAGTTTGTCGGAGGTAAACTGAAAAGTGAGCCTTTCTTTGCAATGTGCCCCGTGTATGTTACTCCTTATTACAAAAATATTTTTCTAAGGAAATATGACCGCCACGGGTGGCAGAGGTCGTTAAGGCGCGGACTCTTGAGCGGGAGGTCGGGGGTTCGAATCCCGCCAGGACCGTCCTCCCTGACAGGTTTTTGTCAGTCTTCATAAATTGCAAATGCCAAGGAGGTACCCTAAATTTAGACCTGGAATGTTTCCTTCCTTAAAAATAAATCCTTTCCCACAATATCATGTCATCTCATGTATCATCAGGGTTAATCGCCTGTGGTGCCTTTGTAGCAATAATGGGTGTTAAAAGAAAATATTATCATAGTTGACGTTTTCCCTGTTTAATATACAATACATACATACACATGTATATATTCAGGATGTACCATGTACAATAATGTCAGAATTTTCATCTTAAATTTACTGCTATGCCAAATTCTTCCAGTAAAATAAAAAAAATTATTAAGTTTATCAAATGCAAAAATTCATTTAGATGGTCTGAGATAAGTGCTACACTATTAAAACACCATTCATCTGAACTTGGTTAACCTCTCAGTTGTATTTGTAACCATTCATTAATATCTATAATATTTCCAAAAAGACTGAAGCATGCTATTGTTAAGTCTCTTTTCAAAAAGGATGACAAAAGTCTATCATCAAACTGCAGACCTACATCCCTTTAAGTTCATTATCAAAGGTTCTAGAAAAATATTACATATAGCTGTGTTATGAAACATCTAAACTTTAATAATATTTTAACATTCCAGTTTGGTTTTAGAAATGGCATATCTACTGTCAAGGTTACATTTAAACTGACTACAGAAATCTTAGAAGCACTAGATAGGAATACATTAGGGATTTTTTTGACTTACAAAGGCATTGTACTGTCTAAATCTTGAACTACAAATACAGAAATTAGATTTCTATGGGTTGTATTATGCAACACTTAAATGGTTTAAAGCTTAGTTGTATAATAAATCACAAAAGTTATAACCAATCACAATGAATCCTTGGTAATAAAAAGAGGTGTGTTGCAAGGATCAATATTGGGTCCTCTACTTTTTTAATTTTTGTCAATGATCTACCATATAACACAAGTTATGAACAAGGTAAATTATTTTATTTTTTATAGATGATACTAGTGTGCTTGTATTAGGGAAATCACAAGAACTTCTGTCATATGTAGCTCTAAAAGTTTTTTATTAAATAAACTTATGGTTTCAAGCCAATAAAATGCCTCATTGAATATAGGTAAGACAAATTTTATTCAATTTAGAACATATATATATCAGATATTACAATCAATTACCAAGATCAGACCCTAAAAGAAATGAGTCATACAAAATTCTCTAGGTTACAAATTTATCAAAATCTTAACCGGAAGAAACTTGTTGAAATGAATTTTCCAAACTTACTTGAACATGTTTTATTCTAAGAGTTTTAAATGATCACTTATCATAAGACACCTTGTATACTTTGCATATTTTCATTTCGTAGTGAAATGCAAAATGGTATTTTTGGGTAATTTTTCTTATAGAGAAAAATTTTCAGTTTGCAAAAGAAAGCTATTAGAATAACCTGTGGGCATATATATGAATTACCTAATATGTTATGTAGTGGATAATCTCAAAATTTTTTAATAAAATTTCAATGTGCGCAGAATCAATACTGGAAACAGTAATGATTTGTATAGGCTGGTTAGCTCATTACAGGTGTTCCAGAACAGGGTATTATTCTGCAATTTAGATATATAATGGCCTACCCAATAGAATTAAATTATGAAGAATTGAACGTAACTTATATCTTTCAAAAATTCTCTTAAGAGATTGTTTAGTTTAATTTAATTTAGTTCCTGGGGCATTCCATGAGTTTGTGAAGCAGTGGCAGGGACTTACAACCATAGAATTTGTCATTTACAATTACCACATTAGCATATATTCTACATTTATGAAAAATGTGTATTACATCTGCATAAATTGTTACAATAAAAATTAAAAAGCAACACCTAGAACAAATCAGCCAAAACAACAATATCAGAAATAGACAAATCACTCAGTCACACAAATTTTATTTTGCACATGTTTACATGGCCTTGAGAAAATTAATAATTTTCAGATTGAGCAAGATCTTGGTGACATCAGCGCTAAAAGCAGGCATACCAATGTGAAGTTTCTGGGACTGTTAAATAGGCATGATAGGCCTCAACTTATAGGAGGGTGCAGAATATGAATCTGAGGCTTGAGTGTGCATTGATGACATCCACAAACTCCCACATTTGTATGATAGATGTAAATCACCCAAGTGGGGATAACTTTACTGTACATGGCTGCACTTGAATTCAAGAGGCAAAAAGCAGCTTTTGCTCCTTATTGCTGATAGAATCAGGGAGAGGATAAGTTGTTATCAATATTGATAAGTTGTTATCAATAGTTCAAAGTCCCGTTTTTTAGGATAAAGACACCTGATCCAAGCCAGAAATTCATCAAGTCAAACTTAATAACAATTAATGTTAACTCAAATGTCAATTGTGTCAATGATGATAATTGCACAGAAAATGAAGTAAAATTGAAGAGTATTCAGCAAGCAATAAACAATCTTTATATGTTTCATCAAAATATTGTAGGACTGAAAAATAAAACAGATGAATTATATAAACAGCTTAACTTGTTACAATATAAAACCACATATTGTCTGCCTATGTGAACATCATTTGAAACAACAGGGATTATCACAATTTTCATTACATGATTATTGTTTGGAAGCAGAAGCTTCAAGGAAAGAACTAAATAATGGAGGAGCTTGCATTTATGTCAGGCTGGAGGTACGATATAAAAAAGTTAATATATCAAAATTTAATTCAGAACGGGACATTGAATTATGTACAATCCAAATGGATAGCAAAAATACAAAAATAATTGTAATTGATATTTATTGCTCACCATTAGGAAACTTAGAAGAAACTTTCTGGATGAAACTTGAAGATACCGTAAACTTATTATTTAAGCCTAAGGATGAAATAATTATATGTCGGGACATAAATATTGATTACTTAATGCGAAGTGTTAGAGTGAATTGATTGAATTCCCTTCTTACTGCATATAATATGGTGCATAAATTAACTTTCCCACCAGGATTGATAAAACTTCTAGCACAGCAATAGATAATATATTTGTAGATTCAGACAAACTGTCATCATATTATGTGTCTACATCGATCAATGATCTCTCAAGTAATAGTGAAAAAGGATTCTACAATAAAACTCAAAGAATGTTATAGAAAATAAAATATAGAGATATTAGTGATGCAAACGGCAGTAAAATGGTGGAGACACTTCAACAAGAATCATAGAATGGTGTCTTCAGTGCAAATGATGTTAACAGTAAATTCATCAAATTTACACATTTTTAAATTCCATGTTGAAGCATATTTCCCACTAAAAAAAAAAAAAAGTTATAATATGAGCAGGGAATGGTGAACCCAAGGAATTAAAAAATCTTGTCAACATAAAAGATAATTATATATACTGAGCTAAAGCTCAGTTAATACCCTAAATTAAAAATATATTTTAAAAAATATTCTAATATACATAGAAAAGTCATAAAAGCAGCAAAAAGGACCCTATTAGCAAAAACTTATCAGTCAGTCATAAGACGGAATAAAGACTACTTGATATATAATAAAACAAAAAACAGGCAAAAATTTGCAACAAGATGATGCAATAATCTTAAGCATTAACAATCATGAGATACAATTTTTTAATGTAGCAAATGTGTTGTTCTGGCTATGATATCAACATCAAAGTCATAAAGGCCTATGCATAGGGAATTAGAACCCCCCCTTAGTCATTTTTATAATGAATCTTAACTTTGGGTGTATTTCCTGAGAGGCTAAAATATTCAATAGTAAAGCCTCTGTTCAAAAAAGGAGAAAAGATAAATGTCTAATTATAGACCTATAGCTATTTCACCTACATTTTCTAAGGTGTGTGAGAATGTAATGTAGAATAGGCTTTACCAATACCTTGAAAGTAACAATATTCTAATTAACGATTAATTTGGCTTTAGAAAAGAAATTTCAACAGAAAATTAAATCTATAAACTCATTAATGAACTTTTAACTGCATTCAATGAAAGAGTACTTGTAGCTGGAATATTTTGTGATTTAGCAAAGGTTTTCTATGGTATCCTTCATGAAATTCTGATAGATAAATTAACTTTTTATGGAATAAATTAAATTTTTATGGAATAAAAAACCAGCATTTAAAATTGTTTATATCCCTACTTTACAAAAGGAAACAATAGGTAGTAATAAATTGTCCCTTTAAAAATAAAAACAGTGCATCAGAGTATAAAATGATTAACTATGGAGTGCCTTAAGGATCTGTTCTAGGCCCTCTTCTTTTTGTGATATATATAAATGATCTTACTTTATCTATCCAAGATGTAGATAATACTGTTCTATTTGCAAATGATGCAAGCATATTGATAAATGGAATTAAATTTCTTGGTTTAATAATTGATATCCATCTGAATTGGAAAAATTACATCTTATCATACCTAAACTTAGCAGTGCATGGCTATGCAATATGTGTATTAGTAATGTTGGAGTCAACTAACACTTTAAAATTAGTTGATTGTGCTTATTTCAACTCAGTAATGGAATATGGTGGAATATTTTGGGTAAATTCAGTTAAAAGTGAACGTGTCTTCCTATTACAGAAAAAAGTCATACGAATAATTGCTGGTATATATAGCACACATTCATGCAGAAACCTGACTCATTACACAAATTACTAAGGGGGTACTAATTTCCATTGCACAGGCCTTTATGACTTTGCTGTTAATCTTATTAAAGTCAGAAGAGGTTTTTTTTTTTTTTTTTTTTTTTTTAGCTCTCTAATGCTATTACTAATTTCTAGTGGAGTATTGGTACTTGGTTTGAATTCTTTATTTAGACTGGAAAATGAATGTGAAATTCATACTGCATCTCTTTTATTACCAGAGTATAAATTTAAATTTTTTGTTACATTAAGAAAGTAATCATTAAACACATTTGATACATTGGCAGAGCGTTGTACCTCTTGATTTTTAATGCTTAACTATTGCATCATGTTGTTGCAATGTTTCTTGTTTTATTATATTCCAAGTAGTCCTTATTCGGTTTTTTGGCTGACTGATAAGTTTTGATAACGGGGATCTTTTGCTGCTTTTATATCTTTCCTAAGTATCTTAGAATACTTTTTAAAATGTATTTTTAATTTGGGGTCTTTATTTCATTATATAATGGTCTTTTATATTGACAAGATTTTCAATTCCTTGGGTTAACCATTCCCTACTCATATTATTACTTCTTTGTTTAATATTTTGTGGAAAATATGATTCAAAATGCAATTTAAATGTGAGTTAGAAGTTGTTGAATTTACTATTAAATCATTTGCACCTTGACATTATTCCACGATTCTTGTTGAAATGCCCACACCATGTTAATGAGGTTTGCATAATTGATATCTCTATAATGTATATAGCTCACATCCTCTACTATGTGGGTGAATATTTGGACTTAATGAATTTTAATTATATATATATATATATATATATATATATATATATATTTATTTTGTTTTTTGACATGTTCTATATACTAGAGCTCTTATTCATCTCAGGAGCTACAAAACGAGAGAGAGAGAGAGACACACACACACACAGACAGAGACACACATATGGTAATTTTAACATTGTCCTAATTAAAGAATGAACATGCTGATAATCAAAATACTTATAAATAACAATAATGCTCACCTACTACTTAAAACTAATGAATAAAGAAGTTCAGAATTACACAGAATCCAGTTCAACAGCAGCAATAAATATTGATAGCATTAAATTTTATTGAGACTAACATATATAATAATTAAAGATAACAGAAATGTGTCAATTTCAGTAATGGTCCATATAGTCTTCTTGTTGTTCTGTGCATGAACACCATTATGTTGAAAGTGTCATGAAGGCCTTCTGGAGCCAGTATTTTGGCATAGTGTTATACTACTGATGGACAACGTCTTGAAGGTATCTCCATCATGTTTAATCTCTTAATACCCTCTTCATTTTGTCAAAGAAAGCATAATCTGATGGCCAAATTGGAAGATTAGGGAGAATGTTGCAGGAACATGTATCCAAGTTTATGGAGAATAACTGTTATCTGTATGGATGAGTGTGACTTGAGTGTTGTCTTGCAAGAGCACTTTTTTGTTTCACTTTGCCTTCCTCTGCTTCTGAATTCTATGGCATAGACTGGTCATAGTGTCACAATAGATTTCTGTTTAGTATTATGTTTTGAGGAAGCCAGTCAATGAACATGATTCTCTGCTCTCAGAAATTTGCTGAATCATATCCACAGTGCATGAAGTTCTTGGTCATCCAGTGCTCTCTTCTTCTCTGTACTTTTGTTCCTGTTCTTGAAGTTTTGAATCCATTTAAACACAGTTGAACATCTTGAACTACCATCTTTGCACACTGTTCTTAGACTAAGGTAACCTTCTCCAATTGGAATGTCTTCATTCTACAGAAAATATGCTGTACAACATTGATGTTTCATCTTGTCCAGTTCAGCACTATTTGAATCAACTGCCCACCATACAATGCTGGCATCTTTTGGCATCTTTGCACAACTACAACTACTGTATCAATTCTGCTGAATTCTTTCCACTACTTTTGAATACTGCACCATTTCTCAATAATTTTTTAAATATTTAATGCGTTTGAGAACTGTGACAAAACACCATCTACTGCTTTCAAATCAATGTTCCTTATGAATATACTTTGCTAATAACATTAGCAGGTATTTGTAACAGCATTGCCAGGTATTTCAGAATCATATTATGTTGTTTAGAACAATTCTTCTCTTAATACAAAGCACCATAGAACTGAACTGGCATTTGGGTCTAAGACAGTGAGATTGCACAAGAGCCTCCTTAATGTAAAAAAGTATATAACAATAACATCTTCTATTTTGCTTACAATGTACCATTATGAACAAGACTATGGCAAAGAAAATGTGCAAGCAAATTATTACATGTTGTCATTTCTAGTATTTAGAACTAAAACTAACATTTGCTTGCTGCCTAAGGCAAACCTAACCACTTATTTGTGATTCCAAGAAATGTTAGGATACTTAAACTTGATCTATGGATTATATTTTTAAAGCTTTTTGATTAAAAGATCCATAAGTAACACTTTAATGTAATAGACAACAGCCTTTGATAAATTCACTTCATCTACCATTTTGTATATTAACAAAAGGTACTAAATTTTGTTACCTTTTTTTACAGTTTACAATTAAATTAAGAGTAGCTTCTACTCAAATGCAACAAATATTTCAGTAAATCTAATATCTCTTGATTTAAAGGATTAAAATGGCACTTAATTGGGTGTTTGAAATGTTTCCTGTTTACAGTCTGGAAATGGCTTAGTTGTAGTACAAACTTCAATTACTGTTGGTGGAAGTAGTTATACCCCTGCCGTGCTCGTTTTCGGTCATCATATCCTCCCATAAGATTCTCAGTTCTCCCATATTTTTTTAAAAAACATTTTATGTTCATTTCAGCAATAATGCCTTCATAGCTAACGGGTACTAATTGATAAATTATTTTGTTGTTATAATAACATATACTGTAACTGTAAAATAAATTAAGTGTAAAGTTAGCAGAGAATGATACTCCATTTCAGACCTGTCTTCTGCCTATGAAGACACAAGCTGTTCAAAATATAGCAACATTTTTTGACTATTAAAATATTTTATCTATTTCTGCTTCTCTAGTTCTTGCTATTTTAGTTGCATTATTCCAAGAGCTACTTATATTTCATTTGTATATACCTATATGACATTTTAAAACATGTATGATGACAAAATCTGTTCAACAAAATATTTTGTTTCATTGAAAAAGAAAATTCCTTCAAAATAAGACAATTGAGGGATCTGGGTATTTAAAAGAAAACTTAATTTAATTTTATTTGAAATTATATATTAATTTTGAAAAATCCAATATAATCTGTATGTACAGTGCCTTGTGCAAATATTTGTGTAGGGATGATATTGATGTTGTGATAAAATGGGAAGGGAAGGGTATGGCATGATGTTAAGTGGTGTGAAAGTTGATAAAGAATTGTGTCCATTATGTATCAAGGCAAACAAGAATTTACACTGTATGTTAGAATGTACAGAAATTGAAGGATGGAGAGAGGAAATATGGAACAAGAAGTGGGATAATTTGCAGGCAGAAATTTAACATTAAAAATTGTTGGTATTAGCAGAGAAGAATTTTAATCAGTTTGGAAATTATGTAGGGAATGTAAGAGAAAAGTTGTGAGGAAAAGCGATTGAGGCAAATGAAGAAGGTAATAAAGAAAATTAATAATGACAGAAATATAATCCCTTTTAGGGAAGTAATTGTAACATTCACTTTATAATATGTATAGTTTAAGTGAAGTAGGAACCATGTCACAACAACTTGGGTTTTAATTGTATAGCATCCTGAAACAACAAGCACTCCAAGATCAATGAAATATTGTAAAATTGTAATTGTAAGTATGTAGAAATAATAAGTATTCATTCAATTATGGATGAATAACATTTTAATTACTGTGTATGGTTTCAAAAATTTGACAAAAATCAGCACCGAATGCTCAAAATGTTTTTAAATTGAGTGATAGTTCATCTCTTTTTGGATTTTGTACGTGAATTTGTCACAGTGATAACTGCCAAAATTTCTGAGGATAGTTTCATTCTCTTAGGTAGAAATTGTTTTTTCTTGTCCTTTTCTATGTGCATGTATAATGCATCATTTGTAAAGAGTGATTTTATTTCCATAGCATTTATATTATAATTCAAATTCTTGGATGAATGTGTGTTATCAAAACCACAGGGTTTGACAATCAATTGAAGCTGATAACTGAAGCATTAGTTTCATTGTTCTAATGACAAATATAAATATATGTGCAATGTTGAATAAATTATAAAGTGTATTCCTTTATGTTTTCTGAATTTCAAGCACATGCAGTTATACTCATGGTAGCTGCATATAATTGTAAACTTCTATCTATTCTTATAAAATATAAGCATGAAACAGCTCTGCATGCTTCTGTAGTATAATCAGCACATGGTTGGTAGCTTTATTCATTATATCATTAGTATGCTAATTGATGTGTTTATTACTTGTTGCAGATTATATTTTAAAACACACACACATATACAATGGGTAGCATTTTCTCAAGAACAATGGATGAAAATTTGCGAAAGAACCAGGATTTCATAGCTGAAATGAACAAAGTAACGGTAAATAAAATGGCTTCACTAACTAAATTTTTATGATAATGGTGTTTCAATGGTGACTAAGACTTAGTAGTACTGTGTAATTTATGTTTCTGTAAATATTTGTTATTGTGGAGGCTGTTACTCTACCAGTACAAAAGCATAGTAACAAATTTTTATTGAAACTCAATTTTCATAGTCAGCAAAAATTTTGTTCAAAAATACTACTAATAGGTTGTACTGAGTGAGCAGATTATGAGTTTCCTGCATGCCCATGGGTCACTTAGTCCAGCTGCAATGACAGCCAAGGCCACGACTAGAAATTGGTAATTGCAAGCTTTTTGGGAATGCATCATCAATTTCAGCTAAATGGCTGTTGAAACTGCATGCATGTGTACAGTGTGTGCTAAGAAAGCTGTGTCTAATAATTGGCCTAAATATTTTATTCTACATCTGGTGTTTATTTACGTTTTGTATGTGTATACAGACTCAGTTAATGTTGTCAGGAGATATTTCAAGGAAAAATTCCCTAATCTAGTTCAAGTCATGCTACAATATATACATTAGACTCTGCAATGGCCTATACAGCCAATATTTCATGCAAGCAGTTGAGTAAGAAATTTGGCCCACCTGCTTCCCCATTCAAGCTCCCTGTGAATATTATCTCTGGGGTTCAATAAAAGATAATGTGCATAAGACAAATCTGTATACCTTAGAGGAACAGATGATGAGCATCCATCAAGAAATAAATTAAATTTCTCTAAAGGAATTAAGAAGAGTAATGAATAATTGCAATAGTCAATGCCAGAAATGTTTGGAAAATGAAAGAAACCAGTTCTAACAGTTCTAACACCTTTTTTTTTTTTTTTTTTTTTTTTTTTTGTGTGTGTGTGTGCCGCCAATATTGTAGTTGTAGTTTGCAAAGCATGCACTGTGTTGGAATATGGCCATCAGTACTGGAGCATGGCCCATGCAGCCCTAACACTGTGCACACAAAGCTCAAAATCTGCTTTAAATATTATTAGACAGTGCCTCCAATATTGAAGTTGTAGTTTGCAAAGCATGCACTCTGTTGCAATATGGCCACCGGTACTGGAGCATGGCCCATGCAGCCCTAATACTGTGTACACAAATCTCATAATCTGCTCACCCAGTAGATTGAACCTTTTTACTCAAAATTTTTTCTATTTATAATTTCTGAGCTTATGAATTATTGTTAGATATTCAAAGTCAATGCTGAGAATGGTATGTATTTCAAATTTTGCTCTTGGAGTGGCTATAAGGTCTTTATTGATTTAGTTCTTGCAGAAAATCTAATATATTTAGGGAAAAAAGAAAGAAGAGAAAGGTGAAACATTTGGTGCACTAAAATATATTTTTCTTCGAGGAATCAAGAAATAAATATTCACTGTTTAAAAATAAGGGAATATATTATGATTTGCATTTCACAAAATACAGAAACTTTCCCAGTTTATACAGTAGCAACATTGGTGGTGTGAAGGAATGTGCATGAGCATCAATATTTAATGCAACGACAAGCTTGGCACCACACATTTAGACACTCTATGGTAAGCATGTGGATGTGACAACATGAACAAATGTTCAGTGCATGAAACAAAAATATATTCCTTCCATCCATCCATCAGGTTTATGTATTTTTGGTAGGCGATAGATTCTAGGTATTATAGGGTTTTCTGATATGATATTATTTCTTCCTCGCTCAGAAATGTTATTTTTGTTAATTGTTTTCTTACTGCACTCATATATTTTTGTGTAGAATGTGTTTTAATTTTCTCATAATCTTGGCTAGCTAGTAAATTGTAAATACTCTTTTCATAATCTGTCTGATTCATTATTACTATTTTGTTTCCATTGTCAGCCCTACTATAAATATCTTTTTCTTTTAAAGATCTGAGTACACTATGATATGATCTTTTTTGGTTATTTTCTTTTTAATTAGTTGCTCTAGGACTTTTCAACATTGCAATCTTGTGCTATTTTTTTCCTTCTCTGGTTTGTTAAAAGTTACTATTTTGATGTCGGCTACACATTCTTTTATATTTCTGGAGTAATATATACATGAATTTAACCCCACAATTAACTATCAAAATTCCCACTATTCAAAATTACTTATAAAACACCAGTTTATTTGGGAATATCAAAGATTCCAAAGAAAGCCAGACCACGTGGTAAAATGAAATGGCAATATGGAGGATGTGCCATCGCCATTCATTAATTTTCATTTTAATAACATTCTAGGCAAACTTAAACCACAAATAAAACAGTCCATTAAATACAGAATCAAGAAAAAGTTAATATCCGTAGATATGACTTTCATAAACACTTGCTTCAAAGAAAACTTAATGCCTACTTTCATAAGGAGGATAGTAAAAGAAAACCATAACAGCAAAACACAAATAGATGCCAAAAAACTGTTGGAAGTAGAAAAAATAAACCACTACAAAGCTGTTAGCAAGTTGGATTGAAAAACTTATGAGCTACATCTAAAACTAGCACCTCAATTAGCCAGAATCTTATGGAGAAATCTTGAAGAAACTTTTTTAGAGATTAGAAATGCCTGAGTTAAAAGAAAATGGGCAATTATAATTAGAAACTAGACAACCTTAGACAGAAACAATGTATGAATATAATTAGGAAAGAAATCCAAAATAACACAATAGAAAATGTCATAAACTAGTCAAATCAACACTTTTCAAAAAAAGAATTACAGCTGTTAAATGTGCGGTTAAATTAGTGTATAGCTTACTTGAAAAATATTGATGAATGTGTAACCGACATCGAAAAAGCAACTTTAACAAACCAAAGGAGGAAAAAAAATAGCATAAGATTGCAATGTAGAAAAACCCTATAGCAACTAATTAAAAAGAAAATAACCAAAAAAGACCATATCATAGGGTACTCAGGTCTTCAAAAGAAAAAGACATTATTTATAGCTGGACTGACAATGGAAACAAAATAGTAATAATGAATCAGACAGATTATGAAAACAGTGTGTACATTTACTAGCTAGCCAAGATTATGAGAAAATTCAAACAAGTCTTATACCACAATATATCAGTGCAGTAAGAAAACTATTAACAAAAGTAACAATTCTGAGCGAGGAAGAAATAAAGAATATTATACCAGACAACCTTACAACACCTAGAATCTATGACCTACCAAAAATACATAAACCTGGCAATAAAATGAGACCTGTTGTAGATACAATAAATTTACCCACATGCAATTTAGCCAATTTCCTTCTAAAAATTTAATGCTTTACCGAAATGCAAAAGCCAAAGCATAAAGAACTCATCAGAATTAATAGAGTCAGACGTGTGAAACTGAAAAACAGGAATTTGCTGTGAAATAAATTCACGTGATATATGTTGTACTAAACACTCTTATTACTTCACTTGTGTGATATTTGGAACCGGTTTTGAAGATCTTCGTCTTCATCTTCAGCCAATAGTACAACTGATTGGAGAATCCAACGGCCTCTGTAGAGATGAAGCGCCATCCTGGTGGTGTTTTGATGTACTTAAAGTTGGTGTTTTCTACCTTTGGAATATCAAAGTTCATTAATCGATCTCTGTATTTATGAATGTAAATTTTCTCCCAAGTATCCAGTTCTATATGTCCCTGAATCTCTTTTAATAACTCCACCTTCTTCACAATCTCATGGTTTTTTTGTCCAAAAATGATATGCCTCAGCTGATCTATCTTTCTGTTTGTATTTTATGTTCCTGAAATGCTCTTCTAAACGTGTGCCTATATTTCTCTTTGTTTTTCCAATATAGATTTTTTCACAATCTGCACGTTATTCTATAAATACCTGTTTTTTTCTCTTGTGGGGTCTTTAGATCCATTTTATCTTTCAAGATGTTTCCTAAATTAAATCTGTTGATGGGTGCTAATTTTATATTGAAACCTTTAAAATATTTTAAAATTTTTTCATTGCTTTTGGATGATATGTACATTTTTTAAAAATAGATTTTTCTATATCTGCTGATAATGTAATGGTACCTCTGATAAGTTTTTTCCTTTTAAATCTTTCCACCTTTTTGTGTACCAGATCTTTATTAAAGCCGTTTAAAATTGCCATTTCTTCTATTTTATTGTATTCTTTTTTAAACTTTTCTTTACTAATTGGTAAATTAACCAAACGATATGTCAAGTTGTTGAAAACTGCATGTTTGTGTTAAAGGGTTAAAACCATCTGCCTTGATATGATTATCTGTATTTGTATTTTTTCTATAAATCCCAAAGCAGAGATTCTTCATAATTTTAATATCTAAAAATGGTAACAAGTTATCATTTTCTTTTTCACAAGTAAAAGAAATATTTCTGAAAAACCAATTTTTACAAAATTTACATATCCAAAAGCAATGAAAAAATTTCAAAATATTTTAAAGGTTTCAATATAAAATTAGCACCCATCAACAGATTATAATTTAGGAAACATCTTGAAAGATAAAATGGATCTAAAGACCCCACAAGAGAAAAAAACAGGTATTTATAGAATAACGTGCAGATTGTGAAAAAATCTATATTGGAAAAACAAAGAGAAATATAGGCACACATTTAGAAGAGCATTTCAGGAACATAAAATACAAACAGACAGATAGTTCAGCTGAGGCATATCATTTTTTGACAAAAAACCATGAGATTGTGAAGAAGATGTAGTTATTAAAAGAGACTCAGGGACATATAGAACTGGATACTTGGGAGAAAATTTACATTCATAAATACAGAGATCGATTAATGAGCTTTGATATTCCAAAGGTAGAAAACACCAACTTTAAGTATATCAAAACACCAACTTTAAGTATATCAAAACACCACCAGGGTGGCGCTTTATCTCTACAGAGGCCGTTGGATTCTCCAATCAGTTGTACTATTGGCTGAAGATGAAGACGAAGGTCTTCGAAACCAGTTCCAAATATCACACAAGTGAAGCAATAAGAGTGTTTAGTACAACATATATCACGTGAATTTATTTCACATGACTTGGCTTCACTGTGTTAGTTCTATATACATTTTTTAAAATAATTTCTTTTTTAAAAGATATGTTTTAATTGAGGAATTTGCTAGTTTCTTATGATGTGGTTTCTCTGTTTCCTAACATCCACAAAGAAAATCTAATAAATATTGTAAAGGAATGGCTAATCTCAATAAAACTACCTGAAGAAATAGTAGAACAATATCTGAACCACACCAAAATTTGTATCAATCAAACCTACTTCTCATTCAGAGGCAATACACAAAAGAAGGATCTAGCAATGGAAAACACACTTTCTCCATTCTTGGCAGATATGTACTTGAGTTTCTTGCAAATAAAATTAGTTGAGGCTTTTCCAGATAAATACAAATGTTGTTACTATTATGTTGATGTCTTTGCAATAGTAAATGAAAATGGAAAGAAGATGCAATAAAACTACTCAACCAACAAGACAGCACTGTTAAATTCACAATGAAAATAGAAAACAACAATGTTGTTCCCTTCTTGGATATAAAAATAATAAAAAATGGCAATAATCTGGAATTTGGCATATTCAAAAAAGATACCCACACAGATAATTATATAAAATACAACAGCCACAATCCAAGACAACATAAACTCACCATAATCAATAGTCTCACACTCAGATTAACAAACCTACCAGTAAGCAAGACAGAATACAATTTGGAGTACCATAAAATCATAGATAGAGCACAGAAAAATGGTCAACAAGAAAATACAAAAATTAAAAAAATAAAAACAAATAAAAGATGTCACTGCACTAAAAGGCTACAAAGGATCTCTCTCTCTCTCTCTCTCTCTCTCTCTCTCTCTCTCTCTCTCTCTCTCTCTCTCACACACACACACACACACACACACACAAAATTCACATTCTACCCATGGTCACACTAAAAATTCCAGAAGATTTTTAAAGAGGCAAACATTTTGGCTCCAGTAAACAAATGTAGTTTAAAAAACCTCCTAAAAACCAACACAAAAGACAAAATTCTGCCAGGAAAACAATCAAGCATTTACAAAATCAGTTGCAAAGACTGCAGTATGAAATGCATAGGAAAACAAAAAGAAATATTACCATACGATTTAAGATCATGTATATATAAAAGAAATTCACATTCTACCCATGATCACACTAAAAATTCCAGAAGATTTTTAAAGAGGCAAATATTTTGGCTCCAGTAAGCAAATGTAGTTTAAAAAACCTCCTAAAAACCAACACAAAAGACAAAATTCTGCCAGGAAAACAATCAAGCATTTACAAAATCAGTTGCAAAGACTGCAGTATGAAATACATAGGAAAACAAAAAGAAATATTACCATACAATTTAAGAAACACATGAGAAATGTAAAATATAAACACACGGAAAAATCTGGAATACCAGACCATTTCTGGCAAAAGAACCAGGAATTCCAAAAGAAGCCAAAATTCTTAAAAGCTCTTCAAAAATCCATTGAATTAACAGTGTGGGGGAAAATATATTCATAAACAAAAACAAAAGAAAATTTGGTTAATTTTGATCTCTCAAACAATAGTTACCTCATCACCAAGTTTGTAAAATCCTCAGAGTGACATCTTGATACCATGCTGAGAAGCAGACAGTGGAATCATGCTGAAGATGAAGGCAACAGCCTTTAAAACATGTCCAAGTAAGTGGAACAAAATTAGTGAAATTTGAGTGATTTCTTTAATGATAATTTGTTATATTGCTGTGTATGTAGTTTGCAAAGAAATTTCATATAAACATATGTTTTGCAGAGTATTCATCATTCTTGCTTGTTACTGTCATACTTGTAAGTGGTAAATATTTAAAATGTTTAACATAAAAGTGTAATCAGGTAATTGTTAAATTTACCAGTTTTAAAATAATGTAACAGGAAAGTAATAATGCCAAAGTGGTTGCTGGTAAATATTTAAAGAATAAGTTAGTGTTTTCAAATGAAAAGTAATTTGGCTCAATGTTCTTCCCTCCCACATGTGAGCATCTGTTAAAATTCTTTAACTGATGCACATCTGCACTGAAGTCCAGCATCCTTGCAAAAGTTGTACTATCCGAATAAAGACAAAGCCAGGTACTCAGTAGTCAATTAAGAGAGGTTTCTTTCAACCTCCAGCAAAAGCCTTATCTGCACCCTCTGTAGAGACATGTAAGTGACTGATACTCTTCCTCACAGCAGCTTGTCCCCTTTCTTAATAAAATTTTGCCTACCTTCTTGCAGTGGATGATGGAACACCACAAATACTGCCTGCTCTGTGGTCACATAGCCATAACAGTGGAAACTGCAACACATTTCTCAATGTCCTCTGCCATTGCTAAAATAAAATAAATGCATCACTGAAGTGTAAGAAGAGCATTGAATGACCTGCATCAGTAATAAATGGAAGTGAGCATAAATTTGTAAACATGACAAAAAGAAGGAAAAAAGAAGATTGACAGAGGAATCAGGACTTATCACCAATATTTGGATGTATTGGCTACAATATATATGTATCTTATATGTATGTGTACCTAATACATAATCTATAACCAAAAATTGTGGAAAATGTATGTTAGTTTAATGTATGAATGCGAAGTAGGAGTGAGAAACACTGTCACCCACTCCACTTTAGATCACATGATTGATGTCAGGAAAAGAAAATGCTTACTCTGACATTTGAACCCTCTTCATAGGTGCCAGCTCTCTAGGGCCCCACAAAAATTTTACAAATGAGACCACCACTGTTTCCAAATAATAATAATAATAATAATAATAATAATAATAATAATAATAATAATAATAATAAGAGTGATATTAGTGATCACAGTTCTAACATACATTTCTTCTACAAAGACCATGATTAAATACATATACTTTTAGCATACTTGGAGAAACTGAGTTTCTTGCATTTCTGCTGAAAATCCAACCTCTTGCATTTCCACTGATGCATGTGTATCTACTGTTTCATTAGGTGAATTCTCACTTGCCATGTATGACTTAGCTATATTCATACTATGAGTCATGTTATTCCATCAGAATGTGTTTAAAGCATTTAATTCTAGACCTTTAGGTGAGGACAGCATGAATGATATAACTGGTGAATCCCCAAATCCTTATTTCATCACTGCTTAGAATTGTGCTATGTATGGGCACATTATGCAGTCTGTATCTGTATTCATGTGCTTAGTCATGGCATTCACACGTGTGGGTGGAACATGACTTCCATATGTTGCAATGCTTATCAGAGTGAATGAGTGACTCATGGCAATATCATTCAGTTCGGTGGTTAAAATATGCCAGTGGTACAGTACTTTTTTGCATATAACATGGATTGATATATTATTAAAAAACCAAGACTTGGTCATTCAAATGATGCAGTGCTATCTACATCAGGTAACCATACTAGTAGCAGTGGTGATGATGGAAAGTGTAAAGATAACAGTGCGGCTTGTGGTGTTTCTGAACCGCCTGTAGAATCGATTATATGTTCACCAGTAATATTATTGGAGATGCAGGCAATGTCAAAGGTGGATGTGTTAAGAAAATATGTGAAAGAAATTTTCAAAAAAAGTAGATGTCAATTTACCAATAATAAAACTACAGATGCTGTTTATTGCAAATATTGCTGGGAAGCTTGTCTAAGAATCTAGTGATATTTAATACCAAACAAATATGACTTAACATTTATAAACATTAGTTTCAAAAACTGAAACAAAACTCTGGAGAAGTTTCAGGTTCATGAAAAATCTGGTTGCCACAGCTTTTTTCTTTTAGCTGGTACTAATGTCAATTTAGGTATGAATGAGTTCGGGCAAATTACAATTGCAAAGGAACTACAGATAAATCTAGGGTGGCATTATTGAAAATAATATCTTCTTCACAGTATGCTATGCAGTGCATTGCTATAAGAGGTCACATGGATTATATGGGTAATTTAAATAACTTATTGTGAGTTAGAAGTGCAAATGATGACTGTCCAGAACTTAAGAAATTGATGGATTATGATTCATATAATTGGTATTCTCATGATTAAATGTTAGGAAATGCTGGAAATTGTGAGTTATTGCATACTGAGAAACATTATAAAGACTGTTAAAACATCCAAATGTTACTCTATAATGGTCAATGAGTTTCCAATGTTTCTGTAAAAAAGCAGGTGTCATTGTGCTTCAGAAGAGTTAGACAATCTTGAAGTACAAGAACCTTTTGTAAGATTATACGAAACATTCAAGACAGGTGCTAATATGTTGTTTAGTATTATTAATAATGTTATTATATGATATGATTGTGACAAATAAGAACAGAGACTAGTGCTACAATGGTGCATCAAAAATGGCAAGCATTACTTAGGAGTTCAGGCTAGGCTCTCAGAAAAAGAACTCGGAGCACTATTTGTGCACTATTTCACCCATTCATTTAATTTTGTTGTTCAAGATACTCTAAAGAATATTTCTGGTAGCAGGGATGTGCTGAACTTAATATAAGACATAATTGAATTTATGAGAAATTTGCCCTAAAGACTTTCATTCTTCAAGCAGTTACAGGGCAATGATGCAGTTAACATATGGCCATTCTGCTCAACTGAATGGGTGGTTTGCTTCTTATCATTATTTCATTCCAATTATGAACAAATTATGCAGTCTCTTGAATTGTCACAAACAGACCCATCAGATGTAGGTTCCAAAGCAAGTGACTTTTGTACTCAAATGGAGTAATTTCATTTCTATTTTTGTGTTTGTTATGCAAGATATTTTGCCACATTGATGCTGTAAACACAGTGCTACAGAAAGGAAACATTCAGTTTTCAACAAGCATATTCTATGGTTCAGCAGTTGGCAGATTCCTTTACACACATCAGAACTACCTATGACACATTTTGAGAAGAAATATTAAAAAATGCACAATCCTTCACCTACAAGAACCGGAGCTACAAGGCCAAAGACGGACTCTGAAAAGATAGGTGCTGTAAGTGCTCCTCACAGTTTTGCCTTCCCTAAAGTTATCCACCATCTGAAGTTTTTTTAATTAATTGATGTCTCCATTCAGTGTCTGGTTTCTAATTTAAAAATGATGCTTCACATTTCATGGTGAACATTGAAAAATTTGTCATAAATGGAAGTGATGATATTACAGAAATAGCTAAATATTTTTGAAGACTGCATTGATCCTGACATGCTGACATTGCATCCTAACATCATGATGGACATTTTAAATTCAACAATGAATATAAACTCCTTAGAAAACTTTTCTTCAACTATACAGTTTCTGAAATGTGATAACCGTGCATCAGAAATGCTTTCAAAATGAACTAGAACAACATGTTTAAACTGTCCCAATGTCAATTTGTACAGCTGAAAGATCTTTCTCAAATCTCCAAAGGCTGAAATCTTACTTAAGGTCATCAATGGGGCAGAGTCCAACTAATTCAATTGCCATATTCAGCTACCACTGAAACATCACCAGCATTATGGACCTCAATGGTATAGCCAACCAGTTCATTGGAAGAAATGATTTGCATTACCAGACTTTTATAAGATAGGTAATTAGTTTTTAATGTTTTATTTCTTGAACTATTTTCATTGGTTTGCATGTTTTCAATTTATAGCTTTATAGCAAAATCGAGTATTAGAGTTATTAGTCAAATACATAAATCTTATTTCAATTTAATACAAATTTAAGGTAAACCATTAACAAAGATTTAATTTTGAATTATTAATTATTATCACATAAAAATGTTAAACTACATATTTTATGTCATTAATGCTTGGATTTCCAAGGTTCTGACGGAAGTTGAAATGGGCCCCCAAAATATGTTATAGAAGTTGTCGCCTATGCCCTCATTGCCAACATGCATAGCATGTGCTTTACCTCTGAGCCACATCTTCTTACACATAAATTCTGCTGTGTACAAATCCAGTATAAGCAACAAAACAAGTGGCATACCCAGCAATATCAGTTTGTGTTAACCACACTCAAAAATGAGAATATTTCCTATTCTTAGAATGTGCTCAAATAATTTTTTCCAGCACTGTTCCTCTTATAACATTTAACTCCTGGATTATGTTTAAGTTTTTTTGCAGTAAAAAATAAAATTTAGTTTATCCTTAGGAAGTGAGTGAGTGTTATAAACATTGTGATTATGATTGTGGACATTCTTTAATAATGTTTAGTATTATTAGAAATTCCACTACTTCATCACCTGTTAGTGCTATTCATGATAGTAATGTCACAAGCAATGCTGCATTTGTGTAAATACACATCCTCTTTGACACTGTAACAGGAAAGTACTATTATGGATCTTAAAGTTAACCTATATATCCCATGATTTGTGTCACAATGTAATCAGTATTTTAGTGGAGTCAATTAGAATGGAGCCAGAGAGAGAGGATAGTATACCAGCAGGAAGGAATATATGGCATCAGGCATTTGAAGTGGCACCCATTGTTTTGACTTTGCATAGGCAAATGAAGAGCATGTACTCAAATAGTTATAGATAAAGATTGTAGCAATATAAATCTGTATGAGAATTTACTACCTAAAAATATTGTATTTTTTTAATATTATAATCTTCTTTTTTTATTTGAATAACTGTTTATAAATGTAGTTAGGTTAGTTTTTTTTATGAGTATAAACAATTGGTGGTAATAATGCTTTGTATAGTTTTCTTTTGAAACTTATGAATTACAAACAAGCTCAAATGCACACACAAAAACAACTAATATTAGTCAGGAAAATCTGTTCTTTTCCATAATTGTAAATCTATTATATATTTAATAATTGGACCTAAAAGCAACATTGCAGTACAATATTTAAAAGTTCACATATTTTGAAATATTTAATATTAATAGTTTTAAACTTATTTTCTATGCTTTCTTGCTACTTCAGACTCTGGGAATTTGCAGTAGAGTACCATAAATCTACACTTCATATATTGTGGTATTTTTTTCTTTATTGGTTTGTGTATTTTACTTTTTGGAAATTTTAAAAATAAAACCCATACATAATTAAATACCATCCTATACATTGTACTGATTTTAAAATTTTATTAAATTTTTATTACTTGCTAGTTTTTACATTATTAGTTTACAAAATTTAAAACTCATCCCATCTAAAGGGTGGAAGCGGTCAGTTAGATTATGAGAGGTTTGGATGCTAAAAGTTTTTACCTCTCCAGAGTTAAAATGATGGAACAGGTTCACTGGACCAGTAGAGATGATTCCTAGGTTCTCAGTTTTATAGGTTGACTGCTAACTATATCCCACAAATATGTTTTGGATCATTGATAGTTTAAATAAGATCTTGAAAAAAATCCATGGATATTGAAAGTTAAAAGTAAATTATATTTAAGAATAGATGAGGGAACTGGTAGAATTTGTGACTTTGGATTAATGAATATTTATTATTTCTACACATTACAATTACAGTTTTACAATATTTCCTTGATCCTTGAGTGCTTGTTAATTCAGATAATATACAACCAACACCCTGGTCATTGTGAACGTGGATCCTACATCACTCTAACTATATATATTATTGAGCGAACTTTATAAATACTTCCCTAAAGGTGATCATCTTCCTCATTGTTACCTTATTACCATCTTCCTTTGCCTTGATCACTTTCCACCACCACTTTTCTCTTACTTTCCCCGCATAATTTCCAAACTGATTCAAAAATTATTTTCTGTTAATACCAAAAAATCTTTAAAACCAGAATTTCTGTTTGCAAATTATCCCATTTCTTGTTCTATATTTCCTCTCTCCATCCTTTGGTTTCTGTACATTCTAATATACAGTTCAAGTTCTTGTCTATCTTACCATACATTGTGCACAATTCTTTGTCAACTTTTACCCCACGTAACTTCATTGTTTCTGTTTGCCCATGCCATACCTTCCCTACCCATTTTGTCACAAAACCTTAATATATTCTTCTTGCCTCACTCTTTCTTAAAACTCCTGTAATATATCAGAGTACTCTTATCTCTTAAGCTACCAAATATTTCCTGTTTCTCTATATCATAAATCCTTGCTCTCACTTTATTCCAAGTGCCTTGTCCATTTTGTGACTTTAAGCTGTCTAGCTCTCCCAATCCAATTTCTCGTACAATTTCCTTTAATCTACCTATCCAACTTCCTAACCTTTTCCTTTTTCTTGTGCCCCCAAGCAGTCTTTGATAATATTTCCTTCTTCCAATGATTGTATCCTCTGGCAGTATTTCACAATGTGTTTTATTACTAGACCTTTTCGGCCCACACTTCCTAGTTCCATCAGGGCTACTCCATTAGATGCAACTCTAGGTAATCTTAATATAATTTTACAGACTGCTCTATGAATCTGATCTATTCGTTCCCACCCATTTTCTGTCCCTCATATTTCCATCTCATGTATCATTTTCAATTCTATTGCAGCCAAATATGCTCTTCAACCAGTTTACACTCATATTTGGGATTTTCTTCAAGCATGTTCTTTATTGGTAGCTATTCCCTTCCATAGTGCATTCTTCCTTTGTTTTGTCCATTTCCCATTACTCTTCAGTCTTACCTCCAAATGATCAAATTACCTAATATAACTCCCCTCTAGCCACCATTTCTCATCTCTGCTGAGTTTGTTCCCTTTTTTACATACCAAAATTTTGATTTACTTTAATTATCTTTAAGCCCCATTTTTTTCAGTATTTCTCTGTTGCTTCTATTGCTTTCTTTAAACCTCCACTTATAATGCAGCTGCTACTAGATTATCTGCAAAAAGCAAACCTGGAATGTCTTTATTATTAATTGATGGACAGTGCCTATTCTCGCTCCCTGTTTCTTTGGCTATCTCACTATAAACAGATAGAATAGTACCAGACTTAATTTGCACCCCTGTCTTAAGCTGATTATATTTGATACCAGTCTGTTACTTTGTTGCTTTCAAGCCTAATGCAAAAATTATTGCTGTGACTTTGGAATAAAACGACTCTAACTGCAATTTTTTTTTTAAATAATTTATTGCCATAAACTGATATTGGGTAAATAGTTGAATCTTCCCCTCCAATTTGCATAAGCATTTATTCACTTGTTCAGTAGATGTAAACAAAGTAAAACAATTCTATTGCAATTTTACATTCCAGTAAGAATAAAAATGTTCTATCTGTGTCTCTCAGCATGGGAACATATTATTGAACTCAACAGTTTCCTTGTTGATAAACCTGACAATTGAGTGGGAAGGGGGAAACAGTCAATAAGGTTATGTGAAGTTTTTTGGAAATTTGGTTATCAATAGTGGTAACATAAGACAGTTATTACATACAATGTTAGAGTAATATGTTGATAGTGATATACAGAAGATTTTAGAGGACCCTGGATTTTAATAGATCTTTACTGATTTGAAAGTAGGTGATGAAATATGTAACCAGAAAAGAAATGAGTTGAGTAGCTATGTATAACCTTTCACTCTTAATATTGCTTCTTAGTGTTAAACAAAATTATTCATCATTGAAATTATTTTTTTTACTTATTACATTTTTTTTACTTTATTGTATTTAAAAGTACTATACTTTGTCATAAACAAATGAAATTTACATTTCTATTCCTTCTCTTCTACACTCTACTATTTGAAAGTACTTAGATAACAAGAATGCTTGGTAGAGACTATATGCAGTCCTTAAGCTGGTAGCAGAAATAGAGAGACTGACTAACAAATTATTCAACCACAGCAGCCATAATAATAGATTATGGGAAGCAATGTAAAATGCTTAACAGAGCATCAGCTAAGTGCCACAATGTAGAAATCAGATGATTTCTTTAGCCATGATAGATTTTACAAACAGCCACAGATAGAAACTCTACAAAAGAAATGTACTCCAGATCATTCTTCCACCCATGAAGTGGATAATGTTCACTCACAATTAGGTAAAGCAATATTAGAATGTGAATTATGAATTTTGGTCATCAATTTCATTTATTAGAATGTTGCTGAGAGTTAATGGGAAACATCATTTCCATGTTATTCAGCTTCAACATGAAATTGATTTCAAGGATTATATAACTGCAGTAAACATCTGAATTTCAATAAAATTCTCTTTTCTCAATTATCTCAAATTAAATTTACACAAAACACTGAATTGGCTATAAACAAAAACATACTGATTAGACCTTTCAAACTGTTAATGTCCAAATACTTATTACAAGACAACCTGGATTATCATTTAAGATATATCCTCCTGTGTGCACCTGGTGCTGTAAAGGGGAACATTCAACAAAGAAACTATTTCTGACATTAAATACACATTAAAATGGATACCAGAGCAGAATATAAAATACTATCAGGTTACGTTAAAGAAAAAAATAAAATTTCATTATTACATTTATTTTCTGTAATGTGCAAACTTGTGTTAAACAACTGATCTTGAGACTTGTATTTATTGTTTTATTTAAATGTTTCCTTCATCATTTCAATTTCAGGGAATCTTGAACCATTACTCCCTCTGGTGTTAAGTTCTATTTGCACTATTCCGAATAGAAAATTTAATTTTAAAATAAAAAGGTTCTACCTGCAAAACTTGTTTTTAGAATGTCAATATATATTATTTTGCTCTGTATTCTTCAGACAAGGAGACTATAGTGATAAAATACAATAGCCAAAAGCACATTAAATTGTGATTGTAACTTTCAAGTATAATCCGTATAAGCTTCAGAACACTCTCCTGTAAAATTAGCTCTCTTGTAGATAGAACCTTTTATTCTAAAGTAAAAAATTGCATAGCTAACATCATAATGGTTTGCAGGTGGAACGTCAAATCCACATGCAGAATCAGATGCGTGAAAGGATGATGGCAATGCAGTTGGCTCGAGCAAGAGAGCTTTTATATTGGTTTGGTTCTTTTTATGTACTTGCAGCTCTAGGAATGATTGCTGGGTGAGTACAGTGACTGCTCTTAGCAGTGCATGTATTAAAGCATCTTCAGAAGCTTCAATGTACAAGCATTTGTAATATAACATATTTTGCATTCCACAGATCATAAAAATGTTTACCAGGTCAAGGATGAGAAACGGCTCAGATGCACAGTGTGCAATCAAGATGCAGCTTTGAAGGAGGAAAAAATAAAGTTAACTGTTTTCATTCACATATATGTTTCTTCAAAAAATTAGAAGTCTTTTGTATCCATAAATAATTATTAGTAACATTTGAGTTTTTGATTTTAAAATTTTTTCTGTTTTTTTTTGGGCAGAGCATAAAATCTCTTTACACATTCGTACTGTTCTGCTTTTTGAAGCACAGATGCTGATGGTTTGTGAAGATTAAGATCCTAGACTGATTGTTGATTTTACGTGTTCTTAAGTTTTTGTTTTAATTTAATAAGAGAATGCACCCACATGGAAGAGTTAATATTCTGAATTTTATGAAAAGATTTCTAAAACATTTTTGAGGCCATTTCTAGAATTTTTATCATATTTATTGTTGTTGTTAATGTTGCTGCTCTAAAGCAGAAACATTTGTGTTTTTTGATTGAATTTCTTGGAAGATTATACAGTACTTTGACATGAAATATAACAAACCCAAGTATACAGTAATTTAATATATTGTGGGGGGAAGAAGAGTAACAAATCTAATTACAGAACATGCTATCCTAGTTTAAAAGCAACATATTCTGTAGTTATGAAATTTTATTAGATTTTTGGTACGGGAACTTCAGTAACATTTTTCTGGACACATTTCGAATGTACTTGCATTCACCTTCAGCTACTTTCTTAAACTGTTGTTTCCTCATTGCTATATCAGTCTCCCTTGCAGCTACCTGATAAACTTCCTGATTAGCTCATCCTCTGATGGGATTTAAAAATTCATCACATACTGTTTGTTTTTGGGTGTAACATTATTTTCTCATATGGTTAGTTCTATATGGTTTCTTGCTGTTTTTGATAATTTTGTTGATCTATTTCATGTTTTTTTGACCAAAAGTTGGTGGCCATTGCAGATTTTTGTGTATCTTGTACCTGATATTTCTGAAATGCTCTTTTGTCTTTATGCTTAAAGTTGGTTCCATTTTTAGATATTTTTTTAAAATAGATTTCAGCAGATAGCCATTTTTTAAAA
Source organism: Metallyticus violacea (assembly GCA_030762175.1). Lineage (NCBI taxonomy): Eukaryota > Metazoa > Arthropoda > Insecta > Mantodea > Metallyticidae > Metallyticus > Metallyticus violacea. The sequence continues at coordinate 96,189,350 of CM060846.1, read as the reverse complement.
GCTGAAACATAAGTATTTTAAATGTTTGTACAAATAATGTGTCTAAAATGCAATCAAACTTCTTTTTAATGAATCTCAAGGGGAGTTTATATACTTTATTCTTTTTATAGGGATTTACTTAAAAGGTGGTTTTTCATAAATTATGCATATCAATATATAATTTTCCACTAAATTGTACAATTCAGATTAGAAATATAGAAAGAGTTTTAGAATGGATCCTAAGCCATGTTCGATTAAAGAGAAATGAGATTACTGATACTTTAACAAAAAAGAAAGTCACCATAAAAATAAAGCAAACTTGTGAACTAGAAATTCCTTCTAAATTCAAATCCATAATAACATTAATAACCAAACAACAACAAAATATCCTACAAAAACTTAAAGAAAAATCATATTAAGATCTAAAGACTTTCATACATCTTTTATTGAAACGAAGGAAAATTGGAGTTGTCAAATTCTGCTTAATTGTCGAGCAAACTGCCTGTGAGAACATCTCTTCAGGGTGAAATTAATCAAGAACAGCTACTGTCCATTGTGTAAGGATGTGAATACCATTCTAAATAAAGGACATTTGCTGAAACGCAGCCAACTTGAATGCAACAAAATGAAAAATAATTTGGAAGCTCTTTATTAGGAAGCTAGGAAAAAAATAATAAATATCAGCATCCCCAATGGCCATTAGCAATGAACCATAAATATTTTTCTATACCTGGTCCATGTGTCTGAAAAGTTCAGTGAATTGCGCCATATCTGAACAGCAACATGGTGCATGTGCGTGGTTCTCAGAGACTTAGCAAGAAGATGGATTACACATGATTGGCAGTGTAAGCCCGCTGTGACCAGTAGAATGTAGTCAGTGTGAGAGATAGTGCGCAGCTCAGTGGCGCAGGGTGGTGTGCATCATGTCCAATTCTGCTATCAATCGTAAAGTCAGTAGATGATTTGTGCCAGTATTTGTTGCTCTTTCTTGATCATATCTGGGATTCTGCTTGTTGATGGCCAACCCAAACAACTCATCCTCAATTGTTTCCCTACTTTTGCGAAAGCATTTGAACCACTTGTAAATACATTTTCTGCTCAGGCCTCCCTCCCATAAACTTGTACCAACATTTTATGCATCTCCATCCATTTTCCTTAATTTGTAGCAGAATTTCATGTTTAAATGTTGCTCCATTGCACTGTGACACTATCTCCCACACTGACTACGTCTACTGGCCATAGAGGATTCACACTGCCGGTCACATATAACCCACGCTAGGTGTCAGTTCTCAGCATGTTTCTGAAGAACCATGCACATGTGCCATGTTGCCTTTCATATATAGACCATTCACTGAATTTTTCAGACATACCATGTATGTCTTGTGTCATTCATTGTATTAATTAGGACTGGTGAGTGGAACAGAAGGCTTAATGCCCTTAACTCTACCAGTTAAAATAAAATCTGTTCTAAACATTCTATGTCTAAAGTTTGTGAAATAGCTTTCAGTTTCACTTGTATCTTGGCATTTGACTTGCTCACTTTTGTTGGCAAAAAGAGGACATGGCATGAAGTTGCAGGGAAGAAGGGATTTCCAACATAGCTTGCAATAGCTATTTTGACTTGAGAATTTGTCATTCTATAAGCATAAATGTCCGGCCATGAATAAGAGAAGTGACTAATTGAGATACTTGTATTGACTAGTGTGGGTCACTATAACAGTGGAACAAACAAGTTAAACAGAAGTTGTATAATGACAATCAGGGAAAAAGAAAGTGTGATAAGAAAATTAGTGGATGGAAGATGGAACCCATGTTTGCCAGAAAAAACTGGGTCTAAGTAGAGGTATCAGTACTTGGGAGAACTTAAAGGTAAATATAAATTTAATATGAATATAAATTGTTCAAATTAGGGATGTAAAGTCTTTTTTCATTGTGATCAAAATGATGAAATGGTAAGGAATGTTGACCACTATGGGTTTTTGCTGTTGTTAGTATTGTTAATAATTTATGTATAAAAGGTATTAATTTTGTTGACGCATGTCAGGTTTTATACCTGTACATGGCTTATTGAATGCTGCATTTGAGCTGAATAGATTGTCTGGGAAGGTCAATCTGAGGGCACAAAGCACTTTGGTTTAAATCATAATATAAGATTATCATTATTATTAAATTTAAAACATTTCTTCCTTTTAAAGTTTCATTTGAAATTGTTAGAAGTTAGTCATTTTGAAAACTTATGTTTCTAATAAATTGCCCATTAGAGTATTTGTTAATGTTTCTATGAATTTTTAAGCTATTTAAAATAGTTGCTGAAAAATGTACAAATGCCCCAGTAGGCTACATTCAGAGCCAAAGAGAAGAACTCAAAGCATTACTTATTTATAAGAGTAGCACAGGAATAATAAGACATAAGTGCAAACAGAACAGTTATTCATCAATCATGATAGATTCCAATGCTAATAAAAAAATACATTAAGGGACAAATGTGATGGATACTTTAGATCTCTGTCTATTAAATATTGTAAGTGGTAAAGGATTCATTAATTTGTTATGGACATGTATAGACATACTGCATGTGCATCAAAATTAATGCATTTAAAATCTATATTATCTGAACTTTTTTTCTATGAAACAATTTATATAGATTATACAGCAAAATTCAATCTTACCTCTAAATGCTGTGATGTGTATGATACACCTGAAAGCATGGGTAAATACACAAGGATACATCATTACATTGCTGCAAATTACATTGGTTTCATTGCACATTTCATTTGTTGGCATTCCATACACTTTTGAAATACATACAACTTTTTGGCTGTGGGCAGGATCCTTCTAGAAAAATGTTTTTCTGTTAATTGCACAGGCCTCTGAATGTTGCAGTGAGTAATTAGGCTACAAGCTATTGATAACCTGAAATTGAAGTATGTCATTGGTTTGTGTGGGTGTAGAACTCCACAAATAACCAAACAATTGTATATCTGCAGAATGTGTGAAAAACCAGTTAAGTCTCCAAAAGTAAATTTTACAGGAGAGAGGAAACAAAGTTTGGAACTGCCACTAAATCGTGCATTAATGTTCAAAAAACTGTTTTCAGGGATAGAGCATTTTAAACAAGATCTTTAAAATAGAAATGATTTAAATTCTCTTTGCACTGTAGTTTTTGATCAAAATCGGGTTTTCCTGTCTGTTGTTCAGCTGTTTTGGTGATGTACTATATATGTTCATATTAAACAACACACTTTGAACCAAATATTAACCATTTATTTTCATTATTGTTGGAAAATATTCCAAGTTTTAAGCTGGGAGTGTTACAGTTTAATTGCTCATATTTGATTATAGCCAACTATTTTTTTGAATCACACATCTAAGAACATGTTTTAAATCATATTGAAAAAAAATTTACAAATTGCATGTAAAATAGAATTGTTAATATTTAATTTCACATGTTTCCCAAGACTCACCTCTTTTTAAATCAAGCATTAAACATGTATTTATTTGAATTCTTATTGCAAAATTTCAAAAAACAAAATATGCCATCTTAATTTCATTACATGTTGTAGTTTGCATTGCATGCATCTTCATTTAGTTCCTCTAAGTCAGGGTCAATAATGGGATTGTTGTCCACTCTTACATTTTTATAGTAGTCATGAAAAATGCTGTCAATCAGTGGTAACAGGTCCATGATATCTTTCTTCTTTCCAGCACTTACAGGAACAGGACCATCATGAATCAATGGTCCTAATGAGAACAAACATTTTCCACACCTTCTGATGGAAAGTTCCTGAAAATGTTCTTCCTGAGAGAAGGAATACCTGAAGAATATTTTCCTGGACACTCGGGTGTATTTAAGTCAGTGAGTTCTGATCTAAAAAGAGTTTGTTGCCTTTGATGTCTGTTTTCTTCATCAGGAATGGCCTACTGCTTTTTGTCAAAGAGCTGAAGTCTAAGAAATGTTTTCCACAAAACTTGGAATGGTTTCTTGCATTTACATGACCATACTAGCCGGTACCAGTCATTAGGTGGTTAATTTTCATCCCCCCACCTTTACCGCCCTTTTGATGACAGCATTAGTCTGGATGACATTCCATGTGGGTATGTCCACTCAACAAAAACTTGTGATGAATTTCATGGATGTTGTGCCTCTTCTCAATAAGGAAACTGAACATAGCAGGCACAATATTGTTTCTGCTTTGCCCCCGGTAAGCATTGGAATAAAATATTATCTATTCTACAACTTTTGGCAATTGCAAAATGAATTCATAGAGAGAAGCTATTTCATTAGCACCTCTTCCATATATTGTTTCGTTCCACATAAAGCAAGTAGCTTCATTGGTGACTAAATTGTGGATTGTTAGATTGAATTTCTAAACTGTCTTTTATAGAATAAGACAGGTGTAATAAGTTGGCAAGTACTGCTGCAGATCAAAGGTAAATACAGCTATCTTGTCCCTGTTGTGTGCTATTTCTTTATCATGTCTTTTGGCCTCATATAATTCCTTGCAGTCTTGAGATGTACTTCTTGTTCCTGTTTTGCCAAATCTCTGGCTTCTCCTACCAAAGTGTTGATCTCTATTTTTAATATATCACTTTTGGCAATAGTCATGTTTTAACTTCTTGAATGCCAGGTCAAGATCATGGAAGCATCTGGAATAAATTTTAAATTAAACCGTTTTCTGTATATTCTATATGCAAATCATAATCCTGTTGTTTCACCAAATGTTTTGTGACAGCATTCCCTGCAGATTGACTGATTGTTGCCATTAATAATAAGCACATATTTGCAAACAACTTCCCTTAATTTAGTACTGTCTTCATCCAAATGTGTTTTTGGTTTACTTATCATTATTAAAAAAGATATGTACCTAATCCTGTTGTCATTGTCAGCAATAGCCAAGTAATAGTCCAAACAATTTTACGGTCTTCCTCCTCAAATTTTTTCAAGTATTTCATTCAGCATGGTTTAAAAGGAATAATTTCTCTAACTTTCCTTGTTTCCATTTTTTTGATATGTAGGACTTGTCTTTATTTCTGAGTCCCCTGTTAACTTCTCTGTGCATCTGGCTCCTTTTCCTCTAAGCAGGACTACTTAGTTCACAATTTTCAGACTGTTTTTCCCTAGTTGCATTTCCATGAATTTCATTGGTTGCAGTGTAGCATTTACGGATTTTTATTTTTCTTATAAACTACTGTAGTTCTGGTTGGTAGTCAGGGTCTTTGGGCTGTCATTAGAATCAGAATCTGCAAACACAGCATTTTCATTTGAATATCTATCCATTTAGTCTTCATGGTGTGATTGATTTGCATAGGAAAATGAGGAGGAACCTAGAAAGAACATTACAGAGGTTGTAAGAAATAACCTCCATAGGATATTTTTTTGCCTATTTAAGAAGAAAAATGAACAAAAGTTCCCTATTCTGATATTAATACTAGTATGCTTTTCTAGCAGTAAAGTAAAAATTACCAAGAATGTTCATACATGAATAATATAATTATAAAAAAAAGTATAAACATAGCTTTTTAGCACACAAGGCTAAAAGGCTAATTACATAGCTGGAACCCAGAAATGTAATTTCAACACCATGGTAGGTCATCCATGTGACTATGCAGTCATCTTATTTTTCTAATTATGACTTATTTTGTATACATTTTTCCTTATCCCGTTCCTGTATTTGTATTCAGTGATTCCTGAAATAGTTAATATTGCCAATGAACAGCATAATTATTTTGTAACATTTCATGCAAAAACATTTTTTAAGTATGAAAATGTGGTTTTAATGTCATTAAAAAGAAGTGAAAAGGGCCTTGCTTACCAGTTTCTTGGTGATCAATATTTTCTTGCTGGAATACAATCTTCATTTTCTTAGCACAATTCTCAGAATTACCACTACTTTGACTAGAAGATGCGCACAACCTGGCATTTTGTCACACTTGAACTGAATACCTCCACTTCTGCTTTCTGTATGGTGCCAACAAAGTTGAGTATAAAAAGGCATGCTAATCAAATGGCAGGCAGTGTGCATTGTTAAACACCATGATTTGGCAGGCTGCTTTATTGTGCAAAAGCTGAAATGTTTGCCTCCATACCAAAACAGAGAAAGTGACAACAGCTTTTAATAAAATTGTAGTATGGATTATTGCTGGTCATTTGTTTATGGGTATTACTCTTAAGATTAATAGTGCCAAAAGTGATTTTCATTATTAAAAAATTATTGAATGTTCATTAACTTGATGATGGCATAACACAGACATGAAAAAGAGAAATATACAACTTAACTGCTTCCCTCATTTCTTTAGGCAAAGGGAAAGGCCTTCAGTAACCAGGTAAATTGACTTACCTCAGATTTCATGCAACCATAATGAAGAAACAAAGAGGCAAAGTTCAAGCATCTGGATTTGCATGTTTTTTCCTGTCTGCACTTTGTTGGTGAAAAATAAGCACAGTCGATATTACTTACAATATTACTGCCACAGGTAGCTGAGGTTGTTAAGGTGCGAACTCGTGAGTGGGAGGTCTGGGGTTCAAATCCTGCCAGGACTGTCCTCCCTGTCTGGAGTGTTTTTTCCAGGTTTTCCTCAGTCCTCATAAATGGCAAATGCTGGGGAGGTACCCTAACTTAGGCCTGGAATGTTTCCGTCCTTAAAAAATTCTTTCCCAATCATTTCATTTCATGTATCCTGCCTGTGGTGCCTCAGTAGTAAAAACAGGCATTAAATACCACTCAGAAAAAAAAACTTACCTTGTTACCACAAACTGCATTCCACACATTTTTTCACAGTTCATTATCTCTGCAACTAATTGGAATAAGACTTAATTTGATTTTTCACGCTGTGAAACTCCTCATGAAGATTCGCTGGATGCCAATTACTCATTTTTGACCAAAATTGGACTTACCAGTTTTTCACACTCTTTGCAGATTATGTGTAAAAAAGTTCTTTTACAGTGTATATAGTATATATAGTTTTTCATAAAGAGGGTTATGCAAGCAATACCTTATCCACTAAGTTGATACCACTGTTCATATGCATATTATATACCTGTATAATATCAAGCTTGAAAATCATCATATAGTGTGGGCATTCATTTTGTCTGTATTAACTATCAATTTTTTAACTACAGTTTGATAATGCTGTGACCACCCTTCTATTTTTCCAAGCAATATATGTCAATTGCAGGAGCTGTCACACCTCTATTTCCTCATCGCTTTTGTGCCTGTATATTTACATTCTTTGGCAACCCAATATGATTTGAATGTACAGTTGCAAATGCATTTGTCATTCCGTTGCATAAGGAAATGAATAACTTTGGTGAGCTGTACCAGTTATCTTAACGCACAATTCTACCTTGATCAAGAACAGGTTCCATGAATTGCATTACTGTGAAGCCAGAGAATCCCATATCTATCTTTCCTGTGTTATCACTCTCTTTACTATTGTAAATTCAGCTATTGCAGACATATGCTGTTTAATTTCATAAAAATAAAAGCTCTTTATGCTAGATCTGGCTGGGGTTTTTTTTTTTTTTTTTGCATATTCTGCTTAGGACCTAATTTTCATCCCAAGCACCCTAAACCCATTATTTCTTAGCTAAAACCCCTCCTCCCTCTTTTTAACCTAATAAATTTAGCATGTCTAAATAATAGCCCTTTGAAGTACATGCTACCTTTGGTAGGGGAGGTGGCAGAAACATGAGTGATTGTGGAATGCATACTTTTGAATCTGGTCTGGAGCATTTAAGATTGGACATAATAAACATTTTGACTTTTAAAATGCACATGGAGAAAATAATGGGAGTTTCGTTTCACTTGATAAGCTTCCAGAGTCAGATGAAGTACAGAAGCATGCATTCAGTCTAAGAAAATTACTTAAACAAATCTTACCCATATTTTAAACTTTTTAAAGTTTTTATAAACCACTAACTTATTTCATAGAGCCAGGGTGTCAAGCATGAAATAAATATTCACTATTCCTTTTTTGTTCCATTCAAATATCTTAACAAACACAAGAAATATTAATGTTTTACAACAACAGCAAAAATTTACATTTCCAAGCAATTTACATGTCCATATATGTTTAATGGATATCCAGGATCAGCCAGAGGGTGATTTAAATGGTCATTGGGCACAGGTTTAACACTGGTGCCAAATATGGACAGGTTATATAAACATTGTAATGCAGTTTTTTTCACACTAACTCCATTCACTTACATAAAATTTGGACATATGTTTCGGGAGCGATCCCTCCCATCTTCAGCCTGTTGACAAACTGTCTGCGATCTGGGAGGGATCGCTCCCAAAACATATGTCCAAATTTTATGTAAGTGAATGGAGTTAGTGTGAAAAAAACTGTATTACATTGTTTATATATATACCACTCCATTGTCAACAGCTTCGTAAGTACATTTAATTGAGTTAAATGGACAGGTTAATTCACAAGATGTTTTGCTTTCTCCAAGGATAGTGTCTCATTGCCTCCACAGTAACAGTGAGAGCTGAGATCGTTCCCAAACTAAGAAGCTGTTGTTTAAAGTCAATTTGTAATGATGTGTGGTATCTGGTCTGAAAACATTGGAGGATCCATTATGTGACACATCATATGTATATATGTATATCTCTGACGTGAGCGGGAGGTCTGGGGTTCGAATCCCACCAGGACCATCCTCCGTGACTGAGGTTTTTTCCAGATTTTCCTCAGTCCTCATAATGGCAAATGCCGGGGAGGTACCCTAAAACATAGGCCTGGAACGATTCCTTCTGTAAAAATTAATCTTTTCCCAAAATATCATTTCATCTCATGTATCATCCGTGTCCATCGCCTTTGGTGCCTCTCTAGCAAAAACGGGCATTAAACACTATTCATTCATATATATCTGATATTGAAGACAAATGAGAGGTATGTAATAATATGCTGCTCATGTCCAACTTCCCAAAAACAATGAAAACTGGAGAAAATGCACTTGCAGAAATATATGGGCAAGTGATACAGCTGGAATTCTTTTCTTCTGAACTTAAAATATGTTACTTTTGTTACACACCAGGAACCAAATATCTAGAAAGCTCTAGAATGTCATAAAAATTTGTCATGTACCATGCATTGCATTAACACACTATTAAGGCACATACTGTATGAAAAATTCCTTAAAAATGAGGTTCCTGGCATTTTTCATTCCATCTAGAGAACATGTAAAATCGTAGGACATATGAAGAGATCTGGTTTAATAACAAAACTCGAAAATACTCTACTTTTGGACATTAAAACAAGATAGAATAATGTGTTTATTGTGCTAGATTCATTCCATTCACAGAGAAATCAAAGAGAGAACATCTTAACACAGAATGAAAAAGAGCCAATCTAGCTATTTATTTGTGTGATCATGAATCTTAAGGCTGCTAGACTGCTGTGAAGTTGTAGATAGAGTGAAGCATTGAGGAAGCTGAAGAAACATACAGAATGTTTGAGTGAGACATTGAGGAAACTGAAGAAACATTCAGAAACATTTTTAAATGGGCTTCTTGATATTATTGCAATGGCATTTTCCTGCACCCCTCTTTCAAGGAACTTCTGACTCCGAATGAAGACAGAAGAGAAGAAGGATTCATGAAACTGTTTGGCAGATAAATACCCAGAAGCAAAGGAAGATCTCTCCCATCCTGCAAAGAAGTTCAGAAAATGGCACTCATTCCTATTAACTCAAAAAATACAATAACATGGATGTTCTAGATGATTGCAAGAATCTTCTTTCTTGGTGGAAAAGTAATGTGAGAACTTTCCTTAAACTAACTTATGTGACTAAAGAAGTTTTGTACTTTCTGGCAAGCAGTGCTGCCAGTGAAAGAAATTTTAGCAGGGTGAGATTGGTTATATTGAAAAAATGTATTTATCCTGATCGTGTAAATGATATGTAGATTATTTATAAAACGAAAGAACAATTGAATTGTCTTTGATGCATAATACTAAAACTGTTTGAGTTATATGAGTAAAACAAAGTGTTAGTTGTAAATTATAATTAATCTGTCGTCTAACACACTCTTATGCTTCACTTACTTTTAAATATGGTGGAACTGGTTTTGAAGAGACATTCTCTTCATCTTCAACCAACTTGACAACTGGTGCGAGAAATTAACATCTATGAGGATCTGTGGCTCTGTCATGGTGGTGTTTTTTTCTTTATAAACTGAAAATTGGTATTACATTCTCCTATAATGTTGAAATTCATAAGATGATCCCTATGTGTATGAATGTAAATCTTCTCCCTTGTGTCCAATTCTGTACATCCATGTGCTTCTTTAAGTATTTTTATTTCTCTTTTTATGTTGTGATTATCTTTTCAAAAATGGTGTGTCACTGCTGACCTATCAATCTGTTTGTAATTAACATTCTTGAGATGCTCCTTTAACCATGTTCCTATGTTTCTTTTAGTTTTTCAACATATATCTTATCACATTGCTTTACACGTTATTTTGTAAATGCCTGACTTTTTCTCCTGTGGAATGTTATTAAAACTGTCGTCCATTAAAGCATTTTTCAGAGTGTATCTGTTAACAGGTGCCAATTTAATGTTAATATCTTTAAACATTTTTTGGAATTTATTCATAGCTACTGGATGGTAGGGGAATTTTTTAAAAACCAGTCTCTCTTTTTCAGTTAATAGTGTGGAGGTATTCTTGATCAATTTTTTCTTTAGGAATCTACCAAGTTTTTGTTTACTAATTTTTTTTTTTGTTAAAACCATTTATAATGGCAGTCTCCTGTACCTTCTCAAAATTCTTTTTTGTACTGCTCTTTACTGATTGGTAAATACACCAGTCTACATATTAAGCTGTTGAAAATTGAGTGCTTGTGAGCTATGGGATTAAACCCATTTGATTTTATATAGTTATGCGTGTGTATCCTTTCTATGGATTCCAAATACTAAATTTCCATGATTATTATTACTTTTTGTATCTAAAGATGGTAACATTCCATTTGTTTCTGTTTCCAGTGTGAAGAATATATTCCTAACTTGTATATTTAAAAGCTTCAAAGCAACTTCAACAAATTATTTTTTCACTATACTAAAAATGTCATCAACGTATCTGTACCAAAATTTAAAATAATGTGGGAAGGCGAAAATTATATGAGTTTCAAATGTACTCATAAATAAATCTGCCAGAAAGGGAGACAATGGATTTCCCATTGTGAGTCCTGTTTTCTGTTTATAGAATTCTCCTGCAAATGTAAAATATGACTGGTTTATACAAATGTTAGTAAGGGGTACATATTCTTTCTTGTGAGTTTTATTAATTCCTATCTCCTTTAACCAATCATTCAAAAATGATAAAAGCTTGTCTGTTAGAATACTCAGGAACAAAGATACTACGTCGAAAGACACTAAATATCAGAGCTTAGAACTTTAAAATCTTTTATTTTTTCTATTAATTGGAACGAGTTTTTTATGCTTCTACTTTGAAACCTTTATAGAATTTAACCCATTGAAAGAATGCACAAAAACAGTGAATGAAACTGTACAGACTTGCACTATAATACCAGACATAGAAAAATGTAGTTTAAAACAAAGCAATCCTAATATAGCCAGAATATATGGGTTACCTAAAATCCATAAACCGGCGAAGGGCATGAGACCCATCTTTAATAATATAAATACCCCTACATATTTTCTAGCAAAATGACTTACAGACAGATTTACAGCTCTGTGGTTAAAGGAGCATTTCAAGAACTTTAAGTACAAACAGATTCATAGGTCAGCAGTGGCACACCATTTCTGGAAAGATAATCACTACATAAAAAGAGAAATAAAGTTACTTAAAGAAGCACATGGACGTACAGAATTGGACACATGGGAGAAGATTTACATTCATAAACATGGGGATCATCCATATGAATTTTGACATTATAGGAGAATATAATACCAATTTCCACTTTATAAAGAAAAAACACCACCAGGACGGAGCCACAGGTCCTCATAGATGTTAGTTTCTCATACCAGTCGTCAAGTTGGTTGAAGATGGAGAGGATGTCTCTTCGAAACTGATCCCACCATATTTAAAAATAAGTGAAGCATAAGAGTGTGTCAGACGACAGATTAATTATAATTTACATTTAACAAGCTTCACTGTGCGAGTTCCAACATAATTTTTTAAAAATGTCTTATTTTTCAAAAGTTGTTAAATGAAAGTGTTAGTTGTTTTGCTAAATTAAAACTTTCATTCCAAACAAAAATTCTTGAAATATATATTGCTTTTAGCAATATTATACTATGTACAGTGTATACTATTTACACAAAAAATTCCTCTATAAATATGTATTTTGTTTTTTAAATTATTTTTGAGAAAGTCGCTCAAATTTCACTAGGTTTGTTCCACTTACTTGAACATGTTTCAAAGGCAAATTTCCTTCATTGTCAGCACAGTTCCATTGTCAGCTTCCCACCATGGTATTAAGATGTCACTCTTTGGATTTTATAAACTTTTTGATGAGGTTACTCTTGTTTAGAAGATCAAAATTAACTAAATTTGCTTTGTTTTCGTTCAAGAATATATTCCCATACCGATGATTCTATGGGTTTTTGAAGAGCTTTTAAGAGTTTTAGTTCATTTTGGAACTCATGGTTTCTTTTTCCCAGAAATGGTATGGCTACTGCTGATTTTTTCCTAAATCAGGCATTTACAAAATCATTTGCAAAGACTGCAATAATAAATATATAGGTAAATCAAAAAGAAACATTACCATATGGTATAAGGAACACATGAGATGTGTAAAATATAAACATACGGAAAAATCAGCAGCATACCCATGAGTTCCAAAATGAACCTAAACTCTTAAAAGCTTTTCAAAAACCCATAGAATTATTGGTGTGGTAAAATATATTCTTGAACATAAACAAAGAAAATTTAGTTAATTTAATCTTCCAAACTACAGTAATCTCTCAAAATGTTTATAAAATCCAAAGAGCGACATCTTAATACCACAGTGGAAAGCTGACAATGGAACTGTGCTGACGATGAAGGAAATTTGTCTTTGAAACATGTCCAAGTAAGAGGAACAAACCTAGTGAAATTTGAGTGACTTCCTCATAAGTAATTTATGTGATGCTATATTTCACAGTGAAAATCCCAAACTATTCAAATGTATTTGTTTACTTATTCATTTCTGAATATGCTTATTTGTTAACATTCTATATTTAACATCTGTGCTTGTTTTACTTAATATCGTAAGATGTTTGCATTCCTTAAGCTTGGTTTATATTTGAGTAATTTTTTTTTCATTAAACAAAGTTTAGAAGTTGATTATGGAAATGTTACATTAATTCTGCAAGCTTGTCTGTTTAATGGCTCCCATGTCAATGGTTGTAGTTACAGAATCTGTATCTGTTTAATACAAATTGTTTACTTATCTTTTGAATACTAGAAACTGGTATGTCGGAATGTTTTGTTTAAATTTGCAAATGTAAACCTGCTAATTTCAGCACTGATAAATGTATGGTAACAAATAAGAAATGTTCGATTCTGTGTGCCAGCATTGCACAATGTCACAAATACCACAGTTATAAGTTATGAGACTCTTATAAAACATTATTTATAATTTATTTTCATTAAGAACTAACATCCTATGTGAATGTCGTCATATTTTAAGATGAAAATAATATAAGTTCTTCAGCAATAGTTGTATGAGAGCTAGTCAATAAAGACTAAGAATGACTTTTTTTACAGGCAGGAGTTGACTTGTTTTATTTACAGATCTTCTTTTACAACTAAGGTCGTCAGTGTCCTATTCAATTCAGGGCATGAAATGGCCAGTAAATTATGCTCAGAGGCCTCTTCTTTCAGGCTTGAGGTTCTTTTTCGTGTCATAAATCTATGACATAGGACCTATGGCTTTATTTCCAGTCTGAAGGAAGTCATACTTAGAATTTTTATGCCCGAAAAAATATATTGACCCTGGCTGGGATTAAACCAATGATCTTGTGTTTACAAGGCAATTATGGTTACCACTAGACCACCAGGACTGACACATTGAGCAAGGTCAAGGTTGGGATGGTCTTATTGAAGTAGTCCCCATTGAATTATATGCACTTGGCCCAATGTGTCTGCTAGTCCTGGAAACTGCTCATGCTGGAAACTGTTTCTGATATTGTCCTCAGAATCACCTCTGCCTGCACAACAGTTGTTGATGAACATAAACACGTGCTGTGGAGGTTGTTTTTGAGATGAGGGAACAAAGAAAGTCATATGAAGCTAGGTCTGGTTGTGAGGGCATGCATTGTTGGTGAAGGCACCAACCGTATTGGGCATTTTAGTTGAATGTGTTTGGCCAGGATGCTCAAAACAGTCTTGTAATTCTCCCTGTTATCTGTTTTTTCAGGGAGGCTTCACATTGATAAACCATTTCATGACATTTGAGGAATGAAACCACCATAACCTTTTTTGCTGAATGAACATTTTTGGCCTCCTTTGGTGTGGAGAACCAGGTGATTTCCAGACTGAGCTCACCTGTTTGCTTTTGGGATCATAATGGTGAAGTCAAGTCTTATCATGTATAATGATGGAATTCAGGTATACCTCACCATGCTGCACTACCAAACTCTGAAGCTCCTGACACATGTCCATTTGGACCATCTTCTTTCAGTAATCTCAGCATCCAAGTGGCACAGACATGCATCATTTGTAAGCAATCATGCAGAGTGGTAAATCCACCAGCATGGAAAATCAGAAACATGTCTGCTAGTCTATCCACTGTTATCCTGAGCAACGATTTTTATGTTAATCATGGTCTCATTCACTGCTGTGGTCTGGGCACTGGATTGCCCTGCTTTGTTGTTCAAACATGGTCTTCCTTAAACTCTTTAAGTGACCAAAGTGGGGTTGAATATGCAGAACATCATTGCCAGATGCTTGGTGTAACATTGCATAAGCTTCCATATCAGATTTTTGCAGATAGAAGCAAAAATTCAGAGCAGTGTACTGTTCATTACAAAGCAACTGTATTTAATGCAACCAACTGGCAAACACTTGCTCTTTGCTGGCATCTTGTGCTAAGATACATGCATGTATCCACTTCCTAATTTTTCCATCAATCAGATGAGATCTATTCTTCTCATGAAAAATTACTTCATCATATCTCCACTATGTGATGAGAAAAAAAATCATTCTCCCTCTTTATTGACTAGCTCTCGTAGTATCTATTAAAACTGCTGGTAAAATCAAAGTTTTCAAGCAAGTGTAATGTGATGATTATGATAATGATTTAAAAGATCACATTGCTATTTCTACCTTGTATCATTCATAATGATTTTAGATGAAATTTCAATTGCTTTTATTCATTACAATAACATTTATGTTCATGATTGAGAAACAATGTTTTTGTGTTCATATTCGTTTACCACTGTATGTAAGTTTCCTTCCTGTAACGGTCAGTCCTGGTGGTGTAGTGGTAACCACACTTGCCTCCTAAACCCAAGATCAAAGGGTTCAGTCCCAGCCAGGATCGATGGGATTTTTTGGGCATAAAAATCCTAAGTATGGCTTCCTTCTGAAGGGAAGTAAAGCTGTGAGTCCCATGTCGTAGATTTACAGCATGTAAAAGAACCTCATGCCTGAAAGAAGAGGCCTCTGAACAAAATTTATTGGCCATTTCATGCCCTGAATTTAATTGGACAATGATGACCTGAGATGTTAAAGAGCATCTGTACATAAACCAAATCAACTTCTTGTACAGTGCAAGACTAGTGTCACTCTGGTTACCAAGCTGCTGGTTGTAGGAAAATGAGCTGTATGTAATTGTGTAAATTTCTTTAGGAACTAGTGAGTAATCCAAACTTAGTGAATACAACAAAATACATGAAAACTATATTCTACTGATTAACCAGGCCATTGTTCCATGTTTTGTGATATTTTTATTTGTGACAGTGCCTCTCTTGTGGCTTATCACTTTCTCTCTCTCTCTCTCTCTCTCTCTCTCTGCATGTGTGTGTGTGTGTGTGTTGTTTTTTCAGCGATAAACTTTCTTCTCATACTGTGCCAGTGATCTAAGTATTGAATTAAATTTTTAATTTAGGAATTGTTTACTAATCGGGTAATCCATGGAATTCCTTTACTAAATTTTCTTTAATCCAGGCATTTTTACAGTTATTCTTTATTTAGTGTCGTTAGGAAAATATATTATTAAATTTTACTTTTGCCTTTGTTTTATTTTGCTAAATTTAAAAATTATTATGGAAAATATTTCAATATTCCTTTCTTGCTCATTGAAACTGAGACAATGTGCACTACTTTTTTGTTATAGTTTGGCTGATATATATTTTTAATTGAGGAGTGCATTTTCTGAAATTTTTAGTTTCCTGAATACATGTTGTTTAATAAATCAGGGAGCACTGAATTAGAAAGTCTCTTTATATCTCCCATGGTATACGTTAAAGTAATTTTCACAAACAAATCTTGGGGGTCTTTTAACACCAGTATGCTTCCTTAAAGGGCAAAGAGTTAAAACTGTGCAGCATTAGCTGGAGAGTACTAATACATGTTAATAGTTTTCAATGGTGTCCCCAAGCTTTTAACCAAAATATGTTTATGCAAGCAGAGCAAGCAGTTAACTTGCCAGTAATATGGAAAGAGGATGATTCCATATATTTCAATCAATAAGTGATAAACATCATTTTTGAGAGTTCTAGAAAATTGGGCATAATAGGAAGGGGAAAAGGAGAAAGCAAGGAGGGATTATATATTGTGACACAACTCTTTAGTGTATTGAAAAATACATTTTATCATAGCCGCTACCTCATTGTGTTTTGTCAGTTTCTTCTTGAATGTGCATCACACTAATTTTACATGATTTACCTATGCACATAGCCTGCTCTATGAGGAACACAAATAATGATTTGAAGTGCTTGGATATGTATTTTACACTGTCTCTTACTAATGCCAGGACATTGTTTTCTCAGTGGTCTGTAGCAAAAATCTCTTTTGAGCAATTCTTTGTTTGCCATCTGATTGGGCTCCAAGATTCTTGGTTGTTTTTTAGGACAACAAAATGTGTTATCCTATATTCACATGTTAAAAATGTAAGTTCTAGTGTTGTGTAAGAAAGTGGAGTTAGCATAAACATTTTAATACATGAATGTAGGATATATTACCACTCCATTGTCTACAGCTTCATAAATAAAATTTATTTAATAAAATATACTATATTAAGTGGCATAATCTAAGGAATATGAAGGTCACAGAACTGGGGCACCAGCAGTGCACCTCATTATGGTGGGGTATGCATAATTTTTGCTCTTTTTCTTTCTGTATGCCGTAAAATTTGTCTTCTTAGATAGGCTGGCCAAATTTTCCAGGTTAAAAACTATAATGCACTTTTGTCTATATTCCACTAGCCAATTATTAGCATACCTAGATATTATGATAACAATAGTGGTGATGACTATGATGATGATGCAGCTGTAAGCCCAAGCATACATTTATGTGTAATATTGAAAAGGAAAATCTACATTATACATGAAAAATAAAAGTATTTTGAAGAAGGCCATGAAGTTAAAATGGCTGAAAGCTTGGCAGACAATCCAGAAAACACTTGGCTTATATCCCATGAAACCATCATTTAAGAAAAAAATAGTTTAGAAATATTATAATCAATTACATTAAGGCATGGTCATTAGCATGGTGTTATAGGCCACAGCCCTTAGCACCAGTTGGAATTAACAATTTACTTAAAATTTAAATCTGTCAAAAAGAAAAAATTCTCAGCTCACAAGAGACTCGGCATTACCCAAGATTTAAGAGTTTGTTTTTCATTTTGATGTTTTTATTTGCTTAACTGATTTTTTTAAGAGTGTTGTTTTGCTACACCCATCTGAATGAAAACCAATTAGTTATTGTTAAAGCAGATAGCAGGGATAACATTAAATTTCTTGGAAACTATTATTACCTAAATACACTCCCATTAGGGGAAATAGCAAAAAGTGATATCACGTCCTATGGTGAAAATACTAATTTTTCTCATATACCTCAATTCTTCCAGTACTACATGCCTAAACAATCAAGTCTTCCATTTTTGAGAAATATTTTTGCAAGCTCATCAGCAGATGACAAATCTCTTCAAAGTGTTACAGATGTAAATTCTTCTTGTTCTCCTTCTGCAAATAACTTAGCATTTTCTATTGTAAAACCACCTGCTCTCCTTGTTCCAGCTTCTAGTGACATATTAAAGAAAGAAGGAAGGAAGCATAATACTAATTGAAGCATTGATGATAATGTAGCACTTCTAATAAAAATTACTGTATTTGGAAGAATTATAAGCAAACTTTCTTCTGCATAATTTTTAAAGTTTAATTGTATTTTCATGACTTATTTTCAATAATAACACTCACAATTATTGTTTTTCAACTGCAGGCTTTTTTCTTATCTGCATGCATCTGTGCTTCTTGTATCCAGTGTAGATCTCAAGTTTGAGATGTCAGCTTTACTTTTAAAATTGTGTCCTAGGATATTAACAACCGTTACATGAGATTTGCACTGGTGTGAACAAAATGCTTCGAGCCAGTATATCTCTGCATTGATCTTTATATTCCTTAAATTAGGATTCATGATAAGTTTCCAAATTTTCTGAATGGTTGTGTACTGAGCACTCTCAAGATACTGAACAACATTTGAAATTACATATTTATTCTTTAGTTATCTTGTAACTTTTTTCAGTTAAGTCCTTATTTCCTCAAAATTCACATTGTTTAAATATTTTGCCAAGTGTGAAAATATATTTTGGATTACTGGCTAATACATTTTTTCTCAAATACTTTTAGAAATAATTTATTTTATTGTAAATTCAAAATATATATGTTACTAATTATTAGGAATGTAATTAAATTTGTGTTTTTTGAATGACTTAATGGTCATATTGTTTGGAATTAAAACTTTTTTAATGTTATGTTCTAAATAATTAAGTTTGGAGGAGTTAAATTGTTATAATTATATAAGAAAAAGATAAAATCTCACATGTCAGTTTAACAAAAAATTTAGGTTTATACAACAGTTGTACTTTTTTAAACTGTTCTAAATATTATTAGCAGTGAAGTACAAAATAATACTTCATTCCTGCACTGTTATAGTGATTGCATTGTAACCAATATTATAATTATTGCTATGGTAAAATGAAATGATAGTAGGCAGATGGAGCCAATTAAATACAATTAATCAGAATGAGCTCGTAAAACTATCCACATATAGATGTTGATCTAAATAAGACACAGAAGTTTATTACCTAGGAAGACTTAAGAATGAAGTTATTTAAATTATGTTTAGTTGGATTTTTGACACTGAAACTTCACTATTTTATATTCTGGACTTGTTAGAGTGCACACACATTCATCTTCAGCTCCTTTCTTTAACCATTATTGCTTTGTTACTATCTTCTTCTCACAGTTGTCTGATGAATTTCCTGACTAGTTCATCCTTAGGTGGGATTTTAAAATTTGTCATATATTGCTGATTTTTGTTAATAAAATCCAACCAAATATCCTAAAGCACAGAAGTATTGGGTAAGTTAGGGTTTTGCTTCCATGCCATTTATGATTTAATCACATTTACAAATAAATCACAGATAACATCTGTATCTCTTTCATTTGTCATGTAATTTTTAATTGAAATATCAAATATAAGGGGGCTTCAGAAATAAGACTAAGGCAAGAATCAGTGATGTCAAACATTAATTTTGATGGCAAAGCTGTAATGATGGGTGATGCATAATCAGTGGGTTACAGGTGTGCCCATAAATTCCCATGACATGGTCACATTTGGCTTAGTAAAAATGGTTGATATAGAAAGGCTGTATAACCAAGGAAGCCATTAAATTGGGTATGTATCTGTACAATACAGTTTTAAGCTTTCATAAGCTTTCCTGCTCTCCCAAGAAGAATACCATTCCACCTGACCTTTTAATTATCAAATGGTTCTATGTGATATTTTTCATACTTTCACATTAATAGGGAAAAGAATGTTGTGACCTTTAACTTGTTTCAAATATGTGCAGTACATATATAAAACAAAATGGTAAACACCATATTTACTTGCATAAAAGATGCCACTGTATAATGTAAGCACCCCAACTTTTCCTAGTAAAATTCAATAAAAATTTCTATCATAATGTGTGCATTCCCATGACAGGACTGGGAATCAAATGAGGATGCTGGGAATGATTCTGCAATGGAGGATGACAGTGATGCAGAAACTGATAGCAAATGAGGTAAAAATAGTGTTAGTGATATCCATGTATTACCAGTAATAAATTCCAATTAGGTTTTGTATAATTTTGAGTTATCATTTTTGCTTCATTTCATACACAATGTACTTTGCATGGATTACATTATTGTTGAGGCATTTTTAATTTCTATTTAAGTACTGCTGCTATGGTTTCATACATATCAATTTATCTGAGACTTCAAAGTTGCTGTACTTCAATTGTTCAGTAATTTTCAAATGCCAAAATTCAAAACTTGCTCAGAATAGTCCGTAGAATATCTGGTATCAGTGTGGAAGCTCTCAATTTTCTCCCTATATTTTTATCCTTGAGTAAAATATGCACTACAAAATTTTATTTAAAAAACTGGAAAAAAGTATCTTTTGTGCAAGTAAATATGGTAATTTTAAAATATAATAAAGGATTTTAAAATGATGATAAATATGTTATTTAAGGTTTCGGCGCACAAGAAAACCAGGGGTTTTGGCACCACTGTTGCCACTTTCCTTTATTGTGGCATATCAAGCAGACATGGCCTATGGAAATAAACTTCATCGAATAAGGTGTAAGTAAGCATATAATAAAATAATTTTAAAATTGTTACTGATTCACTTATTTATGGTATAGAAGAATATTTCAAACTTGAATATGAAGGCAGTAGGTAGTATTACAGGCACCAAAATAGTATATATGTAATGTTTTCTTGACTTCAATTACAGAATTTATTACAATATTATAAAAAGACTTTGTTAGGTATGTTTTAAAATCTAAAAATGTAAAACAGATTGTAAATAATACCATTCCTAGTGTCATCCCCAGATTTGTAGATATATATATGGTTCCTTTGCATGTGAAACTGTGTTGTAAATTTGGTGACATGATTATGAAATCATCAAGATACTCTACATAGAAATATGTAACTATGAACCACTAATATCATAAAGTTAGGAACCACTATACCAATGAAATTACTTATATACTTCAAGAAATTGGTTTAAGTTAGAAACAATGAATTATTTTGGTCTTGTGTGAAACTTGGAATTACAAAGCTACATTACTTTGAACTGAGGAATGTCTTAGATAAAATTGCAACTAGACCCTTGAACTAACCAACCAGGCTGACTTACGAACATACTGACCACATTTTCAGTTGATTTTGAGCCAATTCCCCTAATCAGTTAAACTGAAGCAAAATGGCAATAAACAGGGGGCAAAAGTAAACTATCTAATTGTGAGAGAAAATTACACATTGAAATAAGAAAACTTATTGCATGTGTAAACTTGCACAAACCAACCATTCTTAAAGAATGTTGGAACTTCTCCAGGCAGTTGATAATGCTAAACAACAACAAAATTTCACAAAAGTGGTCCCCCCAAATTAAAATGAGCACGTATTATGTATTTAAAGGTGCCAAACACAGTATGACAATAAAAGTACAAAATAGGCTATGGTTTATTAGGAATCTGCAATAATTTCTTAGTAGAGCAGTACATACTTTCCACATGTGCCTGTAAATGTCCACTTCTATGTCAAATGTCACAAATATGCCTGCCTAAGAACACCTATATTGAGCATCCACATTAGTCGGCCAACATCAAATTGGACCATTTTCCCTTGGTCCTTTTCTCCATCATTATGGTTTCTTGTGGAAGAGTACATAATTCTCATCACTAACCATGCCATCATTATTGGGGAATGGAGCAAGTTGCCCTAAAGGACATATTTGATAATCGGGTTATGAAAGGTTAATATGACAATTAATATGAAAAAAATGATAAGAAATAAAGTTTCATTGAAGTAAAAAAATATGCTTGGCTGATGTTTACATCATGTGCTGTTGCCATGGAACTGATATATGGGTTGTTTTTAATTGCATTAAGCATAGCTTCGTCATTATCTCCATAAGTTCCTGGAGTATGCCAAACAGGAGGTACTGTTCTTGTTGGTCTCTTTCATGCAGGCACTTTTCAACCCTTCAAAACATATCCATGTTCAGCTATCTCCTTTCTGAAAATATTTCTTGATATAAGAGTATTACTTCTATTGCTTTACAAGCCTTGTTTCTCCATAGAATAACAACATATCTCCATACTTGTCATTTAAATACATTGTTAGCATATACCTGAGTAACAACTATGACTCATAGAAAAACTTAATAAATAAAAAGACTGCAGCAAGTTTCGTGCCAGCATTCATTTAAGGAACAAAGGATGCTTAAACTAAACGGAGAATTAATAAATTGGTTAAATAGATCAAGGAAAGTATGTACTGAAATGAAAACTGCATTATGAATTTACATAGACCATATTTATCACCGTAACAACTCTTTTACATTCAGTTTATTTATAACACTTACATAATTATATTTTTCTCAGGAATATCAATTAACATGCTCAATTAAATCCAAAATGAAATTTAAAATAATTAGGCATTTAATGAATGATTTGAAACCATGTTCTGACTATATGATAGTAGGTGGAGAGTCATAATTCCACACTATCACTAGAACCTTGGGATCGGTGTGTTGTAACCCCTCAAGTCTACCTAAATAGCTCTCACAGCTTGTATGTTATAGCCTTTTAGCAGGGTTTTTAGCTCTATTGAACATTTTAACATTAATTATATGACAAGATATTATGTATGTTGTAGTATCATGTGCATTCATTAATGTATGCCAGAATTGAAACAGCAACTTATTCATGATCTTCTATGCGACACAACTGTAAACCATTCATTTGGAGTATAGGCATGCCTCTAATTGGTTAACCTTCAAGTTTCCAGTTGCATAGCTCTGCTATTTTCTTTTGGACTAATTTTGACACTGCATCTATATGATAAGTAGTTTCTTCATTGGGAGTTGTTGAGAGGCATATACTAATGGTTTTGTACACTAACAATTTGTAAAACTGACTAGAAAGCTAGTACAGTTCTTAGTATAAGTGTACCAGTTTTTTGGGGTAGACTTGTATCAGAATGACTTCTTTCCCTTAAACCACTTTTGCACTGAATGTTGAACCACCATCTATCTATAAGTTAAATATACAACTGCTGCTTAGCAGGTCACATAAATTCAGGTTGCATGCATGATTCTGTCTGCAAATCATTACTACAAATTGCAACCCCTCCTACCAGTTAGCACTGTAATAAATCGTGCTTGAAGCATTATTGAGATGCCGTCCCCATTAAAATATTATAAAATGTAAACATAATCAATTACAAATATTATAATTAGTATTACAGTTAGTGTATACAATTTATGTGTATCCATGTTAGTAGTTTAGTTATTTGTATATTGTATATTTGTTGTGTATTTCATGGGTAATGTGAAAGGAAAACCTGTCAGACACTTTAGAATGTGCTAGGCTGGACAATGAACAGATGGCCAGTCATCCCTTTTTATGTCTCCTTTGTATTTGATTCTTTTGTGACGAAAAAGGACCGCCTCTCTTCAGGCTTCTGGTAAATCTCAGTTTAGTAAGACTCCAAATGCAACCAGAAAATATACTAGACAATAGTCAGATCATGAGAGTGAAATAAACCAGATATCCAGACTTGTGGGAACCAAAGGGGAAAAATGGATGTATGCTTAAAGCTAAGGCATATGAAAGGTCCAATCAGGAATCTTAGAATAAGTATATGCACTCCCCTCAGCGAATAGGGAGATATTTTTAAGTGGAATAATTGTTGAAATGGTAGGAGGATGGTCTAACGACTGGATGAGGAGATTTTTGATTAAAAAAATAGGATTTTGGGAGATGGAGCAGAGTGTGTGGAGACATCAGGGAGGACAGAAAGAATTGAGTAATCGGGCAGTGATTGTGGAGCCAACATTGGTGTGTGAATTTAGGGCAGATAGGGTGAGCTTAGCCATCAGACAGAAGAGATATAGAAAGTGAAAGTAAAACACTAAACGGGAGTGTTTTGATAGACAATTAGTTCAGTTAGTACAAGTGAGAATTAAGAACCGTTCAACAGAACTTAGAAAGGCAATCCTTTATATTGAACAGGTGACAGAAGTAAATAAATAGTGTCATCTCCAGTCTTAAACTTTGCATGTATACATTTCCTAGTTCCCGACTATCTCCCCCTGACCTGAAAAGGGAAAAGGTAACAAAATTTCCGGTGCTCTCGATGCTAGCTGTGGCATCGCGATGCATCGAGACTGAGGCAGGAGAGAAGAAGAAGGATGTCATTGATTCTACAAATATTATTGGTATCCTAATTAATTAAAACTCATCCATCTTCCTTCTTCTTTCCTTCCTTTTCCCAATAAAAATGTCGCATGTTCATGCTATCAGATTGGTAACTTTACGTTATTACTATACATAAATTTTAAATGACTAGAAACCTACTAACATCTTAAATAAAATGCAAGCCCCTAGAAGTTATGTGAAAAGGTGATTATTGAAAGATTGGAAAAATTTTGCACAGTAACAATAATTATATAAATTACCCCTCTTAACATGTATTACATTTCACTAGCAATAAGCTCTAAAATATTACAATAATCTATCTTGATGAATATCACAAACTGGCTTACTAGGCAACAAAATAAATACAATATTTCATGAGAGCAGAGCTTTATATTAAGATAATGCTTTTTCAATAAAATAAACAACATAATGAAGCTCTGATATTTAATTAAATTTTTTCAAGTCCAGAATTCAAATTTACAAATAGAAAATACATTAGAATAAAACATTAGGAATTTTAAAACCTTGAGTAGACTTATGTCTGAAGTGTGTCAAATTTCTAATGAATTATATGAAATAAAACCATTCAAGAACATCCCAGTATTACTTCTTGCTGTAAGGCTTGGGATAAATGTCTCCCCCTCAGTTTGTCTCTCCTTGAGTCTCTCCATGTGATGCCTCTCTGCAACTCTCTCTCTCTTGGCCTTGTGCACTGTCCCTTATTGGCTGACAAGCCTCAACATGCTTTGGCCAATCAACTTGTTAAACTAGTGCAAAATCACGAGACATTTTAATATGACAAACAAATAACAATCACATGTTGAATGCAATACTGGCACAAAACTGTGAACAAAGGATTCAAATCATATCAAATAAGCAAAAGTTGTGTTTGGCTTACAACAAGCAATGAACTCATCTATAACCATCCACAGAGTTTAACTAAATTCGTGAGATTCATTACTTTCATTACATACATTCATGACTTTTCATTACTAGAATGACAGAAGCTAGATTACAGATAGATATGAGTTTATTTACATAAAGATTATAAAGATTTTAAACCAACATCACCTGATGATGTTAAGATGTGGTGCAAAATATTCTGTTAGTTGATGGCATGACTCTTAGTAGTTTTTGAAGCAGTAGAAACCATGATTGTTATTTGGTTACTGCATAAAATTTAAATTTTTTAAAATTTGTATTTTTAATTTTTGCAACATAGGCTTTCAAAGTTTTTGTAGGGATTTACATGGGGAAAAAGAATCTTTTCACAGTTTGGTTCCAAAGGGGTAAAGTTCATAAAAGAGCAATATTTTAGTAATATTCAGCAAATAACGGATAATTACATAGAATATATCAAGGAATATATCAGTAAAAAATAGATTATGTGTTGAAGTGCTGCTTGAATTTTATCAGATCTGTATAAGGGATTTTGAAATTGTTTGCTATTGTGAAGTGAAAATCTTCTTTAAGGGAGAACATGGGTCTAAAAGACATCATTCAGAAGTATAAAAATATAAAGTTAACAAGGTGTTAAGACTGCTTTAACATTCAAATTAACAAAATTCTGTTTCATCAACTAATATTAACTTCACCAATGTGTTAAACTTTGTGTTAAGTTAACATCACCTTTCCCTTGTGTTATAAGTTTAACAATTAATAACAGTTAAAAATGGCGGCTGTAAACCCAGCTGTAGATATCAAAATTCTATGTTTGGTTATATTCATTCATTCATTCATTCATTCATAACAAAGAAAGGGCTCTCAGATGTAGTGGCTGAAATTTCTACACAAAAGAGTAATTTTTTCAAAGATACAGAATATTAAAAACAGTCATTATAGGATTGTAGATGAAAAAAGAGAGGTTAGAATACCTTTGTGCTTCTGCTACTCTTAATATTCCTATATGAGCCATGTTTTAATTACTCTATGCAAACAAAAGTGCATTGAAGTGGATTCAGAAGTCTTTTGGTTACGACACCACCTATTCACGCTATTTGCAATACTCAGGAACCTTAACAACATGTTAACTAATATTATGCTGGAAAAGCTCATTAGAATGCAGGAGTCTTAATACATTGTTAACAAACAACATGTTAGTGCATTTTTAACATCTGTTGATACCAGTCCATAATATTATAATATGATTTACTTCAACAATTATACTGAAATATTTTTAAGGAAGTAGTTATTGTTTTTAACATATTTGAGAATTATATATAAAATATTATATATGTAAAACAATAAAGGATATTCATTTAAGAACTTTCTAAAAATAAGTCATTTTTAAAAAATTCTGTTGGAACTCGCACAGTGAAGCTTGTTAAATGTAAATTATAATTAATCTGTAGTCTAACACACTCTTATGCTTCACTTACATTTAAATATGGTGGGACTGGTTTTGAAGAGACATCCTCTCCATCTTCAACCAACTTGATGACTGGTATGAGAAATAACATCTATGAGGACCCGTCACTCTGTCCTGGTGGTGTTTTTTTCCTTTATAAACTGGAAATTGGTTTTACATTTTCCAATAATGTCAAAATTCATAAGATGATCCCCATGTTTATGAATGTAAATCTTCTCCCATGTGTCCAATTCTGTATATCCTTGTGCTTCTTTAAGTAACTTTATTTCTCTTTTTATATTGTGATTATCTTTCCAAAAATGGTGTACCACTGCTTACCTATCAATCTGTTTATACTTAACGTTCCTAAGATATTCCTTTAACCGTGTTCCTATGTTTTTTTTTTTTTTAGTTTTTTCCAACGTATATTTTATCACATTCTTTACATGTTATTTTGTAGATGCCTGACTAAAGGGGTAAAGGATATGTTTACTCCTGAAATGCACACAATTTTGACACTTTATTATCCATTGTAGTTTCTCTGTTATAACACAAGTTAAAATGGATCTTTTGAGGTATGGTTTTAGTTCAAAGCCAGATGTAAAAGTAGAGGGCACAGGGGTGAATTCTGCTTAGGTAAAGCCTCCTGCCTGTTTTTTTTTTTTCTCTGTCCATAGTATGTATATGAAGAAACTTTTAACACTGGTCATAAGCCATGTATTTTGAGTAAGTTTACTCTTCTTAGTCGCCATTAACAATCATCCTAAAGATCAGGCATTGTGCATAGGATATTGTTATAGAAAGTCTTCTAGACTATAAAATTTTAATTGTACAAACCTGTCTTTTGATTCCAAAATGAAAAACCTCACATCCATAATGGCTTTAAGTTGGTTACAAATCTCTTGTTGCTTGCATAATGGATTTAGTAAATGTCCTCAGGGGCTGAATAATACAGTCCTGTAGGAATTAATCAGAACACAACAATAACATACACATTTTTATGCGGTTATTCATTTAATACATACCTTTAAACTTTGCTAATAGCTAATACATCATCCCTTTTGTTTTATTAGTTGCTTTACATGATTTGGCATGGATTCCACAAGCTTTGAGCAATTATTTTTAAAATTATTGCCTTGAAACCACACCTTAACTAGAGACAATATGTATATTTTTATGGAACAGTCAAGTTTTGTGAGTCTCCTTTTGCAAAGAACCCACAAGTTTTCTATTGGATTAATGTCAGAGGAGCTCCCTGGCCACTCTTAATGGAATATTGTTTTAACTAAAGAATATCTTCATGTTCTTTGAAGTATGGCAAGGAGCCAAATCTTGCTGGAAAATTCTGTCACCATCTGGAAACCTCTTCTGCAGCTCTCCAACAACTCTCCTTTCTAGGATTTGGATGTACTGGTCAAATTTCAACTGGTTTAAGGGTCGACTGGTACTAAGGGCCCTAGCCCTTCATGAGTGAAACACTCCAAAAACATTTTCTTCATGGGGTGTATTATGGTCTGTTGCAAATGTGAAGTTGTTGCCTCATTATTCGCTTGGTGCACATATTGAATCCTCTCCCTCTGCATTTCAAATTTACTCTCTTCAGAGTAAAGAATTTTCTTCCAGTGTTCCATTGTTCAATCCTGATGACTACATTCCCACAACAGATGTTTCCTGTGAATTTCCCCCGTTAGAAGGTGTTTTTTTTAAGATTTGCAGGTTTTGCCTCCAACCTCCAGAAGTCTACAATGAACATTAGAAACCTGCATTCCCCTTTCCCCCAATTCGTGAGCAAAGTCCATACAGTGAGCCTGGGGTTTGCTTTGCTTCTTCTGAGGAGAAAAATTTCATTAGTTGCCATCATTTTATTTTTCCTGCCAGTTTCCCCTTTTCTTCAGTAAAATTGAGCCAGTCTTTTGTGCCACTAAATGATTCTATTTATAGTCCCTACACCAACACCAAATTTAATAGTTAACTCTTTTTGTGACATGAAAGTATGCTCATAAAATTATACAATCGCACTGCACTTCCTGGGAATCGTATTCATTGAAGACATAAGTATTACTAATCACCCAAAGAAACCTAAAAATTCTTCAAAATTGACACACATCGAAATAAATACACTTTTATCCTTAGATAATCACCATACAGATTAATTAAAAATGAATAACAGTGCAAAGAATTCATAGAGAGTGCAGGATTTAAGAATGAGCAATGTGTAGAACACTGTTGCCAACCATTGGAAAACTGAGAAAAATTACTTTCTTCTGATTAATTTGCACGGAACTGTAAATGTAGCCAAACATTGAGTGCAATCAAAACTTTTGAAAAATTAAATTTGATTGACACAATTAAGTTGCACAATTTATTTGGCTAATATTTTAATAAATTAAGCAGTTATCAGGAATATGTATGTCGTTCAAATCATAATAATAAGTATTGCAAACGTAAACAATCCGAAATATTATGCCAAGTGATTTTTTATCACCTTTGTTTCAGTGTGCAGCACAGCTAATATGTTTTTGTGCATTAAGTTCATGAATTGTTTATGTTCATACAGTGGAAGCTGAGAATATAATGCAATTTGAAATGGATATCTTGGAATTACCATGTGGTCTGCCAACTGCATCAACAATTGATCAAGCCAGATTGGATAATGATGAGCGGAAGAAGCTCCACCCTTCTGTGCCTCCAATATAGAGATTCTTCACAACATCACAATGTGTGATGTAAATCACTTTCTTAAATAGTTTTACTTATATAACTCTATTCTTGTTAACTTTATATGTTAATATGAAGTACAATAATCACACTCTCTTGTTATTAGTTGTTACAAATAGTTGTAATATAAAAATTAAAAGCAAACATAGCTGGTTCTTAGCAATTACACAAATATATGAGTCGTATATATGGAAAACTCACTTGTATGATTTTTTTAATTTATAGGAATAAACATATACAAAATAACTTATTTTACATAGGCTAATGAGATTTTAATGTTTTAATTACTAAATCACTTATACCTTTCATTGGCAAGACATATATATTCATTGTTTTAAAAAAATATATAGAGGAAATTAGGAAATGTTTGTGATGAATTTAAAATATCTATGTTAAATTTTTAGCCAATATCTGCTAAGCTTATGTGTTGTAACCAAAGTTAAAATAGAGCAATTTAGCACTAAATTTATTTGCATTATTTTCTTAAAATAAAATTAACGCCTTTAACTGGTCACATGTTATATCATTGCTGCTTGTCTGACTCCAGCTGAACAGAAGTGTAAGACAGGCCTCAGCATTCTGGAGGCCCCAAGAATAAGGTTAAAGTGGACTATTAACCCCTCTATGTAAATGCCACTGCATGAAGGTCTTTAGTTCCTAATAACACACAGGTCAGATAATTTTTCCTAATTGCATACTATGATTGACTTTAAGTGCCTTGAATGCTGATAGTGGCATTAGAATTCAGTAATATTATGGACTTATCACATTGCAACTCACTGCCATTAGCTTCCTGTTCTTCTCAGCTATCCCTCAGGTTATCTAGCTTGACTTCTGATCTCCCATTCTTCTTTAGGCTACCCCAGCTTCATTGCTTGCACAGGACTTTTCTGTTATATCACTATTCTTCAAATGCCAATTACTCATCTCACTTCTGATTTGTGACTCCCATGTTACCACTTGAGACTGTAAGTGTCGGTAGTGGCTGTGGACAATGATGGGCCGCTTCTGCTGTTTCGTGCCTGCTCTTGCACAGGAGGAGGATTGGAAAGGAGTGGTGGCAAATTAATCAACAAGGATTCATAGATTTCTAAATGGTTTTATTTGGCCGATACTCTTTGTCATGCTCCTCGGTGTGTGTGTCTGCCTGGACCATGAGGCCTATGTTATTGGCATGCAGACTACATCGGAGATGGAAGAAAAGCTGATTGTAGAAAATTAACTGAGACGAATGCCGAATGCTGAAGCACCCCCATGAAGGCTCACCAATGCCTCCAAAGTGAAGAATGAATGAAGAATCTCGAGCAAGAGTTGAACTATGACTCCAAACTAGGTATTTGCTGAATGTGGCCGCGTATGCCTGCACTGCTGCGTATGTGAGGACAAACAAGCGAATGTCCCAACTAAGAGCGTGCATTACGAATCGAAGTAAAGCTTAAGACGAGACTAGAATCAGAATGAAAATGCTGAACTGCAGAAAAGTACCCCTGTTATATTAAATTTAAATCGTGGTAGCTTGCCTTCCCTAGCTCACAGGGGTCTGCAACACTAAATTCAGGGGAGCTGAGTTTTCAAAACCGCATTTCTCGTAAGAGGGTTTAAGCTCACTTCGATGGTACTCACAAACTTTTGAACATATCGTGTTATTGGCTGCTGAAGAATCATGTGCTTATATGGCCGCTAAGTTCATTACCGTCTTAACGTTATCTTCAGAATGTTTAACAGACCAGCAGGTCGTCGGCAACTGGGGAATACAATACCTCTATTGTCCTGTGCAGTCGACAACAGGCTTCATTGTTTTTCTTTGTAAAGGACAGGTTGTTCGCCTCAGGCAAAACAGGTGCATTGAGAAGCCTTTTCTTACAAATATGCCTTTGTTTGGCATAAAAAACTATTTTACAAAATTATCTTACACAGCATACATTCATTATTATCAATTAAATATTGATATAAAATCACATATCTGTCCTGGTGGTGAGCGGGTGCAAGAACATTTGCACACTACTACTTCATTCTGACTTTTTCTGCTTTTATTCCCATTTCTGTTAACTGTTTCCCTTCCAGGAATCTGCTCTAATCCCCATAATTTTCTGAGTTTCATTGGTTAGTTTCAGTTTCCTCCCACCATTCCCTTCCATTTGGTGCATGTGCTGCCCTTTTTTTGGAACCTTTACTATTGCCTCAGACATAGACCTTATATGTTCCAAACTGTGTACATTGGTGTGTGTGCTTGGAGCTGGGTTTGCTATTCTGCAATTCTTGAAAACATGTTTTAAAATTACCAAGCATGTTGCAACATCCATTTTTACTGCTGAACTTCAGTAAACTGAATTTCCTATTCACCAAGATTCAGGGCACCTTTATCAGTTAATCAAGATCCGTTACATTAAAATTTCTTTCTTATATTTACAATATTTCACACATTAATGATTTGGTCTCCTTGCTGCCCAGTAAATGCCACATATCATTTAGAAATCTAACAGCTGATATAAAGGTTGGAATTCACATAACCTAACTCAAGTTATATATTGGTTACATGAAAATGTCTGAGTTTGAATCTAACTACATGGGGAAATGCTATAGTTGAATCTAAATAGCACCTCAAAATGAAAAGGAATTGCCATTGTTTATGTTTTAATTCAATTCATAACTCAAGTAATAGATTTCAACATTTAAAAAAATTTTACGTAGAAGTCTGATTTTCAGTGAAAAACCAAATTTCAAGGGTTTGCATCCGTACGACTCATATGCTTTACATTGTTAAGCAGGCATTCTTTATTGATTATAAGTTTTATATGACTGTAGCTAACACTATGAAATATTTTTCTCTTATATGTGATATTTCAGAGCTAAAATAAGGTTACCATTAGAAATCTCTGATTGTTTCAATTACATGTTTTGAGAAGAATTTTAAAGACATATATGATAAACAACTATCTACTAGATTTTTGGTCTATAAACTTTGCTTTTGGCTTACAGTTTTAGTATGTTGCTTATACAGAATGATTTGAAAGTCTCCATATATAGCGAAAATATTAAACTTTACTAACAAGTTCTACTCTAATATGACAAATTATTATTAAGAAATCACTAAAATTTCACTAATTCTACTCTGTTCAAAATACATTCTTCATATAAATGTTATTCTTTGAAAACAAATAAAAAATACTATCTTAAATGGATAAACTCAAATTAACACTTTTTATTTAAAGGACACCATTGCATGTTGGTGTTCCTTCAGGTGATTTAGAGTTCATATGTTTTCTTAACACATTGAGTATGAGAAATGTTTTTATATATTCTTTAGACAGAAGTACTCTGCATGGACATCAAAAAGAGGGGTGAAAACTATTCTGTGTATTGAAACTTTCAGATCATTATATAGTAATCAGTGCACTGTAAGCATTTTATATATATTGTTTATTTATTTTTATCAATATTATATTCATATTATAGAAATTGATTCAGCATAAATATTTTATTTTTTTAATAAAGAATTTCTTGTGTGTAATAGCCCTTACTGTATTATAAATTGGCAGTATTTTTATTTTTGAAAGTAATGGATTTTGTTCCATAACAATTAGTTGATTTCTAGTGTTACTGTTTTTGTTAGTGCTCAAGTGCTCAGTGGGCTTTCTGAGGTAAGTGATTTTTGGTAGACAGTTTTCTATAAAGTAACTAATTCCTCTCAGAAAACATAGGTCAATAGAAACAAGAGTTAATAAGGCAACAGTATAATTGCTTAATATGTCTAATTTTATGCTGTTAATTTGAGCATTTCTTGAGAAGAAAAAGATTAAAAAAGTACTTTGTAGTAAAATATATTGAAATTGTACCTGTATAGCATGCATCCAAAGTCTCTCTGCAGTGAATGAGAGTATTAGAAAAGAAAATGGTGGACAGCAAATAAAAACACAACAAAAACAAATTATTAACTCAAACCCACTGGTGCTGAGAAGCATAGAAAATCTGGAAGCAAGAATTCCTTGATTATAACAACATATTTTCATTGATAATCTTTGATAACTGCAATTGTTTTTATATGTAATTAGATTGAGGCAGTTAGAGTTAAACAATTGGTGGACATTATGGAGCTTCTTAGACTGCAATATCTGCTTGTCCATTGCCAAAGATCTGTTTTTGCAATGGTACCCATATTATGTTGATTTGTTGTGTAAATTCAGAGTTGTATTGGATATTAGCCATATTGTATTTGAACAGAGTATTGGTTCTCAGTTTATCTTGAGTGACTGGTATTACGCTTGTAAGTAAACATTATAAAGACTCGAGTTTTAACCTTTTATCTAATTATGGCAAGTGATTCACAAGAAAAGATTTAATTCCCTTATTGGAGTTTTCCTGTCAAATATTGACTTGCATTTTTTGAATGAAATGTTGCTTCATTTTAAAGAACAAACAAGTTGGGTTAGCAAGAATGTTGTTTCCATTTGTTGGTAATTCTGAGAGTAATCTTTAGCTATCTATTTGGAAAATCTTGGTTTTAAATATTCATAAGGTGTGTGTATTGTGAGATCAAAATGTATAAAATTGTAGGTACGGGGCTGATAATACATGATTTAGTGTGACATGTTAATGTGCTTTAGTATTAATTAGGAAAGGTCTGATTTTATAATAACTATTTTTATCTTTGAGTATTTGGAAGTGAGATATTTGACCTGGTCTTGTTTGTCAGTTCTTTATAGATTCTGCAGTTAAATATTTGGGATAAAAATGTGAATTTTTGCAGTTTTTGTCATATTCTGCAAGTGCTATAGCATCAAGAGGCTCATTAACAAGAGTTATTCTTTGCTTTGAATCTGATTTACTGCAGTAGCATGGTGTAGAACTAGTATCATTGTTCACTGTGTTTTAATTTACCTTTGGTTGGAAGGCAATCTTGTTTTGTTTTGCAGGCTTATAACTGTTATTGTGAAGTTGCATTGTCATCAATGTACTAACTTTGCTAATCAAATGACTTTTTGAGTGTTCTAAGATAAAAAGTTTATAAAAACTAAATCACATTATGCTACCTTTACTTGCACAGCTATCTTAAGAGTAGTTATACTTCTTCCAGTTATCAGTGTGGATCTGTTTTAAATTAAAGAAAAACACAGTATTGGAGCTGTCTATTTCTTTCCAAAGCATAGAAAATAACATTCTTTTGTACTGGTCTTGATGAAATTTAATGGCAACAATGACCTTTTAAAATCTCAATTTTTCCCAGTTAAAACCAGGCATTCCATTCCTTGGGCCAAACTTTGTTATCAAATCTCCTACTGCATTTGAATTGCAGCATTAAGAAAGTCATATTAAAATTTCAGTTTTAAGTTTTCTAAAAATTAATCATTTTCATGGAAACTTGTTTTGCTTAACACATCCACTCTTCAAGAGACAACGCATGACCTACAGAAAACAAATGCATGTAACAAATCTGGACTTTTCTTTACAACTTAGTAGTTTGATACATTTATGTTTAACTATAAGCAATTTTAAATGTATACTAATTACCCTCACTATGTGTTACCAACTGTATCAGTCTTGTCAGCACTGAAAGTTATCTCTTTCAGTATGGAGTGACTATACTTATGGAAAATTGAACTGTTAGAGATAGATTTAGTAATTCTAAAAGCATTGCTGTTACTTGTAATTTCAATGGAGTAATATTAATAATATCGGAGAATATATACATTTTCAAATTTAATAGTATTGTATAAGGCCTTGAATAATAATAATAATAATAATAATAATAATAATAATAATAATAATAATAATACCCTTGCTAATCTAAAAGCAAGAGTTAGCTGGTTGCAAAGACTGCCTGCCCCCACATATGTTGTGTTACAAAAAGAAATATTGGAATGCAGAAAATGTTATTACAAGTAGAAACTAGCAATGAGACAGTTTCTAAATTATCAAGTATTTGGGCATCACGTACCAAATAATGTTCACATTTTACAGAACCTATATACAGGGAAAAGCTACTGCAGCAATAGAATAAAATAATAAAAGAACTGGAATCATCACCAGACATTGCAGTATATGAGTATGCCATTAGCATTAGGGACAGTCAAAAAGAACAAAAAGAGAAATTGCTAAATAATTAATCAGACCAAAGGATATGGTCTATTCTAGCACATTTGGCTTCAGCAAGGATAACATGGTCCTGGTTTCCTATATGCCTAAGAGGAACAAATGTGTGGACTTGTCAACTGTGCAATACAATACTCCCCTAGATCCTGAACCTGGCAATGCACTAAAAGCGTAAATGATCACACTTTATAATTATAAACCTAAAATGGATGTTGATATTGTAGATCAGCTGTACCAAAGTACTCAGTTAGCCATAAATCTAGCCCCTCAAATGTTGACCTCAGACTATTTTTACTTTTTGTTGAATGTGTCTGGCGACAACACACAAGCAATTGTACAGGAAAAAGCAAGAAACTGCTTGCTCTGACTTCCTAAAAGAGCTTGGATGAAGCTTATTGAATGACTACTTCAAAAAAAGCAACCATTAACACTTTAGCAAAACCTTTTTAGGCAAAAATAAAAGATTGATAAGACTTAAACAACCAACCAAAACAGTTACCATAAAATGAAGCAAGTGCTATTGTGCCCATGGGCTAGGATCTAAGGCATCAAAGTGTTAAACAGGTGGCCAGGATGCTTAAGGCACAATTGATGAGTGGGAGGCCTGGGTTTTGATTCCTGCCAGAACTGTCCACACTGACAGGTTTCTTTTCTTTTCTTTTCTTTTCTTTTCTTTTCTTTTCTCTTTTTTCTTTTCTTTTCTTTTCTTTTCTTTTCTTTTCTTTTCTTTTTTTTTTTTTCCCCAGGTTTTCCTCAGTCCTCATAAATGGCAAATCCTGGGGAGGTACTCTAAACTTAGGCGTGGAACATTTCCTTCCTTTTAAAAAAAAAAATCCTTTCTCAATTTATCATTTCATCTTAAGTATTAGCAGTGTCCATCACCTGTGTTGCCTCAGCAATGAGTGTTACCATTAAAAAACAAATTTAAGTGTTGCAAAATTTGCAGAAAGTCAGTTTGCAAGGATCATGTTCATATATATTGTTTCTCTGTCTAAAGAAGTAACTTTTTATAAAATAACACTTTTCCATACTATCAGATTATAGCTTTTTACTGTGCAACAACAATTGGTAAAATGAGTCATAAAGCCCTTAAAAGTTAATAAGGGCAGAAATCTTTCTTTAGTACTAAAGCAGAAATTATGATCAGGTGCTCAATTTGATTAATCTATTCAAATGACTTGAATGCAGGGAATATATCTATTTCCTTATACAAAAAATGATATTATTGTATGTGCAAAATTTAGCATGAGATACAAAATTGACTTTCATTTATATAATTTGTACCATAACTATCCAAAAACACTTAAAAAAAATAAACTTTGTGTAACAATATTATGGATTATATCTCTTTTGTATATATTTTGTTGTAAAATATTTAATTTTGAGTACTTGTATAGTAATTCATTTGTCTTGACATGATTGAAAGATTAAAAGTAGTTTGGCATTTATATGAACAGCTTTGCATCTGATAGTTCTGAAATAGGCAGATAACATTCAGTAGCTGATGCAAGTGTTGGAAAAAAAAAATGGTATAAATATATTAGTAATAATGAACTGAGAGTTAAGGTCACCATCACGTGCAATATTTAATTGATTGCTATCAACAAAATTCAATAATAAAACTGGAAAGAAAATTTAAGGAAGGAAGAAAGGAAGAAAAATAAGAGAGACAGGATCTCTATCGCCATTCAGTGATCAAAAGTTTTATTAAATTTTGAGTTTTAAATACCTAAAATATTCAGTGCAGCAGTTTTTTAATAAAGGGGAATTGTAGTTGCAGACATTTTTTTATAAAGGGGATGGTTAATGGGAATGTTATAGCTTTGATCAGATATGATTAATTAGCAGAAGAAATTAATCAGTTTTATCAAGAGGGAATTAGTTCAGTAATATAGGTTTTATAGATGTATTCATTGAGTGGGCTGATTTCAGATGAGCCAGCCCTCTGTCTATCCTGGACTGTTTCTGATTATTTCCTGCTGATGAATCTTAAATTCCCGTAGATGCCTTGGCTATGTTGATGTTCTGAACACTTTGTCCGGTCGCTATTGGAAGTGGTATTCTTCTCAAGGATGAATGTCCAACTTTCATGGATTTAATCCCCAAAACTTAATTCCATCTAGACATCTCAATTCAACTAAGGTCTTGTACACTTTGCCAGCCATCTTATGTTCATCATGGAATCTATATATAAGCATTTGCCCACCAACCATGGCCATTTCTGTGTGCTTCCCTCATCCTTCTGTGCTATTAAATTTTATTTGAATTTCATTGCCCAGGAATAACCTATGATTTTAGTTTATCAACATGTACTTTAAGACCCCATTCTTTACAGTACCTCTCAATTACCAAGAATGAACTCACCAACAGGTAATCTGCATTTAACAATCTTGGAATTTCTTTGTTAATTACTTTTGGCATAAGCTTATTAACCACGTTTAATCCCATTAATACATCATCTATAAATAAATTAAGCAATAAATGGCTTAATGTACGTCCTTGGTGGAGGATATCAATAAAATCTTAAAAGTACATCAACTTTATCTTTAACCATCCATTTCAAACTATAAACTTGATTACTTTTATCTAAACCAATTTCATTCAGGT
Organism: Metallyticus violacea; assembly: GCA_030762175.1. Classification (NCBI taxonomy): domain Eukaryota; kingdom Metazoa; phylum Arthropoda; class Insecta; order Mantodea; family Metallyticidae; genus Metallyticus; species Metallyticus violacea. The sequence goes on along the minus strand of CM060846.1, from coordinate 96,151,189 downwards.
TGATACTGCATATTTCTAGAACTTTTGACCAAACTCCAATAGTACCATGAAAAAATTTATTACAAAAAAAGCTGGAATGTAGATTAGTTAATAAAGTTACAAGACTTAATGAATCAGTAGAAAGCTCCATGTCAGTTATACGAGTATATACAATTTTAAGGTTACAGGCCTTGGAGGAAAACTTTGCAAGTTCACTGATTTTGTTGGTAGTAACATTATAAACATTTATAATAATAAGAAGCATGAATCAAACACTAGGCATCTGAAGAGTCTATCCAATAAAAGGAAAACTCATATTGGTACATGTGCCAAATGGCCTTAATGATGGATCCATAGCATTTTTAAGATTACACTCATAAATAGTAATTTTAAATGATAAATGTTGCTTTTTGAATTTTTTTCAACAGATTGTTCACTATTGTTTTTAGAAATTGTGGAATTAATAAATAATTTAAATCAGATGCTGTAATATCAGGGTGCAGTGTACTTTCATATAACCCGAAACTTTTAAGAAACAGTTTCAGTTTCACTTCATTTATCATCAACTGTTTGAAAGATGTATTTGCACATTTCTTTCATTTAATGACTCTCGATTTAATTAATTTTCACTGACTATGGGTTTGTTTTCATTTCTATTAGGACTAGAAATTCCTTTTATTAACATCATTATAATGATAATGAGACCACCTCCTTGGTCTAGTGGTTAGAGTTGCTGACTGCTGGCTGGGAAGCCTGGGTTCGATTCCTGGAACCTACATAGGAATTTTTCTAAGTTACAGAGGCCTGGAACGTGGTCCACCCAGCCATTAGGACAATTGGGAAGTTTTCTGATGGAGAGATAGCATTCTTTGATCACAAAAGCCATGTGATAGGTGACAGCAGGGTGCTGACATCCTGATCACATACCCCCCTGCAATACTGCCCTCTATCAATAAAGTTGTAAGATGGAGGTAGAGGATGCAGAGGTTGCCACGGCAAGCAAAGGCTCACCCTGGGCTGTAGTGCCAAATGAGAAGATGATAATGGCAATGACTTTCCTTCATTTTAACAGTTGTTTATATGTAATGATGTTTATTGCATATAACAATCTGATTTTCCACAAAATTCCCCGCCCTTATTACATGATGTATCACTAACAGTATCATTTGGGTTTTTTTTTAAAATCCAAACTCTCAGGTGCCTCAATTGCATGCATGTCTGTTCTCTTGAACCTTAACTTAGTTTGTAAGAATGAACAGAATATAAGCTTCTCTTTCTTTGGAATTATGTATGCTTCACAGGAGCTGGCTTGCCTTTTTTAAATTTTCCTGATTGCTTTAAAGTGCAAATACATGAGTCTGATATTTAAGAATGTTACCATGAAAAAAAGGCACGAGAATGGAATAGGCCTGATTCCCTCAATAGGAGATGATTATGAAAAGTTTTGTTATTGTAAGCTAAAATTTTGTGTAATCACATTTGAATACAGAAAATTAAACGGCTGTAAAACACGAAGTTTTTAACTTGCTGAAAGAAGTAGGCAAGTTATTTTTTTCAAATGCAACTTGTTGCACTGTAGGATGTACATAAAATATAAGAAGAAAATGGCCTTCATATAATAATAACAATGTACATTTGAACATGTACAGTTAATAAGTTGTGCAATTTAACAATATGCAAGTATTAGCTTATACCTTATAAGATATATCCTGATGTGTTTCCTTTCTTTTTGTAAGCTAATTTAATGCAAAATTATTTGTATAATAATTATAATGGTAAGTGTTATGTACAAGTTGAATATTTTATGCAGCTTTTATTATTGGATTTGCAATCAAAAATAACATCCTAGTCATCATATTTGATGTTCTTTGATATGTCCATAGTCCATATTTGTAACATTTTTTCATTGTGTAATTATATTATTTAGATGAATATTTATATGATCTGGTGTGTCAGTAGTTTTTGCAATCTTTCACTCTTACTAAATAGATATTTTCAATACTCTTTTAGTACATTTTACACTTTGTTTCTTCATCTGCATGTTATTTCATTCAATTTTAAGATGTATCATCACTAGTATAGTTATTAAGTGGTATTAGTAAAAAAGAAATATTTATTAGCTATTATCTTCTTGCACTTGTAGTCAATTTCTTTTCATTATGATCAAATCTAAGCTATCACAAAACTAATAATTTGAAATAAGTGCTTGTAATTATAAAAAAATTATTTAGGTATAGAGCAGTAAAATAATAATTGTTATTGATATATGTAGTACATCATGCTTTCGATTAGTTCCTCTAACAAAAGAATGTGCTCAAAACAAAGAAAGCTCCTGGATGTATAACATTATATAAGATTTCAGAGACATGATTCAGTGAAACAAAAAATTTATTTCTATTAATAATTGCTTCTAATGTAATAATTTCTTTATTATTATTATTATTATTATTATTATTATTATTATTATTATTATTATTGTTGTTGTTGTTGTTGTTGTTGCTGCTTACAGAGGCATCTTATGTATAAAAATTATGATTCCAAAGAATATGCATTTGTCAAATGAATGAAGAAAAGTTGTAATTAATTAATTTTTTAATATGGTAAAAGCATTTTCCTTTTTTTATGAATACCAGTTATAATTTATTCATGCTTTAAACATTATTTTTTTTCTATATATATTTTTTGAATTTCTATCAGTAATAATAATCAGTGCAAACATTCATCTCTGCAGCCCTGTCAGTGATGTGACTCTCAATGTCACAGGCAACAAAATGCAAGAAACTGAATATAAATGAATTAGAGAAAGAGGGAAGATTCCAGAGATGATAATTTTTGAAAAATTAAAACATATATATATATATTGGAGAGTAAAATAATTATTTTGAAATACTGTCCATTGTAAAATTATAGTATTATATCTCTGATAATGATCATGGAACAATATTTTTCATAAATATTTAAGAACTAATGAAATATAATTATATAAACTTCATGGGATGTTTTTGTTTTGGATTTCTGTTCAACTCCATGGAATGAAATTGAACATAATGTAATTTTTAAATTTCAATGAAATAATTAATAGATAAAAACATTACAGTTAATAAAAGTTAAGTGTTCAGACTTCTTCTTCTTCTTCTTCTTCTTCTTCTTCTTCTTCTTCTTCTTCTTCCTTTTTTCTTCTTCTTCTTCTTCTTCTTTTTTTTTTTTTAATGCTCTGTAACATCTCAGGCCATCAGCATTCCATTCAATTCATGACATGAAATGACTAATAAATTTTGCTCAGATACCTCATCCTTCAAGCTTGAGCTTCTTTTAGGTGCCATAAATCTATGACATGGAACCCATGGCTCTACTTTCCTTCTGAAGGAAGTCCTGCTTATAATTTTTATGCCCAAAAAATCCATCATTTCTGGCCAGAATTGAACCCATGATCTTGGATCTATGAGGCAAATATCATTACCACTAGACTTCCAGGACATACTTTTGACAAAAAGTAGTGTGGTTTAACAATTATTGTTAAAAATCACTTAAGTTGTAATTCATTTTTTTCATTAGGAGTGAATCTATGCTATCACAAAACTAGTATTTTGAAACAAGTGCTTCTTTATTTATCAATACCACTGTGTTTATCATCAGTATACTACAAGGATGTAGACCATGATAAAATATTGTCATAATTATCTGGTACATAACAAACAACTTTAGCCCCATCCTGAATTTTTTTGCTATTTATTAGAAATTTCCATTGTTAACATTGCAAGTAGGAAGTACGATATTGCCACCTTTGTAAGGTTTGGAAACTTCAATCACAATATTGTCAATAAACTCATGTGCTACCACATGTCAGTTTTCTTCTTTATACATAAAGTGCCTGTACTTAATAATATTAAACATTTCTAAACTTTGTAAGCTCTTAGTACTGTTTTATATCAATACAGGCCACCAGTGCTTAAAGTAGATTATTTGTTGATTTTCAACTTTTTTTTTACTTCAAAGATTGGTTGCCTTTTATCATGTCATCGTATTGCTAAGGCAAGTAAAGCATCCCTGGTGATGAACTGCTCTTTTCTTAACTGCAAAGTCACAGTCTCATGGAAGGAAGCTGTGATTTTAAATTAAAAAATATTGGTGTATTATTCTAATTCAGCCGGTAATGCATAAACTCATTTACCTCACCAATGTACAATTGCATTTTGTCTGGCACGTGAATTGCTGAAAACATATAGTTCTTTGATTTCAACTGGGATGCAGTTTGACACACCTCATTAGAACCCTTTTTAGCTCTCCTTCATGGTATGCATAAAAAGTATCTTTCTTATCACCTAAATTTTTATGCAAAAAACAAAATGCCACAAATAAAACATTTCTTGCATTGTATACAGAATAAAGGTCAATTCTACATTTAATTAAATACTATTCCAGGTACATCACTCCTGCTGTTGAACAACTTGCTCTCATGTTCAAGTTTCTTGTAAAATTTGCAAGCCTTCTCTTTTAACTACTCTGCTGCTACATTTCACCTAGTATTGTCATTCAGTGAAGCAAATGTAAGTTTACTTTTAAATTTTCACATTTAGACCACATTTCAACTTGTGATCTGCCAAATATATGCCATATTTCTCTTTATAATGGTTCAAAAATATATTTTAAAAATCTTTTAGTTCTAAGCATTTTTCAATAAGTATATCATGTATAGCTTTCATAGATAATCCAGCTTAAATACTGTGTGATCTAAAAAAATTTTAAGTTTGCCTAGGAAATGAAAAAGTATATTTTTTTATTTTGATCAATGCCTCATAAGAAATTCTATTATAACTACTATATCTATAAGGAGTCCTTTGTCTAACTGGTTAATTAGTTGGAAGGCTACTTTACTTGATACAACTTGTAAACAAAGGAAAAACTAAACAATATATGCCAATTAGAACGGTTATTCATGGTAAAATATTTTAAAGAGAATATAAATTAATCCCTTCTGAGTCGAAATATTTATAGCACTCTTTATGTTTTCACTTACGTAAGATTTACTCAGGACATGTTCCTGGAACACTTTTTCACATCGGCTGTTAAACGACTGTTGGATCATTCATAGAAGTTGAGTAGATAGTTATTTTGGTTGACTCTGGTTGGTGATCTTGTGATAAACTAGAATAAAATGCTGTCTGCTTCCAGAATGTCCAAGTTCATAAGGTTTTTCTCATGTTTTGATATATATATATCCTTTCCCATATATTTAGTTCCTTTGGTTGTTAAACAGCTTTTAATAACTTAATGCCTTTTTCTATTTCATGGTTTTCTTCCAAATATGTGCTGCCAAGCTGATTTATCTATTTGTAACGAATGTTTCTCCAATGTTCCTTCATTGTAATGCCTATATTTCTCTTTGTCTTCCCTTGTAGATTTTTTCATAATCCTTAAATACCAGATTTTCTCTTTGGGCCTGGAATCTGTTTTAAACTTAATTTCAATAAATTTTTAAACTGTATCGGTTTTGAGGTTGCTAAAATGATATTGTATTGCTTGATAATTTTTTGAAATTTCTTATTGGCTGACAGGTGGTTAGTAAACTTTTTAAATGTTTTTTCCCCTGATAAATTACTCGAAGTTGTGATTTGTGAAACCATAAAGAGTATTCTAAATATCCTGACTCAGAAGAGATTATTAATGTGCATTTCACTGTGATTCCAAATTGAGTTAATATTGATAAGATATAACTTGTTTTGAAGTTGCACTTTAAGGTTGATGTCTAGCAATGTCATGCCTTTCAATTAGGCCTAACAAATAAGTCTTGTTCTTTTTTAGGCCTGTAGCTATATGCAGTCTATTCTTGATGTCTATAGTAAATTTATTTTTAAACTTTTTTGCAGTCACATTCTGTCCCTGTTGTTTTCTGTTCTACTAACTTGCCATCAGCTGTAACAAATTCTTCTGTACTCAGTTTAGTTGTTTTCATAATTATTTTTATATTTCTACATTCCCTTCTCTTCTTTACTGGACTATGTTAATCAGATTCAGACATTTCAAAGTTTTGTTTATATACAAGACTTTTAAGTAAACATCAAGATCAAAGTGCATAACTAAACTTTTAACATCATGATAACAAACAGCAGGTTTCTCTGTGGACAGATTAACTTAATTGCAGTTGTCAAAAGGAAAATATTCCAGGAATGTATTCCTTTTTTCTCTCAATGAAAATTTGTGTTGACAACTACAATATGGTTTAAAGAGAAATATTTCCTTTCTTAATGTCAAAGGATGCATTTTTGCTAGAGGAACAAAATAGCTATTTTAAGTTTTTATTGGCCAAAATATGGTATTTTTCTCTCACCCATTGAAATACATAAAACATGTCTATTTGTGGAGAAAATTGTCTAATGAGACTGCTTTTTTCCCCCTTTATTCATTTGAATGTTTTTATATGTGTATGCACACCTTTATTACTGTGTTAATGAATTACTTTGTGATTGATTATAAATAATTGTGTTTTCAGAAGTTATGAGTGTTTCTGACATTTTGTAGAACAACATTTAATTACATTAATGGCAGCATAATTTATTTTAAAACAAGCATTTTTATTTTGCAGTTTCTAAGTCACTAGATTAAATATGTCTTACAATTGAAGTGTAGATACTGAGAAATGTCTTGCCCACTAGTTTATTTTAATATAATTCAATTTATTTTATTGATTTACTTTCCTTACTTTAAATTTTACTTTTTGCTTTGCATTAAAGATGTCTTTAGATGCAAGTAATATCCAGGATGCAGAAAAACAGTTCTTTGTTCTTTGGACTGTTTTACTTAAATAGAAAAGACAGATTTTGGAATGGGGCACTTCAGATTTTTATAGAAATTATTTCAGTATGTGTGTTTTTTTTTTTGTGAAAATCTTGAAAGTGTCTTGCACAGGAATTTTGAATCCTGCCTGAATTAATCTGTGTTTACACTTAATATGAAAGCTTTAATATATGAATTACTAGTATTATAGGCTTATACAATTTATTTTGTCTTCTGAATATTCCAGAGTAAACTGCTAATGAGCCGAAGACGGGTTCAGTAATCAGTTAAATTAGCAATACTAAAGGACAATTTATTGAAAATGTATAGTTTTTTGATTGACATAAATTATGAAGTTATGAAACTAGTTATAAAAGGGGGGGGTATGCAAATTTAATTGTAGCTCATTCATTTGTAGTATTATAGAAGCAATTGTTGACGTTGAACTGTTATTATATGCACACTGTATATTATCATCTATAGAATTTATATAGATAATACTTTGGTTTGTTTCCTTATAAATGCAGTTCTGTTTAGTTACTAATGGAAGTATATTAACTTTTGATGATGACATTAATCGTAGTAAATTAATTTGTGTTGCTCATAAATCTGTATATGCATTTATTTTCTTCTACTCCTGAAATTTTTCTGCCATTTCCAGGTGCTGCATTTACTTTCATAAGTTTTGTGCTTTACTGTAGCATAAAGTATAAATATAAATATAGAATTCAATAAGCTGAATTATTGTAATACCAGGAGCAATATTAATGATGCTCAATAATTAAGGAAGATTGTTTATCATCTAATGCTCCAAAGATACTTAAATAACTCTTATCTTATGATTTGGAATGGATGTAACCATAACTATTGCAAACAAATCACCTGGTCCTTAGAAATAAATTACAATATTTTTAAAATGATATATTTTCTTTCATTAAATTATGTAGATGGAAGTAAAAAATTTGTTTATTTTATGAGTCCTAACCAGTGGTTGAATAATCTTTAGAAATGATAAAGTTTCAAGGTAAGAGCATTCTTTGAGATTAAATATGCGCTTACAACACCAAAAATATGTAATATATCATATGCATTTTGGAACTAACAGACAACAAAAATATTCCATTATAAAAAACTGTTACTATGGTTCAAAAATTAATTTTAATTATTTCATCCATGGAAAAAATATACTTTTTTACAGTATACTGCGATACATGAAACAGATGTAAAATTTACTATCTTTGAGTATGAAGGAGTAAGGAAAATGAATAAAATGAATAAAATAGAAGTATATTACTGGTTTCAGCTAACTTTACCCCTAAGCATAGGGCTGCCAGTGTAATTATTCACAAGAAAATGGTGACTGCAGCAAGCAAGATGAATGGCAGGTTGAAATCATTATGTAGTAGCTTCACAATGTTATAAACAGTATGTAACTTGAATAACATTATAGAAATAGGATGTACATATATGAATCACTAGCATGGAACAACAAACTATATAACAAGTAAATCTTAGAAATTTTATGTAATATTTTTGTTATTTCAACATTCTGAATGAGACATTGTAATTAGGTGTTTGCTCTGGTGAACTGATCTTTTTACAATGACTGCAAAGTACAATGTAGAAAATTTTGGGTTTTCTATCAGTAAAGTAAGCTGAAACATGTAATACTTTAAAATTTAAAATGTAAATTGGAACTAGACAGTGAAGCCAATCATATAATTGATATTATAGTATGATTTAGTTGAACTACACACTCTTAATGCTTCACTTACTTGTCATAATGTATAGAACCGATTCCATACATTATGACCAATAACTGTGATTTAGTGAACTACATACTCTTAATGCTTCACTTACTTGTCATAATGTATAGAACTGGTTCTATACATTATGACAAGTAAGTGTGTGGTTCAACTAAATCATACAATAATATCAATCATATTATTTACTTATTTTAATTTCAGTCGAATATTTGTTTTATCAAGATGATGAATAAATCTAACATTCAAAATGATTTAAATGTTTTATTAACATTTGTAATTAACTTTCCTAACTAAATCCTTCATATTTAAGACAAAAATTATGCAAGTGGCTATGGTGAAAAAAATTAATGATCATTCTTCAGAAGGGAATTAAAAAGCTAAAAATTCTGCAGTGAAAGTGATGAGCAGCAAACCACAATAAAATGAACTTTAATTCAATGATGAGGCCAGTTTTAATAAAACCAAGCATTTGTTATTCTTTAGTGCATTTGTAACACAAATAATACATTATTATAACAGGCCAAGCACTTATTTATTTTTGCTACTTGCATGGTATTCATCTCTGTACACATCTAAATGTGCAGAAGAAATGTGTGTGTATCTGTGTGTTTCTAGCTTATTAAGACAAAGTATTACATTTAATTGATGTTATTGTATGATTTAGTTGAACTACACACTCTTAATACTTCACTTACTTGTCATAATGCATAGAACCAGTTTCGAGAACATTTGGTTCTCATCATCAGTCAGGCTAAAATCCAACTGTCTGATCTGTTCCTGAAATGTTCCTTCAACCATGTGCCTATGTTTCTCTTTGTTTTTCCTATGTAGATTTTTTCACAAAACAAAAAGAATCGTAAGCACACTGTTGAAGGAACATTTCAGGAACATAAAGTACAAGCAAATAGAGAAATCGTCAGTAGCATATCATTTTTGGATTCAAAATCACAACATAATGAATAAAGCAAAATTATTAAAATCAGTACCAGGACCTACAGAACTAGCAACCTGGGAGAAAATCTATATCTACAAATACAAAGTCAGTCTAATGAACTTTGGCACTGCCGGGGATGAAAACATAAACTACAAGTTTATCACACTTCCTCAGAGCGGAATACACATTCCGACAGCTCAATGAATGATCCGACAGTTGGATTTTAGCCTGGCTGATGATGAGAACTAAATGTTCTGGAAACTGGTTCTATACATTATGGCAAGTAAGTAAAGCATTAAGAGTGCATAGTTCACCTAATTAATTAAATAATATCAATTATATGATTGGCTTCACTGTGCAAGTTCATTTTACAATTTAATGAAATATGAGTTTAAGAGGAAGTGTCATTGTAGGTGCATCTTTGTCTATAAAACTGAATCATTGTTAATGCTTGAAAGCTCTGTAAATTTCAAACTGTAAATTTGCCCAGAAACAATTTCAAGCTAGAAAAAATACTAGTGATCCATCTGCAATATGACACATACTTCCAAAGAGCAGAAAAAATTACTTGTTCTTTCATACATAGTAATATCAATTGTGAATTAGTTACTACATTCCCTCTACTGAATGCACATAATAATACCAGTTGTGAATTAGTTACTACATTCCCTCTACTTGAATGCATAATTCAAGTTTATTTTAAAGACATCGGCAAGGTTTTTAATATTAATATTGCAGTAAGATGCAAACTATTAAACTTTTATGGTTATTTTAGATATATATATATATATATATATATATATATATATATATATATATATATATATATATATATATATAAAAGTCATATTCTGCCTTTGAAGAAGGGTGGTTTGAAATTATGCAATATTTATATTACTGTTTAAGTGATTTATCTATTTCTGCTTCTCTAGTTCTTATTATGTTAGCTGCATTGTTCCAAGAGTTACTTTATTTTTCATTATATATATATTTATTTATTTATTATGCACAGTGAAGAGAATGTGTGTTGACTTAAAATTGAATTATTTACCATGAATAAACATGTAACTGGTTTCTGACCTGTGTATATGTACATTACAAATAAAATTATCATAATGTGTTATTACATAATAGAACAATAATACAGGCACACTGCTCATTCATTCTCTCTCATGCATGTGCACCACATATGCGCACACAGAGGAAAGCAAAATTGCAAGCCAGGAAAATTCCAAGTGATCTGCAATCTGATTAATAATGGTTCCATTGTATGTATCTTTTACTTATGTCAGTGTAATTTTCACACTAGTAGTTAAATATTTTGAGTGCTTTGCATCCTGGTTCTACAGTTGATTAAGTTATGCATTTAGTATTTGAGAATTTATTACACCAATTCATATTTAGACTAATTTAGTGTCTCTACTATGATTTGGAATTCTATTTGGCAGTTCTGACTTTCGTTGTATTTTTTGTAAAATTAAGAGAAGGGGTGAGTATAAGTTAGATAGCGTGTATTTGAGAAGTTTATTCATAGAACAACTAAAATAAGTTAATGTTTCATACTGCTGATGAATTACATTGTAAACACTGTAAAATATGTATTTTTTTAAGATTATTGTATGACTGAGTTGAATTACACACTCTTATTGACTTCACTTACTTTTTTATATTTAGAACATATTTTGCAGACCATCATCCGTATCCTAAGCTGTGAACAGTTAGCTAAGGATGCAGATGATGGTCTGGGAAATATGTTCTAAATGTAAAAAAATAAGAAGCCAATAAGAGTGTGTAGTTTGACTCAGTCATGCAATACTCTTAATTATATGATTTGCTTCATTGTACAAGTTCCAATTAGCACTTCCAATTACCCATTTTATTTGTTCATCCTTAATGGGGCTGGATGTTCTCTTTCAGTAGAAAAAAAAACATTTTTAATTGATAGCATTACAGTCATTAATAAAATTTAAATTACCATTGAAAATAGTAATATAAGCTGTTACTTTATTAATATAAGGGTGCATTAAAGCAGATATTAATACAATCCTCCAACATTTCTTATTGCTCAACTACTCTTTAAGTTTTAAAACATTAGCCAATGGCTGAACTGTATCATGATTGCAGCTTTTGTTCTGCAGAAAATGAAGTATATTAAATATGTTATTTAATTAATATTACTACCACAATCTTCTCCATGAGCATGGTTACTATAAAAAATAGTGAAAATCACAATTGCAAAATTTTTATTGAAATTGTGCCAAGACCAAACACTAGCAGGTGTAGTATGCTGTAAGGTGCATTTACCCATGAGCAAATAATATGGCTCATATAGAGAGCATTAGCATTTTGTTCTCCTGCTTCAGGAAAGACTGAAAAATGAGAGATGTATTATAATCACTCTTATTACAGTGTTCGACTGCCATCTTACATGCCTATTAATCTAAGGCTGTTAGGTATATGCTAGTCCTCTAGAAGATAGCTCTGATGATAATGCTAGAAATGGTGCCACATTTTTGGCAGATCTGTTTTTATTAGCTTTATTGTGTAACATAAAACATCATTTAATAAGTGAAAGTGAAAGGAAAAGAAAAGTAAATTGAATGTGTTTAAGGTGTTGTAATCTATGCTGTTGCATGTAAAACTTAGTGAAATAACATGAAAGCTTAACATGTTAGATGTGAGATAGGTAAAATGTGAAGGTATTATTTCTTTACATTTAATTGCTAATACTGAGTACAAACTATATTTCTGTGACAACTTAATCATGTGTATAAATAAACTGTTTCTTTGAATAAATATAGTTGACAATATATCCAAACAGTGCCTTTTTTGGAGTAATTGAAGACATTTACAAAAATGGTTCATTCCTCACTTTTGTAAAACTTGGTTTTGAAAATGGTAAAAAATAAACTATTTAGCTTTATGTTTTACTTCAGTTGTGGCCAAAGTTCATTCTTGTAAGTAGTATTCAAGAGTGTTCTAGTAGAATGCTAAGAATGTATGAAGTCTACTATTGTTTATATCAATATGTAAACAATTAAAGTTTTAAATAGAGAGAGGTTTCTCCTTTCAATAACTGCTCCATCTTCACCACCATCACCATTCCATTGTAACACAAAAAGCAATCTACCAAGTATGTGGATTGAAAATCAATGCTACAAGCAGCTATTTGGCAGAAAATAAAACTTGCTATATCAGACAAGTGAGTTGAGATTAGATATCAGATATGAAATTAATTTGCTACCTTAGGAGCTGACATTGTTTACAAAATCTCAAACTAGAAGGGCACTCTTCTATCTTGCATCCCATTCAGCATTGGTCCTAGTTGTTTAGTGGTAATCATACCTGCCTTGTAGATCAAGGTCACGGGTTCAAACCTGGCTAGAGTCAATGAATATTTTAGGGCATAAAAATCCTAAGTAGTTTCCTTTGGAAGGGGAATAAAGCTATTGGTCCCATGTCAGAGATTTACGGCATGTGAAAGAAGCCTTAATCCTTGAAAAAAAGTCCTCTATGATAAAAGTTATATACATAATTATCAACCAATATCTGTACTACTAGCAGCCTCTTAAAATCTTTGAACATATCTTATATAACTGAATAACAAAATATCTAAGTAAATGTAACTTATTACCTAAAATAAAAAATGGAATTGTAAGTGCGATATTTGATTGCATTGAAAATATAATAAATTGACTCTGGGAATTATACTGTTGGCATGCTACTGGGTCTTACGAAGTCTTTTGATTGTGTAGATATAAATTTACTTATTTACAAATTATCTATATTAAGTATTAGGGTATTAAATTATAGATTGATAAAAGCATATATGACAAATAGAAACAGATGATGCAATTAAAAATGAATAATGGTGAATATCTAGCCCATACACAAAATATAACCCATAGTGTACTGCAAGGATCTATTCTTGGACCACTATTATTTATATTATATATGCATGACATCAGCAACATATACAAACTACTAAAATCATACAGTTTGCAGATGATACTACAATTACCATTAGTGACTCAAATTGTGATATTTGGAAAGGAATGCAAAGTAAGTTTTAAACTCAGCTGTAGAACATTTCAATGCATTAAACTTAAGCGTAAATCCTGCAAAGTGTGAGGTAATCAGTTTTGGTTTTAAGAAACCTGGTAAACAACTGCAGTTATATATAGGGAATATTGTAATAAAAATACTGGTGATGCTAATTTATTAGGATTATATATTTGCAAGACATTTACTTATAATGCCCATATTGAAAAAATAGCAACAAAACTTAATCAAAATCTATTCATTCTGAGACACTTGAGCAAGCATGTTCCTCCAAAAATATTCAGGACCATTTACTTTGCCCTTATCCATTCTCTCATTTTGTATGGAATTGAAATATGAGGCAATACGTCTAAACTTAATCAAAATACAATATTCATCTTGCAAAAAAAAGACTATGTAATATTTGGGTAATTTGAAACAAACTGAATTGTAGAAATATGTCTAAGCAACTTGCTCATCCTTGTGTTATGTATGTGTGTGGTATTTTTTATTTTTATTTTATTTTATTTTTTTTGTTCATTTAGTCAAGTTTAACTTTCCTATGAATACAAACTCTAGTGTCCACAATTACAATACTAGAAGTAAATATGACCTCATACTCCCCAAACATAAATTACAGCTGTATGAGAATATGCCTAGCTATACTGGAATAAAATTATATAATAAACTCTTTGATAATATTAAAAATTGAAATTGATACAATAAATTCAAGAAACGCTTGTTTCATTTCCTTATAGAAAAGGTTTAATATTATATTGAAGAATATGTAAATTATAATTAACTATTATGTTACATGCTATTTATGTGTATGTGTGTGTGTGGAAATTGGATAATTTAGAAGTTGTCACTTTTATTATAAATTTTGTCAATTAATACATTGGCATGGCTAAATTTTGCACACCACCATATTTAGTAGAAATCAATGGAATGAAAATTTATTGGCTATTGTAATCCCTGCATTGAATGGGATGCTAATGACTAAAGTTGTTAAAGAATATCCTTAAATAAAATAATCCTACATCCCATTCAGCCATCTGCCAGTGCATCAGTATTGCTCAAATTTGTTTTCTTTGCATGCTGGTGCTTGTCTGTATAGCAAATGGCTGGCTGGAATGCATGGTATAAATCAATCTCAAAGTACCTAAATATCATGGTATTTTTCACAAATTATCATTTTAAAGCTTAGGGATGTTGTAAGCACTTATATGAAGTGTTTCACTTGCTCTTGGCTCCTGGCTTTGCCCAATTACTTTCAGACTAATAAGACGTTTGACACAAATATACTTTGAAGTATGAGAAGCATGGTAAATCCATAGCAAGTATTGAGAAATCTTGCCATTAACACCAGGGATGACTGCACATATTTTCCATGCTATGGAATGTATTTAGCAATATATCAGGAGTAGCTACCTCATTCTCTGTAGAATATTTTCTTGCATTTAATCAAAGATTTCATTTCATTGAAGTTTGTAGATTTAGGTTAAAGAAAATATTTTGGAGCTCAAAATATCCATTTTGCCTTAATAAAATTGAGAAGAATGAATGAATGATTTAAATAATTAATTTGAAATATTATGGTTTTATATTTCATTCAACTGATTCATGAAGTAATGGAAGATTTCTGTGTAGACTTTCGTATCCATGTGTGTAGCAGGGCCCCACAATGCATTGTTGCAAGAAAATATATCAGAGCCCTTCCCCCCCATTAAAATGAACATCTTACAGCGTGAAGGTTCTCACTATATGGGTACTGTGGGAAATTGATATGCTAACTTAAGTGGAATCACATCTCATCAGAGAACCACACATACATAACTCTTGTATACCTTTACTCACAAAATATAGCAGAGTTTGTAGCCGACATTGAAATAGCAATTTTCAACAAATTAGACAAAGGAAAAAAAATGCATCAGATCACAAGGTGGGAAAGTTCTAGAGTGACTCATATATCTAAAAGGAAAAGCATTATTTGAGTAGGACTGATAAAGAAAATGAAATAGTTATAATGAATGAGCTCCAATATGAATGTATGATTTATTAACAGGCCAGGATTATGAAGAAATGAAAATTGATCTACTCAGAAATACATTAATTCAGTAAAAATTATTTAAAAAAATGTAAGCATTATAAATGAGGAAGAAAAAAGAAAAAAAGATTATACCTACCAGACAACCGTACAATACCCAGAATCTATGGCCTACAGAAAATACATAAACCTGGTAATAAGATGAGGCTAATACTAAACACAATAAATTCACCCACATACATTTTGTCAATTACCTTTTAAAAAAATGTAATTCTGTACCAAAATACAAAAGCCAAAGGAAAAAAATCTCATCAAAGAATCAGTTATGTGAAATTAAAAAACAGGGATTTGGTAGTTTCTTTTGATGTGCTCGCTTGTTTCCTAGCATCCCCAAAGAAAAGCTGCTAATCATTGTAAAGAAATGGGTAACCTCAATAAACCCAACTGAAGAAGTAATAAAAAAATATCTAAACCTTGCCAAAATTTGCATTAATCAAACCCATACATTCGGAGGCAATGTCTATGTACAAAAGAATGTTCCAGCAATGGGAAATCCACTGTCATATTTGGCAGATATGTACACAAGTTTCTTAGAAAAACAAAATTTGATGCATTCTCACATGTATACAAATGTTGGTACTATTGTGTAGATGATGTCTTGGCAATAGTAAATGAAAAATGGAAAGAGGATGCAATATATCTACTGAACTACAAGACAGTACTGCTAAATTAACAATGGAAATAGAAAGACAATGTTTTTCCTTTCCTGTATATAAAGATTATGGAAAATTGCTATATGCACTGGAATTTGGCTTATTCAGAAAAGATACACACAGAGATAATTACATAAACAATAGCCCTAACCCAAAACAACGTAAACTTAACAATAATCAATAGCCTCACATTTTGAGTAACAAATCTACCAATAAGCAAGACAGAATACAAATCTGAATACCAAAACGTCATACATATGTTGTGCATAAAAATGGCTCACATAGATCTGGTAAATAAGAAAATAGAAAAATTCAAAAAACAAAAATAAAAGACTACAAAGGAGATCACATATACAAGAAATTCACATTCTGTTTATGGGCATACCAAAAATTCCAGAAGATTTTAAAAATGCAAAAATTATTTTGGCTTCAGTAAACCAAACCAGTTTAAAAAACCTAAAATCCAACACAAAAGACAGACTTCTGCCAGGAAATCAATCATGCGTTTACATTGCAAAGACTGCAATGTGAAATATATAGGCAAAACCAAAAGAAATGCCCTATGGTGTAAGGAACACATGAGAAATGTAAAATATAAGCATGGAAAAATCAGTAATAGCATACCATTTAAAAGAATTCCAAAATGAAACAAAACTGTTAAAAGCTCTTCCCATTCCAAAATGAAATAAAACTGTTAAAACTCTTCCAAAAACCCATAGAATTAACAGTATGGGAAAATGTATTCATAAACAAAAACAACATTTAGTTAATTTTGATCTTCCAATAAACAGGAACCTTATCACTAAATTCATAAAATCTACATGGTGACATCTCACTCAATACCATGCTCGTGATGAAGGCAACAGCCTTTGAAACGTATCCAAGTAAGTGAAAAAAATCAGTTAAAAGTGAGTAATTTTTTCATTTTTCATTAAAAATTGCATAAGCATCATTATGTTTGACTTACCACATTAATTCTGTGATGGACCAAACATCAATGGGATACATATTCTCATTCTTCTAGAATTAATCTTGGAGACGTTTTGGATGTTTTACTGGGGCTGAAAAAAAAAGACCCAGTATCTGCAACATTTGCCTAATGCTGTTAGAGGTAAAAAAGATGGGGACGATGTTTTAAGTACTAAATATAAAGAATAGAACATGTTGGTTGACTCTGTAAACTACAAATCTACAAGTGTATTTACAGTCATTTCTGAACAATTTTTTCTCATATTCAATTTAGAATATGAAAATTGCCTTCAAAATGTAACAGTTTCCATATAGAGTGACTAAAAATAGAAGCATTGGGTTATTTACAACTCTTAAACCTAAGTTCAGAGGAAAATGCATTTTTTTTTATTTATACTTTTATTATAGAAACAGTTTTCCTCAGTTTCATATGTATATAATATCTTAATGCAATTGGGTAAAACAGGTTAACTTAAAGCTTTGTTAATATAGATTTGGCTAAGCAAAATAATGTAAACTCATATTTATTAATATCAGCAATTAGTGCTGAAAGAAACTTCATACTTAATTAAAAAAGTAATCTATAAGTTTTCCTTAAACATCACACATAAAATGTATTATAAAATAATTTCTACGGTTTCACTGTAGGCTTCAACTTGATTTGCAACTTTCTAGTTGCATTTCCTGTAATAAAAATTATATGGAATTACCTACACATGAACTCATTAGTTTTAAATTAACTTGCTTTTCTACATTTTGGTTTGCCATAATGAGTAGGAATTAAAAGACAAGATTGAATTGTTTGAATTTATACATAGATTGTAATAGATGCTCAGTAAAAGTAGCTAACTTTGCAAAATATACAAAATATTGCCATAAGAAGAGATCTAGGGTACAGTTGCTGCATATTAAACCTATCTAATTTAAAAGAATGTCTAAAAACTGCACAAAATACTGAAATTTTAGAGTAACTGGGTAAACTAAGAGTAAATTGAACAGGAATAGAATGGGTAATTAAATGGAAATCAGTATATGAGAATTCTGGAAGTGGTTAGAGTGGAAAATACTAACAGAACAATGTGTACCTAGTATGAAATTTTGACAAGTCATTTTTAATCCAAAAGTGATGGAAAGATGGGTAGAAACCATTACTTGTAAAAATACACCAACAGAGACGGGCAATGAGAAAGATCAGAGCAAAGAATACTAAATTGTGACTAACATGAAACTGTAGTTTTTAGTGTGTCATTAATGTTTAGCAACAATACAGTGGATATAAATAATATTAGTATAGATGACTCTAATAATTGTAATTTCCAAGGAATATGTAAACAAATTCTAAATTGGAAAATTTATTGATCATGTAGGCAAGAAGCTAACTTGGTAGTATACTTATTGAGCTATTTCAAAGTGTTTCAAGATCCATGTTTAATGTGTATAATTTATCTGCATATACTAGAAGGAACAGAGTGAATAGTTTGTATGTAGGAAATGGTTTCAATTAAAGAAATGCTAACAGATTGTGCTAGGCCTCAAGGCAAAATATCATTTGGAATAATTTTAAAAATAAAAAAATAACAAGCTGAATATACTTTTTCTTTAGCTACTTATTAACAAATCGGCAAACACCACTATAAGAAGTTATATGCATCTAACTATAGTACTTGAAATAAATTTTATTTATACAGTTGTTATAGGATTTTTCAGCCATCTGGTGATAATTTGTATGTTTTTTGGACTCGAGAAAGGAAGATGTTCTTTCTATTATGATTGGTATAAAACTGTTGTTTGCACCACAGATTTCAGACCATTGTCCATAGAAAACTCCTGGTCGATTAAACCAAAAGGTTGCTTTTGCAAGTTCTTGCAAAATCCTGTTGGTAATTTGCGCAAAATTATAAAATAAACTGCTTTTGAATTGTGGCATGCATGCTACCTCGTCCAGCAATATACCCAAAGGAAGATATACCAAAATATTCTATAATATGAAGCATGAGAAACTGGGTTAACACCCACCCAAAGATTTCACTTTTGGACTGGCCAGCAAATTCCTAGACTTGAACCTATATATAAGCCATTATGCTGCATGAATGGTATTATCAAACAAAACTGTGCTAAATATGTTACAGGAGTGTGGGAAGGCCTTGGAAGGAGAGAAAATCTTTACCAATGGCTTGTTGTGTCAATTGGCAATAAGTTAAATGAAGTGTCCGGCAATGATTGCTGGTGGACATCATGATAAAGTACATGATGCGAATGTCACCCTCCCCAAAAACAAAATCTAACTGACGAACAACTGTTTTAAATGTTAAACATTTTTATTCTTAGAAAAATTACCATATGCCTAGTCTGGCCGTAAATACTATCGCAAACTTTGGTTTGCAGTATACAAGCGGTTGTTAAGGTCATAAATTCTAACTACTATGTATTCAACTGTGAAAGAGAAAGCGCGGATCTTTTTGTTAGCACGGAGTGGGTTAAATAAAGAGAATAGCCGTAAGCTCTGCAACGGGTTGGAAGTCACCTACTGAGCTTTTCCGTATCCTAAAAATTATAAAGACCTGCAAAAGATTTTGTATCGGGCAATCCAGCGATTCATTGAAACTAGTAGCGTGAAAGACCACCCCAAGAGTTGACCAACCTGGCATTATACGAACAGCGGTGGCTGCTAAAGCAGTGATAGCTTACATCTGCTGAAATGCAGTTCGGAACCACTTAATAACGACACGGCAGATGAATTTTTCTAATCGGTTGATGTCTAGAGTACTTAATGAAAACCTTGGACTTGGAGCTTGCCGGTGGAGCAATGGACCTTTCCGCATACAATTGAAGAAGCAGAGGGAGCTAAAATGAAGACGACTTCTGCAGCGGTGCACAACGATGGATATCATAAAACTGGAGAAAATGTTCACGATTGAAGAGAGTTGCAATCGCCAAAATGACAGGACGCTCTCGAGAAACTCGTGGAAGAGTTTCCAAAGTTCAGAGCGGCTCCATCTCTCTTCAGTCACGGTTTGGTGGGGAATAAGCTATGATGGTTCCACCAGGCTTCATTTTTTGTGAGGAAAAAACAAAAGGCTTAAAACCAAGTGCTATAGTGTATGTGGAATCCGTCGTGGACTTTCTCGTGATTCTGTTGAACCCAAGCATGTTTAACAATGAATCCTGGAACTTCCAGTGCGATTCTATCCCCGCTCATAAGACGAGGATGACGCAACAGTGGTTGGATGCAAAGTACCCAATTTCATCCCTGTTGCTGATTCGCTGGTCTCAATCCAATGAGCTACAAACTGTGACCAGTGCTGTAGGGGATTGTCTGCAAGAAGAGGCATCCCACAATTGAAAGTTTAAGGTTCTCCTTGATAGCATTAGTGGCAGCTTTTTCCATTGAAACCACCGTGTTGCTGCAGATGACTAGTCAGAGATCCTTCCAACACATGCGGAGGCATGGGCATGGTCATTTTGAATTCTGATTGATGCCGTATACAGAATATTTCAGAATTCTACCGCATTTATTTTAAGGTTGCAGAGGGATCATAGATAAACATTTTAAGATACGGAACTTATTGGCCGTGGGCTCAAAATACGAAGATAATGTATGATGACTGATACTGGATGCTAGTCAGAGTTTCAGCGACGACGCTGACCTTAGATATATCGTGCAAAATGTTCGTTTATGCCCCCTTATTGGGGAAACTTTGGAGTCATAGTCAGTGGTTATTAAATTTCAATGATAGGACTGCGCAGTTTGACTAACAATTTTCTTCTGGTAAAGGTATGCTCGCCACTGACAATACAGTGAAGCATTTGTGACTGTGCAAGCTAATCATACGGAAGTTACGTGTCGCCTGTTTAGTTCATTTGGCAAAATGTATGATTTGTAAACGGGGGCTAGGTGGCTCGAGCCCCCTACTTCACTTGTGTTTTTTTCCTTACAGTTCCCGGTCAGTTTATTATATTATAGCCCTACTGAGAACAATTTATTCTTAACTGTTCAGTCACAGAGAAACAATCATTTGTGACATAAAATTGTTTTTGTATAGAATAATGGTACTTTCTACCTCATTTTCACATTGAAAATGTAGGAAAACAACAAAGGCAAAAAAGCGAACTGTTTTGTCCTGGCCATTGGATTGGGAGAGGCGTTCCGGTAAACTGGCCATCGCGCTTCCCTGACCTCAGTCCGATAGATTTCTTTTTATGGGGGCACCTTGAGTGTCTTGTGTTTGAAACACCGGTTGCCTCTAGCTGACGAGGATATTGGCTGCCGGTGTTGAAATTCGTAGTACTCCACCAAAAATGTTTGAAAGAGTGTTGGACACATTTATGCGCCGATGTAATCTCTATAGGATGCTGGCGGTCGCCGTTTTCAACAATTTCTATAATTGTTTTTTAAGAGTACGCTCAAACCCTAAAAACAAAGAAAAGTGTTGCTGTACTATCATTGTTCAGGAACACATATTTTCTTCACGGTATTTGGTTTTCCATGCTGTGTAGAAGTACATAACGCGAAGAACTTTTTGCTGTTTTCATTAATTTATTTTGTAACATTTTTGCTGAACCTAAAACCAAACTTGTCGACTTATTCCATCATTATACCTAGTATTTCCATATTTCACAGTTTCAGATATGTGGGAATTTTTTCTTTATTTGTGTGTGTGCATTTTGTTTTAATTCACCAGTATTTGCTAGCGCACTACACACACACACACACACACACACACACACACACACACACACACACACACACACACACACACACACACACACAACATATTTCAATTACATCAAGTTGGCGTCATATTTCATAAAATTATTAAGCCAGAACCATAGAATTAATTGTAAACAACAGAAACCTAAATCCGGCCTTTCGCAACAATGCAAAAAAGAAACGAATAAAATAGAAATAAAAATGTAATACACTAATCAAGAAAGGAACTCATGTCGGTAATCTTGTATTTATTTTATGCTCCGTAGGCCTAGGCACTGAGCTACGGCATAGCATCGAGCTCATTTTAACTATTTGCGCACATTGATTGAAAAATTAAGTGGAAGACAAAGACTTGCTGACCCCCTCCTTTTCCTTTGTTTGAATAGTGCTAAACGCCCGTGTTTACTACTCAGGCACTACAGACTGTGGACCCTGATGATACATGAAATGAAATGATAAATTGGGAAAGGAGAATTTTTTTAAATGAAGAAAGCGTTCCAGGCCTAAGTTTAGGTTACCTCCCTGGCATTTGCCAATCATGAGGACTTAGGGAAACCTGAAAAAAAAAAAAAAAACGTCAGTAAGGGAGAACGGTCCTGGTGGGAATCGAATCTCAGACCTCCCGCTCACGAATCCGCACCTTAACGATCTCAGCCACCCTTAGCAGTTTGCTACCCCACATTGGATTTTACTCCATTGCAAGGAAATTTGAGCCCGCAAACCATACTTTCCTATCTTAAAATGATTATTTATCACCCCTCCGCATCCCATTGAATTTATGCAATCGAATTCTGAAACCCGTGTAAGTGTACTACAATTAAGTGTAATATACTAAAAGGAAATTAAAATACATCAAAGCATATTTAGCTTATTTACAAAGTAGTGTGTGACAGTATTTATAGCTAGACTAGATTAATAAAAAAAAAACTTTATTTCGGCAGTTGTCATTTTAATTTTCTATTCAAACAAGGAATATGATATTAGCTTTCTATTTTTGGACAGATCATCGTATGAGCGGAAATTTTTATTTCGGCAGTTAGTACTGTCATTTTTTAATCAAACAATATTAATGATGTCTAATCACTGGAACAAAAACATGTTTTCTCCCCACTCCATTTTTCCCCACAGATTTTCGTACGAATATACTAATTTTCATGCAACTATAACATTATTGATAACAAATAAACGATATTTGTTTGGTTTATTCATCACACTCATAAAAACTACAGTATAATTATGTGGAAAACATGAAGATTGGTTCCGAAATCCGGTCCCAGTCACTATTTATTTAATTATAGCAGGACAATTGTCTTGTTTTGATAGCATATTCGTGACTGTAAGTAGTGTCTCAATTACACAATACACAAAACTTGGCATAATATCGGTCCTGGTGGTCCAGTGGAAACTATACGTACCTCATACACCCAAGGTCGCGGGTTCAAACCTGGCCAGGATTGATGGAGTTTTTAGTACGAAAATCTCAATCATGGCTTACTTCGGAAGAGAAGTAAAGCTGTTGGTCACGTGTCGTAAATTTGTGGCACGTAAATGAATCTAAAGCCTGAAAGAAAATATCTCTGAGCAGATTTTGTTTGCGATTTCACGCCCTGAAGATAAGTAAAATAAAATAAATAAACAAATAAATAACAATAAAGGACCAGCAAAATGAACGCTAAACATGACAAGGGTTTAAATGAATTTGAGAATAATAATTGCATTGATGTACGATGGCGTTAACATATAGGTACTACGCTGAAGATTCAAAAACTGGAAATTAAATTCTTTCCGGTTTTTCTCTCAGATATTCAGTGCACGGAGATATAACATCAAGTAGATCTATTCCAGTCTTCGTCGTTAAAATGTGTGAGCTGGAATTTTTCATATGGAAAATATTGTATGCCATCTAACTTATCAGACATTTCAAAATGCGTTCCCTTTATAGCCGGGCCATAGACGGCGTATATGCTTAGTTCGCATACACTGCGGTGACCTCGATATTATTTCAGTAGTGCATTGGCGGTGAATGACATTTGACGTTAGCCCTGTTAAACAGTGTCCGTAAATAAATCAAAATCAAATCAGAAGTTAGCCCCTGTACAAATTCTCTGCTGCTAAATGCCAAATGCTCGAGCGGCTAGCCATAAGCGACCGAAAGTCAAGGGAGCCGAAGGTACCTCAGCCAAGAGAGCTGAAGGTAGTAGTGACTGGCACAACTATTAGCTAGAAAATAACACTTAATCAACGATGCAACAGCGCAGGCGGTTAGAGCGTCATATTACACATGTGAAGATAGGATAGTGGGTTCAAATATTACCATCCCATGCTTTCTCCCCCCTCTGGCGGAGTTAAAAGAGATTTGCCATAATTACAATGATTGACTCGCTGAATTAGTTGTGCATTGGAATAAGAGCAGTTTGCCACAATTAAATTATTTATTCGCTGAAGCACTATGTCCACCAGTTTCTAGGATTTGCCCGAGGTTAGGCGAGAGATTAGTTAGTGCGTGTGTATATATGAATTAGTTGCGAATTGTAATAAGGACACATTTAATATCGTTGCAATATTTCATCCGCCTAATAATGGTTGCCACAATTATAATGATTTACTCGTTAAACCACTGGGTCCACCGAATTTTAAGATTTGCCCCAGGTTAGCCAACAGATTACGTTAGTGTGTGTGTGTGTGTATGTATGTATGTATGTATGTATGTATGTATGTATGTATGTATGTATGTATGTATGTATGTATGTATGTATGTATGTATGTATGTATGAATTAGTTGCGAATTGGAATAAGAGCACATTTCCCCCCGTTACAATATTTCACCCGCGTAATAATCCCCTCATTACAGTGATTTACCTGTCCATATCCATATATATTTACAAAGTAAAGTTCTTGTGGATAAGATCCGCTCTCTCCGCTTCCGATCGCTTCTGGCTAGCAGCTCGGGCATTTGACACTTAGCAGCAGAGAATTTGTACTGGAGCTAACATCAAGTGTGAATCATATCAAGGCTACGTTTGTCAGTTGTGTTATACTGTGTTAGTTGCTGCCTTCTGTTCGAGCTGTAAATACTAGAGTTTTTTTATTGTGCATCTCAAAAGTGAAAGTTTATTCAAGACATCTTTGTTGCTTGTGGATTACATTAGATTATTCTCATTTATCCAATGAAATGCCTATCGAAAAATTCACGCTTGAGCAAAGAATTTTAATGTATGAAACATACGTAAATACCTGATCATGTACACAGGTGTGTAAACAGTTTCGGGAGAAATTTCCTGTTATTCCAGTTCCAGGAGAGGAAATTGTTAGATACCGGTTAATAAGTTCAGGACAACGGGATCGCCAAACGCTAAACTTAAGAAGCGAAAAAGAAATGTTCTAACGGAGGGAAAATTGAAAAAATTGGTGCATTCCATGGAACGCTTTCCAGAAAAGTCTCTAAGACGAGTTGTACAGCAAATGTGTGTTTCAAAACCCTCTTTTCATAGAGCTGCTACACTTTTAAAAATTGAAACCCTACAGAGTGACTATAGATCATGAATTACAACCTCGAGATGACGAAAAACGAGTAAATTTATGTAACTGGATTCTACAAAATATTGTGCAAAAATTGGTGTGTGGAGCGCTATAACAGCAAAACGGATAATAGGACCATATTTTTCAGCGATACCGTGAATTCCGATAGGTACTCTAGAGATATTCTTTCCCATTTTTTCAAAGTTTTCAGATAATGAGAGAGAAAACGGATATTTCCAACAAGATTCTGTCACAGCTCATACTGCTAAAAACTTGTTGGTAAACATAAATCTTCTTGTGCAAGCAATTCAATCATTTCTAGATAATTGCCTTTATTGACAGAATCGTTACTTTAATAGTGCCCATGGAAGGGAAGTTCCTGTTTCCAGTATAATACCACTTGAATTAATCTTCCATTAACTCGTCTATTGTGAGTTATTGACTCGTTATACTTTTGAGCTGAAATGCTTGCCGCTTCTGATAAGGCATGATTGATTCTTGATTTTCCAAGAAGATGAAAACGCTCACTGTTCAATGTATGTATTTTCGAAATTTGATACTTACACGCTCTTCTATGAATTTTTACAGTACTTATGCCACCCTCATACTATTCATTGTTTCTTCTCCAAATAGTATGCACATGTAACAATACAATTTACAGTTCATTATAATTGTTGTAAACCATGGGTACTACCTGTACCACTGAAACTGGAAAATTCTTATTTGGCTTCTGTACTTCTATACAGTATTCAGCTGTGGTGTCGGTCTCTTATCCTTTAGAACACATTTTTCTTCAAAAGAAAGGGACGATAATGGTGTTTTATAAGATGGATAAACAAATCATGAATCTCACTCATGGCAAAATATGAGAGAAACTGAGAATGTGTAAGAAATATTGCAATCACGCTTAGTAAGTCATAGTGCATTACACGACTAGAAGCCGGTGTCTACACCTCAGAATGTTTGTAGTTATTACTTGACGTTAGCCCCTGTACAAATTCTCGGGCAGCGAGGGACTTAGCTAGAGCTGCAGTCTCGAGGGACAGCGGAGAGAGCCGAACTCCTCAGTCCCGAACGGCAGAGGAAACTGATGTTACCTCATAACTGCATATTCTGAACAGTAATTGTTTTCATTTCATAGTGATGGACGTACGATTGCCGTCTTTTTTTTTTTTTTTTTTTTTTTTTTTTTGCGGTACGAAAATATTTCAGTTTTCGGGGTGTGCTATAGAGACATGCTTTCCTAGACGTTTATTGTACTCAAATTCCCTACCTTTTTGTTAAAGGTAGTGTAACCAGTGCGTTGTCCTCTGTAAATTCCTGGCTGCAGTATGTTGATCCTTGTTACAAAAATGAGTTTTTCACTTTATAGCACACGTTGTCTTATTGGAATTCACAATTAATTCACACGCACGCACGCACACACACACACACTAACCTTAACGCTAACCACGGGTAAATCCTAGAAACCGGTGGACTAAGTGGTTTGCTGCGGGTCGCTACGGCCTGAGGCCTACGCTCGCTTACTTTTCATAAATACAATATAGGGGCGGGTAAATTACTGTAATATTTACCACGCGTTGTCTTATAGGAATTTGCAAATTATATATGTGTGTGTATAATATGAAAGAAAAATAAAAGTAAAGGAACACTATTAACAATGTAACAAATTAACAGTAATTATAATAGTAAAAACACTCAGAAAAAGTCACACTTGAGATCGCTATCCACGAGTCCGAAATATAGCGATCTCAAGTGTGACTTTTTCTGAGTGTTTTTACTATTATAATTACTGTTAATTTGTTACATTATATGTATCGATAAGTTGATAGGGGCAGTAAATTTCTGTAATGGTGGCAAAACTCCTTTCATTGTAGCAGAACAAAAACCGTAAATATCAATTTATAGCGCATTATATGCGTGGTACTATGTTAGGGAGTAAATGATTGCAATGGTGGCATATCCCCTTTAATTCCTGCAGAAAAAAATATTAGTACATGAGGAATTGAACCCACTATCATCCGAATTTTAGCATTACACCCTTACTGTCTGAGCTATTATGCCGTCGCACTTATTATCTGTGAAAGCTACACAACCTTCAAATATTGCATGTATTAATTTTTTTTATTAAAGGTAATGTAATCTACTGGTTGTCCAATAATGGGGTGCGGGTAAAATATTGAACGGTGGAAAATTTGCTCTTATTGGAATTCCCAATTTATTCATTTACACACACACTAACCTAACGTAACCTCGGGTAAATCCTAGAAACCGGTGGACCCAGTCGATTAATACAATATTGGGGATGAGGGCAGAATAAGCATTCGTAATATTAATTTAAAGCGCATTATGTGTGTGGTACTATATTAGGGGGTAAATGATTGTAATGGTGACAAATCTCTTTGAGCTTTGTAAAAAATAAACAAACAAATAAAAGGAAATAAAATGAGAAAAAAAAAACAGTATGTGAGGATTCGAACTCACTACCTTCACAACTATAGAATCATACTCTTATCGTATGAGCTATTATGCCGCTGTGCTTGAGAGCGTTACCTGTGAAAGTTATGGCTTTCTGCGCTATAGTTTGGGAGTGACTCGGACAGCAAGAGCTGCAGTCCAGAGTGAGCGGGGAGAGCCGAGCAACTCTTCAGTCCCGAACGGTAGATAACGAAGTTACTTTCTCTGTTTGCTTGCTTGCAGATGTTTACAGGATTGTAAGAACCTTACTAGGAGAGAGAAATGCCACCGCATTTGAGATAATGCTTCCTACTGCAATAGATAAATTGAAATGTGACCCCGAAACCTAGGAGTTTGCTTCATACTTCCAGGAAAACTACGTGAGTAATGCAACATGTTGGGCTTACTGTCACAGGCTGCACTCTGGGATAAACATAAATATGCACATTGAAGGAATGCATCAAACGCTGAAATATATCTATCTCCAAGGAAGACGTGTGAAATGTTTGGACAAAACAATATTTGCTATAATGTCCTTTGTTAAAGACAAGCTGCTCTGGCTCATTGTGCTTATGAATAGAAAGCTGACCAGCAAAACGGAAGACATTCGTCGTAAGCACAAAGCAAGCTTGGAAATAAGCAAGGACAACATTATTAGGAAGATGGTGACTGGAAGCTCCCGTCTACATCGAAAGCGGATGAAATATATTTTGTGCAAGATAATGATCTGTACTGTAAATGCAAATTAATTTGCAGTGAATGTAATACATGCCTACACAGATACTCTCGCACGTGTGTTGATTCCAGCACTAAATGGAATATGTGTAAACACATACACAGCATATGTCACTTTCAGCTCCGCAATGAATACCTTAGAGGACATTCTGAAGACATTAATTACTTTATAGTAGGCACTGAACATGGTTGTTCTCAATGAACAGAAGAGCAAACAAGAGAGTTGCAACTGTTCTGTGCCCCTATCAGGACAAAAAGAAAATTTTGCTTGCGTGTTTTGGAATGCCCTTATGAGAATTTCCACAACAGAACTTGAAGTTGTGAAGAAACATGCGGCATCCTTAAAGGCAATATTAGCCCTATTCGCAAACCAAAATGAATAAGTACCAATGTCCAAAACTAAAGAAATATCGCAAAAGAGGAAGATCATTCCCCACAGAAGATTAGAAGGGGGGAGGGAAATCCCAACCCAATCCCCTTGCAAAACCCGATACAAAAAAACTTGATAGCATCGAATTTTCTTTGCTGCAAGCTGGGAAAGTGCAAGATTGCACTACAGCCACCGCTACTGACTTAAGTACGCCATTCCCATTCGGGACTGAAAAGTAAAGTACCAGTTTGGCTCTCTCAGGTGATGTTAGCACGACTTCAGTGTGAATAAGGAAGTGTAAATGTTGTGTAATAATGAGTACATTTAGCACACTCAGAAAAGTGAAAAGTTTCCACGCCTCTTGTAAAAAAAGACAGCAATCGTACGCCTATCACTGTGAAATGAAAACAATTACGTGCAGATTATGCAGTTATGAGGCAACATCGGAGTTTCCATTCTGCCGTTCGGGACTGAGAAGTTCGGTTCTCTTCGCTGTCGCTCGAGACTGCAGCTCTAGCTAATTTCTCTCTCGCTGCCCGAGAATTTGTACAGGGGTTAAGGTCAATACAGAAGACTTACCCTTACAGCAAGAAACCTACGAGACTGCTGGTGTGGTAAGAGCTGCAGTCCCGAGCGACAACGGAGAGAAACGAAGGTAATTACTTGCACAGATATTGTTAGATAATAGCGGTTTCAAGCCGTACGGCTTGGTAGCTCAGACGGTCAGAGCGTCATGTTATAGATGTTAAGGTAATGGTTTCGAATCCTTGCGTCATTTTTTCCCCCGCCGGAGTTAAAAGAGATTTGCATTCCAATGATTTGTTTCTAAACATAGTAGCATGCACACGGTGCGTTATAAATGGATAACTACGATTTTCGTTGTCTGTTGAAATCAAAGGAGATTTGCTACCATTACAGTGATTTACCAGAAACTATTTTTATTGTTTTATTTAAATGATATATAAACAGTTTCGTTGTGAAAAAAAACAGATATTGTAAATGGATATTTACGATTTTCTTTTTCTATTGAATCAAAGGAGATTTAACACAATTACAGTGATTTATTTGTCCCTATCAATTTATATTTATGAAAAGGAGGCGAGCTTAGGCCGTTAGGCCGTAGCGAGTCGCAGCAAACCGCTCGGTAAACGGTTTCTAGGATTTACCAAAGGTTAATGTGTGTGTGTGTGTGTGTGTGTGTGTGTGTGTGTGTGTGTGTGTGTGTGTGTTTGTGTGAATTAATTGCGAGTTCCAATAATGCGTGGTAAAAGTGAATAACTGAGTTTTGTAATAAGGAACAACATATTGCACCCAGAAAGTTACGCAGGACAACGCATAGGTTATATTTACATTTAACAAAAAAAATAATAAATACAATGTTTACACTTTTACAGCTGCCACGCAATAAGAGTCCGCTATCTCTCGTTCCGGACTCTCAGCTGTCACTCAGGACTGCAGTTCTTCCTATAACAGCAGTCTTGGAGGTTTCTTGCAGTAAGGTAAATCTCGTTCAGTGTGCCGTGAGTCGCACCAAGGCGTACAAACACCTTATTTTCGATTTTTAAACATAATTTTTTTACTTTTCACATCCTACATATAACGTTAAATTTATTGCGCCTAGTTTGGGTAGCCTCAGACTCTCAGACTCCCCTTTAGCTTCATCACTGATAACAATAAAGTCTGCAGTAAATTAATTCACAGTTTCGGAATTTAGAGATTCGTTTTTTTTTCCAGGTGTACTACAGAAGGAGAAATAATTCATAAAATACTATAAACATAGTCAAATAAATCTACTGGTTGTTGGGATGAATTTAGCCCGAATGACAATATAGGTAAGTTCTCGCAAAACCCTTATAACATTTGATAAACGTCTCTATAATAAATGGAAATATGCCAAATCTATTAAATATTAGCATTTTAGAGTAGTATTTAAAAACGGGGATAAATATTAAGTTAATAATTATAGGCCAATATCACTAGCTTCCGAATTTGTAAAACCTAACGAGAATGTTCTCTTAATTTCGTTAGCATGTGATGTTAATATTTATATGTCAATTTCGCTAACTCCGAAATTGTAATTTTTTTTAACAAAAAATGCCTACTGATTACGTTAACTGAATAAAAAACAAAACATAACATTTTAAGGAATTTTCAGTTAGTTTTTAGAAGAATGTTCTCACCATTAATTCGAATTTCTAAATTTAAACATGAAGTTACGGGAAAAATAGAAAACAACCAATAATTTAGCACACTCTTTAATCCATATTTCATATATTTCGATTAAGATATAGGTGTGTTAAATACGGCGGATCACAGGGCACTTTTAGGGCCCTTTTTGTTTATTACATAAATAATATACCAATTGACATAAGATAGCATGGATTCTGTAAGGGGAAGTCAACAATTACATCTATAGTAGATTTCATTAAATGTTTATAAATCCATGGACAAAATGAAGTCAGTATAGAATTATTCTTTGATCTATCTAACGCTTCTGACTTAGTAAATCATAGCATACTGTTGGGAAATTTGACAGCTATTGGAATAAGAAAAATGGAAAATAAATGGTTTAACTTACATTTATTAAACCGCTAATAAAAAGTTGAAATTACATACCAGAACAAAACCATGAATGAAATAATCAGTTGCATGCTTGATAAGAAATCTATACAGTATGGTAACTCATAGGGTTTTGTTCTTGGTCAACTTTTTCATTTACGTTAACGATCTCCAATAAAATATTAACCATGGATGTTGTTGATGATGATGATGATAATTATGATGATGATGATAATAATAATAATGATAATAATACCCTTTATTATTATTATTATTATTATTATTATTATTATTGCTGATAATATAAGTGTTTAATGTCAGGGCACGATATTGATCCTATTAGTTTGAAAACAGAAGAAATACCTAAGCAACTATTTGATTGGTTTGAGAAAAATAGGCTAATAATAAAGATAAAATTACAGCAGTATCCTTTCATAATAACCAGAATACAGCCTTTCAATGTCTAATTATTAAGCGTAAAGGTGATATTGTACACTAAACTGATCAAATTAAGTTCTTGGTGTGTATATTGACGAAAACTTAAAATGGAATGCGCATTCTAAAGTTTTATATAAGTTAAGTAAAATGTGTTTTGCAATTTTAATGGTGATACATGTATTACAGGTAGAATATGTTTGTATACCGTAATTTGCGTAATATCATCCGGTTCTAAGATATGGCATCGCCTTCTAGGGAAATTTACCAACAGCCAAATACATATTCAAAATATAAACAGAGCAATTACAATTATATGGCATGCTCAAAGTACAATTATGTGTAAACCATTCTTTAAAACGTTGAACCTATTACCATTATCTTTCTGTTACACACACACATATGAAAAATGAAGTAACACTTTGAACAATGTAACTAAAATAACAATAACTAAAGTAGCAGAAAATGAATAAAACACTTAAACATTGATTTTGTGTTCTTGCGTTTAAAGAACAATAGTTATTCGACATACAGCTTCGACGTTTTTATTATTATTATTATTATTATTATTATTATTATTATTATTATTATTATTATTATTATTATTATTATTACTACTACTACTACTACTGCTACTACTACTACTACTACTACTACTACTACTACTACTACTGCTGCTGCTGCTGCTGCTGCTGCTGCTGCTACTGTGGAAGGTAAATATGCAGAACACTTCTCATCACAATTCACACTATTACTAATAATAATACAGCTGAGAAATGCGGGAACAGCATTGTTTTGTTTTTTCATCTGTTTCTTCAGTGAATGAAGTAAATAAGAACGCCGGACATATACAGAAGCTGCCGCGTTAATATTGCATTATCCAGGCACTAGCAATAAAAATAGTGGTCTTCTTGGATATTAAGGTCGCTACGGTGGTGTATGGTGAGTATTGTTTCGGCGTTTCAAACTTCAATTGGTAAATTTATATCAAGTGGGGACAATTACTATGCTTCTAACAGACCGAAATCTTAACACCTCTTTCTTTGATTGGGAACACGATTATGAATTTACTTCTACAGGCAATTAACTTATAATCACTATAAATATTAAGTCTTTTTAAAAATTGGGTTGTATAGTCGCCTTATGTTTAAGTAAAAATACATATTGCTATAGAGTAAAATACTCTGTTTTAATCAAATTGTGTATTCCATAAAAACGAATACTTCTGTTTTACTCAAATTAATTTTACATGCTTTCAAGACATTAAATATTTGTTATATTCTGTGTGGAACGCTTAAAACTGATTCCTGGTTATGGAACTGGAATCATAGTGAGTAGGGATTTTAATATCGATGATTTTTTTTATTTATTTAATCGGACAATTAGATGTTCTTGTCTTGCCTCGGCTCTTCAAGTCATGAGTTCGATGCTTCCTATTTCTCTGGTTCCAATGCAGAGGATAGGGATCGCAGGGGAATTTGGGGTGTTTTTAATGAATTGAAGTCATTAAGGAGGAAGGGAATGAATGAATAGTGTTTAACGCCTGTTTTTCTACATAGGCACCACAGGCGATGGATACTGGTGATACATGAAATGAAATGATATATTGGGAAAGGATTTATTTTTAAGGAAGGAATCGTTCCAGGCCTAAGTTTAAGGTACTTCCCCGGCATTTTTCATTTATGAGGACTAAGGAAAACCTGGAAAATCCTCAATCAGGGAGGACGGCCCTGGCGGGATTCGAACCCCAGACCTCCCGCTCACGGGTCCGCGATGTAACAACCTCGGCCACCCGTGGCGGTAAGGAGGAAGGGGATTTTTCACTGTAATAATATAAAGTTCGGCTCTGGTTGGACATTTAATTAATTCGACAATTTGAAAAGTTCAGGAATATGCTGTGAGTCTGTCGTGTGGTTATTGTCCTGGTCCTATTTATACTTTATAATCTACCCTCGGGTTATAACTCACTGCCTTCACTCGTGTATTTACTCACTTTAACACAATGTTGAAATCTGACAGTACCTAAAATTTTGCGTAAACACTTTATAATCACACTTGGCTGTAAAGACTTTATTGTGATGTCACATGGACGGCTATACCTTAGCAATGATTTAGCGTGACTAGTAGCTCGTATTCTTACTATTACTCTCGCACTAACTGACTGACTTTCACTGACCGACCGATTTACTTTGAATCTCCGCGACGGCTTAACTGATCTATTATGATACTGAATAACTAATGACGGAAGCTGATACTAAATAACTACTACTAACTCTCGAACACTTAAAACTTACCTCTTACAGTTGTTAATGTTAAATTTATTATGTGAATTCGCTCCGCCCCTCGCGAAAATTTATTTACTTTAAATATTATTTAACTTGGTTCCTTCTAGAGTTTTATTTGATCACACAAGTTATGATTTCTTACATATTCATTTTTATTCGTCTGGTTTCTGTAATATGATGATTGGTTGAAGATTTTTTTTTCTCTTCCGATTTAGGGTTTTACCAGGAAACATACATCTGCTATTTCCACGCTACGAAAAAGGAAACATCCACATTTTTTTAGATTCCTATACCAAAAGACTGGAATAAAATACGCTTCCGTCATATATGGGGCCTCCTTTGGAAACAGACAATATCTTGGTTTCAATAAAACAGGTGATTCTGCATGCGATATTTCCTTTTGACAAGTACAGTTACCGATTGATCTCATAGCCGTAGCCACGTTTAGAGCGTAATAACATTTGGCACCTTGGAACGGCGGGTCTGTCTGGGAGGATTTGAAAGAGTAAGGTTTAACAAAGGACTCTCCAGCTAAGGCTAATGTTCTCTTCCTAACTTTTCCTACAAAAGTCTCGCAGGTCTATCTCTTTTACAGATGAAATGAATGAATGGTGTTTAACCCCCGATTTTGCTACAGAGGCACCACAGGCGATGTACACTGGTGATACATGAGATGAAATGATATACTGGGAAAGGATTTTTTTTTATGGGAGGAATCGTTCCAGGCCTAAGTTTAAGGTACCTCCCCGGCATTTGCCATTTATGAGGACTGAGGAAAACCTGGAAAAACCTCAGTCAGGAAGGACGGTTCTGGCGGGATTCGAACCCCAGACCTCCCGTTCACGAGTCCGCGCCTTAACGACCTCGGCCACCCGTGGCAGTACCCTTTTACAGAAACATAACAAAGACATATATGTGCACTGTCAATCACAGTATTGTAGAAAGATAACTTGAATATTACTTATTAGTCAAAAAGACAAATATATATACATACGCTAACACTTGTAACATTGAAGTTGTGATTCTAATTGTAATATTGATACTCTTGATTGTTATGTAATTCTGGACATTGAACAATGCCTGAAACTAGATGCAATTATTATTATTATAATTGCCATCAGAAGCAATTATAATTAAATGGGAATCTTGAGACGTTTCCTGCTTCAGTTATTAAGGGTTTACATCTGGTTTAAGTATAACATTTCAAGCAGACAAATTTTAGAGTCAAAGAAGAAACACGGGGAAACTATCAGTCTAGGTGCCATATCAGTCAGTGCTTTGTTATCACCCAAAGAATAATTTTCTATTAATTATAATATAGATGATTTTCGATCAGATTTTGCACATGACTATCTTAACGAACACTGGGAGTGAGTTTTGGCCAAAATCGGTCAAAAATTCCAAAATCTTTTTTCCTGCAAATGGTTCCTTGAACCATAGGGTATCCACAGGGATTCAACATTTGCATGTCGCCCCTTCCTTTCGGCTCTGCCATTAAAAGAGCTCCGCGTGTCCCTTTTTTGCCTGCCACACCGCCTCAGTACAAAATTGTGTAATGAGATACACAGCTGTACTATTTGACGGAGACGCAAGGACTTACGAGCGCCTAAAGGAAGTGGTGGTGTATGGTGTTGATATGGAAATTGTGAAGGAAGAATGCGCCAATCATGTAGCAAAAAAAGATGACTTCAGCTCTCCTCAAGCTAAAGTAACACACTACCAGAAACACTGACACTAGATTGGGTGGTCGTGGCCGTGGTAAACTGAAATTAGAAACTATAACAAAACTAACCAGAAGCGACATGCAAAGTATTATATATGCTACACTTTTCCATTACAGATCAACAGGCTAGAATCCAGAACATTAGAAGCGTCCCATAGGGACTAACTCTTAGTGTTTCTATAATAGGAGCATACCTCTCGGTGAGACTCCTCAGAGCCATTGCAAGATGTCTTCTCGGTTTGATGATGGTATGGTTAGGAGAATTCTCCCATCTACCAGAGCTTGCTGGAATGGTGTTTTGTGGAAGTACACAAAATTAAAATGAAATTGTTCACTCACTCATTTGGAAAAACTGTCCCAAATAAATGTTTATTTCTAAGAAGCGGCTGTAAATTGGGACATTAAATGGTGTTTCTGCTTTTAAAATGGGATGTTCAGCTTCGCAGGTACTGAGATCTGTGGTAAATGGTGAGGAATGTTCGGCAGCTGCTTCAAATATCAGTAAGAACTGGGACTGGGATACGACTCGACTCTGCGAGAGCAGGAGAACAGCTGCCACAAGCACGTAAGGAACTAGTGGCAAAAGTAGAACAAACAACACCACAGAAGGACACAAAGGGAAGCACAGACACACATAACTATAAATCAGGTGGGTTCTGATATGTTAAGCGCACCTTTCAATGTTTCCCAGCATACTTTATATATATAAAACAGCGCTTTTCTCAAAACTTCATATTCACATATTCAAAATGTTGTATGTGTCTCAGTTTTGGTTTAAATTCAATTAAAATTTCCCAGAATTGCAGAAGTGCCATTGTAGTATTCAATGAGGCAAAATACATACTAAAATCAATGACAATTTAAAATATATATATATGAAAAATTGTTATTTTTAAAAACTGTAATATTTATAGATTAAAAAGATTATCGCAGTTCACTCATCAAAATCTTTAAAATTATATCTTAGTATACTTTTGTATGGCGTACAAAGATCCAGTAGCGAAAATTCCAACCAAATTTCTCAACTCATGAGACGCGTAGGACGTTCTTTTTATGCGACATACTTTCGTAATATGAAATTTATGAATTAATTTATAACTCGCAAAGTATCTATCCAACTTGAATGAAATTTGGTATACATATTAGATTCACAGTAATGCAATCACACTAAAAAGTTCATAAAAATGAATACAAAAAGAAGGAACTTTGAAAATTTACTTCCAGTGTCACTTAATAACTTAGAATTGGATAAAGGGATGTGTATCTCTCTTGCTGGTTGTGCAGCTAATTCCTTATAGGAATATATGATATACAGTTTGAGTACATTTTTGTGGAGGAAATATAAAAAAGAGGAGAGGAAACAGGCCATACTTATTTCAGTGTATTACAGAAAGATATGGACTGAGTATATCTTCAGAGAAAATGAAACGAATACCATAAGTTGGAAATTTTCAGCGCATTTGGTGTACAGAACTAGTATGTAGTAGATTTTTTTCAAAAAGAGAATTAAAAAGCAGTTAATATGTATAGCATGTGAAAGTTTGAGGCCATTGTGTGTTTTTTCAAGTTCAATGTAGTATGTATTTGAGGGATTGTGTAGGAAATAATATTAAGCAAATATAAAGAAATGTTTGCAGATATTTTACTCAATAATTGTTCAAAATTTGTTAATAATGTTATTCCCAACTCCATTTTTCATGGAACTGTTGAAGGGAGAGAACGTGCTTTCTACCTGCTAGTACACCTGTTGTTCTAATCGGGTGTGATATTATTGCAAGGATTGATGTTTGGGCTGCAGTGAGGCATAGGACTGCTAAACTCGGGGTAAGTAGCTCAAATGATGAGCCAAATTTACATTTCTATTTCTTAATTGTAATTGCTAGTTTGCTTGTGTGGGTGCAACGGAACTCAACCCAGAACCTAACGATGAGAAGGCCACATCGTGGACTATTAAATATGGGTTATGTAAGAAGAACTTACAATCCTGCCTTATCGTGTAGCTTCTGTGCCAAGTGGTTTCACTTCAATTGCCAGATGAAAATGGATCAGCAAATGGACGACTGCTAGAGGTGTAGGGACTACGAAGCTACCAGGAATCTGCAGGATGAGATTTGGGAGCTGCAGACGATACTTCGACTGGCTAAAGAGGACATTCGACGTCTGAAGGAGGAAGACAAGGGACTACGGTAGACCAGGATAGCGAGAGACACCGGGAAGAGGATTGTATCTTGCCTCGTGTTAGGGGACTCTATTGTACGGCACGTTGGTACTGAAATTAGAGGCATGACTGTGGAATGTTTCTCTGGAATTCGGACTGACGAACTAAAGCTGGTCATCGAGCCTAGCAACGATAAAGTAGAGTCAAGATTATTATCAGCAGACGACAGGACATCTACTGCAGGAAGAGTATGAAGATCAAGGATGCCTTCGCTTTGGTGGCAGAGAGACTGGAGCTACTTTGTGTAGTTCCAAACACCCGGACCTGGGAAGAGATGGTGTGCATCTCAACTCTGATCTTGTACTTTTCGCGAGTAGCGGCGTCATTCACCAGCGGGGGAAGCGGAGACCTGATATCAAAGCATCGAGAGGACTGATGATACAGGACACGTTCAGAATATTCAGGTAAGGATAGGTCTCATCAGATAGCTGCTGGTTAATTACCGTAATATATAGAATAAATATGTTGGATTTTGTAATTTAATTGAAGTGTACGGTCCCAGTGTATTAATCGGTAATTTTATACCAAACTATAAAAAGTTTAAAAGGGATACGGATAATTTGGGAGGGGGCATTTTATTTCCACTAAGATAGTAATAACCACAAATCTCTTAAATGAACGAAGTTGAAATATTCTGTGTGCAGATAAAAAATGAGCAGGAAACGCTTGCTGTATTAGCATGTTACGGACCGCTTAGGAAATTAAGCTATTTAGCTTTACACAAATTACAAGAAAAACTTAGTTCAACAGCACATGACGTTAAGATGATAATTTTCGGAGATTTAAATCTACCTACGGTAAATTGGATCGAGTTGTCGGGTACAATTTCGAGCTTCAGACAACAATAAATGAACTGGTTTGGGGAAATATGTTTACGCATTTACTGATCTTACCAGGGAAAAAGCTATATCATATATATTACGAATGAAAAATTCTTTGGTTATTTGGGATTTTAAATAAGCATATGTAGAAGCACAACGAATGTTTTTATTAGAAAAATGTGACTTTTCCAAGAACTGGAGGATATGTACAAAACATTTGGAACAAATTTAAGAGTATTCTTTTTAAGGCATCGATGAAATGTGTCCCTCGCAAAAGAATAACAAGTAACCCGGGCATTATACTGAACACATCCGCTACTTAAAGAAAAAGGCTAGGAATGCATATAATAAGCATTAACCGAGCAATGAGCTCGAAGTTAAATATATTGAATTGACTAGAGAACTGGAGTATGGGAGAGAGAGAGAGAGAGAGAGAGAGAGAGGGGGGAGAGAGAGCACAGGAATATTTCTGGAAACAAATATTAAAGGCATGACATTGAAAATTTGAGTAGATTTTATAATTATGTATGGCGGAGAGGAGGAAATAACGAGGAAATGCCACTGTTGAAAAAGAAAAGAAAACACATAGTGAAGGACAAAGAAAAAGCAGATTTATTAAATTCTGTTTTTTATTTAAAATGATGATAGTAATAAAAACTACAACAATAATACAAATAGGGAATGTCATACTGGCATAGAAGAAGGAAGAGGGGAAATCTAACTTTTGAAATATCAACAAAAATATTTAGAGAACACTTAAAAAGCTAAAAAAATTGGAAGTCGCTTGGTCTTGGTGTATTGCTACGGAAGTCTTGAAGCTGACAGGAGGGAATATCATTTCATACCTTATGCGCTTATTCAACATATCTCTAAAAAAAATTAGCCTACGGAAGACTGGAAGTCTGCTGTAGTAGTCCCAATTCATAAGGGTGGTATTAAATAAGATTTGAAAAAGTACAAACCGGTTAGTCTCACATCTGTCGTATGTAGAGGAATATTTGATAGATCAATATATTCGTAATGTCCTTAATTACAAAGTCTGGTTCTACTATCCTCAACACAATTTCAAGGAAGGGTTTTCTTAATATAGCCAAATTATTTCATTATTTCAGGACAAAGCTGAAGAGATAGATCTTGAAGGATAGTATTGTTGCAGTAGTAATTTATTTTTGAAAGCGTTTATTAGTGTTGTATGGCTTATTATTGATAGATTGACTGTACTAGACATAGATAAAAGGGCTGTACTCTGGATTAAAACTTATTTAGAAGAGCGAACCCAGAGAGTTGGGGAAGGTCAGGAAATGTCATTTATCGGGAAGGCGACATCAAGAGTTCCACATGGTATTCGGCTTAGGCCCCTATAGTTTATATTTATACTAACGTGCTTTGCTTAAATAAAAAGTCAAAAGTGCAATTACTTGCAAACGATTGCATTGTTTACAGAAAAAATAACAACAATTCAGGTATGAGCATTTCACAAAGCCATCTTAATAATGTTTACAATTTAGGCGCCTAAATATAGGCTGAAAGCATAAGAGTAAGGCAATAACATTTTGTAAAAGCCAAGAAGAAGTTATTCTTAATTATAAACTCGACGAAGTAGAAATTCCCTACGAAAACTGCTATAAATACTTAAGCGTTTACTTAAGTTCTGAACTTGCATGGGACGAACAAATTGATAGTGTTGCGAGGAAAGCATAGACGGGTTTACACTTTGTTATGAGAATACTAAAATAAGTCAGTTCACAATCGAAGGAAATGACACATTTATCATTAGCCCGGCCCATAGTGGAGCATGGAACAGCTTGTTGAGATACACACAGGATATATGAAATAAGTATTATAGAAAAAAACCAGTGTAGAGCTGCAAAAAAATAAATAAATAAATAAATAAATAAAAATAAAAATAAAAAATAAACATAAAAATAAAAAAAAATAAAGAAATAACATGGGGAATAATGTTGAAGCATTAGGTTGGGAATCACTAACAGGGAGACCTAAAAAGGCAAGGATAATATGATTATACAAAGTGTATACAGAATAAAATGTATGCAGGAATATCATAACTAGACTATAAAAGCTAATATAATATGTTAGGAACGTTCATAGTTTTAAAATCAATTGTAGGTAACATAGAATATAGAAAGGTTGTAGGTAAACTCTGTTTCTTAAATAAAACCATAAATGACTAGAACGAAATACCTGAACTTGTCTTTGAGGGTTGTCCTTCTCTGACAAGATTTAAAAGTAACCTAAAATTGTATGTGTAGAAATATTTTATTGATATGAGTAGGTGTGAATATAATTATTAATGTTCAAATTTAAATTTTTCCCGATTACTTGGAATGCAGTTTAACCCCCTGTATTTAATCCAATAGCTTCGCTTAACTTGTTCATGTTATTATTCAAGAAGATAAGAGTCTAGAACTAAGTATGCTGCATTATCTGTTATAACCCTTATAATTTGGTAAATTATTTTAATGAAATTAATACGTGTAAAATTAAGCTGATATGTACTTCATTAGTTTGATATATTTATTTGTGTAACAAGATTGACAAGTTTTAGTCATGTAAAATGTATTTAATTATGTTCTTTCCCATGTAAATATGGTAATATTAATTAAACATATATTTACTATATAGATTGATTTAATTTTAGGTTAGCATGTATGTAATTAAGTACCTGCTATATATTATAAGTATTTTACTGTAAATAATCATTGTATTTTCATTTTTCTTCAATGCCACCGGGCGTAAGCTTAAATGCAGTCAATAAATATGTATACATAAGAAAAGAAAAGTACCTATTCTTCAAGAGAGTTGGTGCTTGTAACTTAAAGGAGGAAATAGAAATAATTGTTGTACCTCTTATTTACAACTATTATATGGAAAATAGCGAAAAGACTACATTGAAACTTTAATGTTGAAAATCATTATTTCCCTACATTTTCAATTCCTGCTATAAGTGTAAAAGTGAAAATTATTCTTAATATCAGTAACTTATGCGAAATTTAAAAAAAGAAAAGAGTGAGGGTATTATAAACATAGGCACTATGATTTTACGGTTAAAGCATGACAAACAATAATTTTGTGGGGAAAATTTTCGCATCCAGTAATCAGTGTTTCTTCCAGTATTTTACATGGAGGGGGGGGGTTAACATATGAGGAGTGTTAACAATTCTTAATTCTCGGGCGGGCGGTGAGTGCAGTAAGTATTGGGTAGACTTAATAAACAACGTATAATTAGGTATTTGTCCTAATTATTCTCAAGCTTGCGTTATTTGTTGCAGTTTTCAGTGCTTCAATAACGGAATAAAATGCATTGAAAATTCAGATATTAATGAAGAAATACATGGTAAATTAGCCGGTTAAGGGTGAGCGAAAATATTCTTATCATCCTGTGCATTGGATGCTTGAGGAGTCGCACTGTTTCACTAATTAGGTCACGCTATTGCAACCAACTTTGCAATATTTGTGGCATTGAAGGCCTATTTCATTATCTGTTATATTTCTTCAGAGGGGTGTTGAAAAACTCCGGGGGCAAGCCTCTCATAAGTAAATATGAATATGTATAAATGCTTGAATAATGTAAAACGGGCTTACTGATAATAACATGCGTGACTAGTCTAATGCGATCAGCTATTCAAACGTTACCAAGTACCATGTGATCAGTTTTATTTTCTCCGGAGTGTTTTGCCTATTGGCGAGCTCGCCACTTATCAGCCGGTTAACCGGCTAGTCGGATCTCGGTGATTAGAGGAAGGGGAAAAAAACAAATAAAACAAATTAACCATACAACAATACATAAACAAATTTAAGAGGTTCATTACTTAACAAATTATCAAATGAGGTGTTGAAACTGCCCGCCTTTATTCTACAGACATTTTAGCATTTATTTAAAAAAATATTCATCACTTTCTGCAGTTCATTTTGGGAAACCCAAGCAATTACTTAACGAATATTATCTTCCAATTCTTGCATGGCGTGCGGGTTCTTTTTGTACATCACGGTTTGTAATTTACCCAGAGATAATAATCGCTGTTAAATCGTGGGACCAAGGGGGCCAAAATCCCTGCTAATAATACTATATTAGGAAATACATTGTTAATTGCTCATGAAATTATTCGCTGTGGTGGAATGCTGTTGAAAAAATGCATGATCACGTCCTTGTCGGTTAATTCTCTGAAAGGGGGGGCTAGTGTTGTATTCACAACCATATCAACTACCTGTTAAAAATGCTCCTATGATTCTTTTACTACGGAGTTAACACATATGAACCGCACATAAAGGCTAGCTCTGCCGTTGTAAATAACAAGGCATAATACACTTTATACATACGGTCAAATTAAGAAACGAACAACACAACACACACCCGGGAACGACTGAGAGTTATAAAGGTCAACAAGTAAGCAAGCAGGCTTACCACCTCCTCCATGGCGCGGCGTACTCACTTTAAAAAAAGACGAAAGGAACCTCTGCAGGAGTACTCATGACTCGACGGAAGCAACCGTTCGCCGCAGCAAACGCCTCAGCGAGGAGCGGTAAGAAGAAGATCGCCACACAACCACCGTGATACCAACTGAGCCGCCTCGCAGCACCTCTCCCGCTACCCTGCCGTCAACTGCCCATTGCTCGTAGTACAATATTGCCGGACGAACCACAGTATTCAGAGCCTATTTCCAACACCCTCGTGAGTAGCATTACTTGAGAAACCCAGCAAACACCGAACTCCAGCACATTCAGCGCAGTTATCACATGCAT
This sequence comes from Metallyticus violacea, assembly GCA_030762175.1. Classification (NCBI taxonomy): domain Eukaryota; kingdom Metazoa; phylum Arthropoda; class Insecta; order Mantodea; family Metallyticidae; genus Metallyticus; species Metallyticus violacea. The sequence goes on along the minus strand of CM060846.1, from coordinate 96,107,372 downwards.
GCCACGCCAATTCAGCGATCCATACCTTCTACACAAAGCACAGTCTCAATGGATCTCCACAGTTCGCGCAGCAAGAATCAGGCCAGCTCGTGTCCTTCTCCACTAGTCTGCCTCATCTTCCTGGAGAAGGAGGCTGAATATACCGATGCACATCAAAAGGGAATACGGATCGCAGGATAATACTACGATAAAGAGCTAATCCCCAAGCGGCGCACGCTGCAGCTGCTGTAGCTATGATCATATCGCCAACACCTGCAAGCAGCCTCCGCGCTGCCACTACTGCGTTTGCAGCTCACTAATTGCCGACAGTAACCATCATAACCACTTGACGTTACAAAGAGACAGAATGCTGCTGCTACTACAGGAGCATTGAGGGAGAAAGGGAATGGGTTTCCTAGGGGGATGCCTGTTTCGAGCGACGGCGGAAGACAGTTTCATAAGTAAATAAGAGCAGGGTAGCATGTTAATGGATTTATAATGTCTTGTCTATTTAAATGAGACTGAATATGTGAGTAAGTTAACAGAATCTTGAATGGTTTCCATTTAGTTTGTTCAAACGCTACATGATATGTACAATGAATGAGAAGTTTAATTTAAATGACATATTAATTAAAACGTCGTCTGCATGTTATTACATTTATAATGTCTTGCCTAGTGGAATCAGCTGCTGTTAGAAATTTATTTCTGCTATTGCTAATAACTAAATTCACACGAATGTGAGGTAATGTCATTTAAACCATTTTGTTACCAATTCGCAAATATATCATAAGTATTTTACAGCTTTCTTTTCATAAATAAATACGAATGTGATAAAGAAATTACAGGCTAAGGCTAACCTCGGGCAAATCCTAGAAGTGGCGAACTGCTGTAATTCCAATTCGCAACTAATTAAGGAGTAAGAAGATAAGGTTTATGAGGTTAGAATGGCGATTTTAAATGAGACTGAATATGTGAGCAAGTTAACAGAATCTTTTCCAATTCGCAACTAATTCATATATACACACACTAACCTAAGGCTAACCTCGGGCAAATCCTAGAAGTGGAAACTGCTATAATTCCAATTCGCAACTAATTCAGGAATAAATCATTTGTAATTGTGGCAAATCTCCTAAAGGTGCCATATAAATAAATAAATAAATAAATAAATAAATAAATAAATAAATAACAATATTATAGATGAACCCGCGTTGTTATTTCCACACATTAAGCGCAGTGCCTTAACCATCTACGCTACTACGTTGTAGAATCAAATTGGTATTATGTAGCTAATACGTTCCCTCTTTCTCCGCTGTGGCTCGGAACTGACTTCCTCCTAGGAAACCCATTCCCTTTTTTCCTCAATGCTCCCGCAGTAGTAGCAGCAGCAGCAGCAACAGAAGAGCAGTAATAACAGCAGCGATATACAGCATTTCTGTCTCTTTGTAACGTTAAATATCATAAACCAGCTCTTCGTCGCCGCGATTTGGCAACATTGCCAAGAAAAAGACCATTTCATGGGGCAGGTTAAATTGTCATCTTGTTTCATGGAATGCACCACCAGCTTTACCAGCAGACTACACTACAATACTGTTCAAGGCGCTGTTTATTATTTGACAGCATGCGCACCACTCAGTTTGCGTACTTCAGAAAGCCGCCATAATTCGCCTCAATAAGTTTGAAGAAACCTTTATCGAGATCAAAGCAATGAATTCAAAATCACACTAATTTTTAAAGAACAAACTACAATACTAAATAAGATCTACTGAGGCTAGACGTTACAAAACTATATGAATCAGAACTATTTTGAAACAACTAGCTGACCATGAAAAGCGGATCAAAGCTACATTACAAGATTAGCCCTTTCTAAATCAAAGGAATGACTTTTTGCAACCCTACAATACATTTACGCAAATGCTCAGAGTGAAACGTACAACTACAAAACCTTATGGTATACTAGATGATCGCTGCTAAATTGAAGGCGTGCGTCAGGGCTGCGCCTTATTGTGATTACTACCCTCCAACCTGCGTAGTACAATCACACACAAGTCCCCTGGATGTTACGGCGGTACCACGCACCACTTTCACCATTAATGAAATTAATGCCCCCCCCCCCCAAATTACAATAAACTAAGTCTCCACAGAAGTGTTTACCTTAAAGTTTAGATGTGATATATATTTATCGGGGGAAACCAGAATTGATTGTGCCGTAACAACATGGCTTAATCCGGCAGTGGAAACAGAACACTGTTGGGAGCTGGGAGCTGGAGAGTTAGCTAGCGACAAATTCGGGTAGAGAGGGTTTGTATCACCCAAGCAAAACATTACACGCAAACTCTTGCGCATGTATCATCTATCCAAATACTTACGGTTCGCTCTGTTTCTGAGCGTAACTGCGTTAACAAGTGCATTATATTAATAATAAGCTGATGGACATTTGGCATTGCATGGTTTAGTTAGCGTTAGTGTATAGTTTCACACATATATTGATCTACTAGTTATAGTAGACAAATAATGAATGTACCACAATAACAAAGAAAGGAACAACTATACATAGTGAAGCAAGAGAAATGGTGAGGGAAGTGATCGCTGCGTATGTTGGGTTACTGGAGGACACTATTGACCGTTTCATTATTTATTTGGGAGGAGAAACAAGTGAAACGAGTGACTCAAGTGACTTCAGAGAGGAAAATAAAGCCTTCTTGATATTGCCACTCTTCCACATGACAGCGAATGTGCAGAGCAGATAGAAATTCTAGAAATTGAGTACCCAAATATATTGTATTAATTCGTCATTAAGTTAGATAATTGTAAGTATATTAACTTAAGCCTTAAGTAGTCAATCTTTTTAAACGCATTATACCAAGGCACAAGTGCTGTTAAATATAAGTTTATAGTACGTGCCCTATCCACAAACAATGCGCTACTCTGGCACCATTGCGTTATCAGCATATTCTTCTAACTAGCCATCTCCCCAGCTCCCAGCATTACGTCCCACTGATGATTTATTTCCTTTCAGCCTTATAAAACTCAAAATATTATCTTACAGATGTATAAGTTGACATTTTTTTTTCTTGTTTTCTTTTTGATTGATTTATTTATGGAGGCTCTTTAACATCTCAGGTCATCAGCGTCCCATTCAATTCAGGGCGTGAAACGGGCGACAAATTTTGCTCAGAGGCCTCTCTTTCAGGCTTGAGGTTCTTTTTCGTGCCATAAATGTACGACACGGGGAGCTTGATGAGTTACTGAAGGGTGTCATTCTCAGTTTCAGTATTTCTTTGAAAGAAGAAACAAGTGAAACGAATGACTGAAGTGATTTCAGTGAGGAAAATGAAGACTTCTCTGACCTTGCTGCTGATATATCTAATAGAGAATAAATAGAACAGATAGAAAGTTCAGAAAGTGAGTACCCCATTATATTTTATTAATTCGTTAATAAATTAGGAAATGTTAAAGCATTTTAACTTAAGCCAAACGCTATATACGATACGCGGGCTACTCATGAACATTACGCACCATTCATCGGAGAGATGCCAAAGTTAGGAAATGTTAAGCAAATTAACTTCAATATTTTCTAAATGTCTCATAGCTCAGTTTGCTTTAGCTCAAAGCTCTACTAGCTCTAGATAGTACTAGTTACTAGAGTGACAAGCCTACTCTGATCAGCTATTCCAATGTTGCCAAGAGTAACAACGTGACTTGTAAACCTAGAAGGCGGAGCCGTAACCCAAAGCAAATTTGGGGAAACATTTACACAGTACCTGGTAAATGTAGTGCCAAAAATACTGTTGGTAGTGGTTAGTAGACATATACAAAGCAAGGAACGAGGATACAAGTAGAAAAAAAGTTGTTATGATCGAAACGCGAGAATATATATATGTGTGTGTATGATGTTCAGTTTCAACCGCGAACTCTTCGATTAAATTCATTGTAAATCTGAACCATAAAATAATTATATTATACTTGTCCTTTCCTCAACTCTTACAGTAATAATGGAGGCATTAATTCCGGTCATCAACAAATTGCAAGATGTTTTTAATACTGTGGGCACAGATGCGATTGGTTCTGATGCCATAAATTTGCCACAAATCGTAGTTGTCGGTACACAGGTAGGCAGATTTATTGGCTTATGCATAATAAAAAATACCTTGCACTAGTGTGCGCTATGTTTGTTTAGGTTATTCTATGTATGATAACCAAACTTTTATAAATGTATCTTTATTAGCAAAAGAAGTTATGAATTTTTCTGACATGGTCAAACTTACATTGAATTTCTTAGTTTAAATTAATTAATTTATAGAATAAAATGTTTAAGATTACAAATAGGTTTGGGTTACTAGATCCTAACCTAAAAGTAATCTCCTTAAATATATTTAAGTCTGCTGGCAAATTTTATAAAAATTAACTCCGATTATACAGGAGTACGTATTAATTTACAATTGTTTATATGACTGCAGTAAATCTAAGTTTCTGTCAAAATTTTATCCAAGATAAAATGTTTTCTACCTTAAAGAAGAGGGGTAAAAATGTTAAAAAATGCTTATAATTAGAATAGGATTTCGGTTAGGAAATGCAGTTTGAATATATATATATATATATATATATATATATTGGATTATAACTTGAAGTCCTTCATATATTGGATTGTATCCTTTTATCACATGAATGTATCTATATGGGTGCTATAGGTCATTAAGGACTTGTGAAAAGAAATTAACTGGTTCAAATTTTGCCATTGCTTACCACCATGAGAGGTTTTATTGTTTTTTCCCCCAGGTTTTCCTCATTCCTCATCAATGGCAAATTTCTGGAAGGCTATGCTAAACTCAGGCCTGAAGTGCTTCCTTTCCAAAAAATTACTTTCCAAATTTATCATTTAATATCATGTGCCATTAGGTTTAATTAGTTTAGTTCCTGGAGCATTCAGTAAGTTTGCAAAGCAGCCACAGGGACTTATGAACATAGAATTAGTCATTTACAATTACCACAGTAGCACACATTCTACATTTACAAAAAATATCATATACATCTGCATAAATAGTTACAATAAAACTGAAACGGCAACACCTAGAACAACAATGCCAAAACAACATAAACCAGAGAAGCAAAAACAGTTAATCATTCAATCACACAAATTTTACTCTGTATATGTTTACATCATATACATTGATATAAAGTTGTTGTAGTTTTTTTAACTCAGTATAATATATTGTCACTCATATTCCTATATAATATAATAGAAATTTTTACAGGTATTTTCTAAGAGCAGATTTAAAGGAATTACCATAGTATTAAGGCTTTTAGGCCACAGGGAAGAGCATTTTGTACTAAAATGCATCCGTAATAAACTCATTTTTGATGGTACGAAAGTATTGAAACTGATCTATGTAGATTTGCTGTTTGTCTAGTATTCTTGTCCTGTATATTTTGATTTTGTACAATTTTTTTTTATTTGGTATATAAAATTTTATGAAGGATAATATATATTCACATGGAAGAGTTAAAATTTCAAATGTCCTAAATGTCTACTATGTATACCAATGATTATTTGTATGACTTTTTTCTGTAATAGGAAGACACGCTCACTTTTAATTGAGTTTCCTGAAAATATAAGACCAAATTTCATTATTGAGTTGAAATAAGCATAATAAACCAGTTTTAAAGTCTAAATTGACTTCAGGGTTGCTTAGATATGTATTGCATAGCATGCACTGCTAAGTTTAGGTTTTGTTAAGATTTATGTGATCTTTTCAATTGAGATTGTTGTCAGTTATTAAAACCAAGGAATTTAATATCTTTGGTTTGTAGAAGTACACTGTTATAATGTCCTATCTGTAATAGTGGTTTTGGAGATCTGTGAGTGGTGAATTTCATAACATTTGTTTTATCTAGATTTAGAGACAATTTGTTTGCATTGAACCATACACACAGAGAACTCAGAACTAGATTTATTTTAATGGCACAATCATTAAGGCTATTTACATTTATCAACATGCTTGTGTCATTTGCTAATAGGACAGTTTCTCCTACATCTTGGATAGATAAGGAGAGTTCATTTATGTATGCTAGAAAAAGAAGAGGGCACAGAACAGGTGCTTGGGGCACTCCATGGTTAATCATTGCACATTCTGATGCATTGTTTTCATTTTTAAATCAATAACTTATTACTACCTTTGTTTCCTTTTGTCAAGGTAGGATATAAACCATTTTAAATATTGGTTTTTATTTCATAGAAAGCTAATTTATATATCAAAATTTTACAATTGACACAATTGAAAACCTTTGCTAAATCACAAAATATTCCTCCTACATATACTCTTTCATTAAATGCAGTTAAAATTTCTATAGTGATTTTGAAGATTGCATTTTCCATTGGAATTCCTTTTCTAAATGCAAACTGATCATTACTAGTGTTACTTTTAAAGTAATGGTAAAGCCCATTCTACATTACTTTCTCAAACACCTTATAAAATGTAGGTGAAATAACTATAGGTCTATAATTAGCGATATTTATCATTTCTGCATTTTGAACAGAGACTTCACTACCAAATATTTTAGTCTTTCAGGAAATATGCCCAATGTTAAAGACTCATTACACAAATGACTAAGGGAGGTTGTAATTTCCTTTGACAGGTCTTTATGACTTTATTATTAATTTCATCATAGTGCAAAGAGTTTTTTGATTTTAGTTTTCTAAAGATATTACCCATGTGGTACTTGGTTTATATTCATTATTTTGACTGGGAAATGATGCAAAAGCTTACTGCATCTCTTTTATCACCAGAGTATAAATTTAAATTTTCTGTTACATAAAGAAAGTAATCATTAAACACATTTGCTACATCTGCAGGGTATCTCTTGATTGTTAATGCTTAAGATTATTGCATCATCTTGTTGCAAATTTTTACCTGTTTCTTGCTTTATTATATTCCAAGTAGTCTTTTATGTTGACAAGATTACTTGAACATTATGATCAGAGAGACCATTGATGAATGAAGACACTGAATATGATGACAATTTATCTGAATTTACAAAGATGTTATCTATTGCTGTGCTAGAGTTTTTATCAATCTTGGTGGGAAAGGTAATTGTATAGACCATATTATATGCAGTAAGAAGGGAGCTTAATCAGTTCATTCTGACACTTGGCATTAAGTAATCAATATTTATGTCCCCACATATAATTATTTCATGCTTAGGCTTAAAAAGTTTAAGATATCTTCATGTTTTATCAAGAAAGTTTCAAAGTTACCTAGTGTGAGCAATAAATAGCAATTATAATTACTTTTGTATTTTTGCTATCTAATTTAATTGTGCACAATTCAATGTCCTATTCTGAATTAAATTTTGATAAATCTAATTTTTTATATGGTACATCCAACTTGACATAAATGAGAACTCCTCTGATATGTAGTTTTTTCCTTGAAGCTTCTGCTCCCAAACAATATCCATGTAATTACAATTGTGATAATTCCTGTTCTTTCAAATGACATTCAGATAGGCAGATGTGTGGTTTTATGTTATCACTAATTAAGCTGTTTAATCATTAGTTTTTATAGATTAGGGTTTATATTTTCATCAATTAAATATAGAGTTCTAGAAGAATATTAGACAAAAAGCAAATCTACATACACTGGTTTCAACACTTTTTTGCTATCAAAAAGAAGTTTATTATGAATGCATTTTAGAACAAAATGCTCTTACCTCTAACCTAAAAGCCTTAATAACCAATGATTCTTTTAAATCTTCTTTCAGAAAATACCTATGTAAAAAGTTATATTATTCTGTAAAGGAATATATGAGTGACAATATGTAATACTGAGTTAAAAACACTGAAATAATTTTATATCAATGCATATGTAAACATGTGTATATTAAAATTGTGTGATTAAGCAACTTGTATATTTCTGCTTCTCTGCTTTTGTTGTCCAATTGAGTTGTTCTAGGTGTTCTATTTCATTTTTATTGTAACTATTAATGTAGATTATGTGCTACTGTGGTAATTGTATATGACAAGTTCTATGTTCATGGGTCTCAGTGCTTCTGGAACTCACTGAATGCTCCAGGAACAAAACTAAACTAATAATTCATGTTTTACTTTTCAGTCCTCTAATTTGATGAATCTCTAAAGGTTATTTGTTGCTTGCTGAATACTCTTCAATTTTACTTCATTTTCTATGCAATCATCAGCATTAATACTATTCTCATTTGAGTTAACACTAACTGCTATTAAATTTGAATTGATGAATTTCTGTCATGGATCAAGTGTCCTTAAAAGAAGGACCTTGTACCATTGATAACAATAGGAATCCTACCCTTGATTCTGTGATCAATAAGGAGAAAAACCTGCTTTTTGCTTGTAGCATTCAAGTGAAGGCCATGTGCAGCATAGGCATCTCTACTTAGGTGATTTACATATATAATACAAATGTGAGAGTTTGTGGGTGTCATCAATGGATGCTCAAGCCTCAGATTCATACTCTATACCCTCATATGAAGCCGAGGTTTGTCATGCCTATCTAACAGTCCCAGAAACTTCATATTTGTATGCCCGCTTTTAACAATGATGTCACCAAGATCTTGCTTAATCTGATAATTGTTATCTTTCTCAAGGCTATTTCCCGCACCACCAACAATTACAACATGATCCTCCTCACTGAAATCAGCAGTTCATTTTTCCAAGTCTTTTGTGACATGAACGAGTCCAGCACTTGGCTTAAAAATGCTCACAACATCATAATTGCTACCCAAGTCATCCTTCAGTAGGAATGCTATACTCCTCCCATGACTACTACCTAGCAATAAAATCTTACTCTTCCCCTTCAGCTTAGCATCAGCTACTTGTGGATGATTTGTGTTCTGGTAAGCTTCTAATATACCAAGAAAGTTGAATCTGTTCACCAGAAGGATAATAGTATCATCACCAGCGAATACTCTCCTCCTCTTACAATTGTTCCTTGACACAACCTTGAAGTCAGGTGATTTACAGTTTACTATATTAGTAGATGAGCAATAACTTTCAAGCTGCATCTTAATAGGTGCCAGTTCCTTTCCTATTTGGAGAATGTCTTTATACTTACAAAGTTCACAAAACCATTGATCATAAATAGCAATCATTTCACTGTTAGTTTTAGCAAAAGTGCAATGAAACCACAATTGACAACCATTACAAACACACTTGAACTCATCTTCCTATGGCATGCACCACAGATACCATTCAAGGGACACACTTTAGCACTCAGTTTCCACATATAGCATTCAAACTCAGACACAACACTGGGTTAAACTTTGTAAGCTACACTTAACACTCACACACAATACAAAACTCAAGTATGTAAGCTAAACTTACCCCCTCATATTCAACACAAAATAGGAATTATTCCTATTATCTCAATGAGGTGTGATTTTATTTATAGATGGAGTAGAAAGCTGCAGTACATTAGAATGCATTTGTTTGTAGTGTTTTGCATTCATGCATAGGATGATAACTCTGATGTAAAGATAATGTGCTAGTTAAAGATAGGCAGTATACATGGCATTTACAAAATATATTGTGAAAATATATAAGAACATGAAAAAAATGGAACATTTTGCTATTCATCAGCTTATTACATAAAAAAATGATGATTCAATATCAAGCAGTTAAAATGGTGATGACAGTGAAAATTCCTCCGTTCTCTGTTCAAAAGCATCTGAATGAGATGTATCAAAGAGATTGCCCATGATTTTCATAAAAAATGGCTATTTTCTTTTTCCTTGCCTGCAGTTCTAGTCATAAATTATCAGGATATTGACCCAAAAATCAGTAACGCTGATGCAAAATAAATTTGTAACCATCTCTGATATACAGTTCCCAAAACTGTGGCGCAGTTTTATTTGATGACAGTATTCCAACAGTGGTTAAGGCAAATATGGATAAAGTTATACTGGAAGCAGACAAAGGTGAGGAAGAAGATATAAGCATCTGAAGAGGTACATTCTGCACCAAAATTATATTCTTCCTTTACAAATATCGAGTTTTTCTCTATTATAACTCTGGTACAAAAATTTTCTTCACTAGATTTTCTATCAGCACTGATTTTTTCAACAAAGATCCTTCAACTTGGAAGGATGATCCTGGCTACAAAAGTGGGATTGAAAAAGTTGTTAAGATAGTTGTTGTGGATGACATTACAGAAAAAAGAGTCAAACTCATTCAGGTTTACAATAATATTCACACAAAAGATGAAACTGAGAAACAATTTGTTTTACAGATAGTTGCCAGAGACATGTGTGTGTACGCGCATGCGTGCTTGCAGGTGAGAGAGAGAGAGAACAAAAAACTATTACTAAATCCCCTCTTAAGAAAAAACAATGTTCAATGTTTGTTCGTTCACATAAAGTGAGTGAACAAACTGTAATTCTGTAGAAATTATTGCAAAAAATAAATATTTCTCTTATAGAAGTTGTATGCATTACTAAAAACTATTATTTCTTAAGTAGTTGTTTGATTGATCTGAATATTTGCACAGGTCTTTTTTTTTTTTTTTTTTTTTTTTTTATTGGAACAAGATAGAAGGGTGGGAGCTAAATTTTTAGAAAGTTGAAAAATAAGGGCCACCCTAATGTATACATATATAAATAATTGAAAATGCGATTGGAAAAAAGCATAATAAACTGTTTGGATATGTATGTCATTTATGTTTTTAATACACGGGGGAAGGTAAATACCTATAGATAATTGTCATATTTATCTTTTTTAGAAAGATACTCTGTATGGACATTCCAAGTTACTTTTTAATCTAAATGTATTCCTAGGAATTAAGCAGAATGCCTTAAAATGGCATTTCACCCACAAGATGGAAGTAGAAAATTTCATTTTTATTATCATTTATTATTAATCTATTTAGTGTAAGCCACTGTGTTGCCTGTTTTAATTATATTATATGATTTTATTCTTCAGCATATCAAAACTCCTATCTGTTTATATTATTGTTTACATTATTAATGACCTACTTGGTAGGTCATTAACATAAACTATAAAAAGAAATGCCTGAATAAGCTAACCTTGGGGCACCAAAAAGATGATCTTTAGCATATTTGATACTATGCCAATTTGATTTCTATTAGTTAGATATGTCATCATTAAGTGTAATTTATTCCCAATTTTATACTATTCTGTTTTTAACATAAAATACTATGTGATGCTGTGTCAAACATTTTGCTCAAATCTATGTAGCACATGTGTCACTGTGTGATTTCAATCCATCAATTATTTTTCAGATTCAACACCTTTAATTGTTGACAAACCAGTTTGAAATCCAAATTGTGCATTATTTATGAATTTGTTCTATTCAAAAAAAAGATAAGACAATTGATCTTCAAAACAATGCTCTGTAATTTGGGGTTTATTGGTAAAAGTGAAATGGATTAGTAGTTACTAGGTTCTCCTTTATTCTCTTTTTTATATATTGGTGTAATGACTGACATTTTCAATCAAAGTACATGCTATCTGCTAATATCCAGTTTGTCAACAATATAGAATAGAATATTTATTTAACACTTCTTTATACAATTTTAAAACAATATCATTTCAGTCACATTTGTTTGTACACAACTTGAAATCTATACCTTTCTACGATTATCTTGAGTGTAATTAAATGTTACATTACCATACAATACAATACAATGATCATGATCATGAAAGTATATTAATTGTTCTATAATTAAATTATAACTCGCTATACTTCACTTACCTACACTGCTATATTCCCGGGACTGCGGTTACCGAGTTATATGGCCCTTCCTACTATTTGAGTCTAATCCCTTACACTCTACACTTTCTTCATTGTCTTACTTACTAATTTTTTTCAACCATTTTGCTCTCACTTTGCCTAAATAAATGCCAATTTCCAACATGTCTTTCTTGATTTAAATTTCAACATCTTTTTCCCTGTGATTTCTTTTGGTAGATTGAACCATCTCTGCTTTCCCTAAGAAACTTAGTTTCCTCACAGTCTAATAATACTGAGGGTGCCAAAAAATGTATACACTCTTCAAGCAAAGAAAAAACTGTGTTAACATAACAAAACTGAATTCACACAAACAGAAAATGATGAACACTAATCATTTTGGACTTACAGTTACAACAGTTGCACAAAATGCCCACCAGCAGCATCAATACACTTCTGAGTATGTTGAACTACTAATTTAGTAACATTTGAGAAAGTGTCTTCAGCGATTGCAGCACATGCTATTTCAATTTCTTCCTGAAGTGCTGCCATTGAAGCTGGTTTTCTACAGTATACAACATCCTTAAGAGTTCCTCATAGGTAGAAGTCCAATGGAGTTAGATCTCAGTCTCACATGCACATTGCTTTATAGATTTCTCCAGTGAGTGCTCAAAAGGTTCCAAAACCATAGCTGAGGATGCAGGGCTTGTTGCTGTGCGAGGTCTTCCAGATCTGTCCTTGTGAACATTGCATAGGGTACCATGAGTTTCAAATTTGTCTTGAATTCATGCAATTGTTACTCGTGTTGGTAATTTTGTTCTGTACACACATCTCCATTGCCTTTGAACTTCAACAACATCCTTGGTTTTCCAATATCACTTCAAAATTGCTTTCAGCTGTTCAAACGATAATCTTGACTCTATTTTGTTGTAGCAATGCTAGCATAACGTAATGTGAGTCACATCTGTTTACAGAACATCGTATGATAATGTTCATTTTTGATTACGATAATCTGTGCTTCATTTGTTCATTGTTGATTTACCTGTCACATACCAAAGCTTTCATAATGTATTTGAGTTACATCTGTTTACAGAACATCATACTACACATTACTGTTGTTTTTTGGCCAGACTTTGAAATACATTAAATAAATATCTACTGTGAATGTGTGTATACATTTTTTAAAACCCTCAGTATATGTCAATTATTATCTTTCTGTCTACACAATGGACATTTATCCAGCTTGCCCTTTGCTCTTAAACCCTTCAATTGCACAACCCCTGTTCTCACCCATGCAAAGCTTTCTTTTGCTGTTTTATCGCATATTTTAACCTAATTTTCTCTGTTCCAAACTACTTTTGTTTCTCTGTATACACTCAATGATGTTTTGAAATTAAAACTAACATATATTTCTCGCATTTCAATGTCTTCGATTCTTAACCTAATTTCTTTCCAGAAACCCCTTCCTAATGCTTCCTGGTTCTCCACATGTCCCCAAAATCAAAATTTTCTAGCATTTCTTAAGCCAAGTAGCACCTTGATTAAGCCTTTCCTGACATACTAAACAAAACACTGAATTTCTAATTCTATATAGTAATTATAACTATAAGTTTCTTCCGGGCTTAGGAGCCGTGGTCTCTTGGAGCTAAGGAGTCCAAACGTTTCATCCTCAACTGCGGAGGACATCTTCAGTGGCGCGGTCTGAGTCTTCTGGGCGAAGGTCCTGCCACGACTGAAATGCCAGGTATCCTATCCTCAGCTCTCGAACCATGCACCTGACCCAAAAGCTACGCGTGTACCGTGCCATAATACCGGCTATGGTTCTGTACGGATGCGAAATCTGGGGATCTACGGCTCCGTCCGAGATCCGCAAGATTCAAACCCTGCAGAACCGGGCGCTCAGGATTATGTACGGTACCGACAGACGCTTCCCAGCTCACATCCTACATGACCATTCCAACGTCCCGTATATCGTGGACGTCATACGAGAAAGATCTCGAACGCTCCACGATATCAACCTGGACCACCTTAATGAGTTGGTCAGAGCTTTAGGGGCCTACGACCATAGAGCCCCTAGAAGGTACAAATCCTACAGACTGCCCAAGGACATCATGGGTCCCCTTGGGTAAGCATTTCCATCATCATGGTCCTAAACAAACTAGCTTCTAACCTGAACCTGTACAAAATCCTAAAACTTCCACGCAAGCGGCCACAATGCTGCCTCCACGGCTGATCACCGAGGTTAAGCAGCATTGAGCGTGGTCACCACTTGCATGAGTGACCGCCAAAGGAGACCACGTGCCGCTTGCCATCCCCATCTCTGCACCAAATTTGATCATTATCAAAATTCCTTGCACCAAACTGATCCTAACAACACTCCTTCAATCACCGCAGGCGGCAACCATTCTGCGAAACACGGCTGAAAACCGCGTTAAGCAGCATTGGGCGTGGTCAATACTTGGACGGGTGACCGCCGCGAAATGACACGCGCCGCCTGTTCAACCTAAACACTAATCTTCTTCCAGTTCCATTTATAATTGATCCTAGTCCATCGAGCAGTTAAAGCCGCGAGCGGCTAGGTACTGCTGACAAGGCACCCACCTGGGAGTAATCTCAGGTGACCTGTACTGGCTTCTGGCTTCTGGCCAGGTTTTGCTCAGTTTGAGAGCCTCTCCCTTTTTGTTGAAATTATTAGGATGCTTGTAGATTTCTATGGCTTCGCGTTGTAATCTAGCGTGGTAGTAGAGTACTGAAGATAGGATAGATGTTTCATTGTATTGGATAGTGTGTTCACTGTCTGCCCACATAGCATGCTCTGCGACCGCGGACTTGTCCGGATGGCCCAGACGGAAGCATCTCTTGTGTTCGGAGATCCGTGTGTTGACGCTTCGTTGAGTGGTGCCTATGTATACAGCACCGGAGGAACAAGGAATCCGGTAAACGCCGGCCGAAGCGAGTGGGTCCCTGGGGTCTTTGGTCGAGCATAGTAAAGTATTGATTTGTCTGGTAGCCTTGAAAATGGTTTTGACGTTGTGGCGTTTGAGTAGGCGTCCAATTCTGTCAGTGACCTTGTTGAAGTATGGCAGGAAGGCAATACCATTGCTCTTGGGCAAATCATGTATGGCTGGGTGGTGTGTGGATGGGCGTATAGCTCTGCGTACTTCTTGTGCTGTATAACCATTTGCAGATAGATCCCGTTCTAGATGCCGGAGTTCCTGTTCCAAAGAGTCAGGCTCGCAGATGCAAGCAGCGTGGTCAGTGAGGATCTTTATTATCGTGCGTTTCTGCTTCAGGTGATGGTTGGAATTTTTTTTTTTCCCTATATAGTATTTCAATACTCTTTCCATAATTTTTCCTTTACTACCCATTCTTCCTAGTTCTAATTTAGCAATGCCATTTGGCGAGGCTGTTGGTAAGCCCAGTATTTGTTTGCAGAAATTTCTATGTATCAAATTCATGTTAGTCTACCCTTCCTCCAAACCCCAAATCTCTACTTCATACAGCACTTTAGTCTCCATCACGGCCCCATATACTTTCTCCAACCAATTTATTTTCATTCCTGGTATTTTATCCAAACAAGCCCTTATAGCTTTCAGAGAAAGCTTCCCTTTAGCTAGCTAGAATCATCTTTTGATCACTCCTTCAACCCTCACTACTTAATCTTACTCCTACGTAATAAAATTTGTTAACTGCCTCAATTTCACTTCCTTGTCAACACCATTTCTCATCTTTCCTTAACTTATTGTCCTTTTTAAAAACCACAATTTTTGATTTGCTTACATTAATATGCAAACCCCACTTCTTGCAAAAATAATCTATTGCTTCAATTGATTTAATTAATTCCACATTGATCCTGCAACAAGATAATCCAAGAATAACTAACCAGGTATTCCATTATTGTTAATTATTGAAACATGACTATTTATCACATTAATTTTCTCTAGGATGTAATCAATGAACAAATTGAATAGTTTGAGACTTCATTTATAGCCTTGCCTTAACTTTATGTTGTTTGGAATAACTTGAGTTACTTTGCTACTGGACATTTTTATGCAAAACGCATTATCAGTATATATTAATTGTAATATTTTTATGAATCTATTACTCATTCCCTTTTTATTCACTTTTACACATCACACTTCCCAGTTTATTGTGTCTAAAGCGTTTCAAAATTCACAAATAAAATATATAACTTTCCCCTGTTTGTTGCTGATTACTCATTTACCAATGTATCTATGGCAAAGATATTATCAATCATTCTCTTATTCTTCCTAAACTCTGACTGAAATTTCGATAGCTTATTTTCCTCTTCTGTCCATGTTTGCACTCTCTCTGTTAAGACTCCTGTGTATAATTTACCTAGTACAGATAGCAAGCTAATTCCTCTGTAATTAGAGGAGATGTTCATGTCTCCCTTATTCTTAAATATTGGCACCACTATTGCTATTCCCAAACTTCTTGGGACACTGCTACCTTTAAAAATAGAATTTAATATCCTAACTGATAAACACAATCTCTTCTCATCTAAGCTCCATGCTTTCCAAAACTCCCCTGGTATTCCATCAACTCAACTTCTAGTTATAAGTCTGACTTCGGCTGTGAAAGCTTCCGATTACTCATCAACTTGCTTTATTTCTTTTTAGTGTTCTAATTTGTTCTCATACTTCATCTACTTATATCTGCCTATCTAATTGCTCAATAAAATATGCATTTTCCATCACCAATAAGTTCTGACTATTCAGCTGTTCTATTCTTAAAGATTTTGGAAATATCTTATCCAATCTTCCTCGCTTGTTATTTTCCGTTATTCTACCCTTGTACATTATCTTAACTATTGCGCAAATTGTTTTAGTATCTTTAACTCTTCCTGCGTTATATAACTTCTGGCTCATTTTTTCTTACCACTTTTTCATCTTTACTGCCATTAGACATTTATATCCCCACCTTTCAATCATAAAATTATCCCTTTCCTGCTGATAATCCATTTGCCTCCATTTTCTCAACTCCCTTAGAACTCTTCTGTTTGCTTTCCTACACTTTTCATTATACCATCCCGTTTTCTTATTGATTCGACATTCTTTCCCTCTCATTTTTGCTCCTGCCTGTTTCACTATTTCCTGTAATCTTTACACAACTTCCTCAGTTCTATATTCCCTAAACAGTTCCTCTACCCCTATTACCCTTAACACTCCTGTCTGTGATCTTAATTCCTCCATAAATGCTTCTGATTCCTCATCCCTTCATCTATATTTTTGAATTTTAATCCCTTCTTGTTCTGAAACTTAGTTCCCCATTTAATGTGCATTGAAATTTAGCTCTTATTGGGAAAAGATTACTTGAACAAACTATATTTAACACTTCAAAATTGACAAGATATGAATGTAAATCCACTGAATATAACATATAATCCATAACACTCTTGACTGTTTTTGTTCACAAATGTAAATTCTCCCATATCATTTTTCCCTTTTACCCCATTACACTCACCAGATTAAATTCTTCACAAAACTCTTAACAATTTCTTGCCTTCTCTATTAAAATTTGTCTTTACTCATTCTTCTTTTTGTCTCACTTAGCTTTCCTATTAACTCATATTCAGATTCTGTTAACTTTATTTGACTTTCTTCTACTCTTACATTAAAGTTGCCCATTATTATAAAACCTTTATACATGTGGTTGTTTAGTAATTCTTCAATATCTTGACCTAACTTATTAAATAAACTTGTATCATAAATCTCTGAAGAACTTGGCGGTGTTATACACTGTTGCCAAACACAGATTTTCTCTTTCCCATAAACCACTCAGAATGCACCACAACACTGAATTACCCTAGCTCTCTACACTCTTTCACGTTAACTTTTAAGCCTTTTCTAACAAACAAAACTAAACCCCCTGACACTTGACCTTTGCCTTTTCTTTTTAAACCACACTTCCCAAAAAATTGAATTTGCTCACTTCAACAAGGATATCTTTTACCAACCATGTCTGTGTCATATCTATCACATCTGCTATATTTAGAAATTGAGATATTTCCCCTTTCCTCATTTTTTCAAATAAACCTTCTACATTCCAGAATATAACCCCCAATTTCCTTCCCTACACAGACTGCTTTCTCTTGAAACTAAATTGCTCTAGCCTGACCACCCTACTTCTTGTCATCTATTGGTTACCTGCCTCTCCTGTACTTGCAAGATGCTTCCCTCAGGTATCGGTACTATGCTAAGTTCAGTATCTGTCCAAACATCTAGCCTGCTGCTGCACCCTGAAATATTCTTTGGACCTCCTTCATCAGCTGTTTCTTGGGTACAATTTGCTTGCTTGGTGACAAGTGGCACTCTCCTTCCCTTCCCTAGTAGCTGTTTCTCTATCCCATTTTGCTGACTGGAACATTTATTCCACTCGCCTCCTCTCTTTGCTTCTCCTGATCCTCCACCCCTCATGTCGTCTTCCCTCAGCTGTTACTCCAGCACCACCTGTTTTGCTGGTGATGCCATCCTTTCACCTTCCCTCCTCATTTGGTCATCTTCGCTACCTTTCCTCCTCGTCCTATTAATCTCTGCTTCTTACCCAAGGTCGGTCCTGTTGAATTTTCCAGCATGTGTCTTGAATTTAGCTGACGAATATCCTGTTTCCTGTCCTTAATCAGTAATTCCAAACCTTGAACATAAGCTTTCTCTCCCATAGCCCTTGCATTTTTCATTTATCTTAACAGAATATTTGTTGTTGTTGTTATTACTATTATTATTGTCATTATTATTATTATTATTATTATTATTATTATTTTTTTATTACAAACAGGTTGGATCTAATCAACTTCACACTTTTTTTTTTAAATCCACGTTGGCTTATTACCATAATATTAGTTATACAAAATTTTGAAGTACACAATCTAGATTAAATATCATCTTGTTTCTTACATTTCCTCTAACAACATTGTTTGCACCACCTATCAACACTAAACAGTCATTAGTGCAGAAATCCTTGGCTTCTCTGCTGCTAATAGTGCAATTTGTTCTATAATGGCTCTTGGTTTCACTATGGGCTTTGCATATATTAAATTTCCTAAGTTCATTTTTATCAAATTGCATGTATATTATCTACATTCTCATTGTCACCTTTAGAACAAAGCACAGAGAATTTATTGTGAGATGCTGTTATGTCATTATTCCCTATTCCTTCTGCATACTTTCTAACATGCTTAAATCTCATTACTTGTCATTGTTTACTGTCATGTACCTATGTACACTACCCCTGTAAAATAAATCTAAAATTGGTCATGTGAATTATGACCATTTTTATTCTTTAATAAGAATTATGACCATTATTATTATTATTATTATTATTATTATTATTATTATTATTATTATTATTATTATTATTATTATTATTATTATTTAATTATGACCATTATGACCATTTAATTATGGTCATATTTAATTATGACCATTTAATTATGACCATTTTTATTCTTTTAGAAATTTATTTCTACAGCTATCATCTATACTTTTTTTAATGAGCTAATCTCATATTTTATTCTCATGAGAGCTATAGAGGAATTCAGATAAAATAAAGACTTCAGGGAAGTTTTTATTTATGTAAAAAGAAAAATAAGAAAAAATGAGTAATGTTGCAAATGCATGCTGAGCTAATTTTGTATGCCTTATAGTAAAAATTTGTCATTAGTTTAAGATGATTTAGTAACTACAATTTGAGGATTGTAAGATGTAATTGGGGTCATAAGAGGAAAGTGTCTGGGGTCAGAAGCAGGCAGGCTACATAAGTACATTAAAAAAAAAAAAATTGTATCAGATAAAAAATACAAGCAAAAAAAAATTATAAAGTAAAACCAAATAAAATTTGATAAATCCCGTTCCCTTATTGAGGTGCCTAATTTTGAATAACCAACTTAAAAAACCAGCTTTAAAATTTACCAAACGGTAATCTAATACTTTTTTTTAAGTCAAAGATCAATTTCAAAATTTCTTGTATAATAAACATAGCTCTCTCTCTCTCTCTCTCTCTCTCTCTCTTTCATTTTTAATTTATGGTTTTAAGGTTAAAAAAATGATGAACTAGACATTTTATATTCTGCATAAATTCATTTCTTAACCAGAAAACAATTTTGATGATTAATTTAAATTGAAAGTGAATGGGCTATGTTGACCTAATACAGAACTGCTCACTTCCAGCTTTCTGAAGTGGTATGGGAAGTAGTGCTTAAATTCTTCCTCAAAGATATCAAATATTATATGAAACATGAAGTTAAATTCATTGTTCATATCTTTGCCATCTACAACCTCATTGAGCGAAGGGAAGGAAGAAAATCTTTAAGATGGCATTTCCAAAAATTTTTTCCAAGAAAGTATTGATAGCATTATAGGAAATCAGAAGGGTTGCATTTTTTACCTTGCAGCCTCAGGTTGAGTTTATTTAAGGCTTCAAAACGATGAATAAGAAATATTTTTGAAGTGATTATACAATTCACATTTTCTTTGATTGGGAAGTAATATTACCACATGTAACTTGAGCTTATATACAATGTTTCTCTTTGACTTATGTGCAAAACAAATAGGATCTAGTGATCAATGATGATTTCACTGCAGAGAACTTTGAACATGAAAGTATTTGGTGCTCAAGTTTTTCAGTATTTACAAATGTAGAAAATACAAAAATTAAAGTCATAATTTCTGGAAGATCATCTTTACCAATAAAAACATTTTTTTTGCATGTTTTTTAAAATCAGATGGATAAGTAACAGTATAATGAAAAAAGAACTGTGAGCTGGATTTTAAAAAATTTAGTGCTATGGTTGAACTATACTCTGTAGGGAAGCATGAGTGTGAATGATGTAGGCAATATTTGAATTATTATGGACCACTAAGTATATAATTATAAAGACTATAAAACCTCATCTTTTCAAGAGCATTGATAATATGGGCTCTCTGTTGAGTGTATCTTCACTCAAGGGAACTTTTTTTTTTGTTTGTTTATTTATGGATGCTCATTAACATCTCAGGTCATCAGGGTCCCATTCAATTCAGGGCATGAAACAGCTGACAAATTTTGCTCAGAGGCCTCCTTCAGGCTAGAGATTCTTTATTGTGCTGTAAATGTATGACATGGGACCCACGGCTTTACTTCCCTTCCAAAGGAAGCCATGCTTAGGATTTTTACGCCCGAGAAAATCCATCGGTCCTGCCTGGGATCGAACCTGCGATATTGGGTTTAGGAAGCAAGTATGTAACTGCTACACCACCAGGACCGATTCAAGGGAGCTGACACCAAGCATACTGTCCTGGACAAAAGGTTTGATTGCTGTAAAACACATCATGCTGGATACAGACATCACCTGAATTTACTAGCCATCAATCCTATAGAGAGTTTGTGGTATGATGATAAGAAACAATAAGGAAACATGAGGTCTCAGATGCACATGATCTCATGAAAATGCTGATGGACAAAATAAAGAAAATAAGGAATACTTAGTGAAATCAATCCAGAGATAACTATAAGAAATCATAAATAAGAAAGGAAGACTAACCAGGTATTATGGGGGTTAAACAAAACTTAGCACAAAAATTTGTTTATTTCAGATAATACATTGCCAGACCAAAGAAGCATGACACTTAACAGATTTTTTTTTTTTAAATATCAGCAAAACTGATTTTATGTATTGATGTGTGCTTTGTATATAACGTAATACATTCAGTCCACATTTATTATTATAACAAATGGACAATTTTCACATAAATTTCACAAACACTTTCATGCTCTTTTAATTAACTCCCAGAGGTGATCGAGGTTGTTTAGGTGCAGACTCATGAACTGGAGATCTGGGGTTTGTTTCCCACTAGGAACATTGTGCCTGATCAAAGTTTTTTTCAGGTTTTCCTCAGTCTTCATAGATGGCAAATACTCGGGAGGTATCCTAAAACTTAGGCCTGGAATGCTTCCTTCCGTAAAAAAAATATCCTTTCCCAATTTTTCATTTAATCTCATGTATCACCAATGTCCACTGCCTGTAATGCAAGAGCTATTCAAAGTTTGTTCAGGGTGTGGTAAACATGTTGATGAATAGGACATGCAAGCATATCCCATCCATGCTTATTGGGATTCAGGTCTGGACTTCATTCAGGTCAATCTAAAGTGATAAACCCCACTTCCTCCAGAAACTAAACCATGCACTGAGTGATGTAGGGTCGGACATTATCATATATTAGAATAAAAGTTTTCTCCAATGTGGGGAACATAGGGGATAACATATGGAAGTAGAACCTCTTCAATAAAATGGCATGCCATTAAATCTCCATTTTCAATGTAAACAAGTTCAGTACATGTATCAAAGCTAACACCAGTGCACACCATTACTCATACTCCTTCAAGTGGCATCCTTGGTGAAAGGTAAGGCAGCATAATGCTCCCCAGAAATTCTCCACACCTTCTCTTCAATCTGGAGATCTTAGGTTGAATTTATACTCATCTATATAAAGAACTGGGTTCCTCTGCTAGGTTGTCCAAACTATGTGATCTTGGACAAATTAAAGACGTTCTCTTTGGTGCTGTTCAGTTAAAGAATAACCCTCATAAAAGTAAATTAATTCTGTTGGAACATTTCTGCTTACATAAGGAGACAGATGTTGCAGTATGTTTAAATAATTTTAAAATAGAAAAGGCACTAGCTACAATTTCTTAGGATTACGCTTAATGACTGACTAATTTGGAATTCCCATGTTCACTACATGTATAAAAAAATTAGCTAAAGTTTATTCCATATTTATCATGTGGTATAGAAGTATGAGTAAGTACTGGTATTACCAATATAAATAGAATCTTAGTTTTACAAAATAAATGTCTACAATGTATATATGGATTATCTAGCATGGAGTCGTGCAAAAAATGTTTTTAGGGAAAAGGGAGTCCTTACAGAGGTTGGATTGTACGTGTATAGGTTGATTTTAGTGGCCTTGAAGGAGGAAATTTATAACATAATACATAGTGATGTGTATAATTATAACATTAGAGGTGAGGATAACTTCCATAGAATACATGTAAATTTTAAATCAACTTATAAAGTTCCATTGATAAAAGGTTTGATACTGTTTAATAAATTACAAACACCAATTAAGGTGCATGTAGGAAATAAATTTAAATATGAATTAAAAAGTATCTAATATATATATATGTTAGATGAACTATAAATGGTGATGTAATAAGGGATTATGTAATTTATAAATCATTTGTACCTTGTGAATCATTCTAGACAACGTCAAAGTGAGTCTATTTACATATAATAACAATGACAACAACAACACTTCCATAGAATATATGCAAATTTTTAATTAATTTATAAAGACCCATTAATAAAAGGATTGATACTGTAAGGCACATATAGGAAATAAATTTAAGCATAAGGTAAAAAAAGGGTGACCAAAATGTATACACACTTCAAGCGAAGAAGCTAACATAACAAAACTGAATTCACACTAACAGAAAATGATGAGCATTAATAATCTTAGACTTTTACAGTTACAACAGTTGCTCAAAATGCCCACCATCAGCATCGATACACTTCTGAGTATGTTGAACTACTGATTGAGCAATGTTTGCAAAAGTGTCCTCAGCGATTACAGCACATGCTGTTTCAATTTCTTCCTGAAGTGCTGCCAGTGTAGCTGGTTTTCTGTGGTATATGGTACCATGAGTCTCAAATTTGTCCTGAATGTGTGCAATTGTTACTTGTGTTGGCAGTTCTGTTCTGTACGCACATCTCCATTGCCTTTAAACTTCAACAACATTCTCGGTTTTCCAATATCATTTCAAAATTGCTTTCTACTGTTCAAACAATAATTTTGTCTCTATTTTGTTGCAGCAATGCTAGCACAATGTAATGTGAGTCACATCTGTTTACAGAACATCATACTATACATTACTGTTGTTTTTCGTTCCAACTTTGAAATATACTAAATAAATATCTACAGTGAAAGTGTGTATACATTTTTTGGCACCCTCGGTATATATATATATATATATATATATGTATATGTTAGGCAAACTATGGTAATATAATAAGAGGTTGTTTTTTTATATGTATTTTATAAATCATTTGTATCTTGTGAATCATTTTTGACAATATCAGACATTTGTAATAAGTCTATTGACAGTAAATAAATTATTTAATTCTGGTCCTGATGCTTTAGTTCAAATTTGCTTCTCTGAGTCTTCTGCATGTAATTAATGTTAAGGTTGTGTTCCAGGCAATTTTTAGTCTCAACTGCTGTCATATGTTGATCTCTAAAAACTACCAAAGTTAAAAAATAGTTATGTTAACCAATGTACACATAAGGATGCCCTGATCGATGAATTCTGTCATAACTACCCTGTTCCTGAAACTGTCTCACAGCTTGCAGAACACTTGTGGATCTTTTTTCTATTCCTGCTACACAATGATAGCTGTACCCATCATCAGCTAATATAGTCGCTTTTGTGCATTTAACAGGGCTGAACAGCATCTTTTACAATACCTAACTTCTTAAAACTATAGTGAGTACTGAATGAAAAATTGCTGTATGTGATCACAACAATGCTTTTGTAAAATTGCAATAATGTTGGTTTGGCAGATGTATGCAGGTTTGAAAAACCTTATTGGAGCAGCACAACAATACACAAAGCATGAGAGATTAGAGCTGAAATTTTCATATTCTTGTTTGTGATAGGTATATAAAAATAAACTAGAGAAATGAATGCAAATGCATAGGATACAATAACACTATTCAATAACAATTTTCTCTGTTACTCTTACATTTTTTTTGTCCAGCAGTGTGCTAGATTAGGATAAAATGAATCATTTTTATTTTCTTAATCATATTTTATCTTTGGAATAAAAGCAATAATTCTTTATGTTACAATTCTCATATGTATTTTTTGCTAGCATTACTAGATGTCAGATGTTTAGGAAAATGTTCAGGATGTTGTATTTAAATGTACACATTAAAGGCTTTCAGTATATGTCCATCACAATGAAACGTGAAGCATTCTGACAAAGTGCAATTTTGCATTTGTGCCTTTTTGAAATAAATTTCTTTTAACAAATTCATTTTTTTAACATTTTATTGTAATAATTAAGAAATTTCAACCTTTAACTCTTAGGTTTATTTAAAAACAAACTTTTAAAATATGTAACATTTACTTCACATAAAAATATAATCATTGTCTTCAAAGACTTGACAACAGTTGACAATGGTTTTTGCATAAAAATATACAGAGTACATAGCAATATAGCAATTTTTGCTGGCAACTTGGCCATGCTATACTGTCAAATTTTTTTTGGAAGTCACGTAAACTGCCTAAGATATTCTCCATTGAAATGCTGTGATGCAAATGTGTAAAGTTACCAAAATTTAAACTTGTTTAGGTAGATTTGTATTGGCAATGGGTACTGTAATTCCCATTTCAGTATAAATAGAGCTTTAATAATGTGCCACATTTACAATAGGGCAGTAGTAAAAAAATGTATACAAAATTAAAATATTAAATTTAATAAAAATTTTGGTGTGTGTAAAAAATTGCCTTTAATTTTTTGTTAATACAAATAGTTTGTTTTCTCAATGCATAACTGTGCTTAATTTTAGCTTTGTTTATCTTTTCTGTACTTTATGAAATTTGTTACTATTTGTACTGCCTGCAGATTTTTAGCATTTACATAAAATTTGTTTATTCTGGTATGAGAGCTGAGACTGTTCCATTGTACTTATAACAGTGCCAAAACTATAATAATTTTCATTTTATTTCTTGGAAGATTGACACAAGGAATCCATGCACCTCAGCGTGTAAAATCTGTTGTCCATAAAGGAAATATTAAGTGCCACCAAATGCAAAATCACTATTAACCGAGCCTTGCACTTTAGGAAAATAAAATAAATTTTACTATAACATATGTCATGCACAACCACTATTAGCCGAGCCTTCCACTTTATGAAAAAAAAAAAAATTACTAAAACACATGTGGTGTGTTTGTAATAGCTGGCATTTCCTGGAATGTTGCACAAAGCCTGACATTTAAAGGATTCTTAGAAAAATATTTATACAAAATATATCTTCAGATTATACAAACTAACTTGAATAAGCATATCAGTCTACAGTTAAATAAATTAAAGATGAAATTGATGGAAGTTGCATTTGGAATTCAGTTATTGAAACTTCATTCTCACTGGGGTAATATAGAGCTCAATTATTTAATTATTGGAAAAATGAGTCAAAACGAGCCAGGAAAGGCTAATCCCTTGTGTTCCAAATTAATTGAGAAAACAAATTCTGAAAAATTGCATAATTTGTTAATTTAGGACTGAAATAACTATGTTCAAGTTGTGTCGAAGATAAATGGACAATTTTTGATGTTAACAGATGCAGCAGCTTGCATGATTTAAGCAGGCCATTTTACTCTAATCTTAAGCATAGAACTTGTCTTGCCTTTGGTCTGCATCGAGTTATGGAAAAAAAGTAGGAAAAACATTTCCAGCAGTAAATAATAATAATATTTTATTCATAATTTGGATCATTTACATGATATGTACTTCATCCAGAATATAACATAAGCACTATATAAGTTTAGTAATTATACTAGATTTACAATATGCCTTATTTAAAGTTTATATAGTCACTTACTGAATAAAAGGTATGTTGTAGGAGAAAGGCTTTGACTTCTTTATTAAATTGTTTTACTTTGGTTATTTCTTTAATATTTATTGATAGTTTGTTATACATTTTAATGCCTACATTTGTGAGATTATTTTTTAGAATATTTGTCCTGCATATCTGACATGAAGGTTATTTTTCCTTCTAGTATTATGAGAATGAATATCTATGTTTGTACATAATTCTCCCTGATGTCTCTTAATATGGTTTACGACCTCTATTATAAAGAGGCAGGCTAAAGGTAGTATATTATGTTTCCTAAAATAGGGTCTACAGGATGTCATACTATCTATTCCACTTATAATTCTTATTGCTCTCTTCTGGATTTTAAATACTCTCTCACATTTTTCTCCCCAAAATTTTATTCCATACTTTAACCGACTATGAAAATGAGCAAAATATACATTTTTTAATCCTAATAAATTCAGTGTCCTTTTTAGACTTTTAAGCATATAACAAACAGAGCTAAGTTTTGTCGCTATATGATGAGTGTGAGTATCCCATTTAAGGTTTTCATTTACACGTATACCTAAGAATTTTGTTTTCCCTTGTACTCAGTAATGTTTCCATCATATATTATTTGAGGTTTAATACTGTTTTTACATTGCCATCTATGAAATGTCATTGCAATAGTTTTGTCATTGTTTATGATTAGTTCATTTATTTTAAACCAGTTATTGAGGCTATTCATGATCGTGTCTACTTTATTTTGCAATACAATATCATTATCTCCTTTTACAAGTATGTTTGTATCATCAGCAAAAAGAACCACATCAGCCTTTTGAATATTATTAGGCAAGTCATTTATATACACTAAAATCAACAGAGGCCCTAATACTGAACCTTGAGGAACACCTCTCATAATTTCTTTTGTATTTGGTCGATAATTACTTATTCTCAATTGTTTTTCATATTGTAGATCCACTACTTGTTTCCTATTGGTGAGATAGGATTCAATCCACCAATTCATGTTTCCCCTAATTCCATATTTGTACAACTTAGATATTATGATTTTGTGGTCTAATACATCAAATGCTTTAGTAAGGTCTAAAAATTCCTATTGTCGGTATATTTTTGTCCACTGCATGCTGAATTTGATTCAGTAATTTAGCTATAGCTGTTTCTATAGGCCTGTTTTTTCTGAAACCAAATTGAACATCAGAAAGGATGTTATATTTTTCCAAGAACAATATTAATCTATTGTACACTAATTTTTCAAACATTTTTGAAAACATTGATAGTACACTTATTTGTCTATCGTTTTCTTTCTTTGTCTTTTCTCCTTTCTTGTGTAGTGGGATAATTTTTGTGATTTTAAGCTTATCAGAGAAGATTCCAGAGTCAAGGAAAGAGTTATATATGTTAACCAAAGGGACTTTCACCTGTTCTGTACATTGTTTAATCATAGTCTGGTATTCCAGATGCATATTTGGCTTTCATTTCATTGACTACTTTTTGTATTTCACTTTCTGTAATTGGATTTATAAAAATAAAATTATTACTATTTGAATTAAGGAGTTTGTCTGCAATTTCTGAGAAATATGTATTGAAAGACTCTGCTATATGCTGAGGACTTCTAATTTTGTTACCATCATTAATTAGTTCTGTAACACACTGTTTAGAGTTATTCTTCCCAGTTTGCTGGTTTATTATTTTCCACAGTGCCTTTGTTTTATTATTTGCATTTAATATAATTCTTTCATTTTCTTGTCTTTTTGCTTCCAGAATTACTTTGCGATAGATACTTTTATATTTTTGGTAATAACCCTTAAAATCATTATTTATATAACCCTGTTATATAAGTAATAAGCAGCTTCAGCTTATTACTTGAGATTTTTATTCCTTTTGTTATGCACCCATTTTGGGTTTGACTATTTATATATACACATTTTTGTGGGAAGGCAATGCTAAACCAGTGTAAAAATATGTTTAAGAAGGTGTTAAATTTTACATTTATATTGCTTTCCTGAAGGATCTACTCCCATATTCCCCCTTTTAATAAGAAGTTAAATAAATTTATGCTTTCTGGATTGAATGTCCTTTTCATACATGTTTCTGTTTTCCCTGTTTGTTTAGGTACTAGTACATCGACTTCTAATATTTGTCCACAATGATCAGACAGGGCCATATCCTCAACTAATGATTGTTTTTGAACTTTAGATTTGTTGGTGATCATTACATCCAATAATGATTTTTTTGTATGTGTTATTCTTGTCGGTACC
Source organism: Metallyticus violacea (assembly GCA_030762175.1). Lineage (NCBI taxonomy): Eukaryota > Metazoa > Arthropoda > Insecta > Mantodea > Metallyticidae > Metallyticus > Metallyticus violacea. Next base: position 96,078,769 of record CM060846.1, on the reverse strand, counting down.
GTTACCGTATTAACTAAATTGTATACAGAGAGCAAATCTTTGATTTTCTTTATCTTATTATTCTCCTCCAAAAAATCTACGTTCCAATCTCCACAAATTATGATATTTGTATATTTTCTAGTTAGGCGGAATAGAACTGCATCTAATTTAGTCAAAAATTTATCGAGTTTTGTATTTGGTGCCCTATAAATGCACATGATAACTACATTCTGATCACTAATCTCAATCAATGATAGCTCAAAGTTCCTATCTTCTTTGAGATCCTCAAACAGGTCTATATTTCTAGTGTTTATATCTGATCTAATGTATATACATGACCCCCCCCCCCCCCTGTTTATAGGCTTTCCTACAAAAGGAATCTACTAGCCTAAACTGTTTGAGGTTAGTAACTATTAACTGCTCTAACTTTAACCAATGTTCAGTTATGCATAGAACATCTACATGTAACAAATCTACATTTAATAATACATCTAGTTGGTTAATTTTATTTGTTATACTCTGTACATTTTGATGTAGTATGCATAATTTGTTAACTCTTGTTTACTTTCCACTATTACATACCTTTGATTCTATATTTTGTTGTTCATTGTCTTTTCCATCCACCTTGACTTTAGCTAGTTTCCCTTTAACTGTGGTTGAATAACTTCACTCAGCAATCTGCCAAATTTGTGTGATCCTCTGTGGTTGAGATGCACACCATCCCTTCCAAAATCATTATTGTGCAGCCAAAAGTTTCCATCCAACATCACCCACTTTCTCACATTACACAGCCAGTTTAATTCACTGTTTATTCTTGCAATCTTTCTCTCACTCACGTCATACCTTCTTAGCACACCACTTATAACAATAAGTTAATTTCATGTGTCAAAATAATTTTTTTGTAGTAACCCTGAAGAATTATTGTATTTAATTAAATAAAAATTTCCAGACACTCCCTTATCCCCAAGAACATATAGTAACAAGGTGGGGTATATGGTAGAAAGCAGTGCCACATTATGCCAAGGACTTTAAAAAGATAGTGAAACAGCCTCTGAATTGAAGAGAGTGATGTGGAATGTATCAAGGAAGCACAATCGTACAAAAAGAGAAGTAATTAAAGTAGATTTTGCATATATTTATGCAAATTTCATATTATTGGCTGACACTATTCTGCAATTAGATGCCAGGAGTCTGTTCTTCTGTAAATCAATGTTATTGATTTTGGCTGCAAAAAAATAAATTACAAATATTACCTGTAGCTCCTGGCAAACATGCTTCTGAATTATATGAGAAACCTGTCTATGAAACTGTCTATTCAATCTATAATATACAAATGTAAATGGGGGTGAGCTTCCAGAAATTTACTGTAGCTAGAATTCTTTAAGAATCTTTAATTGTCAGTTAAAGTTGAAAGGTATTTTTGGTATACAAACTTATCTTATAAAACAAGCACTACTAATTTGAGTGTTCCAGTCTTGATAAAGTGTTGGTAATTTATTATAATGGTAATTATGGGTGTAATTGACATTTTTAACAAACAGAAAACAAAAAAATTACAAACATTTGAACACCTATTTTTGGCATTATTTCATTATGGTATTTGTTTCAATTGGCAATTTTCTCAATACAGCTATGATTTTATTTAGTTTCTGTTATATTATAGGTGTTTTATTTTGTGTTTCATATATGTTTTGCTAACCTTAGATGCAAGTACTGTGAAGAAATTGAATACTTATGTGGCATTATTTCATTATGTTAGGTATTTGTTTCAACTGGTTATTCACCTGACGGGGCTGATTTTATTGTGCCCTTATATTATAGGTTTTGTTTTGTGTTTCATATATGCATTGCTAAATTTAGATGCAAGTACTATAAAATGTGTAGTTCTTTTTACCTCAAATTTTAAGATTTTTAGTGCATTTTTCTTGTCTAATTTTAATATTTTAGCACCTTGTTACACCTAAAACATCTAATGTGTAGCTACAAATAAGTGATTAGGTTAACGTTAGCGAACAAGCATTGGTGTTAGTTAATAGGCATTGTTATTATGAAGTTAATAGGCATTGTTAATGTTACTTAATAATGATATACCTTATTATAAATTAGTGATATCTCAATAGGAGGGGGTTTTGAGTAAGTACATAATCTGTTCAACTCATTAATGGAAGAGTATCCTATTTAGTGAAGGGAGTGCACCATTCTAGCCTCAAAGTGTTCCAGCATTTAAGCTTTGTTAGGAATTCTGATTCCATTAATTTTTAATAATAAATAACACCACATACTTTTTATTGTATCTAAAATATTTGAAGATTGCTCATATAAATTTGGAAAGATTACTATTCATTGTTACATAAAAGGAAGCATATAAGCATCTGTTTGTTTATATTCTAGCATGATTACTGAAATGTTTTATTTATAAACTTGCATTTTGAGCCAATAGGGAAAATACTCCTTTATTAAACATTTCCTACTATTCAATTTCAGCCTACTATGATTAGTGTTATCACTTTGTGCTCATCTGTTTTCTAAGGCACTCTTGCAAACATCAAAATCACATTAATACTTAGTTTATATTAATGTCTCTAACTCGATGAGATTTTTACTCATTCTTTTTACTCAAATTACATATTATTCTGGTTCGCTCTCATCTGTTGTTGGAAAATGAAAGTAAATTTCAGTGCCTGAATGCACTATGTGTTTTTTATTAAAAATAATCACATTTATGATGTCATTAGCTTGATCTTTTAATATAAATGATTATACATATATATTGAGAATTTCTGACTACTCAACTTATTAAAACTGTAAATGCATTTAGTTTAACTGGTCTTTATTTTTCAACTGTCTTCTCTTACAGTGGGTTTCCAAGAGAGTTCTATAATTATTCATGAACTCTTGGAGGGCACAATCAAATTGTGGCTTATTCCTGTTTTGTTCTTCCTTCAATCCTTGTATGAGCTAGTTTCATTAAATATATGTGACCTTACATAGGCACATTCTGTACAGTTATGAATTTAAGGTGATGACAAAAGTAATTACTGTAACATTATGCCCTATGGTATCATCATGCATTTAAAGCTAATTTGTTTGCCAAATGAAATATAAGCTACATTTTTAGCATGTCTTAAATACAGAAGACTAGGATCTCTTTGCTACTGGCGATGGAAAGTTGAGTTTTTGTCGGTAATCCTAAAATCTCTTTTTAAGCTTTGGATCATCTCTCCTATAACCTTAATTTCAAATTCAGATTTAAGAAATTTTGAAGACTCTATATTGTGTGTCTTACCTATTCCTATCATGTTGACTGTATATAATATATAGTTGGCCCAAATCTTTTGAATGAATAAAGAGAGATGGTTGGATGTACAGTTCAACAAAACTTTTGTATCCATTAAAAAGTATATATACATTTTTATTTTTCCCACTCTGTAATATGGGGAACAAAGAGAATAGTTTGCACATGTTGGCTCTAATAACCACTAATCTAAAAGAGAGATTTTTCTTTGTAATACTTTTTAAAATAACTACAGTTACTGAAAAAGTTTGGCAAAATAGGAAAATGTATAAATGACTTCAATCTAGCTGTATTTGTAGTGTTTGTTCAGTAAAAGTATTTATGGACAAAGTATTTATTAAGGTAAATAATTTTGTCTACAGTTTAACCAATAATTGTACATAATTTTTGCATTTCCCTTGCATTAATATCTGCAAAATGAAAGCAAACAGCTTGTTTTAGAAGAAAGAGTGATCACAAACAAAAGGATTCGTAGAAACTACAAGGCTTCATGTTTACAAGCAAAATCATTGCTTTTCATTTTTAATACATAGCATGTGGCATATACGTATAATATAGAATTAAAAAAATTATTACAAAAGTATTATTGAGACTTTAAACCCAGACTCCCATGTTCAGATCCAATCTGGTTCTGGCATGCTCAGAGAATGTAATTTGTTGATTTGGTTTATTTATGGATGCTCTTTAACATCTCAGGTCATCAATGTACCATTCAATTCAGGATGTGAAAGGGCCAATAAATTTTGCTCAGAGGCCTCTTCTTGCAGGCTTGAAGTTATTTTACGTGCCTAAATATACAACTTGGGACCCATGGCTTTACTTCCCTTCTTTCTTAGGATTTTTATGCCAGAAAAAATCGATCAACCCTGGCAAGGATTGAACTCATGATCTTAGTTCTGCGAAGCAAGTATGGTTACCACTAGACTACCAGGGCCGACTGAGAGAGAATGTAATGATACTGCCAAATGCAATTCTGTTAAATTGATGTGGCTGCCAGTACACAGTGGTATTCAGGTTGATGAAGAGACATATCGTCTAGCCAGGAAGTGTGTTAAGGAATCCATTTATAAGACCCAAACCTGCAGTGAATGTGTCGCCTAGTGTGTTAAGGCAAGGATATCAGGAATTGGATGACTAGAAAACACTGATCTAAGGATCTGCTCTTGCTAAGTAGAAAACAGTTATCTTCGATGGTAGGACTCTTAAATAGTCATTGCCACCTAAGAGAACATCTGCACAAGACTGGGAATCAGCTTGATTTTTCTTGCCAGAGATGTAACATGGCAAATGAAACTGCTTCTCGTATTGGTGTCTTGAAATTCTGGATAAGGCTGCATCTTGATGTGGTTGGTTACTGACCAACATGTTATGCACTTCTGGGTTGCTATCTGTTGCCAGCCATTTGCTACTTGCTTATATATCTGTGATTGGTGTGAGAGTACTACCTTCTTGGTCTTTAGAAGTGGCCTCTGAGCAAACTTTATCAGCTATTTCATGCCCTAAATTGAATGGGATGCTAATGACCAAAGATGTTAAAAGAGCATCCTTATGTTGTGGTTTGGAATCAAATTACAGAATGATAGAAACATTTAAAGAAGAAAATAATATGAACAGAGATAATGGCAGAAAACTCCACAATATCTGCAGAATACTACTAACAGGACATGCCACCATTGGCCAACTGATTACTGACCAATGAGGAACAAGAAGACAATACTCTGATGCTGCTCTCTCTCTCTCTCTCTCACACGCACGCACGCACGCACGCATGCATGCATGCGCAGTTTGTAATGGACAGCAACTTGGAAGAAACGCACAACTTGTTGGACCAAAAGTTGGTAACCAACCACATCAAGGAACAGCCTTCTCCGGAAACCTATAACAAATACTGTAGAAGCTTATACATGTATTTGCTGCTCGTATTCTTTGCAAATATTAAGCATTTATTAATTCAGGAGGTTAAGTATTTGGAACTTTTTTCCAGATTTAAATTTGTCTCCTAGGGACTTAAGTTCTTTTTTAAAAGATACAGATCTCCTGGATGATTAACAGCAGAGGATGCACAAAAGATCCTATAGGATGACATGTTTGGGTTCTTTAATGAACCACTCCTGTTATACCAATACCAAAAATACCATTTATCTTTCCTAATTCTTATTCCTTAGCTGCTCTTAAATACTCAAAAGCATTACAAAGCATAGTGTTTTATGGATTTTTTTGTTTTCAGAGTTCTGGTAAAAGCTCTGTTATTGAGAGTCTTGTTGGTCGTCCTTTTTTACCTCGTGGTACTGGCATAGTAACACGTAGACCTTTAATTCTGCAGTTGGTGTATTGTCCTAAGGAAGATCGGGAACACAGGTCAGAAAAATATGGTAAGTAATAAAAAATTTTTTGCAAAGTGTGCACTGAAACACACAGTTTGTATTATAGTGCTAGGCCCTCTCCCAGAGAAATATGAATGGAGTCTAATATTATCTTTTTGTATTATTTCAGCAGACTTACTGCATCTAACTTGTAATGGTAAACTGTCTAACTGTAGTTTTAAGTAGCTGACATTACAGGCTATCGGCTTTGGCTGCTCACTTAATAAGCAAGAAATGCTTATTCTTTGCTTATATCAGTAGGTAGTAATTGAGCAAAGTAGAGAAAGTTGTATGTTGCTCAATGTCACAAGAAGAGCATAATCCTACCTTTAATAAAATAAAAAAAACTTGGTGATTTAATTGCTTGGCTTAGCAAAATATTATAATTCATAACAGTAATATATTTTTGTTTTAGAATGTCAGTAGGCCTATATATTTATAGTTTAACTAATGTTTCTAACATTAATAAGTAGTTGTCATGTTTAGTCTATTAATGAAGCACTGTCAGTGTAACAGCTTGAAGTTGACATTTTAAACATTCCACTTGAAATCTATGGAATGGAACATATTTAACATTAAATAGCTGTGATGAGCTTGTTTAAGTATAGTTGTGCATTGAAATGTAGATTACCTTTTTCACATACATTTTATATTGTTTAATAATAGTACTAGTAACAATAGGAAGAACGTATAAATGATTGCCTAATGTTTAAAAGTATGTTAGTACCGTAATATGAAAGTTGTTTGGGAAAAAGCTTCATATAAATAAATAAACAAGTTAAGCACATTGTTGAAATTGTTGAAACAAACAAAAAAAAAAAAAAAACCCAGACCTAAAGAAGAAAATTCTGGCACATATAAGATTATTTGTAGAGACTGTAATAAGGTGTATAGGTAAGGCAAAAAGAAATTTGGGTATCAGATTGAAAGAACACTGGAGAAATATTAAACACAAACAGATAGAAAAATCAGCAGTGGCAGCACATTTTTAGAATTAACACACAAAATAGAGAAGCATATCACATTGTTAAAAGCAGTTCAACACCCAAAGGAACTCGTGGAAAAAATTGTTATAAAGAAGTATGAGCATAGACTCATGAATTTTGATATCCCAGAGGCAGACAACATTTTGTTTAAGTTCAATAACAGACCACCAGAGCACCCTCAGTCACTTACATCTCAAACATAGTTTGTACCGTCAGTCGTTCTATGTTGACAATGTAAGCAAGGTCTCACGAAACATGTCCCAGTTTTAATTTTAAAAGTTTTAAGACTGGAATGTCAAGAGTGTTTTTAATGTGTTAACATGATCTTAAGTAGTTTTACATTTAATCTACCTAAGAAGTTAAATAAATATTTATTTCTCAATGTAGATTTCATTGAGGGCTGTACACTACCAATTAAAAGCTTTTGAACACCCCTGACTTTCAGGATTTATTGGCAAAATGAACACAAATGTTTTATATTTATTCATAAAGAAATACTTAATGAAAATAAACATTGCGTTCTAGCTTTTGCTTCAAAGTAATCTCCCCTTGCTTTGGTCACTGCATTGCACACTTGGGCATTCTTTCTATCAAGTTTGTCATAATTTCTTTGAAAATGTCCCTCTATTCCTTTTGCAAAAGGCTCCATAATGCACTTGGTTTCTTTCTGACTCTATCCAAACAATCCCAAAGAAGTTCATTGACTTTGTATTCAGGATTCTGAGGGGACCATACCATGTTCTTCAATTCTTTTCAAATCATTCAGCATACTTTCTGCATAGCAAAGATGTATATTCAAGATCATTGTCTTGCTGCAATATGAAATCCTTGCATATTAAATGCATACCAGTTGCTTTTGGATGGCATTAGAAAATCTTTCAATATTGTTTTCTTTTCTTGATTGATTGATTGATTTATTTAAGGACGCTCTTTAACAGCTCAGGTCATCAGCGTCCCATTCAACTCAGGGCGTGAAACGGCCGACAAATTTTGCTCAGAGGCCTCTCTTTCAGGCTTGAGGTTCTTTTTCGTGCCGCAAATGTACGACACGGGACCCACGGCTTTACTTCCCTTCCGAAGGAAGCCATACTTAGGATTTTTACGCCCGAAAAAATCCATCGGTCCTGGCCGGGTTCGAACCCGCGTTTTGGGTATAGGAGGCAAGTATGGTAACCACTACACCACCAGGACCGACGTTTTCTTTTCTTAATTCCCTCTATTTTATCAATCTTATTGTCTCCAAAACAACCCCTACATCATCACTGAGCACATTCTTCCACTAATTAATAAACCAATTTTCATGTTTTTTTGCCCATTGTTGTCGTTTCCTCTTATTGGTAGCCCTTAGTATTGGTTTCTTTGCACCCTTTAAGATTTGTTTCCTGAAGTTGCCTCTATGCTTGCAAGATCTTCATAGGTTCATCTGACAACTGTTAATGTCTGCTGCCAGCATAGGTACTGTTTTGAAGCAATTGCTTTTACTGCTCATTACTAAGTATTTATCTTCATTTTTCTAAGTCATCTTAGGTCTTCCCCTTATGATTTTTTTAATAGTGTTTAATGCCTGTTTTTACTGCTGAGGCACCACAGGTGGTGGATACTGATGATACATGAAACGAAATGATATATTGGGAAAGGGTTTTTTTTTAATGAAGGAAACATTCGAGGCCTAAGTTACCTAAGTTGCCTAAGTACCTCCCTGGCAAGTGCCATTTATGAGGACTGAGGAAAACCTGGAATAAGTCTCAGTCAGGGAGGACAGTCCTGGTGAGATTCGAACCCCAGACCTCCCGCTTACAAGTCACGCCTTAATGACCTCGGCCACCCGTGGAGGTCCCCCCTTGTGATGATGACCCCATCTGTAATAAAATAAAAAACTTAGTGATTTAATGGCTTGGGTTAATAAAATATTACAATTGATATAACAATTTTTGTTTTAGAATATCATTTAGTCTACTGATTTGTAATTTAGCTAATATTTCTAACATGTATAAGTGGTTGTCATGTTTAGTCTCTTAATGAAACGCTGTCAGCATAACAGTTTGAAGCTGGCATTTGCTCATGCTGCTGCTGCTGCTGCTGCTGCTGCTGCTGATGATGATGATGATGATGATGATGATGATGATGATGATGATGATTGTCTTCAAAGTATAGTGGACATTTTCCAAGGAACCATGTTCTTAAATTAAATAAATTGTACTTATGAAACTGTAGACAGTGGAGTGATAATATATTCTACAATTACATATTCAACTTGCTTACACTAAACTCCACTTACATAAAACTAAGGCATGTTTTGGGAGTAATCACTCCCATCTTCAGTTGTTGACCGACTACTCAGTGCATCTCTTTGGTACTTAAGACATTCATTTAGTACATTTAATCTAATTTTAAACATCTGCACCAATATGACAAATTATTATTACCAAATCACTCATATTTCATTAATTTTGTTCCACTTACTTGGACATGTTTCAAAGCCAATAGCCTCCATCTTCAGCTGAAACTGAAGCTGAAGATGGAGGCAAATGTCTTTGAAACATGTCCAAGTAAGTGGAACAAAATTAGTGCAATTTTAGTGATTTCTTAATAATAATTTGTCATATTATACTATATTTCACTGTGAAAATCCCAGATACAAAAACTGCTTAAAAATATCTGTGGCAATGTTTCAAGATTCTCTGCACTATCTCCTTAATCTTCCAAGTTCTACCAAACTCACCCCCCCCTTGGCAACTTTTTTAAGCCCCAAAACTTCCCTACAACACATTCCATGTACCACATTAACCTTTTTCTACTCCTTTGACACTCCTCAAATTTCTACTCCTATATCATCTTTGACTGAACCACAGCCCCATAGTTTACCTAGCCATTTCATTGGCAATGTGGGAACATTATAGAAACTTATTCTGACAGATTTCAGAGCTAATTTACCTTTAGCTTGTGCACATTTAGACTGCACCTCCCATCTTTCATTAATTATAAATCTCACCTCCCAATAATCATACTCTTTCACTACATCTGTTGGGTTTCTATTTCTAAACCATCTTTCATCTTTCCGTAATTTTGATACTAATATCAAATACTAATGCTAATATTGTCATCTTTGATTTTTTACTATTTATTCTTTGACCCCTTTTTGCGCAAAATGTAGTAATTTCATCAATGGCATGTTGTAATCCTATCATGGTTACTACTCCTGTTATGAGATCATCAGAGAAAAGCAGTTCTGGTACTTCCATCATTCCAGTAATTGGACAGTGCCTATTATTTTTCATGATGCTATCTAAGATATCATATATGAACAAATTAAATAATATGGGCTCAGTATAAATCATTGTCTCTAACCCAAATTTTACCTCATATAATCTGTGGCTGTTCTAATTTCACATCTGACACAAAATTGATTCCTTCATGTCATTTTTGAAGTCCTAGAATAAATTTAGTACTGATTCTTGCACCTTAATTTGTATGCCAGTGCATCCCTATTTATTGTATCAAATGTTTTCTCAAATCTACAAAGAAAATTTTTAGCCTATCCATTATATTTCTTAAATATTCATTTACTACAGCATAAATTATTATATCTACGTTCTTTTTCCTTTTCTAAAACCTACTTGAACTTTTGATAGTTTAACTTCCATTTCTGCCCGCTTATGCAACCTTCTAACCAGTGTATGTTTTACCTAAAATGAATAAGAGACTAATTTCTCTGTAGTGCTTGGGTTAATTTATTGTCTTTCTATTTATATAGTGGTACAATCATACTCACTTTCCAGCTCTCAGATTTTACTTTTCTGTGCTTAATCCATTGAATAGCTCTGTTATCAGCCTCATACGTCCTTCCATTTCCGTAAATGTTTTGCAAAATATTTCTGGAATCCCATCTAAAGCTGAAGACTTTTTTCCTTTCAAAATTTTGATCTGATACCCTACTTCATTCATAATAAACCCTTTATCTAAACATTCTATCATGTTCACAATACTATCTAAATGTAATTCATAACTGAACCTTTCCACCACCTATCAGATTTCTAAAATAATATTTCCATTCCATTGGTGTTATCTTATTTCCTACCCTTTTCTTTTTGAGATATCCTTAACAACTGACCATATATGCCGAGGGTGCCAAAAAAATGTGTACCCACTTTCATAGTTGATATGTATTTAATATATTTCAAAGTTGAACTGAAAAATAACAGTAATGTGTAGTATGATGTTCTGTAAACAGATGTGACTCATACATTATGAAAGCATTGCTACATGACAGGTAAATCAACAATGAACAAATGAAGGCAAGATGATCATAAATCAACAATTAACAAATGAAGCCAAGATTATCGCATGATGTTCTGTAAACAGATGTGACTCACATTATGTTATGCTAGCATTGTCACAACAAAATGGAGCAAAAATTATCGTTTGAATAGCAGAAAGCAATTTTGAAGTGGTATTGGAAAACCGAGGATGTTGTTGAAGTGTAAAGGCAATGGGGATGTGTGTACAGAACAAAACTCCCAATGCGAGTAACAATTGTATGCATTCAGGACAAATTTGAGACTCATGGTACCAAATACCATAGAAAACCAGCTACACTGGCAGCACTTCAGGAAGAAATTGAAATGGCATGTGCTGCAATTGCTGAGGGCACTTTCGCAAATGTTACTCAATCATTAGTTCAACGTACTGGGAATTGTATCGACACCGGTGGTGGGCATTTTGAGCAACTCTTGTAACTGTAAAAGTCTAAGATTTTTAGTACTCATCATTTTCTGTTTGAGTGAATTCAGTTTTGTTATGTTAACACAGTTTTTTCTTTGCTTGAAGTGTGTATACATCTTGTTGGCACCCTCTGTATTTACTATCTTTAGTTCTTAGAGTTTCCTTAATTTTTCACCTCTTCTGGTCTTCTCCATCTTAATAAATCCTTAAAACTTCTTTCTTTGCCTTTATGCACTATCCATCATACCATCCATAACCTGTTGTTCCCTCTTTGGTTCATTTCCATCTTACTTTCTGCTTACCTTACCATTGACTCCACCCTTTCCAATCACCCCTCTATTTTTTCTGTTCTCAAGGCCTCTAAAATTCCATACTTTATTTCCCCTGTTTTGAATATCAAATTGTCCCAGAAATATTCTGTAATTCTGCTTTCCACTTAAAACATCTTACATATTTCAATTCTAAATATTCAATATTGCTTTCTCTTCCCTATGACATTTCCCTAAGCTCATCTTAGATTTTAATGGAAAGTACCCAGTACTTGTTATCGCATCCACGATTTATAATCTGCAAGCAACTGGACTCCTTTACTATATAACATATAATCAATTGCACTCTACCCTACCACCATGGGTGGCTGAGGTTGTTATGGTGCGGACTCGTGAGCGGGAGGTCTGGAGTTCAAATCCCGCCAGGACCATCCTCCATGACTGAGGTTTTCTTCAGGTTTTCTTCAGTTCTTATAAATAGCAAATGCTGGGGAGGTACCCTAAACATAGGCCTGGAACAATTTCTTCCTTAAAAATGTCCTTTCCGAATTTAACATTTCATCTCATGTATCATCAGTGTCCACTGCCTGTGGCACCTCAATATTAAAAATGGGCATTAAAAACTACACACCACACTCTGCCCTGTTACATTCATAAATGTGAATTCTCCCCATTGGTCTTTCCCTCTTAAACCATTGCACATAATTAGATTGTTTAGCTCACAGAACTCAATCAACTTTCTGCCTTATTCAGTAATTTATCTCTACTTTTCCTTGCCAACTCATCACTTTTCACCCATACACAAGTCTTATGTCATATTCATTTACTCTGGCATTATTTTTTAGTAGTGTTTAACGTCCATTTTTACTACTGAGGCACCACAGGCAGTGGACACTGATCATACATGAGATGAAATGACAAATTGGGAAAGGATTTATGTAAGGAAGGAAACATTCCAGGACTAAGTTTATGGTACCTCCCTGGCATTTGACATTTATGAGGACTGAGGAAAACCTGGAAAAAACCTCAGTCAGGAAGAACGGTCCTGGCAGGATTCAAACCCCAGGCTTCCCGCTCACAAGTCCATGCTTTAACGCCCTTGCCACCCATGGCAGTCTCTCTGGCATTGAAATCATTGACTGCACTAAATGCCATATAGGGTACTGTCTGCTTAATTTCTATATACTTTCATTTAGTTTTGAATACAAATTTCTATGTAAATTTTTGATGACTCAGTTGGATTATACCTAATGACGTTAGTGTTTTTGTTATTGTATTTTAGTTTTTTAAATGAACTATTGTGTATTCTAAAAGGTAATAGATTTACTTTTGTCTCGATTTTCTACTTTTCCGACTGAGTTGAGCCTGTAAATTTTGTTAAATATTTTCCATTGTAATTCAGAAAATTTTATAATTATATATGATTATTTCTAATTTTCATGCTTTTGTGCACACATTTACAACCACCATTATTACTGTTCCAAAACCCTTTATGTCTATGCACATGAAACAAAACAAGTTATATGTAACATATTTTAAGTTCTTTTTAGATTTGTCCTTGACCTACGATTTCACACAACCACTTCAAAATATATAGATTTATTAGTGAAATAACATAAAGTAAATGAGTATCTCTTATAGAAGAAGTGTGTCAGTGTTTCATTATTTCTAGGAAAAAAACATTCCTTGGACTTAGCATTGTTTTGTACCTAGATGACTTAGTCTTCAATGCTAGTGCAGAGTTGCTATGAACTTAATGCAGCTCTGCTTTAAATTGCATGGATGTTCAAATCTTCAAACAAAAATGTTAGTCACTGCATAGAACCCCCAATTTGATAGCAAATGGTATAATGTTTGATTCAGAAAGTTGTGAAATATTAACTGCATATTACATCTAGCTAAAATTTTGTCATGGGCATAAAAATTATGCCAGTCAACATTATGTCATTTCATTTTGCACCATGTAATAGAAATTTATCATACTTTTCAAATGTACTTCTATCTGTGAAAGTATAAAATTTAACATATAATTTGATGTCACATTGTGTTTTTAGATGTTCAGATATTTGGCATTGAACCTTAACCAGTATTAAATGTGAGAGAGTATTTAAAATCCCGAAGAAAGCAATAAGAATTATAAGTGGAATAGATTGAATGACATCCTGTAGACCCTATTTTAGGAAATATAATATACTACCATTATCCTGCCTCTTTATAATAGAGGTCGTATACCATATTAAGAGACATCAGGGAGAATTATGTACAAACATAGATATTCATTCTCATAATACAAGAAGGAAAAATGACCTTCATGTTCAGATATACAGGATAAATATTCTAAAAAATAATCTCACAAATGTAGACATTAAAATGTTTAACAAACTACCAATAAATATTAAAGAAATAATCAATATAAAACAATTTAATAAAGAAGTCAAAGTCCTTATACTAAAATATACCTTTTATTCAGTAAGTGAATATATGAACTTTAAATCTAGTATAATTACTAAACTTGTATATTGCTTATATTATATTCTGGATGAAGCCCATATCATGTAAATGGTGAACAAAGTCGTCTTCTTCTTCGTGTTCTTCTTGTTCTTCTTCTTGTTCTTGTTCTTCCTCTTCCTCCTCTTCCTCTTCCTCCCCTCTTCTTCTTCTTGTTCTTCTTGTTCTTCTTCTTCTTCTTCTTCTTCTTCTTCTTCTTCTTCTTACAACCCAGTGCTGGAGCTCTGGAAGTAGAGTCTACATATCAAATATCATGCCTGGGTTTGGGACTGTTTCTCTTGTGGACCTTTTCACGGTGCAAGAGGGTGGAGGGGTTGGTATTTTAACACTGGTACATTAGCATCAAGGCTTTTGTACTATCTGTAACTGTTAACACTTACACTTGATCCCATTGTAAACTAAAAACATAGGTTTAAAAAATTACCTTATATTGCAATAAGTTCCAAACAGGGCTCATCACACTGGTGTTGCCATCTTCATGTACTCTTTCTTTGCTCTTAGTGTATGTCTGGCTTTCAGGAACTATGAATTGACATAAAAAGCAAAGGACAGAAAGCACATAGAAGAGAACCTACTAGCTTGATGAACATCAATGACTCAAAGGTCTTGATTTGTAGACAAGTTCTTTTTGGATAAGAATTAGGTTGGAAAAACCATAAATTTGAATAGTTTGGGATTTTCACAGTGAAATGTAGTATCAAATAACAAATTGTTTATGAGGAAGTCTCCGATATTTCACTAGTTTTATTCCACTTACTTGGACATGTTTCAAAGGCAAATTTAACTTTTTGATGTTGTTTGGAAGATCAAAATTAACTAAATTTTCTTTGTTTTTGTTCAAGAATATACTTTCCCTCACCGATAATTCTGTTTTTTTTTTTTTTTGAGGTTAGAAACGTCCGAGCAAAACAAAAATGGGAGGTGATATATAAGAAACTAGTTAGGCTTAGAAAAAAGCAACAAAAGACTAAAACTTGGGATGATGAAAGCCAGAATAAACCATAGACAATGTCATAAACTGGTCTAACCAACATTTTTCAAACCGCCTGTGGTGCCTCAGTAGTGAAAACGGGCGTTAAACACTACTCAAAAAAAAAAAAAAAAACATTTTTCAACAAAAGAATTACAGCTTTTAAATACAGGTCTAAACTCTTGCATAGATTACTGAAGAAATTTAAAGGAATACATAGCAGATATGGAAATAACAATTTTCAATAAATCTGAAGAAGAGAAAAATTTCATCAGAGCATTAATGTGGTAAAGTTCTAGAAAAAATGGGGGGGAAGGATAAAAAAAAGACCATTTCATAGGGTAATCAGATCCCTAAAAGAAAAAGGTGTAATTTACAGCAGGGCTGTTAAAGGCAACAAAATCGCCATAATGAACGAGATAGATTATGAAAACAGCATGTATAATTTACTAGACAGCCAAGAGTATGAAAATATAACAACTGATCCTATCCAAAAAATATGTCAGTTCAGTAAACAAATTGCTAAAATGCATAACCATACTAAATGAGAACAATAAAAAAATGGTTTTACCAGACAACCCTACCACAGCCAGTATCTATGGACTACCAAAAATACACAAACCTGGTAATAAAATGAGACGTATAGTAAATACAATCAATTCACCCTCATACAAATTAGCCAATTACTTGCTAAAACAATTCAATAGGTAACCGAAATACAAAAGCCAAAGCATAAAAAAAGTCAACAGAATTAATAGAGAGAATTAAACTTATGAAATTGGAAACAGGGATTTACTGTCTTATGATGTGATTCCTATGTTTCCTAACATCCCCAAGAGAAACTAATAAATGTTTTAAAAAAATGGCTAACCTCAATCAAGTTACCCGGAGAAATCAGAACAATAGTTGAACCTCACCAAAATTTGCATCAGTCAAACCTACTTCACATTCAGAGGCAAGATATATATGCAAAAGAAAGTATTAGCAATGGGTAATCCACTCTCTCCATTCTTAACAGACATATACATGAGTTTCCTTGAAACAAATTAGTAGAAGCTTTACCACATATATACAAATGTTGGTATCGTTATGTTGATGATGTCTTTGCAATAATAGATGAAAAATGGAAAGATGACACAATAAAACTATTAAACCTACAAGACAGCAACATAAAATTCACAATGAAAATGGAGAACAACAAGGTTCTTCCTTTCCTGAATATAAAAATAATAAAAAATGATAACACTGGAATTTGGCATATTCAGGAAAGATACCCACAAGGATAATTTTATAGGAAGCAACAGCCACAACCCAAAACAAATAATATAAACTAGCTATTATCAATAGCCTCACATTTAGATTAACAAACCTACCAGTAAATGAGACAGAATACAAATTGGAGTACCAAAACACCATGGATATAGCACAGAAAAATGGCTATACAACAGATCTGGTCAAGAAAAAAATAGAAAAATTCAAAAAACAAAAACAAATAAAAAAAATCACCACACTGAAATGTTACAAAAGAGAGCAGATATATAAAAAATTTACATTCCATCCATGGGCACCCCAAAAATTTCAAAAGATTTTTAAAGAGGCCAACATTATTTTGACCCCAATGAACAAATGTAGTTTGAACAACCTCCTAAAAACCAACACAAAGGACAAAATCCCACCAGGAAAACAATTAGGCATTAATGAAATCAGTTGCAAAGACTGCAATAATAAATATATAGGCAAAACAAAAAGGAACATTACCATACGGTTTAAGGAACACATGAGAAATATAAAATATAAACAAACGGAAAAATCAGCAGTAGCATACCATTTCTGGCAAAAAAAAACCATGAGTTCCAAAATGAACCAAAACTCTTAAAAGCGCTTCAAAAACCACAGAATTATCGGTGTGGGAAAATATATTCTTGAACGAAAACAAAAAAAATTACTTAATTTGATCTTCCAAACAACAGCAATCTCATCAAAATGTTTGTAAAATCCAAAGAGCGACATCTTAATACCACACTAGAAAGCTGACAGTGGAACCGTGCTGACGATGAAGGAAATTTGCCTTTGAAACATGTCCAAGTAAGTGGAATAAAACTAGTGAAATTTGAGTGACTTCCTCATAAATAATTTGTTATTTGGAAAAACCATGTTCACACTCAGCTGTAGAAATGGGGATTCTGTTAACGGTATTTACTAGTTACAGTAGTAGCAGGCATTTTCACCTCTATCAGGAATCTACGATAACATCTTTGAACCTGTCTCTCAGGAATCCTAAACCTCTTGCACGAATTCTCCACTTCAATCTTACCAAATGTCAAATTCTTCTCAACATTGTCTGGCCAACACTCTAGATACAGCACTTGTCCATTCTGGCATTAGTGTGTCTTCTTTAAACAAAATGTGATTTTCCATTCATTGCTTGAGGCTGTCATAGAACGGTTTAGGATGAAGATAGTGATTCACATTTGATTGATTTATCCTCTTCTCCAAAGTGACTCCTTTAAAGTTCAAATCTTCAACTGCTCTTAAAGTTTCTCAATAGAATGGCCCATTAATCACTTTTCTCTCTTTGAATAATTTAATCTCTATTGATATGCTAAAGTGAACTGTATGGAATGTGATATAAACTTGTCCATACTAAGTTGTGATAGTTTCTGGAGGGCATCGTACATCAGTCCCAGATTCAAAACAAAATTTACACTTGTTATTTTCTTAACAGGCCCTCGTACAATGCTTTTTCTGATGCCCTTGTTTTCATTGACTTTTATCACTTTAAAATGAGTTTTGAGTGTTTTATAATCTTTCCATACTGCAGAAATGCTTCTGAAACTAGAAGCTTCCCAATGCATAATTAATATTCTCCCAACTTTAAAGATTTCCTTGTTCAAATCTTCAGCTACTCTTCCCAGTTCTCTGCAATTTTTGCATGATTGATGTCATAAGATGTGCAATTTATCAAGAAATGACTTTTAAATAGTACATTTTTGATGGGAAGTTTTTTCTGACAACATTCGCAACAGATAACTCCAGCCTATGGTTGACACAATGCCAAACCAGTGGATATTTTTTCTTAATAAGTGTTACTACCCAATTTTTTGTACCCAACATAACGGCTACTTCATCACAAGCAGTAGCTATTAAGATTTTTTTTTTCAAAAAATAGTCATTAAACCCCAATTCATTGAGAACATTAATGAAATATTGCAAATATCATGTGCAGAAAACTTTTCTAATTCCAAAACATTAATAAATAAATTAGTAATTCCCTTCATGTCAGGGGACATGAGGGAATGCAGCTATTTTTTTTTCTCCTGAACAACGCACAAGGAACAAGGCACAACACGAAAAATCTAAGATATACGATTGAAAGTGTATGGAATTTACATTCGATTGAAGCCACCAGATGGTGTATGTGAGCGAAGCTTCATTTCTCAGAACACCCGAAGTTCAGTTGGTGAGCGACACTGCTCATGAATATCTTGAATAGTGAACAACGTGTGTTAGTGAAAATAGCATTTCTCTACGGCAGGAATGCACAAGAATGTCATACAGAGCTACAGGAAGCACCGGGTGTACATGCCATCCCTAACGAGCAGTGGCTAGGTGGACAGAGGCCTTCAAACGGGGCAGAATGTGAATTGCCGATCTACCGCGCAGTGGGTGTCCGCGGACAAGGATGTACGAGTGATGGTGGTGAAACAGTGCTTACGCGTTGATAGACGCTGGGCACTTATGGAATTAGAAGATTAAACAGAAATTCCGGCAAATACAGCGCACCGCATTTTACGGGAGGGCCTAAACTTGCGGAAAATGTGTTCAAAATGGGTGCCACATCAATTTAATAAGGTGCAGAAGTAGGCTCGCTACGAAACATGTTGCATCTATCTGGCGAAATTTCAGGAAGAAGGGGAGTCCATGTTGAATCGCATCATTGCAGTTGATGAAACGTGGGCAATGGTGTATGAACCAGAACTCAAGCGACAGTCCGTGAATGGCTTCACCCTGGGTCACCACGCGAACACAAGTTTCGCCAAACTGCTTCACCAACAAAAACCATAGTCATTCTGGCGTCAAGGTGTGCGTTTGTGTGTCATCCATGCTTGAGAAGACCACTGTGAATACCGAGTATTACAGGTCTTTTTGCTGTCTCAAATGTGCCGTTTTGTACGCACCAAACGGCCAGAATTTTTTAACAACGCCATTATTATCCACGATAACGCGACAGCTCACACAGCCGACAGTGTCAAGCATCATTTTCAGCGGTGTGGATGGGAAGTTCTCTTCCACACTTGGCATATTCGCCCGATCTCAGTCCCAGTGATTATGATATCATCCCCAAAGCGAAAGAGCTATTGCGCGGGAAACTTTGCTAACAAAGCGGACATTTTGACAGCATTTCGACGCGAAGTGACTCACGTTTAGCTAACCACATGCAGCAGATGGTATTCAGCGCCTTCCTCATCGCTAGCCGAACTTTCGCTATACTTGGAGACTACTTCGAAGGCTGGTAAACACCGCGGATTACCTACTTGGGAGACCTGTGCTGAGACGAATTTGCAACCCCTGTATAAGTAGTTGTGTGTAACTTTTGCTCATGCCATAATAAACCAATGTTGCCTTTGTTTTTCTTCTTCTCTGCGAGGGCCACCTACATCCAATCTTCCGTTGGTGACATCACTCGGCAGTAAATGCCGATTACTTTCAATTGTATATTTTAGATTATTCATGTTGCCCTTTGTTCATGAGGGGGGAAAAAAAAAGTTGACATAACTGTCCCTTATACAGTTAATATGAATAACTGTTCTATCAATTAGAAGAGATGTCTTGCAGCCTGATTCTTTTGTTTTCTTAATAAGTGTTTTTTTTGTTTCACTTCCAATATGTTTCATTTTATTTATATTTATTTTAACAAATGCCAAGTCATTGACCATTAGGTCATTAGGCTTTGAGCTCTCCAATATTTTTCAACAGTACAGTCCAAATTGTTTAGTGGAAAACACTTGTCTAGATGAGCAGCAGGGTTGTCCAGAAGTACACAACACACAATCAGGCAAAGTAGTTAGGTTAAAACAATACAAATAAGCACCAAGACAGTCATGTCCAGTCAAAAGGCTAAACAGTGCCACTGCTGTAGCACAAGGTGAATTGGAAACACAGCAGGACCCACAAAGAATGCTCCAAGGCTTATCTTTAGAAGAGTGAGGAGCCACACAATGAAACGATTGTCTGAAAATTCTGTTAATCTCTAATTTAACAGAATGTAGTCACAAGTCTCTGCCAGTCTTTTGAAGAATGCCAATTCCTTTTTTTTTTTTTTGCTAGAAAATCTGCCTTCTCGTTCCCATGAAGGCAGCAGTGAGACGGTACCCACTGGAAAGCAACTCTTTTCTCAATCTCTTTCAAAAGTTTCCTACAGTTCTGCATACAGGAGCTCATACTCTCCTGGATACTTGACAAAGCCTGCAGGACAGAAATAGAATCTGAAATATTACTATCTTCTCTAAAGGAATATGACTGGCAGCAAGTTTTTGGAAAGCTACATGTATGTTTCACTTTATTAATGTAAACATTAGTGGAATATAGAATTTGGCCCATGTTTCAACCATTCATTTCTTCAACATCATTTTCAGAATCAAAACCATTGAATGCTTGGTTTTTCTTTGCAACTTTGTATGCTGTTCTGAAGATTCTATATGTGACATATTTTTCATATTGAAATGCTTTTGTGTAAGCTGCCTCCATTTTCTGTTCTGTTGCAGAAGCTATTATTTCAGTTGCTGTAATGTGTGCCAAGCTGTTTTTATAGTCATGTATTATTTTATGCAGTGAAATTATCTGTTATTTTTTACCAACACGATATTAAGAAATCTGAATATGAATATAGTTTGAAATATTTATATCTTAACTTGAAGTGCTAATTGGAACTTGTGCAGTGAAGCTAATCATGTAATTAAAGTTATTGTATGACTGAGTCTGAACTACACACTCTTTTGTGTTCACTTGTTTATATTTGGAACATGTTTTGCAGACCATTGTCTGCAACCCCAGTTAATTGTTGACCCAAGAAAGATTCAGTCATGCAATAATTTTAATTATATTTGTACCATGTTTGCACCTTTATACTTCCAAACTTGCTACTTGCTTGCATATATTGCAACCTATTTTCTTATTTTTCAATACCAACCACTCATTTTACTTACAGAAATCTTCCTTTTATCTATGATTCCAACAATCAGGCAGAGCTGCTGCTTCATCTTCCATGTTACTTGCCACTGCAAAAACCATGTGTCTTATTTCTCCTTTTTCACTTGCATTTGTATCCATTGCAGTTTCACTAATTTTGTGGTGCCACTCATACTAGACTCAATATTTATAAGCTTACTCTTTTTATTTGAGTAAGCTGAAGAAAAAATGCATAATTTTACTATTCATAATCTCTTTCACATGCTAAATACAGTGTAAGCTGCATGTGCAGCATAACTCTGCTGCATGTGAAGTGAACAAATTCGATGTGGTAAACTGGATCAGGAAGTTCTGATTGAATATTGATCAATCTCTATGTATTTAACATCGATCCACATTTATCAACCTTGCTATCATTTAGAGGCATAACCTTCCCTCACACAGAAATAATGCAAATTTAAAGCCAAGTTTCAGGGTTAGTAATCGAAGATGGCAGCACTAAATTGCATAGATTGTAAAGAGAAAAAGTAAAATTTCAGACTCAGCAGTAGCGACTATCTTAGTTTTCAGTTTTGCTTATAAAAATATTTTGTCAGAACATTTAATGGCAAAACGTTTACCAGAACACGTTCTTCCTGAAAAAAAGTACTGCCTGTAACCCATTATAAAGCTCTGTGTTTTTGACAAGTTCCAAAATTGAAATCTCTATATTGGGATCATTCATACCT
The DNA here is from genome assembly GCA_030762175.1 of Metallyticus violacea. Taxonomy (NCBI): domain Eukaryota; kingdom Metazoa; phylum Arthropoda; class Insecta; order Mantodea; family Metallyticidae; genus Metallyticus; species Metallyticus violacea. Next base: position 96,056,760 of record CM060846.1, on the reverse strand, counting down.
TTAAATGAAACTATGTCCTCTTCTCTAAGACCATCCATTCAAACAGTATATGATTTGCACTTTCAGAAAGCCGCTTGCATGTTTTACAGATGGGAGCTTCTTAAAAGAGTTCCATAGTATGAAAATGTTGAAGTACCAATTCTAGTAATAAATTCACTTGAAGTTTTCTGCTATTCAAATGTAGAAGAAATTTGGTAATTGATTGACTGAGACCTTTAACAAGAAATTTTCCAAAAGATTGTGCAGGATATTCAATTCATTTTTGTGTTGTTTCCTGGTATTTTATATATATATATTTTACATGAATGAATTAGTTTATTGATTATTAATTTTTTTATTTAACAAATTTACAACTTGTTTAGCTAAATATTGAACCCTTGTCCTCAGATTAAAGGCAGTTTCCCCACTGGAATATTCAGAGGCTTTGGGCTCACTGATACCTAAATTAGCAGCTTTGTGAAATACATCACTTTAGAATCATACATTTTCAGTACATGAATATTAAACTGATAACAATAAATAATAATTTAGAATAATATAATACTTGATTGAAACCTATTTTTGAGTTGCATTTACATAACCTACACCCCAATCTCCATCATCATCCTGAATGTTTAAAAATTTTAAAATATTTTGAAAAATATTTTAAATACAAATTGCACAAGGTCTCGGCATATCTGGCCCAGGCCATTTTAGGTGCAAACCCTCACAATTACAAAAATGTTTAATATGTTTAATATGTTAATATATGTTTAATAACTTTGTAGTAACACTTTATCTAAATTCTAAATAATTAAACAAAGTACATAATTTCCACCTTGATTGGATGAAACCCCAGTCGCCGGTTCACCAACAGTATCCTACTGAAATTCTAGAGGACAATGCTCCGACCCAACCCAGTGGACTAAAATAACATTTCAACTACTCTACCTAAACTATTAAGTTATCAGCTAGCTATACTCTGTACAAATTATTAATTCCTTTATTTCTCAAATATCTTCTATAATGCTATACTTAATTCCTTCAAATAGTGAATCCACAATATAATACTATACTTCTGATTATCACCCAATTCAAACAACTGTATGCCATAAATCTAAATTGCTAAAACCAAAGATTATTTACTTATTAATCATCCATACCCATTTATTTTTAATTCGATATAAACATTGCCCTAAATTCCTTAATTGAGATTTGTCCTCAGAAATTTTCCTGATTGCTATCTCAGATCATATGCGAACCCATTTTACTTTGATCAACTAACTGATTCCTCCACTCTCTCGTTTCTGGACATTCAAATAGGATGTGAATAGCATTTTCATTACTGCTACACATTGGACATACACTCTGTTCCAGAATTCTTCTAATTCCCTTTAGTCTCCATATTTCTAATCTAAACCATGCTAACCCCTCCCTCTCTTCCTTATTACATTTACTAATATAACCCTCATTCATACAATTCTCTTTTAATTCTCAAAATATCTGCTTTTCTCTCTTATATTTGCATGCAAAATTTGTTTATATCCTAAAATGTAATTCTAATCATCTTCCACATGGCAAAGCATCCCTTCCTAACCAATCCTCCCGCATCCTATTCCATATCAATTCGTATCCTACTTTCCCTACCCAACTAGCTTCTCCTAAAGTGGATTCCTGAAATGTTAAACATTCTTTCAAAGTATGACCATATGACATCTGTTGTACTCTAAACCAGAATTTTAATACACTCTCCATCTTCTATTACACGTACCTTTCCCATTTCTATCAGGGCACCAGCATAGACTGCATGTAGTGGAATGCCTAATATAGTTTTACAAAAGATATTAAGTATTTTATCCATCTCTTTCCAACTATCCTCCACTTCCCATACCTCTATACCATAGGCCAACCTTGATTGCACCAGAGCACTGTATACCCTTTCAAACCAAACTACATCCATATTAGGTGCAAAATATACACATTTCCTTAAAACTGTTATTGTCAACCTCCCTTTAGCTAATGTGACCCTTTTCTGTCTTTCTCACTTACCTGAGATACTAAACCTTATTCTCAAATATGTGAACTCTCTTATGATGTGGATGCTATTTCCTTCGATGGATCACTTTTCTTATTAAGTTTATTTCCTTTCTTAAAAATCATAATTTTTGTCTTATCCCGATTCACTTTCAAATCCCACTCCTCTCAATATCCAACTATTTCTGAAATTGCATTCTTTGGGTGAATCACTGAGAAGGATGTTACCATTAAATCATCTGCATGTAATAATCCAGGAATCTCTTGGTTAATTATTACTGGCATATGCTTATTAACTTTCTGTAACCCTACTAACTCATCATTAATGAACAATTTAAACAATATAGGATTACATTTACAACTCTGTCTCAATCCTCGACCCTGAGCAACTTCCTTTGATGCCTTACCCTCCCCGCATTTAACACAAAATATGTTGTCCTATAGATTGCTTGAAGTAATCTAGTCATCTCTTTGCTCATTCCTTTGCTCCACAGCTTATACCATAACACATCTCTTTTTACTCTGTCATAAGCTTTCTCTAAATCTATAACACTGCATACAGTTTACCTCATTTTGACAGATATTTATCAATTAATGTTTTAATTTTTAATACATTAACAGTTGTTCTGCCTCTCCTGAAGCCACTCTGAAATGGAAATATTAATTCATTTCTCTCAGCCCATTCATTAATTCTATCCGTTAATATTCCAGAGAAAATATTACCAAGATTTGACAAAAGAGCAATTCCCCTATAATTGCCCAGGTTCTCCATCATAACCTTGCCCTTATAAACTGAATGAAAGATAGCAGTCTGCCAGGCTTTAGGTATACTTCTTTTGTTTTTTATTATATTAAGCAGTTTAACTAGGCATAGAAATCTCTCCCTATCCTCACACCATGCTTTAAAATATTTGGCTGGTAACTCATCAATGCCCACTGCTTTGTTCTTGTTTATATATTTAACCTGCTTAAAAACCTCTTCATTTGAAAATATATCCATGTGTTCATCCCATTGCACTTTCCATATCAGATTCCAGTTTCCCATTCCTCTAAGCTCAAATTCAAATAATTGCTTAAAATGACCTATCCACTCTTAGGTTCAATAGCAAATTTAGCACATCTAGATCTGGACCATCTTCTAATAATATTCTGTACTTCATTAACCCTCCCTGAACTAATTTTTGTATCAATTTCAACAGCCTTTCGTTTCCCCCACTCCTCTTCCTTTCCAACAGCAGACTATAGGTTATTCTCATGTCATTTTTTACCTATCCTCCTCTCTATTCTTCTCCCCCCATTGTGTAACAATCTGCTTTACTAATATTTCCACATCACTACACTCTCTATCAAACCAATTATCAATCCTCACACTTTATTAACCACCAAGCTCTTGAACATCTCATTACCTGCCCATTTCAGCAAAAATTCCACAAAATTCATAGCACATTGCTTAGCTTTGACTCAGTCAGTCAGTTGATACCATGAACACACAAACCTGACACTGAGGAATTTATCATTTCATAAAATTTTTCTGAAAACTCTTGGCATCAACACTCTTGCTTATTTCCTTTTTTATTTTGCTTGCTATTTTATGTTCACTATTCTTGCACCTCCTTTCAAGGTGCACTATTGCTCACTAGATTCATTACTTTGAAATTTCACGCTTAAATGGATCCCCCCATTTGCATAATGCCAAATCTACAACATTTCGCCCCCCTGCGTTAACAAACCTAAATTCACCATTATCATCCTCCCTCATCGAGCCATTGAAGATAAACCCATTATATTCACAAAATTGAATAAGTTTAAGTCCTTCTTTTACTGTTTTATCCTTGCTGCTCCTTATATTGGCTTCACGCTCTTTATTAACAAAGCTATTCCACAATATACCACAATCTCATGCTTGCATATTCCTATTTTTTTTGCATTAATATCTTCAAAGTAAAACAGACTCAGTCTCTGGCATATTTGACCTGTTTTCCTCCATTTCAAATTCTAAATACCGAAAGAGATCAGAGATCACTAGGAGATTCCGGGCAGATTGTAAACAATCCCAACACATAATGCTATTTTTTTAATTACTAACTACATAATCTGCACCCCCTAGATTTTCTCTCTGTAACCTCACGTATCAATTCGTTGCTTATTAACTCACCCACACCTCCGGATACTCTACCCTTGCCCATTTGCTTCGCACCCTCTTTCCCCATAAATATAAAACCCGTAAACCTTATGATTTCATTATTGCTCAACCATGTTTCAGCTAACCCCAAAATATTCACTTCCCTTAACGCCAAACCGATGAATCCTAAAGACATATTTTTAACAGCTTCACAGTTCCAGAAATGCTGTCTCACCATCCTTCCCCTTTTTCTCTCTCCTATTGTAATCCTAACCTATGAGGTGGTATCCACAATATTCAAGACTGCAATCTCGACGGTATTTGCAGTAGAGTTTTGTACCGCTAGTTGGCAACACTACCACATCTGATGAGTAAGTTTTAAAGTTTCATGCATCTGGGTAGATGTGTTGAGATTCTATATTACTCTTCATGAAATTCTGTGTTTAGTGTGTGGCGTCTTTACAATAGATCCAAGATTAGAACAGAGAGTGTGGATCCAAATTCTGTGGGGAAAATGCTACGGAGACCCTCGCAATGATTCAACAAGTATTTGGGGGTCAAAACATGAGCCGTACACGCGTGTTTGAGTGGCATGCTCGGTTCAGGGCCGGCCGTACAGCTATTGAAGACGATGCTCACACCGGTAGGCTCGTCAGCTGCACAACGCCTGACATTATTGCCAAAGTTCAACACCTCGTTCGTGAGGATCACGTCGAACCTTTGAAGACCTTGCTCATGAAGTGGGAATTGGCTATGCTAACGAATTTTAATTGATGAATTGGGCATACATCGTGTCGCCACAAAATTTGTGCCAAGGATTCTGACTGCTGATCAGAAATCGCAGCGTGTTGAAGTCTGCACGGAGCTTCGTCAGGCCGTATCCGATGACCCAACCTTCTTGTCCAGGGTCATCACCCGCGACGAGAGCTGGATGTACGCTTATGACCCTGAGACAAAACAACAATCCTCCCAGTGAAAGTGTGCAAATTCACCAAGGCCCCCCCCCCCCCCCCAAAAGCGAGACAAGTGAAGAGCAAAGTCAAGAGCATGCTCCTCGTTTTCTTTGATACCAAGGGGATTGTGCACAAAGAATTCCTCCCACCAAATCAAACAGTGAATTCCACGTACTAATGTGACGTTTTGCGACGGCTCCGTGAAAATGTGTGGAAACGATGACCCGAACTTTGGTGGCAAGGGAACTGGCTGTTGCATCACGATGATGCGTCCTGTCACAATTCGTTATTCACCAGGAGCTTTCTGACGAAAAACAACACGACGGTTGTCCCCACCCACCGTACTCGCCTGATTTGGCACCCTGCGACTTCCCTCTATTCCCCAAATTGAAAATCAAGTTGAAAGGACGCGGTTCGACACAATTGAGAGGATTCAAGAAGAAACGCTGTCTGTGCTAAACACCCTCAAAGAACATGACTTCCAAAAGGCACTTGGAAAATGGCAGAATCGCTGGTAGCGTTGTATACGTGTAGAAGGGAACTACTTCAAGGTGGCGGCGGTCATTAGTCTCAAAGTAAGTTTTTAACCAGATGGCAGCACCAGTCCCGAATATTCTGGATACCACTTCGTATATCTAAAATCTTGCAGTTTTTTCTTACTTCGAAGTTGAATGTCCTCACCCGATTTCCCTCGAAATAACAGTTCACTTAACGTTAATTTGTGAACGCAACGCTGCTGCAGTCACACCTACTTTCACGAACAAGTGCTGTGGGCAGCAGGGAAAACCGAATGCATTCTTAAGTTTAAATCTCCTCCTAAGTGTTAGTTTGGAATTGAAGTCATCGCGCCTATATCATCCCTGTTGCAAACAACTCTTTTTCGCGCCTAAGTTGTAATGCTTCTTCTTAAAAAAAAAAGATATTCTCTTTCTTTTAGCGTGGAGTGTGAATGACAGTGTTAGTGTGGAAGTAGTGTGCTGTACTTTTTGTTTGTTTATAATGAGTGCATCAATGCAGTTTGTATGCATGGAATGTGGGAGGGTATATGAGTACAATACAAATCTAAGACATGCATCTAAAGCACATCCGGAAAAGTTGGATGTTATCGCGCCTGTTCTAACAACACAACAGTACGCCTATGATTGTGAAGTGTGCAACAAGAATTTCAATGATGCACGCAACTTCAAATGCCATAGCGAGATTACCATGGTGAGGGATCAGCAAAAAGCAAACAATGACGTGCAGCTTATGTAGTCATGAAGCAACAACGGATTTTCTTTTAATTGAGCATTTACAATCAGTACATGAAATAAAAGTAAAACCGGAAAAGCTACATTTCTCATCCTTTGATAATTTTAAAAACTGGAAGCAGGAAATTGAGGAAATAACGGGTTCGAAGTCAAAAATAGGTGCACTATTTCTGGAAATGAAGACATTATCTCCACCTCAAATTAACAGATATCTCGCTTATATAGTTCGGAATACATGCAAAACTTTTACTGTTAAAAGCGCTGCCTTTTTCCGTATAATTATAATTTCCCTTAACTGTTATATTGCTGCAGTACAGTTTCTCATTTGATTTCGCTCTGTATTAAATGTATTACATACTATTTATATTTCCCACAAAGTTGGTTTTGTGCAAGATTGATTGCTTTCCCTGCTGTACGAGTGTTATCCCGCCTGAATTTGTTGAAGTCACGCTACACTTCTATGCTTAGTGAACTACCGTTCCTTATCACACTACAAATCCACCTTCTTCGTACTGATGCAGTCCTGATGCTCGGTTTTATCCGCTGCCCGCTTTATCTGTTCATGAAAGTGGATGTGATTGCAGCAGCCATTGCGTTCACAAAGTAACGTTAAGTAATAGTTCGCTGGACTCTATTCTTCTCTGTTCCGCGACTTGTTACAGGAAGGACAAATTCTGGAGCGCCAGTCCCGAGCGACAACGGAGAGAGCCGAGCTCCACAGGAAGACTAAGAATGATTGTCAGTGTGTAAATGTCGCATATATTATTTTTTTGTTAAACGTAAGGTAACCTATGCATCGTCCTCCTTAACTATCTGGGTGCACCGTGATTTTCCTTATTGCAAAACTGAGTTTTCAATTAATATATACATACACACATTAATCTTAACACTAACCTGGGGTAAATCGTAGAAACCGGTGGATCCAGTGGTTTGCTACGGCTCGCTACGGCCTCAAGACATACGCTCACTTCCTTTTCGTAAATATAAATTGATAGGGCGGGTAAATCACTGTAATGGTGGCAAATCTCCTTTGATTCCAATAGAAAAACATGTAAATATAAATTTATATCGCATTGTCTGTGTGGGACTATGTTAGCGAATACATCATTATAATGGTGGCAAATCTCCCTTAACACCAAAAGAAGATGAAAAAACTTCAGAATTAGAACCCACTATCTTTACACCTATAAACACGACACTCTAACCATTTGAGCAATCAAGCCGTTGAGTTAAGCCATATTATCTAGTCATATCTACAGAAGCAACACTATCCTCGGCTTTCTCCACTATGGCTTGGGACTGGAACTCCAGAATTCGTTCATCCTGTATCATTAAGTTACAGCTCCTGCCACTCTAAGACTTTTTTGTGCTTTATGAGAAAGTGAAATAACCCTTTGGCAAGGTGACGTCACCGAAGCTAGCTCCAATACTTGACCTTGAAAATCATGCTGCTTGTGTGACGAGTGCTTGCTTTCTAATACAGCACTTCTGGTAGTACTGCCCTTTGATCTTCCTGTTCTCTTCTTTGTTGGCACAGTTTGCTGAATTGTTTCCTGCTCTGGCCTTTCATCCAATCCCCTTAAGTCCTTTTCTCCCTCAAGTGTCACATTCCTATCATTGATTCACAGTTGCAGGTTACAAACATATGCCTTCCTCCCAGCTTCATCTCCTTTCTTCATCTGCATAATGAGCTTTTTCTTCAATTCTCATTCTTTAAATAATACATCCTTGCTTATAAAGATATATGACCCTTTCAGTTTCTTCTACCTGTGCAAGATCTCGTAGACAATGCTAATGTTCATAAAGTTTCCCATTATCATGCTTTCTGATTTTCTCCTGATACGAAAGACATCTGCAATTTCCCATGCTGCTAATTTTAACTCTAATTTCCACTCCAAAATTTCATGCACATCTTGTATGTTCCACACTGGTGAATAACAAATTGAACTTGTGATGTTTCTCCTCTAATTTGTTTACTCTTGGTTTCATCTCATTGACTTCTTTCCTAATGTCCTTAACTTTCACTTCAAATTTCTTGTTTAATGTCCTGAACAGCTATATTTACTTGGTCACAAGTCTCTTCTCCAGACCATCCATTCTATTGAGTATTCTTTCCAAACTATCATCCCTGTCCACTGATCCAGGGTTCACCTCTACACCACCAATCACCAGTAATATTACCAAAATGACAGCCATAATCTCAATATTCTTCTTTTCTTGCTTTTCATTTTTATTTCTTAACTGCTTGCATCTTCTAGCTATAAATTCTCCTACCCTGACTCTATGTAACAAGATCCACTCTCATTGTCCTTTATGACCCTTTTCCTTTAACTAACCAGGAACTCACTTACACACTTCCTCTGATCTCCACTGCTAGCTTAGCTTTCTCCCCTGATTGTTAGTATTAAAGGGTTGTTATTTTTATTCCTCAAATACTAATCACCTTATAAAGTTGGTTACACTTTACCTTTTTAAATGGCACCACCACCTCCACCACTGCCACATTTCTTTATTATTATAGCCTATTTTTGTCTAAATTTACCTAAATAATATCCTATGAACTTTGTATGTTTTTCAGTGTTTGGCCTTGATACTTTTTTCACACAATTTGTATTGGTAGCTTTACATATCTTTAGATATCATTTGCTCCCTTCAATTTTTTGTTTCTTCACATTCGAAAATATAATACCATATGCTGTTTTGCTATAAGTGGCAATGTGTCCTTATATATTATCCCTGTTAGACCTATTGATTGATTAATTTATTCATGGACGCTCTTTAACATCTCAGGTCATCAGCGTCCCATTCAACTCAGGGCGTGAAACGGCCGACAAATTTTGCTCAGAGGCCTCTCTTTCAGGCTTGAGGTTCTTTTTCGTGCAGTAAATGTACCCACGGGACCCACGGTTTTACTTCCCCTACGAAGGAAGCCATACTTAGGATTTTTACGCCCCGAAAAAATCAATCGGTCCTAGCCGGGTTCCAACCCGCGATCTTGGGTGTAGGAGGCAACTATGGTAACCACTACACCACCAGAACCGACAACCTGTTAGACCTAATAGATATATTGCTCTGTTCTAGCCCATGTGAATCCTTTCCAATTTATAACTTAAAATCTACATATTTTTCCCTTTACATGATATTCTTTAGGCCTATATAGAGTTTCAATGAATTATTTTCATTTAAGCTAACTAGCACATTTAGTCTGTCTATATGCTCTACTCTATTTTTAATTTCTTTTCAAAAGTCTATTCCTAAATTCTTTCCCCCTCCCTCCACAGATTTCTCATACCAATTTCTATATTGTATTTTGTAGTGTATATTTCTACAACTCTATCTCATTTCATAAATTTATATATTTTTGTATTTGATTTGTTAATCTACCATTGGTTCAAATCAAATGCTGGAGAAACAGGAGCTTTATACCCCATTCTTGGTCAAATTACCTGTTGCTTCTATGCTCTGGTGACCTGACAACCATTTCAACTCCATTAAGTTAATTTATGACAATGCCTTCAGGGTTTGAAGGCATTCCTATATAACCTTTTATAAAACTAGTAGAAATCAAATGCTTTGACTATCTCAAAGTATGAGAACTAGATTTTCTCTGTGGCCTTGAAAGCTACATGAAACTATGCTTTCAGGAACCCCTTCTATACATTTCCAATTATCTGGTCCACCTTGGGATTTCTTCAGTGACTCAGCAACATATACTTATTGTAAAACAGTCATAGATGGTTTTCAGCATGTAACATTCATGACAAACAGCAGTGCACTATAATTGCGCATAAATTAAATGCCTAGACTTGTCAAAAAACTTACAGATTGTCAAGTTAATCTTTTCAAGCTGCTCATAGTTTAAAAGATTAACTCTTCGAGGTGCTTCTTCAAAATGACAACCTCTTGTTTGCTACATAATATCCTACAGCATCTCTGGTCTCATATACGAGGTCTGTACAAAAATTCCGGAACACTCGTAATTTCGCGCCAATGGAGTGTTGGAGCGAAATGCGGTTGCAACCCTGCACACGCCTGTTTAATCTGTATCTGCCGGAAGTTTCATTATTGTATGTCTGTTAGTTATTGTTCAGTGCTGTATTGAGTAGGACGTTGTGTCGCACAGTTTTGAGAATTTCGAGATGGCAGAGTTAGAGTAACGCGTCTGCATTAAATTTTGCATGAAATTCAAGAAAACCATTACAGAGACGCACCAAATGATGCAGGAAGCCTACGGCGATGAGTGCTTAAGCCGTACTCGGAGTTACGAATTGTTCACCCGGTTTAAAATGCCCGGATGGAAGTTAAAGATGACCCTCGTTCAGGACGCCCTTTGACGTCTACGATGACGCGCATGTCAGGAATGTTAACGAAATTGTGCGTGCCAATCGAAGACTGACTGTCCGAGATATTGCAGAAGAATGCAACATTTCAGTTGGATCATCTCATGAAATCCTGACACAGCATGCATCGTGTTGCCGCCAAGTTCGTCCCATGGCTCTCGAGTCAAGACCAGAAAGGCCATCGCCTCGCGATCTGTAAACAGCTTTTGGATCGCGCAAATGGGAATGAGATGTTCCTCAAGAGAATCATAACTGGTGATGAGACGTGGGTCTACGGTTATGATGTTGAGACCAAGGTTCAATCTTCACAATGGGTCGGGAAAGGTTCTCCAAGACCAAAAAAGATCGTCACGTCAGGTCAAATGTGAAACCCATGCTGATAGTTTTCTTTGACTTTGAAGGATTAGTTCATCATGAATAATTCGTGTCACAGGGGACAAACTGTTAATCGATGGTACTATCGGGACGTGTTGCGACGCCTGCGAGAAAATGTGAGAAAGAAACGGCCTGAAATGTGGCGAGACAATTCATGGCTCTTGCATCACGAAAAAGCACCCGTATATTCATCCTTGTTGGTGCGTGACTATTGCACAAAAAAAAAAAAAAAAAAAAAAAAAAAAAAAAAAAAACAACAACAACAACCGAAATCACTGTGCTGCCTCATCCTCTCTCCAGACCTGGCCCCTGCGGCCTATTTTTATTTCCAAAGTTGAAAACCCCGTTGAAAGGACGAAGATTTGCAACGATAGACGAAATAAAAGAAAATTCACAAAACGCGCTTCGTGCGATCCAGGAAGAGGTGTACCAAGACTGCTTCCGGAAGTGGAAACGGCGTTGAGAGCGGTGTATCAATTGTGGAGGAGAGAATTGCGAAGGAGACCATGCACAATAAGTAAAAGGTAAACTTAGAAAAATTTTGTGGACAAAGTTCCGGACTTTTTTGAACAGACCTCGTATACAATTTTCCCCCCCTGCAGTTTCCCTCATTATTTCTTCAATTTTCTTCTCATAAGTTAAAACACTACAGTGTGTTAGACACATTATAGTTGCAAACATTAAAGGCACATGACCTACTTTCATAAGCCATGCTATAGGGATTATGGGCAATTACAAAATGCCGTACTTCACATCAGTTACTTTGGTCTCATGCTTGTCCACCCCGGTATTGTATTGTATTGTATTCAAGTTGTTGAATACAATAACTCAGAAAAAGCGGGCAAGTTCTTTTTCACTGCCAGTTGCACTCCATGTTTTCTGCACTTTTCAACTTGCTCTGACTGAGAGGGGGTGTCTTTTAGTATTCTGGCAAGAATTGTGGATTTCAGCATTTTACTGTGGAACAAAATGGGTTAAATTCAGGAACTTTTTGAACTGCCACGGGTGGCCGAGGTCGTTAAGCCGCGGACTTGTGAGCGGGAGGTCTGGGGTTTGAATCCCTCCAGGACCGTCCTCCCTAACTGAGATTTTTCCCAGGTTTTCCTCGGTCCTCATAAATGGAAAATGCCGAGGAGGTACCCAAAACTTAGGCCTGGAACGTTTCCTTCCTAAAATAAAAATGTCCTTTCCCAATTGATCATTTCATTTCATGTATCATCAGTGTCCACCGCCTGTGGTGCCTCAGCAGTGAAAACGGGCGTTAAACACTATTCAAAAAAAAAAAAAAAAACACCTTTGGTTCTTGAGTCTCAGCATTGTAACTGTTCCTACGGCCCACTCACACTGAACTATAAATATATTATATATTTTTTAAACACTAATCTTTTATGTTTTAATTAGTAATGTAGATATGTATATATACATACATGATATCATATATATTATATATATAATATGTTATAACGTTAACATGTGAATTGTATGTCGAGAAAAGAGAAAGTTCTCTGGTGTTTTCTGTTTATGGTAGCTTGGGAAGCCAAGAAGGTCATAAAACTCTATACAAAGGTAGAATAAGCTCGAGGATCGAGTGTGGCGTCACTTTTAAAAGGACTACCGTTGGACGTTAATAAACCCAGGTCTTTTAAAATTCGTTAGGACTGTGAACTCGACAGGCTGTTTACAGTTAGCTTTAAACTAGCCAGTGTCAACAAAATGTAATAAATTTTCAAATAATAGCGAATGGCACTTGTGGCAGAAGAACTTAATGTTAAATATGTGTTTGAACTTTTAAAGTGCGTGTGCTCGTGTGAAGTCCTTTGGCGTCACTAAGCCAAAGACTACTTGATTTGAATTTAATATATAAGGAGGCATTTGCTCTGGTGATGTAAGCAGTTCTCACTTGGCATCGCAGTCATCAGGTAGGCTGTTTTAAGTTGGACACTCAACTGAGAAACAGCGTTTTACACGCGGCGAAGAGCAGTTCTAGGTACTACACGCGGCTAGACACTTAAGTTCTACGTTCTGCAGGGACGCGTTCACTCATTAAGTCCACACGCTGCTACGTATTCATTTGTCAGTTCCACACGCGGCGAGGAGTTCCGAGATCTACACGCCGCACGCACGTCTTAAGTTCCAAACGCGGTGAGACGCAGTCAAGTTTTGTGGTTTGTGGGGTTTTATTTTAGAAGCAAACATTTATTGGTTATGTTATTGAGATTAGAATTTATTGCATTGGTATTGTCTATAAATTTAAGTTCTATACTCGTCGAGATACATGTTGAGGCATTCGTAATACGTTCTATTTCCGGCACCGTTTTCAAATTCAGTGCATATCCATGGAGAGTACGGCGGCAAAATTTATATTCGACATAGATACCTTCTATCGTATGTAAAACACCAGAGGACGCAAACGTTTCGAACATAATAAAGTACCAATACACCCACACCCACACACACGCACGCACACATATATTATGTCGCATCGCGTGCTTATTTATACTAGTGAAGTCCTGTTGAGTACGAATCAACAAAATAATAGAATTCACCCTCAGAAATCAGCCTGTGGTGCCTCAGCAGTAAAAACGGGCGTTAAAAATTATTCAGGAAAAAAAAAAACCCTAAGAAATTGTTGTCATTGAAGCATGGGCAACAACATCAAAGCGATCATTAATCAATGTACCAAACCGCTTCAAAATTGGTATGTAATGTAAGGCACGCAAGAGCCTACAAACCGCTTTAGCAAACTCATCAGTTAAGATTTCAGAATATAATTAACAGTTTTGCTTTATGGAAAGTTCTTCTGCTCTTCTGTAGCACACCTGTATAAATACATACTTGTTCTTTATTTATATTATTAATTCCATTTATATAATTCATATGAAATATATACCAATTTTATGAACATTCTTGTTATTTTAAAATTAATTTTACCTAAGAATGAAAACAAATCTAGGATATTGAGATTAAATATTGTTTCTTAGCATAATTGCATCATTGTAGTTCATATAGAAAAGGGGGGGGGATACAAATGAGCCTCTCACCGAGATAAAAGTAAATGACTAGTTGATTATGGTTTAGGTGAGGAAATGTGTTTATGTGGTTAGAGAATGGCTAAGGGAGGCCAAAAGTCTAGTTGGGTGAGCAATGTGCTCAAGCTTGCTCTCAGTATCACTTTACTTCTACGTTGGAGAATCACATGCTTATAGCATGCATGATCTCCCCACTTTTTCTCTGCTAAGTCTTAAAACTTAGACATTGCAAATTAAATTTGTGCATATTAAATTGTTCTAGGTACATTGGAACTGGAAGAGTGGGGAAAATTCTTACATACAAAAGATCAAGTATTTATGGACTTCAATGAGATCAAGGCTGAAATTGAAAGAGAAACTGACAGAATGGCTGGAGAAAACAAAGGAATAAGTCCAGAACCTATTAACTTGAAAATATTTTCTTCAAAAGTTGTAAATCTAACTTTAGTAGACTTACCAGGACTTACAAAGGTAGGATAATCCTATTTTTCTTTTTTCCCAATATTTTAATACATTGTAATTTGCTATTTTGAAATGTTTATATTTTATATATCTTGGCAGTTACGAAGGTCTTGCTTTGCATTCCCATAGGGGTTACACATTCGGATGTGAGTTGCTGTTGAGTGGGGTGTGTGCTATAGGATGATGATCATATAATGCCTGCCCTTTCTTCTTGTTATGTGCAGGCTTTAATTTATTTTTGGGGGGCAATAAATATCATCACTCTGGTCTTTCAGTCCCCTTAGAGAACAGCTTTGGTCTCCTAACTTCTGGCTTTCACTATTAAAAGATGAAAGAAATTCATGAAATTAGATAATGCAGCTAATGGTGATCTTGAAAGAGGGCTATGCAAACTGTTTTGAAAAGTGTCAGGGAAGCTGGAATAAGAGTATGAGGTCTTAAAGTGGGACTAAAGGTGCCATTGTGCTAGGTAAGTTACTTTTAATATCAGATGACTGGATACTTTTCATATTGATTTCTTACAAAATTAAAATTGGTTTAGGTTGCTGCAACAGAATTATTAATTGGAAATCGAAAGAACAATAATGCTCCTGCCTCTATTGATACCGAAGTATACAATATAAAAATAAATGTAGTACAGCACAAGTCTTTGGTTTTTTTTCCTGGAAAATAAGTTTACAGTCATCCAGCTGTTTATTTATGTTATATTGTTATGATACACACGAGGAATGAGATGTATCAGAGTTTGCTCAGAAAAACAGTATTGTTGCATCTGTGCATTCTCTTCCAGTACCATTTAGTGCTAATAGAGATTGGGTGCAGAAGTGAGAGTAAATTATTTATTAATTTATTTGTTAATTAATTAAGACACCCCCAGATATTCCCAATATATGAGAAACAGGAAGTGTTCATAGTTTCTACTCAATCTGTGATTTATAAAAGTAAGAGTGACAATGCTGGAGAATTACTAGATATCTTGTGGCAGTATGTTACTCTTTCAACAAAAGTGATAACACCACATGCTGGTGGAATGGAGCAAGGTTGTTAAGGTTTGTCTCACACTTTTATGTGATTATTAGAGGAAAGGATGGATATGGCAGCATGTACAGTTGTATTTTTTGGTGACATGATGGCTATTTCCATATTTTTAATGCTTTAGTTTCTGCTTTCATTGTTACTTAGTGTGCAAAAATGGGTTCATCAGTAAAACAGTTGAGAAGGTCAGAAATATTTTCTCAAATGATTATCACATTCTATGGCTTTTATGTTAAAAAAAAAAATTGTTATCTATAGGTAGTTTTGTCATCCATTATAACCAGTTTTGCATAAACTAGAAGAATCATGTATTTATGGCAAGCATAAACCAACAACATTAAAATGATAAACATTGTTATAAAATTAATATTTATAGTTTTATAAAGCAGTATTCATAGCAATATGCTGCTGCCTTAAGCAGAAGTTGATAAAATGGATTTTCATTTTATTCATTTTATGTGAGCATTTTCATGTACTATACTGTTTAACAGATGCACATTAGTAATACTCCTTGATAAGAGACACAGAGTCCTTAGGAATAGTGATGAATTTTTGTTGGAACAAGTGAGCATATAATTCACTGGCACACTTTATTTACTGGTTTTCACCTCTTATATGGGTATAAAAATCTTATCAATGCAACTTGTCACTAATGAGGATTTTAATGTGGGCGTGCTGAGTGTAAAATTGTGCTGTCATTTAACCCATACTGTTTAAATTTTTAATATATGCAATACAAGTCTCCACATGCTTCCAGGCTATACTGTTTGTAGCAGCATTGAACTTGACTATCATTGGCCTAATTACTACATTGTTAAAAATTTGTATGCACAATCTAATGCATGCTACTTTTACTTTGGTAAGACACGTCTTTTTCTATGCCCTCAAAGGTTCCAGTGGGTGATCAGCCAGAAGATATTGAAACACAAGTACGAGAGCTGGTATTAAAGTACATACGCAATCCAAATTCTATTATTTTGGCAGTAGTTACTGCCAATACAGATATGGCTACCAGTGAAAGTCTCAAGTTAGCCAAAGAATGTGATCCAGATGGAACAAGAACTCTAGCTGTTGTGACAAAACTAGATCTCATGGATGCAGGTAAATTATTTAATTTATACAGCAGTAAATTATTAAATATATTCATATCTCCAATGCAGTAGACAGACAGACAGACAGACAGACAGACAAGGACTAGAAAATGGTTTTTTTTTTTTTTTTTTGAGTTTTTTTAATTTCCCACATATCAGCCTAAATAGGAAGAGACACATTCACTATTACCCAAAAACTGTTCCTTGAGCAAGTTGCAGTATTTTGGTTCTAATGTCAGCATCCATTCCAGGGCATCCCTGATTATAGAAAGAGTAAGTCTCTTTCTTACCAGGAATGGCAATTAAACAGGATGTGCAGGCAGTCTCCTTATGCTGTTCGCACAATCTGTAAATGGATTCAAGTTTGTAGAGTACCACTTTACGTAGATGTTTCCTTAAGTGATCATATTCAGTAATTAAAGTAACTACCTTCCTTATTCCTCTTCTGTCCAATTTAGGAGAAAGGAAAGAGTGTTGCTTGGATCTAGGACCAATTTCCTAGCTTGTTTTTATTAAGGATAGGTTTACCATATAAGTGGATGTTTTTGCCCAATCTATGCTTTTACTTTGGTCTTAGCAGTACGTGTACTGATTCCAACCATGGGTTCAGGGCCAACATAGGGGTTTATCAGTACCCTTTTTGCCAACTGATCTGCTTTTTTATTTATCTGGAAAGAAAGAAGTGCTTTTAAAACACTTTGGCTATCTGTGAGGATGAGAATTCATTTACCGTGGATACATTTCTCAAGTCCTCTAAAAGCATAGTTCAGGATAACACACATTCTGCCTGAAAAACTGTGCAGTATTTCAGAAGGCTTATACTGTTATTCCTTGGAAATAGGCTATATATGCCTGTGCCCAAATGCGTCCCTATACGGGATCCATCGGTGAACCATACAAGTTGGTCACATCCTTTTGCAGGCAACAATGCAGGAAAGATACCACCTGGCAACTTAAATGGGTCAAATTTATCAACTGCCCATTTAACACTGTGAGTTGTGACAACTTGATGTACAATTTCCCAGTCCTTCTGCAATGCTCTTGGTCTACAGTTTTTGCAGTAATTCATGGATTTGCAGGTCTTTTCATCATATTTGCATCCAGGGAAGGGTACCTCAAAGTGAACTTTGAGTATTTTTTCAGCCTAGCATGTAAAGCCACCTGTAGTTTCATATATTGTTCCTACAGGATTTGTTGGTTTGTGGACCAATGCTCTCTGTAACCTGGCTGCCTGTGGCAGGCTAG
This sequence comes from Metallyticus violacea, assembly GCA_030762175.1. Taxonomy (NCBI): domain Eukaryota; kingdom Metazoa; phylum Arthropoda; class Insecta; order Mantodea; family Metallyticidae; genus Metallyticus; species Metallyticus violacea. The sequence goes on along the minus strand of CM060846.1, from coordinate 96,038,845 downwards.
ACATTTGCTGGCAGACATCTTGCCAAGAATATCTTTGGCCCTATGTATGCTTTTATTGTAGTCTGTGAGGGCTGTATAATATTCCATCCAATCTCCAGTTCTTTTGTTGTGTTGAAGACATGTCATCCTCTATCTCTCTTATATTCAAGGTCTTTAGTTCACCTTGACACTTTCTTTGGTTTTATACATGATTGCATGGGGCAATTGTCATGATAACTGCAAAGTATAGATACAGTAGGTGACCTTGTCAGTATCACTGAAAGATATCTGCCGAATCCTACCTGAGAGATCCTGTGTATAGTGCTCCTACCATGTTCACTTGGAATTCCTGTAAAGATTAGTACTTTTAATTATTAACATCAAATGATACATAATTATGGTCCAAAAGTAATGGTTCATCTAAGAACCTCAATTTGGTAATCTGAGTATTAATGTATTCTGTACAAAAAGTAAAGTTAGTAACTTCTTGTCTTATGAGATTGATAAAGATAGACTCATCAATATTATATACATAGATTACCAGAAAGCAGAAAGTCTAAAAGGTACTCACCCCTTTTGTTGATACCTTTGCTATCCCAGATTTTGTGGTGAGAGTTGGCATTGCACCCAAAAATGGTCTGTTCCCCTCTCTTGAGTGCAATGTGCAACCTACTGTTTTAATTCCCTGGTGAGTGGATTGGTTCATATCATTAAAACAAGACCCCACAGTATTACTATACACATCAAACTCTTCAGGAAGAGACTATGGTGCTGCCAAAATAGGGTAGGTAGAGCTTAACATTAGGCCCTTCTTCCCTCCCCTTGTGTTGCAGTCAATTTTCATCATGGTGATATCACTTAAGGCAAAATTCTAGAAGAGGTAAGTATTGAATTCTATTGCTAACAAGAATACAACTCCTAAGTTGATTGCCCTTGCTTCAATGTATCAACTTATCTTGACATTCTCTTAGTCCTGTGATTTAGCCCCTGTTAATTCTTAAATCAAGACTAGATGTATTCTTTCTTCATTGAAAGTTTTACAGAAAGCAGCCAAGGCCACCTTCTTATTTGGAAGTTGGTCTGGAGGACCTTTAGAGCTGTACTTTTATTAGAGTCACAATTGTAACTCTACAGAGGCAAGACGCTAAAGGCTCTTTTGCCTAAATATCCTCAGAAGAGTTACTACCCAGTTATATATCTGAGGTTTGCTCCGAAAGAGCTTCCTTGAGGGAAATGGTTGCTGTCCTGAGGACTGACAAGAGCAGTCATCAGAATTAGGTTTTTTGTTTTTAAGATGGTTTCCATAGGTCACATTAGAAGCTAGGATTTATAATGTCCACCCAGACAGAGCCCCATATACCTGAGTAAGGCTTATACTCTGGAGGTCGCCTGGTATTCAGAGGCCCCATTTAAGATACATTCTCTGTGTCATACATCCCTTTAGCATGGGTTACACAACACTTTAAGGCTGGGCTTGCCAAGCCGCTTCTTTGTCTGGTATCTCCTCTGTGACCTCCCTGGCATGAGTAACTCTTCTGGTGATTGCCACCTACCACAGGATAACACAGAAACGTGGAAGTACCCCCCCTCCCCAGCTTCAGTGTCATGCGGCTTCTATAGAGGAAATGCAATTGATATGCAATTCACATTGTAAATTGTGTCATGCATTTCTTTTGTGTGTGTGCATGCGTGAGAGAGAGAGAAAGAAAGGTATTTCTTTCTTTGGTAATTAATATTTGCATGTAAAAATACATCCCAGTTTTTCTCTCTAAATATATCTGATTTTTTGTTAACTATACTGAAAATCAGCTAAAGAAAATGTTTTGTTCGCATTATTAGAGTTTGTTGTGTGCATAGACTGTAAGTTGGAGAGCAATGTTTAAGTGAATAAATAAATATTCACAGCCTATTGCATACTGTCAAGGGAATGCATAGTTTTGTTTTATTAAAATAAGCTATTTATTTTCCTCTGCATGTACCTCCTCTTTCTTCTTTTTCTTCTCTCTCTCTTTTGTACACAAGTTAATAAAATGCATTTTAAGATTCCTTAAACCGAAACAATGAAATAGAAATAACAAAGCAGGGAAATCGTTGATTTTTCTTAAAAGTTTAATTTCATATGGACAATGTAATATTTTGATGACTGAATAAAGAATTCAGACAGCTTCTTCTTCTTCTTCTTCTTCTTCTTCTTCTTCTTCTTCTTCTTCTTCTTCTTCTTCTTCTTCTTCTCCTTCTTCTCCTCCTCCTCCTCCTCCTCTTCCTCCTCCACCTCCTTCTTCTACTTCTTCTGAGAAAATAAAATATTCCCAATATAGGAAAAGCAAATAAGCTAAGTGGTCTTACACGCTTCTCTCTCCTCACATGCTCTCCCTGTTTCTGATAAAATATAAGGTACTCTATTTTTGACTGTGGTATCTTTTGGTTATATGCATTAGTAGAGATAAGAAAAATTACAATGATCACCCTAAGAAAATAATTGATACATCTCTTTCTGTAGCAAATAAGAGTGACAAAAATAATAAAAATTGCGAGAGTGTGGTTGTACACATGCATCCACAGTAATTGCAGAAAATAAACAGAGCATATAAGATACATAATAAGATGTATCTATTTTAAACTACAATTAGAACATGAACTTTTTTTAAGGGACAGTGCTTATCTTAACTTTTTTCATCTTTATTTAGCTGACAGCCAAAAGCTGCAGTTTTGAAATAATGAACTATCAGGATAATAGAAAATTCATAGTAATGCTCAGTTTGAAAATGTTGGATATTTACTGGATAGAAGTATATACAGACATTTGAAATATGCTGCACACTACCTACGTTCTTTATGTTGTGTAAACTCCTTCTTTTAAGGGGATTTACATTACATAAAGGATTTGTATCATTACAGTACATGATCACACTCTTCTGGTACTGATAACATCCCAGTTGCTATTATTAAAATGCATGCCTATTTTGTAGCCAAACCTACCAACAAACTGAGCTGATGTGTTTCAAAACACTGCACTGTGCATGTGGGATGTTTGTACATTAAAGGGTTGGATTTATTATTTTTTTGTAAACATCTTTTAGGTCTGTCTATTTGTGTTATTGTTACAAATTCATAGAAAGAAAGACATGTTGAAATTTGTAATCTCTGGTGACATAGTAATTGTAATAATAGTAGTAAGTTTCTTTTATCTTTTACATTTTGTTATTGTTAACCTTATCATATGGTTATTATTTCTTTTTCTCTTTGTTAGATTGTTTAGGTATTAGAAAATGTAGAAAGAAATGTAAACAGAAAATTTATAACTATTTATATTATTTATATTTCCATTTCTATGTTATTTCTAATTTTATTGTATATGGTAATATTCTAATCAAGTGATTTAACATATCCTACATCGTAGTGCTTTATGCATCAATATGATTTTTCAGGAGAATAAAATATATATACGATCATACGATCATATGATCATACGATCATACATGCGTGCTTAGTAGGATGATACTGAATCTCCCAAACTTAATAAAATACTGCACTTTCCAGTACTTTATAGCATTGCTGCAATTGTACATAGAATCGATAAATGCTTTTCATTTGGTTCCACCAGCAGTGCTGATGAAGACTGTCATTAATTTTTTTTAATAATGTTTACTGCCCATTTTACTATTATGGCATCTCAAGTGGTTTATTTTTAATTTATATTGTTTATTTACAGATGCTCATTAACATCCCATTCAATTGAAGGCATGAAACAACCGATAAATTTAGCTTGAAACTTCTTCTTCCATGCTTGGGGTTCTTTTATGTGCTATAAATTTATGACATGGGACCCACATCTCAGGTGGTGAAAATTTTTTTTGAAAAGAAAGTGTTCTAGGCCTAAGTTTAGGGTACCTTCCTTGCATTTGCCATTAATGAAGACTGAGGGAAACTTCGAAAAAATGTGTCAGGAACTTGAACTGTCCGTGGGATCTATGCCTTATCAACTATGCCCATTTTTATCAGTAACCTTCATTGTTGTACAATATAATGTAGTATCATATAACATTATTTATGAGGAAGTCACTCAAATTTGACTAGTTTTATTCCATTTACTTGGACATGTTTCAAAGGCAAATTTCCTTCATCGTCTGCACGGTTCCACTATCAGCTTTCCAGCGTGGTATTAAGATGTCACTCTTTGGATTTTACAAACTTTTTGATGAGATTGCTGTTGTTTGGAAGATCAAAATTAACTCAATTTTCTTAGTTTTCGTTCAAGAATATATTTTCCCACACTGATAATTCAATGGGTTTTTAAAGAGTTTTGGTTCATTTCATGGTTTTTTTTTGCCAGAAATGGTATGCTAATGCTGATTTTTCCGTATGTTTTATATTTTACACTTCTCATGTGTTTCTTAAACCATATGGTCATGTTCCTTTTTGTTTTATCTATATATTTATTATTGCAGTCTTTGGAACTGATTTCATAAATGCTTGATTGTTTTCCTGGCAGGATTTTGTCCTTTGTGTTGGTTTTTAGGAGGTTTTTCAAACTGCATTTATTCACTAGAGCCAAAATAATGTTGGCCTCTTTAAAAATCTTTTGAAATTTTTGGTGTGTCCATGGATGGAATGTAAATTTTTTATATATCTGCTCTCCTTTGTAACCTTTCAGTGTGGTGATTTCTTTTATTTGTTTTTGTTTTTTGAATTTTTCTATCTTTTTCTTGACCAGGTCTGTTGTGTAGCCATTCTTCTGTGCTATATCCATGATTTTTGATTCTCCAATTTGTATTCTGTCTCATTTACTGGTAGGTTTGTTAATCTGAATGTTCCAGTATGTTATTTTTTATAATTTTTATATCCAGGAAAGCAAGAACCTTGTTGTTCTCCATTTTCATTGTGAATTTTATGTTGCTGTCTTGTAGGTTTAATAGTTTTATTGTGTCATCTTTCCATTTTTCATCTATTATTGCAAAGACATCATCAACATAACGATACCAACATTTGTATATATGTGGTAAAGCTTCTACTAATTTGTTTCAAGGAAACTCATGTATATGTCTGTTAAGAATGGAGAGAGTGGATTACCCATTGCTAATACTTTCTTTTGCATATATATCTTGCCTCTGAATGTGAAGTAGGTTTGACTGATGCAAATTTCGGTGAGGTTCAGATATTGTTCTATGATTTCTCCAGATAACTTGATTGAGGTTAGCCATTTTTTTAAAACATTTATTAGTTTCTCTTGGGGATGTTAGGAAACAGGAATCACATCATAAGACAGTAAATCCCTGTTTCCAATTTCATAAGTTTAATTCTCTCTATTAATTCTGTTGACTTTTTTTATGCTTTGGCTTTTGTATTTCGGTTACCTATTGAATTGTTTTAGCAAGTAATTGGCTAATTTGTATGAGGGTGAATTGATTGTATTTACTATACGTCTCATTTTATTACCAGGTTTGTGTATTTTTGGTAGTCCATAGATACTGGCTGTGGTAGGGTTGTCTGGTAAAACCATTTTTTTATTGTTCTCATTTAGTATGGTTATGCATTTTAGCAATTTGTTTACTGAAATGACATATTTTTTGGATAGGATTAGTTGTTATGTTTTCATACTCTTGGCTGTCTAGTAAATTATACATGCTGTTTTCATAATCTATCTGATTCATTATGATGATTTTGTTGCCTTTATCAGCCCTGCTGTAAATTACACCTTTTTCTTTTAGGGATCTGATTACCCTATGAAATGGTCTTTTTTATCCTTTTTTTCCCCCCCATTTTTTCTAAAACTTTACCACATTAATGCTCTGATGAAATTTTTCTCTTCTTCAGATTTATTGAAAACTGCTATTTCGATATCTGTTACATATTCCGTTAAATTTCTTGAGTAATCTATACAATATTTTATACCTGTATTTAAAAGTTGTAATTCTTTTGTTGAAAAATGTTGGATTGACCAGTTTATGACATTATCTATTGGTTTATTCTGGCTTTCATCCCTAGTTTTAGTCTTTCGTTGCTTTTTTCTAAGCCGATTTAGTTTCTCATTTATCGTCTCCCATTTTTGTTTTGCTAGGGTGTTTTTAACCTCAAAAAAGATACACTCAAAATTTTTCCATAAAATATTTCCTAATTGCGATGCTAGTTTTAAATGCAATTCATAGGTTCTTAAGTCCAAATCACTTATGGTTTTGTAGTGTTTTGCTTTTTCTATTTCTAAGACTTTCTTTTCTGCGGCTACTTGTGCTTTGCTGTTTCTGTTTTGTTTTACTATCCTCCTTACAAATGTAGGTGTGAAGTTTTCCCTTAGATATATATTTATCAAATGTATATCTGTGGCCTTTAATTTTTTCTTTACTCTATATTTTATGAACTGTTTAATTTGTCATTTAAATTTTCCAAGGATGCTATTAGCATGACAGTTATCATAAGGCGACAGTTTATTCTCCTTGTTATTCATTATACCACGTGGTTCTGGCTGGAATCTTTATTTTTCCCAATTACACTGACGTTTTAATATAAATTTATAATATAGTATGCTTCAACTTGGGGCAAGACAAATGCAGTTATCATAAAATAATTATATAGGGTGGGCAAAGCTCACGTTAATTACTTGCTGATTTTACCATCAAGTTACTGCATAGGCACCATGCCACTTACTGAGGAAATTAGTGTTTTCAGTGTATAGTGGATAAAATGTAATCAAGCTGAAATTTGCTCACCTGGTATAAAGGCTACAGCTATTAATGTATTATTTAGATGCATTGTGATTAAAGTAAATTGAGTACTTACTATTTCTCTAGGAGATATAATGTAGCAAGCCACTAATATTGACAGCATGTTTATTTCATAACACACGGCTGCATGGTTATAAGGATTGGAGTATGCTATGCTTTGCATTGAGTTCTGAATATGACTGGAGAGATTATGAATATAGAGGTATATATTAACTTGTATCTAATGGCATCCTTAACTATTTGCATATAGCTTGGAGGATAAGGAACTTATGCTTTCCCACCAAATAATCTCATCTATGGTGTGCTAAGAGAGTTTATTTAAATGAAATAATGGCTCACATAATGAAAAATGAAGAAATATTTAAGTTCTTAATCGTGTATGCCTGTAGTTTCAATTTGAATGTTTGATAGAATCTTATAATTTGTATCTTAACAAATGCTTCTGTTTCAGGTACTGATGCTATTGATGTGCTCTGTGGTCGTGTAATACCAGTACAACTAGGTATAATAGGAGTAGTGAACAGATCGCAGCAAGATATTATTGAAAACAAGGTATATACTTTATTGAACTGTGTTTGAAAAATTTACTAAATATAGTTTTTGTACATTATTTTTAATAATATTTTTTTCCATAGTCTATTGCAGATGCTCTGAAGGATGAAGAAGCATTTCTTCAAAGAAAGTACCCAACTATTGCAAGCAGAAATGGAATACCATTTCTTGCCAAAACACTCAATATAATATTGATGTGTCACATACGTGAATGCTTGCCAGATTTAAAGGTAATGTTTAGTGGTATGTTTGCTTTTATTGTGGTTATAAAGCAGTGCCTGCTGATGAGAATTTGCATAAATGTGCAGCACTATTAACAGTGAAAGTGTTCAATAGAAGAATGGGAATCTTAACCCTTTTTTTTTGAATGGGGGGGTTATTTTATTTTCTGCTGCTAAAACTGCAGGCATTTAAGATGAATACCTAATTCACATCTTGATGAAGGAATTGCGCATGAAAAATTATCTTAAAAATGATGTTATTGTTCAATATACAAAACAAATCAAAATGCAAATTTTGAAACATAGTATTGTACATTTCTGGGCAATCCAACTTGTTTATGAATCTTTTCATGACAGATGATAAAATTCAGGTATACTACTGTATGCCAGAGTGCTAAACTAGCAGTGGACAAGACAGGTTCTGTTTTTGAGTGCTCCAGTAGTAAGTGGAAGAAGGGTATAAGTAATGATGGGAACCAGAGGAATTGGTTTGTTTGGTAACCTGAAGTGCAACTAGTTTAAGAAAGAATTTCAAAATGGAGAGATGGTGAATGTTTTATCCCTGTTGGGTATGATTGCTTTATTACTAATTATTGGAGGGATTGGAAGTTAATCCAGAACCCAATGGCGACCATGTTGTTTTGGAAGAAATACTGTACAAAATTCAGGGCATGGAAGAAGGCTGGGAAAAGAAATTAATAATGTAGTGTGAGACATTAAAGAAAAATAAGAATTCAAATGTAAAAATGAATATTGAAGTTCAGGTGAGCAAAAGAAGAGTAGAATTGGAAGAAAAATATCAGATACTTAATCTGGTAATATCTGGAGTAGAGAAAAGAAGATATGTCCATTCAAGAAGTGACAGAGGTTTTGGAAGGGATATTGGAGATGCTGTTGAATGGATGGGAAATTGCTGAGGCTTTATGAGTTGGCAAAAATGGAGGAAGAAAGTTGATAGGGTTCAGATTTGCAACCCCACAAATTGTGTATGAAGTACTGAAAAGCTTTATAAAATAAAAAGGGAAAAAATAATAGAGACCTATATAGAAGGATATCATTGGATCAGAAAACTCTAAAGAGAGTTCTCTTACAACAGATGAAGAGGGCAAGATCTGAGGGTAAGCGTGCATTTATAAATAACTTATGCCTGTGGGTATAGGGCTGATCAGCAGTTGAATTTGAAAAGGATCTCAATACAGGAAAAGAAATAGGAAATGAGTTGTCAAATTGCCAAAAATATGCTGGAAACATAAATAACAGGAAGTCCAAAGGTTGAAGCAGATGCAGATCCAGCCATAAACCAAGTGAATAGGATGTCATATGCAAATGATGAGAATGCTCATGGTGAAGGAGTAGCGAGGAGAATGACATCACCAATGAAAAGAATTTCTCCAGACAAACAAGAGATGATCTTGGCAGAAAGTAGGTCAAGAGCAGAAGACTGACAGAGGACAGTGATGGCTCTTCTAGTTTTATTTCTGCCCTGAGGGGGAGTTGATTGCAGATAAGAGAAGTTGAGGAGCTTAGCAAATTTAATATTGTTGGAGGTTTGCAGGGGGCAGCAGTTAATAATGGGAAAATGCTTACAAGCAAGAACAAATTGGATACCTTCAGGCACTATTCTGATTTTCAATATGTTGAGGGTGAAACTGGGTTTTGGATCTGTGAAGGAATATGCTGGGGGTTCAGTGAAGGTTTCTTTAAGGAAATGCGGACTAAGGTCCATTTGTTAGCTTTAGTCAAAAACATGTTTAGAGGATAATGAGTGTATTACATTTCAGGGTTTTGATTTTATAGGCAAACATGGTGTGAAGAAGGATATTAAAGATAGAATTTCAGGAGGTATGAGATTGTTATTGAGAAAAGATTTGATAAGTAAAGTGAAGAAAGGAAGTCTGAAATTAATGAGTTAATGTGGGTGTTAATTCAGGAGTGAGATTTTTGCATCCACCTGCAATTGCAAGTTTTACAACCCTGAAATCTTTTGAAAAGTTTAAATTGAATTAGAATATAAGAATGGAATATCTTTTAATAGAGTTAATATTAGTGGGGGACTTGAATGACAAGAGTGGGAGGGTTAGAAATTAAAGAATTAGGTTTTTGGGGTGAAATAGGGAGAGAAGATTATAACAGAATATGAGTTGGGCATAGTAAAGATAGAATAATAAATGTAAATGAGAAGGGGCTTAAGTTAGTTCAGTTTTGTGGGAATAGTGGTTTTATTATATTGAATGATTAATGGGAAAAGATGGTGCGGGCTAATTTGCATTTACAAGTGTTAGCGGGCAGAGTTAAGATTATATTATGTGTGGCATACATTGTGCAAAGTTTATGATTTCAAGATAATGAATATTTTTAGTGCAAGTTCTTATTTTCCACTTATGATATCATAGTGTTGTGGTGAGAACTTTGGAAATGGTAAAGATGATGCACGTGGTTCTGGTACCAAAATTAGTTAAAAGTGAATTCCTAAGAAGTGTGGGGAATTTTTTGTTGGAATTGGTCATGCCTTAATTATATATATATATATATATATATATGGAATTGATTTAATGATTTCTACAGGAAAAAGTGATATAACTTCAGTTATGGGTATATCCATAAATGTGCTGAGGAAATAGAAATAGGTGGAAAAAGAAAGTTAATGATAATTGGTTTGATGAGGAATGTATAGAGATGAGAGCGTAGGTTTGGGATGCAGCTATTAGATGCAGAGTGAGCAATGAGTATTTGATAGGAATCCCATGATGTGGTTATGTGAGAGGTATAGATTATTTTAGTATAAAATAAATTAAATATTTAGGAATTGAGTGATGAATGCTTCTAGATGGGGGACACAAGTGTAGGAAATTGTGTGAAGGGTAAGGAAAGGAATGTATCTATAAGTCCAAATGAATGGCTTAGATAAAGGGTCATCAAAAAGTCATTCCACAGCCATTGTGTATCTGAGTTTTCAAGGGATGTATGTTCAGATGGCATTGCTGACCGGGAATCAAGCATATAGTTATTATGTTCACTTAACCACCAAGGCAAGCACATACTTCAACAGTGGGTAGATTACCTGCTAAAACAAATTTTGAAGGAAGGAACATTAGAAAAGTAGAGTGCCAACTCTCTCCTGTGTAGTGCAAATCATCCAAATGTGTATGGAGGAACTTGTCGATGACCTGTTACTTTCAGAATGTGTTTTTATGAAAATTAGTTCTGGAACCAGTATCGATTTTGAAGTATATAATAATTATGTATAAGGGCTGGATAGATCATTTTCTTGTGAAGAAGTCTATAAACAGGTTCATAAATTCAAGAGAAAGAAAGCAGTAGGAATCGATGTTTTCCTACATCATTTTTTAAAATTTTATGTGATAATCAGGCTATATAAAATGATTACTAAGTTTATGAGTGTACTAATGGAAAAGAAGAGGGTTCCTGAAAATTGGCAAATAGCAATCATTCACTCCATATTTAGAATAAGAGGAGTGAGAAAAACCCAAACACTTATAGAGGAACTGCTCTACAATCCAACTTTGGAAAAATGTTTAAAGGAATTATAGCCTGAGAGAATTCAGGATTGGGCTGAAGTAAATGAAAGGATATCTCTTATCAGACTGGTTTCAGAAAGGGAATAAGTACAGGGGATAATATAATTAAGATCATAGTATGAATGAGTTGAACTACACACTCTTATTCGCTCCACTTACTTGTTTAAATTTAGTACATGTTTCACAGACTGCTGTCCCCATCATCAGCTAACTGTTGGATGCTGAATAATTTGTTATATTTTGGGGATGTATACTCTGTTCAGGTGGAGGTGTGAAGAACTTCAAGTTTATGTTTTCATCCCCCAGAAGTGTTAAAATTCATCAATCTTTCTCTGTATTTACAAGTGTAGATTTTCTTCCATGTTACTAACTCTCTAGGTCCTCCTACTGATTTAAATAATTTTGCTTTATTCTCTATGTCATGGTCTTCTGTCCAAAAATGAAATACTACTGCTGATTTTTATATTTGTATTTTACATTCCTTAAATGTTCTTTTAACCTTGTGTTTACCACAATGAGTGGCCGAGGTCTTTAAGGCACAGATTCATGAGCGGGAGGTCTGGGGTTCGAATCCCTCCAGGACCGTCCTCCCTGACAGAGGTTTTTTTTCCAGGTTTTCCTCAGTCCTCATGACTGGCAAAGACCGGGAAGGTACCCTAAATTTAGGCCTGGAACGTTTCCTTTCTAAAAAATATCCTTTCTCAATTTGTCATTTCATGTATCACTAGTGTTCACCGCCTGTGGTGCCACAGTAGTAAAAACAAACACCATTCAAAAAAAATCTTGTACTTAAGTTTCTCTTTGTTTTTTCAATGTAGACTTTTGCACATTCTACGCAACTTATTTGGTAAATACCTGCATTTTCTCTAGTAGAATACTGTCATTAATATTATCATTCAGGAGATTTTTATCATTAAATTTGTTTATAGGTGCCAATATGATATTAAAATCTTTTGGAATATTTGATTTTTTTTAAATTTTTACATAGGCCATAGATGCTATGTGAATTTTTTTAAAAATTATCTTATTTTTCCTGCTGAAATTGTTGTGGTTTCTTTAATAAGCTCCTGCCTCTTAAACTTCTGTACTTTTTTGTAAACTAGTTCTTCATCTGTCAGCTTTGATATGATTGTTTGCATGCATGTTCTTTCTGTAGATTCTAAGCTGATGGATTTAACCCCAAAACACATAAACATGCAGTAATCTACAGCTTAACAAACAAGCTAGTTAACCAACATATTAACAAGGAAGAATACTCTAAAGAATACAAACAAATAAAACAAACAGCGATTTAAAATTGATTTAGCAAAGAACTAGCTTACAAAAGAGTACAGAAATTAAACATATCTGTATTATATTTTATATATATATGGTAATACTGTGTTAAAGTGTTTTTCATATCTCTTCATGAAGAGGTTAGTTAGAAATGGAAATAAAAGTCCACCCATAGTAAGTTCTGATTCTTGTTTATAGAATTTGTGTTGAATGAAAAATAGGATTAATTTATGCAAATTTCAATGAGTTTTATGTATTTATTTGTGTACCTCATGAATTTCAGTTGTTCTTAGTCATTCATGAGATAAGTTATAAGTTTACCTGTAGGTATGCTTGAAAATAGAGATTCCACATTGAAATACACTAAGATAAAATAAAAAAAAACATCAAGGCAAAGTAAAATTTGCCACCATGAGTGACCAAGGTCGTTAAGGCATGGACTCATGAGCAAGAGGCCTGGGGCTCAATTCCCACTACGACCATCTTCTCTAACTGAGGTTATTTCCAGGTTTTCCTCAGTCCTCATAAATGGCCACTGCCAGGGAGGTAGACCTAAACATAGGCCTGGAATGCATACTTCCTTTAAAAAAAAAACAAAGTCCCAATTTATCATTTCATCTCATGCATCATCAGTTTCCACTGCCCCTCATACCTCGGTAGTACAACTGGGCATTAAAAAAAAGATAAAAGAAAGAAAGAATGACAATAGGATATTTTTTAAAAAAATCACATATTACCAATGGGCTATGCATAAATTTCAAAATATTCTAAAAGATTTTGAATCTCAGATTAGCACCAAAATACAGATTTATTATTAAAAATCCCCTAAATGGTAAAATGAATTAAAGTATTCCACCAAAAAAAAAAAGCAAGTATATACCATACTATGCAGAATGCAAAAAATCTATATTTAAAAAAACAAAGGGAAACACAAATACATGGTTAAATGAACTCTTCAGGAATATTAAATACAAACAAAAAATCAGCAGTGGCATCTCATTTCTGGAAAGTGAACCATGATATATAGGGAAAAAAGCAAAATTATTAAAGTCAGCACAGGGACTCACAGAGCTAGGAATGTAGGAAAAATTCTGCATATTAAATACAAAGACAGATTAATGAACTTTGACTCTTTCAGGGATGAAAACATAAACCTTATGTTCATCATACCTCCACCAGAGTAGAATATGCATGCATTCCCAAAAAAATACTGTGAATCATCCAGCAGTTGACAATTAGCTGAGGATGCAGATAATGGTCTGTTCTAGATATTAACAAGTAGAGCCACAAGAATATGTAGTTCGACTCAAGTCATACAATAATTTAATGATAAAATGATTATGTTTAAGAAGGGCAATAAACTGTGAAATGATGCATAATGGTTAATAGCAAATTTTCATATTTGGGAATAAATTGTAGTAGTAACTTAGGTTGGGAAAGACACAAGAGAATGGCATTGGCTAAGTGGAGAATTGCAATAACAGTGATACAGAGATGTTTATATTGCACCGGGTATGAGTGTTAAGTGGTTTGAAAGAATTTATTCTGCCTTGTTTGAGTCTTGATGGATTTATGGAGTGGAAATATGGGGAAGTGATGATGGATAGCATACTGTGGATTTAATTCAAAGAATCTCTGTAAGCTAATATTCAGATTTTTAAGTGCTAATTGAAACTTGTACAGTGAAGCAAATCATATTAAGATTATTACATGATTGAGTCAAACCACACACATTGACTCTACTTGTTTATATTTAGAATATGTTTTGCAGATCATTTTACATTTTCCCAGCTAACTGTCCACTGCTGGATAATTCATGGTGTTCCTTTGGGGGATACATTGTGTCTTTGTTGGAGGTGTGATAAATTTAAAGTTGATATGTCAAAGTTCATTTATCTGTCTCTGTATTTATAAGTGTAGATTTTCTTCCACATTGCTCTAGCTCTGTAGATCTCTATGTTGACTAATAATTTTGCTTTTTTCACAATGTTGTGGTTCTCTATCCTGAAATGAAATCCCACCACTGATTTCTCCATTTGTTTGCATTTTTTGTTCCTAAAGTGTTCTTTTAACCATGTACCTATGTTTCTCTTTGTTTTTGCAATATAAGTTTTTTTTTTTTTTTTTGCATTCTGCACATTTTATTTGGTAAATACCTGCATTTTTCTCCAGTGGAATACTTTCATTAATTTGGCCATTTAGGAGATTTTTAAAAATAAATCTGTTTATTATTGCCAATCTTATATTAAAATCTTTTAGAATATTTTGAAATGTTTGCATACCCCATGAATAATATGTGCTTTTTTTTTTTAAAAAAATTATCATATCTTTTTCTGCTGAAAGTGTTGGGGTTTCTTTAATAAGTTTTGCCGCTTAAACTTCTGTACTTTTTTATGAATCAGTTATTTGCTAAATCCATTTTTAATCTCTATTCTTTCTATTTGCTTTTATTCTTTGCAGTATCCTTTCTTGTTAATGGGTAAGTTAATGAGCAGGTTAATGATCCTGTGAGAAACATTCTAAATATATACAAGTAAATGGATCCAAAAAAGAGTGTGTACATAGTTTGACTCAATCATACAATAATCTAGTTATATAATATTGTGATATCCCAACAATACAGCTTTGGCAGTGTTAGGAAAGGTATGTGTGAGAGGGTTAATAATGAAAAGAACATTGATATATCTGTTCCTGGTTCAAGAGGTACCTGATACTGATATTGTGAAAATATATCTGAAATATCAAGAAGAAAAATTGGGTTTTACAACTATTACCAGGTTAGGGAAAGTTAGAGAGTAGTTGTGTAAGAAGGAACTAGGAGATTTCTGGGTTAAAATTGGCAATTTCAGAAGGGAATTTTGGAGGAAGTGAGAATAAGACTGGAAGCTATAGACAGGCAAATTTTATTCTCCCAGATTAGGGGGAAAAGCTCATTGGCATGGTAAAACAAATTAAAAAATGGCTCAGACAAGGAAAAGTATACTGTAATTTGTCAGAAGAGTGAAAGAAAATGGATAGCTTGGTTTCGATAAGGTGTTTGGAAATGAAAGGGGATGAGCGAAGATGTTATCCCAGGGGTCTGTCCTATCTGCATGAAGAAGGAAGATGAGGTACTCTTTATTTTTCAGTACAAAGATTTAATGAATGGATAAGCAAGAAATGGCTATTAAGGAATAAAGAAGTGTTAGTAAGAAAGATTTTAAATATCAAACACAGCTATTCTAAATTAGAAGAGTATAGAAGGTAAATATAAAATGGAGATGGTCATTAGAGAGAAATAAGAAAGAGAATTTAATTAAAAAATTATAGAATGTTAATGTGATTTTATATATATATATATAACCATTTATATCTGTTGTATTTTGAGCTAGTTATGACTATGGGTAAATAACTAAAGTTAAGGTCAAATCATAGATTTGTGTATACTAATTGTAAGGACAAATTTAGCCTAGAGTTTGTAATGAATATAATTAATTTCTTTCATGATATAAGAATAAGAGGAGGGAGAGGGGAGGTTTGTCTCTTGACTGCTAGAGGCGCAGCTTCCCTCATTGATAAGTGGTCGGTATTTCTGCCTTCTGGTTATTCAAAGATGAAAATACTGGCCACTGAAATAAAGAAATAAAGATATTTGTCATTTTATAGTTTACTATTACTGAACTTTATAATTACACGGTTGTATGAAATATTGTAGTGGTGTATAGACTTTCATTTCTTTTGTATTTTGCTTAGTACTAAATAAATAAATAAATACCAGAAACAAAACAGTAGTTAAAACAATAGATATATGATAAATCCACTGCCAAAGAAAGCCATGTCTGGGAAATCAACTGGAAAGATTATAGTTTCATTTTTCTGGGATGCTGAAGGGAATCTGCTGATTAACTCTCTTCCTGCCAGTGCAACAATAACTGGGGCCACTATGCTTTATGAAGCAATGGAGGGAAAAAAATATACAAGGAAATAATGAGTTTATCAAAAAAGAGTTGTAATCTGTCTGTCTATCTTGATGTCTGTCATCAAGACAATGCTTGTCCCTGTACCTTTGTCATTGCATTGGCAAAAATTAATTAATTGAAATAGTTATTGTTGCAAGTATATTTATGACTTTGAAGATGATTAGAGGGATTGAAATGAATCCTGGATCAGATGAAGACATTTTTAACAATTAGGTGGGTTAGATCATCATCTGTGAAGGAGGATAAATATGGTTGCTTCAGAAATTAAAAATAAAATCTTGGAATAATTTAAGGTAGTGAAGCATGGCATGGAACAGGTAAAGTTGAGAGTATATAAGTTGGAGGGAAGGAATCAGAGGTTCAATTTGCTATTTGCTGGTGTGAAGGAGAGATGTGAGGCCACTTCAAGAAATTCTGACATAGAAACTCGAAATGGAATTATATGGCTGGGAGATTGCAGATGCATTTAGAATTGGGAAATAGATTGGTAGGAGAATGATAATCATCAAATACACCACATCTAAAATTATTTACAAAATATTAAGAAGAACCAAGAAACTAAAAGGAACTGATATTTTCATGGACAGAGTTCTTTCAATGAAACAGAGAGTTACAAAAAGGTAATTGGTACAGAAAATAAAAGAAACGAGTGCCACCAGTAAGAGAACATATATCTGCAACTTACAGTTGTAGATGGTTGTTGTTGATTTTCTTTATTTATGGATGCCCTTTAACAGCTCAGGTCATCAGCGTTCCATTCAATTCAGGGCATGAAATGGCTGACAAATTTTGCTCAGAGGCCTCTTCTTTAAGGCTTGAGGTTTTCTTTACCGTGCCATGAATGTATGACCCACAGGTTTACTTCCCTTCTGAAGGAAGCCATACTTAGTATTTTTACGCCCCAAAAAATCCATCGATCCCAGTTGTGGATGGAAAATAAGAAAATAAATAAGGGGAAGAAGGAGCTAAAGGACAAGCATGGAGGAGCAGCAGCAGCAGCAGCAGCAGCAGATGTGAATAGTCAATTTTCAAGATTGGGAAGAGAAAAAAATGTTGAAATGAAAGTCCAAAGGTTGTAGAAACAATGGAGGAGTGTATTGAAGACATTGTCAGAGCCACAAGAGATGTTAGTGAAGGTCAGGCACCAGGTTTGGAAGTGGCTTCACTGAGGGAGAAAATATCAGCAGAGAGAAGGATGTCATGTGAGGTGTGCCAGCTGGTGATGTATGGAGAGGCAGGCAGGAGGAGAAGAGATCAAGATATGAAGCAAGAGCAAGAATCTAATTCAAGTATGGTATCAATGCCACATGATAGCATATTGGTTGTGTAATAGGTTGGTTAGAAATATTATAAGTAACAAATATATTTGGAGAGTGAGAAAGAGTCGGAATGTGGGGGTATTCAATTAAGAACTAAGAATTTGAATTTATTTACCAATGATATTTGTAGATAAAAAGTTACAGTTTTCAATTACTACCCACACCGTACCTTGGCCTGAAGATTCAATTTAGGCTACATACAATATTCATAAATATAAACAAACAAAACAAATCTCTATAATTTACCAATTTTATAATAAACATTTATGAATATTTAACATATTTACATACTTAACCTACATTGTAAATATTAATAAATCTAACATTCATCTCTATGAAGCCTCATTACAAACAAACTCCAGGTTATCCGCTTAATGGAATCCCCCACTTCTTATATTTTCCTGGTTAGCCTATTTTACCAATCTTACCCAAACTCTCTCATCCTTCTTAAATATTCTAATCAATTTCTTCCTTACTTTTCCTGAGTATTTGCCTATCATTTTATTTCTCTTTGTTCCCATATCAGTCAAAATTCTATGTGCTATACTTTCTTTCTGTAATTTATCCCTTGCTTTTCATACATCCTCGCTCCATCTCTTTATTCCTTCACACTCTAATAAACAAGGAAATATTCTTCTGACTCTCTACACATAACACACCTGTCCCCATTTTCTCCTGTGAGACCCTTTACAAACAATGTTCCTGCTCAAAGAAATAGGAAGAAGTTACACTTAATAGATACAGATTAGGCTTGCAATAGGGATGTAATGATGGGGATCAATCTTCCAGGGTGGGTTTCTGGAATTATGAAGGGTTGAGAAGGGATATATTTTTAGATTCTTGTAATATAATACTGGAAGAAGTTGATACACTGGTGGAGAATGTAGTTTAAAGAAGAAAAATCTGTTCAAATATACAGTTTTGAATTTATGAGTAAGAGTTTCTGGCTGTGTGGGGGTATTAGTAAAGAATGGAATAACTTATGGTAGGGCTGCCCAAAATACGGCCCACCAAGGCTGTTACCCATCTGAATTGAAATTTTATGTTCATTTTTGGGTTTAGTATCTAGTTGCTAGAATAGTGGTATTATCAAATGGTTTCAGCAAGACAGAAATGAGCAAGGCTATGTTTTTCCCTCAAAACATAAAGTTAAATAGTGTTTGGGAAATATCAGGCAGTTTTGTACATTCTTGCCCAGCAGAGGGTAGTGAAAATGGATGGTTCATTGTTTATATTGCAAGTCCACCCTTGCCAGCAGTCAAGGACATCACTAGCAGGTCATTCATTCTTTTTTCACTGCTTTACACCTTACCCTGAACTTTCCATCAGTGTTTATTTCATTCTAAGTGAGTGTACTTGTGCAGTAAGTAGTGTTGCAAAAAGTGCAAAATGCTTTTGAAAAATTTATTGAGTGCAGGAAATATAAGTCTTGGTTCGGTAATAATTTACGTGAACAAGGTGATGTGCATAATTTGTAATGATGTGATTGCAGTAATCAAGGATATAATATAATGAGAAATTACCAACAAAACATCCCCAGTTGAATAATTTTAAATGGTCATGAGCATGTTGTGAAGACAAAAGAACTATGTAACAAAATCATTAACAGCTGTTTCTAATCCAGACTGGAAATTTGATGCAAAAAAATGTTAAGAAAGCAAGTTACGGTGTTTCAAAACTTATTGCTGAGCATGGGAAACATTTGCCAAAGGAAAACTTGTAAAAAAAGTGTTGTGTGGCAGTTGCTGAAACTTTGTGCCCTGAAAAAGCATATTTGCTTAATTCTGTTTTGCTGTCAAGAAATACTGTAAGTAGACATGTGGAAGAACTAGCAAGTAGTGTTCGGCATCAGCTGATTGAGAAGGGAAAAATATTATACTAATTATTTTACAAAAGTTATTGAATATAGTAAAGATGAGTTTACAAATAGGTTCTCCGATTTTGTAAAATTGGATTTAGAAATTTCTCTGTTTCCATTTTCTTTCACTTTTGATGCTGTTAAAGCACCAGAACTGCTATAACTAGAGCTGTTAGACTTGCAGTGTGATGATGCAATAAAAGGAGCCTTCAGCCCTAAAGACCTTCTAAATTTCTATAAGTTATTGCCAGAAGAAAATGTTCAAACATTGCAAGCCCAATTTTTTTATTTCCATATTTGCATCAAATATATATGTGAACAGACATTTTTAAAAATGAATGGTCAAAAATCAACATTAAGAACCAGCTTGAGTGATGGTCATCTCTAAGACGTGTTATTCTTGAGCACCTCCACATTAGTAACTTATTAAGTTCAAAACACCAGTTTCCTATTTCTTATTAGGTGAGTAATTTGGAATGCGATTTGACACTTATTTCAATTTTCAATTTCAATTTATAGCACAAAGCTCTGCAAAACTGATTGATTTTTTATTGATTTGATTTATTTATGGACGCTTTTTAACATCTCAGGTCATCAGCATCCCATTCAATTAAGGGCGTGGAACGGCCGACAAATTTTGCTCAGAGGCCTCTTTTTTCAGGCTTGAGGTTCTTTATTGTGCCATAAATGTATGACATGGGACCCATGACTTTACTTCCCTTCCGAAATAAGCCATACTTAGGATTTTTACGCCCAGAAAAAATCCACCGATCCTGGTTGGGTTTGAACCCGTGATCTTGGGTTTAGAAGGCAAGTATTGCTACTGCTTCAAAACTGGCTAATACACCATATAAATGTATTTAAAAACATGAGCTAAAACCTATTTTGCCATTTTCACATTCCATAAAATATTATATGTTATATAATTTTATTAAACTGTACATATGATCTGCAACCAATTTCTCCAGAGTTAATTAATGGTCCTGGCTTATGGGGAAATGCTAAAGATGAAAAATTTACATATGTGGCAGTTTATGGTAATAGTGTGGTATTGAATTATATTTCATTTTTGGTAGTAATGTGGTTGATTATGTTCTATGTAGTTTAGAGTCAGCAATAATAAGTGATTTTAAGGTAATGAACATGCTTAGCCATTTTCCTCCTAGTGACTGCTGTGAAATGTAAATAGATGGGACAGAATAACAGGAATGGAGTGATAATTTTCATAATGTAAAAATGAAAAATAAATGCAAAAAAGGATGTATTGAAAGTGAATTCTACAATATTTTAAATTCATCAAGGACTTATATTTGTTATAAGATATAAATGCTTTGGTTTCAACATATGGTGTGAGGTTGCATTAAATAGATTTGAATTTCTGTTGAAATGGGCAGAGAGAGGAGTGTTTAAAAAGATAAGAAAGGAATATAAAGAGGCTAAGCACTGGTTTGATAAGGAATGTTTTGCATTGAGAAAATGGTGAAGAGCTCTGTAATAAATATAGGGAAAGTAATGGGAAAGAGGAGAAATAAAAATTGATAGACTTAAAAGAGAATTACAAAGAGATGTTGATAAAGTAAAAGGAGGAATAGGGTAGTGCTAGGGTCTCTGAAATTGACACTAAAGTTAAACCAGGTGTGGGAGGTAATAGGGAAATGCACAAGGGGATCAGAATTAGAATAATACAAATGAATGAATGGACTAATTATTTTAAATACTCATTATAAAGCAGTTGGGAAGGGACTGTTAAATATATGAGATGTGATTTAAATCCACAATTTACATATGAGTTGGATGATGCTATTTCATATGAGGAAGTATAAAGGGAAGTTAGAGAATTCAAAATAAACAAAGCAACAGGTGTTGATGGGTTACCAATAAGATGTTTGCAAACTTGGTGCTCCAAGTTTAGGAGGCTGCAATGTTTAATTAGGTTACTAAATATATATGTAATAGATCCTATTTTCCACTTTCTACCCCATTCCAATATTATAACTATCCTCTTCCAATACTTTATTTCTAATCCACACTTCTGCAATTTTATAATATAAATCTTTATCTATTTTCCACAAAGTGAGCACTTCCTTTTCCACCTTTAGTCCAATTAGCCCTATTATTCCTGTTCTACCCCCTTGGCTTCTGTCGTAACTGTCTCCCAACTGACTCTGCTCTTCTCCTACTTTAACATTAGTATCTCATAGAATCAGCAAAAACCACCCTCTAAGTGCTTATTTTCTATATCTTCCACAGGAAGTGCTCTAATTATGTCTTTGCCCTTGTAACCCTTTTGTCTGTCCCTGAGATTTTGACACCATCTATTTTGATAGTGCTCCATAAGGGCGATGGCACCACTTCCAACCTGTTGTCTCTCAGGCCATCCATTGACCAGCTGTTTCCCGCTTCCACTTCTCCCCACCATGTCATCTACCACACTCAGCTGTTTCACGCACTTGGTGATGTCCTTAACATGCCCGCTGCTGTACACTCTCCCTCTCTGTGCAGGATGCCTGTTCCTTGGCGGCAGGTTGTTACACTTTCTTCTCTCCTCCTCTCTTCCATTCTGGTTGTTCTTTGACCTTGATGATGGGTCATCAGGATTTCACCAATCCATAACTGCATTTCACAATAAAGGCTCTTCTTTCTTCATTTCAGGTTTTCTTAATCTCTTTTATTAATTCCACTCTTACTTTTCATTCTTTTTTTTTTCCATAATCATTTTCAGTAAATATTCTTGTGCTTTTCATTTCCCAGTTTTGCCTAATGCGTCCCATTTCAAATTCATAATATTGGCCTTGATCTCCCACCTCTTTGTCCAATTCTTCAGCAACCTATCTATAATTTCGCATCCAACCAGATTTTTCCCAATATTCATTCCATAATTTCTTCTACTTCTTCCCATATCTTTTTCCCTCTTATTTCTTCTGCTCCAAAAATCATTACATCTCTCATCTGCCGATTTCTCCAATTTTAACTATTCTGCTCCTGCATTTCGCTAACTCTCCTACTTCTTCTTCAAGCCATTTAATCTTTTATTTTATATCTTCCATGCTCCTCTCCATTTTCTCTTCTATTCTTACCTCTCTGCATTTAATTTCCTGTTTATCTTCCATTATTGACTTAAACATTTCCTTCACTTCTCCATTACTCGTCCTGGGTTTTGATCCACTCTTTCAATTACTAATAGAAATGCCAACAAACTTATTATTTTAGGCCCTTTTCTTTATCTAGACTTTTGGATTTTCATCTGTTGAACAGCTTGTTTCTAGCTCTTTACAACTGCAATGCTACACACCTCTTTCCCAGTCGGTCCTGGTGGTGTCCATACTTGCCTCCTAAACCCAAGATTGCAGGTTTGAACCTGGCCAGGACTGATGGATTTTTCGGGCGTAAAAATCCTAAGTATGGCTTCCTTCAGAAGGGAAGTAAATCTGTGGGTCTGTGTTGTACATTTATGGCACGAAAAAGAACCTAGAGGCCTCTGAGCACAATTTGTCAGCCATTTCACGCCGTGAGTTGAAAGGGATGCTGATGACCTGAAATGTTAAAGAGTGTCCATAAATAAATCAATAAAAAAAAAAAAACCTCTTTCCCATATAGAGCATTCACTCTACACATTCATTCTCTTCATGCTCATGCAAGCAAGTCTACTAAATGTAATTAAAAACAGTCAAAGAATTCCAAAGAGTTGGCAGATAGCAATTATATGTCCTATTTATAAAGGGAAAGGAAAATGAAGATAATTTGAGCAGTTTAGAATAACTGAGTCGACTTTGTAACATTTACATCACTAATAGTTTTTAAAAACTATTAAAACTTTTAAAAACTATTAGTGATGTAAGTGTTACAAAGTCGACTCAGTTATTCTAAACTTATACTAATCATCACTGTAACAAACGTCCACCATATTTAACTAAATAATTTGAGCAGTTACAGAGCTATAGTACTACTATGAATTTTGGCATGTAGAATTCAAAAGTGGGCGTAAGATAATAAGCTAATCTCAGAATTTCAATCAGGGTTCAGAATGGGTCACGGAACTATGGATAATGTGCTAATCTTAAAAACAATAGGAGACAAATATTTAGGGAATAAACCAGGAAACTCTAAGCACTAATTATAGACCTAGAAAGGCATAAGACAGAATAATAAGAGAAGCAATTCAGTATAAAATGTCAAAGATGGGTTTTAGTAAAGAAATATTCAATCTATTGTAAGCATTATATCAATACAATACGTTTGTATAAAATGGAAAATTTTTTATATAACCTCAGAAATTAACATGAACTTGGGTAAGGATGTAAGCTGAGCTGTAATCTATTCAATTTGTTTATGCCTGACATAATGATTGGTTTATAAACATATGCCTGTAAGAAATAATATGGAAATTCCAGGATACTTTAACCAAATGATTTAATGGTTAGCTTTTTTTCAGTTATTGGTTTACAAAATGCTATTATTTAAATTGTAAGATTTTGTGATAATGGAGATTAAAGGTGAGTATCAAGAAAACCAAAATAATCGTTTTCAAAAAGGGTAATAAATTAAAAAAAGAGGAAAAATGGACTGTGGATCATGAGAATATTCAGATAGACAAGGGCTTGGTATACCAAATAATTAAAATGAATATTCAAAAACATTGGGAAAAGCAGAAGCAGTTGGCTTTTAAAAAGAGTAATAGCTTTGAAACTGATAAGGAGATATAACAAATTATTTATGAGGAATTCATCAAATTTCACTAGATTTGTTCCACTTACTTGGACATGTTTCGAAGGCTGTTGTCTTCATCATTAGCATGGTTCCACTGTCATCTTCCCAGCATGGCATTAAGGTGTAGCTCTGTGGATTTTATGAACTTTATGATGAGGTTACTGTTGTTTGGAAGATCAAAATTAGTAAATTTTCCTTGTTTATGAATATATTTTCTCACATTGATAATACTATGGGTTTTTGAAGAGCATTTAAGAGCCGAGGTTCAATTAGGAATTTGTGGGTTTTTTTTTTTTTTTGCTGGAAATGGTATGCTACTGCTGATTTTTCTGTGTGTTTATATTTTACATTTCTCATGCGTTCCTTAAACCATAGTGTAATGTTCTATTTATTTTACCTATTTATTTCATATTGAATTCCTTGCAACTAATTTTGTAAATGCCTTATTGTTTTCTTGGCAGAATTTTGTCTTTTGTGTTGGTTTTTAGGAGGTTTTTTAAACTGCATTTGTTCACTGGAGCCAAAATAATGTTGGCATCTTTAAAAATCATAGACGTCACCACTCTGAAAGGCTACAAAGGAGATCATGTATATATAAGAAATTTACATTCCATTCATGGGCACACCAAAAATTCTAGAAAATTTTTAAAGATGCCAACATTATTTTGTGTGCAGTGAACTGCAGTTTAAAAAAACCTCCTGAAAACAACACGAAAGACAAAATTCTGCCAGGAAATCAATCAGGAATTTACAAAATAAGTTGCAAAGACTGCAAAATGAAATATATAGATAAAACAAAAAGGAACATTGCACTGCAGTTTATGAAAGACATGAGAAATGTAAGATATAAACACATGGAAAAATCAGGTAGCATACTATTTCTGGCAAAAAAAAAAAAAAAAAAAAAAAAAAAAAAACATGAATTCCAAATTGAACCTAAATTCTTATAAGCTCTTCAAAAATACATAGTATTATCAGTGTGGGAAAATATGTTCATAAATGAAAACAAGGAAAAGTTAGTTAATTTTGATCTTCCAAACAACAGTTACCTCATATAAAAATTCATAAAATCCACAGAGTGACACCCCATTGCCACTCTGGGAAACTGACAGTGTAAATGTGCTGATGATGAAAGCAACAGCCTTTGAAACAAGAAATAAAAGTAGTATAATAAAAGTAAGTGGAATAAACTACTGAAATTTGAGTGAATTCCCCATAAATAATTTGTTATATTTTATATATATATATATATATATATATATTATTTCCATTTTACCATGAAAATCCCTGCTATTTAAACTATGATAAGGAGATATTTATATATAGCACCAATGATGTGTGTTAATTTGGTGGAGAGAGTTTAAAGAGCATTAATAGAGCTCAAATGTAGTTATGGTATAGAAATATGTGGTATAGAGAATAACTGGGAGAAAATGAATCCAGTAACTTATTATGTTTTGTCAGACACTTTTCCACAAAATTCTGCAAACATTGGGGCATTACTTTAAAGGGAAAGGTTAATGTGAAAGGTTTTGATGATGGAGCTAGTATTAAAGTGTTGGTTTTAAAGCAGTGGTATTCAATCTTTTTTCTCCACTTACTCCTAGAGACACCTATCCATTCAAGTTTGTATCCCCAGGATTATGCTTAATTCAGATTATACATAACTACTTAGATCTAAAAATAAATAAAAATAATTTATCACTTATTTAATTTATCTTTGATCATTTACCAAACTTTCTAATTTTAAATTGTACGTACTCCCTTAAAAGTCATGTACCCCAGTTTGAATACCACTGGTTTAGATCACACCATTTGAATGCAGGCATATTCTAATGCAATGTGTGTAATGTCACAAAAACAATTATTATTGTGTATTAAAGTTTTAATTTGACATAGCTTTTCCACTGCAAAGAATTGCTGAATCCCTTTCCAAAATATAGGCTTCTTGGATAACAAAAAGTATAAAGGTTTCCTACTCTAAAAATGGACAATGTATGCAATTTTAAAAAAGCACAAACTGTATTTCATCATGCAAAACCTACTTCCACAAATATAAATCAATACTACATAATGTCATAAAACCAGCTCAAAATATGGGCAATAACAGATATATATAATCAGTCCCAAATAAAATGAAAGCAATTTTGAATATTTTTTTTAATACTGTTTAATGCTGGAATATTGTAGAATACCTCAAATGACAGTATAGTTACCATAGAACTAACAGTAAAAGGGAATAGAATCACAGATCCTGAACTAGTGCAATGTGCAAATATATTTAACAATCATTTTATAAATATTACTAAAAGTATGCCAGCAGATAATGTTATTATGTGTGCTCTTCCTTATTATGGTGATAAAACCATATAATACAAATGTATCTTGCTTCAAATACAAATTGTAACCTAGGTATGTATTCTTTATAGGCTTTCTGAATTACACTGGAGCAAGCAGCCTTTCCTTAATCTCTTAAAATAGCAAAAGTTCAAACCTTGTTTAAGAAAGGTGAATGATTGAATGAATGAATACTTATTATTTCTACACATTTACAATTACAATTTTACAATATTTCCTTAATCCTGGAGTGCTTTTAATTCAGGATCCTATACAACTAACACTCTGGTTATTGTGTACATGGATTCTAAATCAGTCTAGCTATACATATTATAAAGTAAAATTTACAAATATTTCCCCAAAGGGGATCATCTTCTATCATTGTTTTTTTATTTTCTTTATTACCTTCTCTCTTTGCCTTGATCACTTTCCTCCACCACTTTTTTCTTACTTTCCTCCGTAATTTCCAAAATGATTAAAACATTTTTTTCTGTTAGTCCCAAAAATCTTTAATGGCAGAATTTCTGTCTGCAAATGATTGTTTGCAACTTGTTCCATATTTGCTCTCTCCATCCTTCGGTTTCCGTACATTCTATTATACAGTGCAAGTTCTTGTCTACCTTACCACACAGTGGGCACAATTCTTTGTCAACTTTTACCCCACTTAATATCATTGTTCCTGCTCATGCCCATGCCATACTCTACCTACACATTTTTTCACAAACCTCAATATATTTTCCCCTGCCCTTTCTTAAAACTCCTATGGTATAATTATCATAGTCCTCTTATCTCTTAGGCTACCAAATATTTCCTGTTTCTCTATACAATCAATCCTTGCTTTCTCTTTATTCCATATGCTATGCCGATTTGGTGACTAACTGACGAGCTTTCCCAATCCAATTTTTCTTACAATTTCCTTTAATCAACATAACCAGCTGCCTTCCCATTTAGCTTTTTTTCTTGTGCCCCAAGCAGTCTTTGACAATATTTCCTTTCTCCAATGCTTGTATCCTCTGCCAATATTTCCTAATGGGTTTTATTACTAGACCTTTTCTGCCAACCCTTCCTAGTTCCATCAGGGCTGCTCCATTGGGTGTAGCTCAAGATAATTCCAATATCATTTATAGACTGCTATGTGAATATGATCTGTACATTCCCACCCTTTTTCTGTCCCCAAAATTTACATCCCATGCATCATTTTTGATTCAACTGGAGCCGAATATACTCTCTTTGGCCATTTTACACTCATATTAGGCATTTTTTATCAAGCATGTTTTTATGCTATTGGTAGCACAATTTCCCTTCCGTAGTACTTTTTTGAGTTCTGTCAATTTTCCATTGCTGTTTGCCTTACCTCCAAATAATCAAATTTACTTACCACTTCAGTTTCACTCCCCTCTAACCACTATTTCTCATCTCTGCTGAGTTTGTTCCCATTTTTACATACCAAAATTTTAAATTTTTATTTATCTTTAAGCCCCATTTTTTACTTATTTCTCTGCTGTTCACATTGTTTGTGTAAAACCTTCACTTGTAATTGCAGCTACTACTAAATCATCCGCAAAAAGCAAACTTGGAATATCTTTATTATTAACTGATGGATAGTGCCTATTCTTCTTCCCTATTTCTTCCAATATCTCATCTATAAACAGATTCAATAGAACCAGATTTAATTTACTACCCTGTCTTAAGCTGATTGTATTGGGTACCCAGTCTGTTACTTTGGTGCTTCCAAGCCTAATGCAAAAATTATTATCTGAACACAGCCTCTGTTAGCCTATAAACTTTCCACTCACTCCCTTTTCTCCCAGCCGAATCCACAGTTAATCTCTTTTGATAATATCAAAGGTATTTTCTAGATCTGCAATACACCTTTCCTTTTTTTACACTTAAATATTTGAGTAGTCGAAAGCTTTCACGGTCAGAGTCAGACTTATAACTAGAAATTTCTTCCAGGCTTAGGAGCCATGGTCTGTTGAGGCTAAGGAGTCCAAACGTTTCATCCTCAACTGTGGAGGACATCTTCAGTGGTGAGGTCTGAGTCTTCTGGGCAAAGGTCCTGGCACGACTGAATGCCAGTTTTTTTAAATTTTTTTTTATTGGGTGGGCCCCTCCTCTGCCCACCCAGGTGGCAAACATCCGAAGTGGATCTACATCGCCTCCCCTACCATGCACAACTTCTACTCTACGGGGCTATTTGGGAAGCGGGTGAGGTGTGTCAGGTACCACCGAAGCAACCTGAGATTAGTGGGTGCACACTAAAAAGATGCCCGCCCACAAGAGAGTGAACGGACAGAGGTGGACTAGGTCCTGGCCTTGGCTGGGCTCAGAACAGAACCTAGGTGTTTGTGGTGGGTTTCATGCTCAGGCAAGAAGGACAGTGGTGTGAGGTATCATGCTCTAATGCTTACTTAGGTGTAGTTAACATGCTTGCTTACTTGCTAGTGGCCTCCACGGGGCTGTTTGGCCGGCGGGTTGATCCGATGTTTGTGGCTGCCAGGAGGAAAGGGTACTGTTCTTGTTTGGTCAGTGGTCTTCTGCTGCTGGTTATCTGTTTTATTTGGTAATTCATGGGTTGGATGTTCCTTATGGTTTGTTGTGTAAGAGGTGTGTACTGTGCTAAGGGCTAAATGTTGTTGGTGTTTGCTGGAGCTATGTGGAATTAGTCGTAGCAGTGTTGGTTACTTAGTCTATATGTACAATATGGTGTGAGCTACATGGTCTAATCCTATATGTACAATGTGGTCTTAATCTATGCCTATATCTACAGTGCGGTCCAGACTAATTTTTTTTTTTTGCAGGAGAATATCCATTATTTCCTAGAATGTAGAATGTAACTTATCTGCTAGCTGTATATGTACAAGGTGGATTCCGTAGTCATTATCTTGGTCGTCAATAGTGGGGCCGCCCTACACCCCGATCCGCCCCAGGTGGGGAAAAACATCCGCCCGGGGACTTATGGGCTTGTCACTTCAAGGTGGGTTTATGGGGATGAGAGAGTTTAGGCAGCCGTGTATGTTTATTTCGTGGGTAAGTTTCGTCAGTGGTATGGTGCAGTCGAGTAGTGACAGTGGTCTGTTATGTTTGTTTGGCACCCCTGTGTACTGCCCTAGTTGCCTTATTAAGGGGTTGTGGTGTGTGTCGCAACGTCTGTACATATTGAATGCTAATTTCTTGACAAATTCCTCTATTGTGTGTATTTTTAAATCATCGTGTAGGACAGAGAGGGGGGCCGTACGTGGGACTTTGGTGATAATTCGAAGGCATTTGTTTTGCAGAAGCTGTAGTGACTTGATGTGGGTCTGTGCGCAGTGGCCCCATGCTGGGGCGGCGTACGTCATGATTGGTCTGATTAGGTCTTTGTAGAGTGTGAGCCCCATGCTGGTGCTTAGTGCTGTGTTACGATTTAAGAGCGGGTATAGTTTTCCGAGTTGGCAATTCGCCTGCTTTTTCACGCGTTTGATGTGTGCCGCGGTCAGTTTAGAGTCTAAGATTACCCCGAGATATTTAGTAGCTTGGTCATTTCAGTATATGTTATCCGTGTGTAATGACAGTGGAGGGAGGGGTTTACGGTGGGTTTGTCGTTTTGTGAAAAGTACTAGTTGTGACTTTGGTGCATTTACTTTTATCCTCCATTTGCGGAGCCATGGCTGGAGGTTGTCTAGTGCTTTCTGTAGTCTGGTGTGGACCATTTCGGGCTTCCAAGATTGCGTGGCTATTGCCGGTCGTCTGCGTATATAGACAGCATGCAGTTGGGCGTTTTAGGTATATCATTGATGTATAGGTTGAATAGGATTGGCCCAATGAGGCTGCCTTGGGGGACGCCTGCTAGTGTATGTCTTTTTGTGGAGTAGGCGTCTTCGGATGTTACAGTAAAGGTTCGATTTGAAAGAAAGTGTGCGATTAGTTTGATCATGGAGTCAGGGAATTTTTGCTCCTTCATTTTGTATAGCAAGCCTGCGTGGTATACTGAGTCAAAGGCTCGTTGTATGTCTAGAAAGATGATTCCTGTAGATCTATTTTCGTTAAAGCCCTTAGTTATGTATTCCACTGTTCTAGTTAGCTGTAACGTGGTGGAATGCCTTGCGCGAAAACCGAACTGTTCGTCAATTAAGATGTTGTGTTTCTTTATGTGTGCTACTATACGCTTTTGAATTACTTTGCTCATCGAGTTGAAGAGGCTGATTGGCCTGTAATTGTTCGGAAGTCAGCGGTCCTTGCCCGGTTTCGGGAACATTAGTACTTCCGACTGTTTCCATTTGTTCGGAAAATATCCATTTTGCAGACAGAAGTTTGCTATGTTTGCGAGAATTTGTAGAGCGGTGTCGGGGAGATGTTTTAATGCCAAATTTGGTATCTTGTCCGGCCCCGATGCCTTGTTGTCTGCTAAGTGTTGGATTATGTATTTTAGCTCTGACGGGTGCGTTCTGCGTATTTTGTTGTGTGTGGGCACTGTTGATATAGTTTTCACGTTTTCTTCTACTTGTTCGGAGAAAATTGGGTTCATTGTTTCGGTGTTTGGTAAGCATGCATTTTCAAATGCGTCCGCCAGCAGGTTGGTCTTGTCATCCGGGGACTCGGCGTATTGTGGTTGGTTGGGGATCCGAAGGAGGGGGGATTTTAGTGCCTCTTTTACTAGGCGCTTTGTTAACTGCCACACCTGGCTTGTCCCAGGTTCGAGGTCGGACAGTGTCTGGTCCCACTGAGTTTGAAGTTGTTGTTTGACGCGGGTTTTAATTTCAATATTTAGTGCTGCCATGTTGATTTTGTGGCGCATATTTCGTTTTCTCTGCCATTTCCTTCGCTCGTGGTCGCGTTCACGTATTAAGGCTAGGGGTGTAGTGGTATTCACGTTTATGTGGTTGTAAAAGTGGTACTGTGGTTGCGATGGCTGCCTGTATGGTTGCTTCTAGTTTAGTTACTGCTTCGTCTATATCTTCAGGGAACTGCAAGAGGGCTGGATCGTGTAGTGTAGTCGTAAGACTGTCGCGAAATTGCTCCCAATTGGCTTTAAAGAAATTTTTCCTGAGAGGGGGGGTGTTGTAGTTCGGTGTGTCCTCGATTTCTAACAGTACAGCGTAATGATCGGAGGCAAGAGTGTCTATTATTCTGCTTGTGTACCGAGAGATTGTGTTCTTGAGAATTGCAATATCTAGGGTGCGTGGGGTGTGATTCGGGTCGGTGTAGGTTGGTTCGTCAGTGTAGTCTATTATGTAATTGTTGTCCCACATGTGTTGGTATAGCTAGTTGCCTGCAGTGTTGTTAATTGTGCACCCCCATGCATCATGCTTAGCGTTAAAATCGCCAGCTGCTAGAACGCTATTGCCTAAGTTTAATATGGTTTCTATGTCTTGGATGTGTAGTTGCTCGGGTGGGCTGTATGCGCTAGCTATGGTTAGCGGTTGGCTTGAAGTGCGAACTGTGACTGCGGTTGCTTCCATGTGTTTTAGTGTCGGTATTTATTTTTCATGTTGTATGCTGTTGTGGACTAGCTGGAGGTGTTATATTTATATACTGACTGCTCGAAGAGGATTGGTTCGGCTGGAGCACGGGGGGTGTACTCGAAGGGCGGGGCATCTCCGCTCTGATCGGTGATTGATTCGCTTGAATTTTGCGAGTGTGGGCTTGTTTTATATGCTCTAATATCGGATGGGCATGATTTTGAGAAGACTTCCATCTTCTCAGTACACTTCTCATATATGGAGGAAGACAGCTCATCCGCTCTAGCTTCAGAAGCGGATGATGCTGGGTTTCAAGTGGTAGCTGGAAAACGAAAGCGGCGAACCCGACCTCACTTTGAGGCAGAAGGCTCCAGCACAGCTGGAAAGCCAACAACTCCAGCAGCTAGTAGTAGTAATTTTACTTCTAATATTTCCAGACGCCACATCCCACCAATAATCGTGGACTCCTTTCAGGGGATTACGGGCTTCCTAAAGGAAGTAATGCCGTCCCTCATCGCCGAGTGGAAGATTATTCGGAAGGGAGATACTTACAGATTTCAGGCTAGGTGTACAGAAGATCACCAGCGCCTGTTAACCAACCTGAAACGTCGAGGAATTTCACATTTTTCCTTTGCCGTCGACAAATCTCGAGATATTCGACGCATTATCCGAGGACTGCTAGCGGACACTCCGGTGGGGGATATCGCTGACAACCTCAAACGCTGGAGCATACAACCCAAATTAATCAAGCAACTTACAAAGCCCGCCCCAGGTGAAAACCCATCAGCAAGAGTGCCCATCCCCCTCTTCTTGGTATTAGTATAGCGGGCTTACTATCCTGAGGTGGCGATAGACAAACTTTCGTCATTATGCTACCTCAATATAAAAGTCGAAACTCCCCGACGTCCCGGCGGCCCCGCACAATGCCGCCGCTGTTTGGGCTTTAATCACTCGAGTGAGTTCTGTTCACGGAACCCTCGATGCCTTAGATGCGGTGGCCCTCACCCCCGCGAGGCCTGTCAACGAGCTCCCAAGGAGATCCCCACCTGTGCTAATTGCAAAGGGGAACATGTGGCGTGTTACGGAGGGTGCCTAACAAGGCTGAGGATAATGAGCAACACCAATGGCCGCAGGGTTCCAGGCAGCAACTTGGCACCAACCCCCCCCCCACGTCGCCTCCGGCTGCAGCACTCCGCCAACCAGGCGCTACTACCACTGCCACGTCCATCAAGGCCGTCACCTCCTACGCTGCAAAAGCACAGGAACAGCCCACGGATGGTCGATGAATATCAAGAGCGAACAAACTGGTCACAACAGCAAAACCAACAACTGCAACCACAGCTCCACACCCACCAACACCCAAGCCGCAGCCCCGCCCTCCCAGGAGGACTCAAGCTGCTGAGGGGCCGCGCACTCCCCAGCAGGGGGAACCCAGGAGACGCGTGCTCCTCCAAGGCCCTCCCCACCTCTTCCCACTCCCAACAAGGCGAAAGCACCTTGGACTTGCTCCAGTGGCTGTCATAATTATGGCAGACTTATGGGAGGAAGTTACAGGAGCTTCTCGTCCTCTTCCGCCAAGCTCCAGACTCCTCCAGCAAGATGATGATAGTTTTGGAGGCCATCGCCCTTCTTGTCGACAGCAACCAGGGGACCCAGAATGGCGAACGGAACTAGGTCCCGTACCTCTTTCCGGTTCGCATTTTGGAACGCAAACGGTCTTGCCGAGAAGACGGACGAGCTACGTCATTTTGCAGCCCGGTTTGCCCTAGACGCCATTTTGATCAGCGAGACGCATTTCCATCAACACTCCAACTCCCGTCTTCCGGGCTACACTTGCCTCCGGACTGACCGAGGTGCCCCTGGCGGCGGTACAGCGATCTACATCCGTAGAAATGTAGTTCACCGCCCTATCCAGATCCCGCAACTACAAGCCCTAGAGGCCGCAGCTGTTTTTGTGGAACTAGGAACTAGCACGGAGGTACTGATAGTATCTGCATACCACTCCCCATCCAGAGCCTTTGTGGTGGCTGACTACCAATCCCTCCTCGCCCTACACCCCAATGTCATCGTCGCGGGTGATTTCAATGCCAAAAATTCTCGTTGGCATTGCATTCAACGCGCGGACACTAGAGGAAAAGAAATTGTTCGCTTAATCGATCGAGACTCTCAGGTCAGAGTACAGGGTCCCTGGCAACCCACACACCATCCGTACAGTGGAGGACAGCCATCTGTCATCGACTTTACGATCCTCAAGCACTTCCCACACCATCTCACCCTCAAATCAATCAACGCACTTCATTCCGGTCATAACCCTGTGTTGGCCAAAATCAAATCCAGGATTGCCAGCCAAGATGTCGCAGGTCTACACCGCGAGATCGACTGGAAAAGCGTTAAGGAATGCCTCGGCACTATCATCTCTCCCAACCCCAAAATCACAGACATCCATTCCCTGGAGACCCCAGTCTCATCCTTCTCCCCGACAGTCACTTAAGTCACCCACAGTCTCACCTTCCAAGCCTCCCCTCCTCTGCATCCAGATGTCATTCCCCTTGACCTTGATCTCATCCGCCGCTCCTGGGCCGCCCACAGACTTTATCAGCGTCACTGCACGCCACACCGTCGAGCTCTGTTAAGGACCTTGCGCCGCCAAGTTAGCGCCCGCCTTCATGAGCACAAATAGCTCGCGTGGGAGGACACTATGGCAAGACAGATCTTGATCTATGGCGCCGTGTGGAGGATTGCTAAGAACCTCCGTGGCCAAAGAGACAAAACCTCCCGACCAATCCATGGCACCCGAGGCCTCGTGTATGATCCTTACGCCAAAGCCAATGCCCTCGCTGACTATGTGGAACGTCTCCTCAGGCCTAGAGACGACCCCCAGAACGATACCTTCTCAAGTCGTGTTCGTCGCGACGTCCGTCGATACCCTCGACGGCCGTTGGATGAAGATGACTCACGGATTCCCATCTTTCACCCCCGTGAAGTCCAGGGCGCAATCCAGCGTCTCAAACCCCAAAAGGCTGCCGGGCCTGATGGGCTAACGCCCCTCATGCTCCGCAACCTTCCTTTCAAGGCTGTGCTCTTTGTCACAAGAGTCTTCAATATGTGCATCAGCCTGAGCCACTTTCCACGAGAGTGGAGGGAGGCACGGATGATATGCATATTGAAACCAGGCAAAGACCCAACCCACCCCTTCAGCTACCGATCAATCAGTCTCCTTTCTACACTCTCAAAAGTATTTGAGAGATTACTTCTTGCACAAATGCTTCCTTTACTGGGAAACATTCAAGCCATCCCTCCTCACCAATTCGGTTTCCGTCCTGGACACTCTACTGTCCAACAGCTGCTGAGGGTTGTGGAGACTTCAGCCCTGGGCTTCCAGGATGGGTCCTTCACACCAGCAGTGTCTTTGGATGTAGAAAAGGCCTTCTCGACGACCTGGCACGCCGGGCTCCTATATAAACTCATCCACCTGGATCTTCCCAAACACTACATACATATTATACACTCATAC
The DNA here is from genome assembly GCA_030762175.1 of Metallyticus violacea. NCBI lineage: Eukaryota > Metazoa > Arthropoda > Insecta > Mantodea > Metallyticidae > Metallyticus > Metallyticus violacea. The sequence goes on along the minus strand of CM060846.1, from coordinate 96,003,425 downwards.
CTCAAACATCGCACTTTCAAAGTAGCGGTGGCGGGAAACAATTCAACGCTAAGACCAATACGCGGCGGAGTCCCCGAAGGTTCTGTTCTATCCCCAATTCTGTTCAACATTTACATGTCAGACTATCCCCACGCAGCAGACGTCGACACTGCTCAATACGGAAATGACGTCCTGCTATACACAACAAAGAGAAACATAAGCAGAGCCATCCTTCCCATACGAGGACTACTACACCTAATCGAAAGGTGGTGTAGGCGTTGGCGAATGTCAATCAACCCGGCAAAGAGCAGCGCCATAATCTTCACCAAACGCTGCGTGCCCGCAAACTCCAGCACTCCGACATACAGACAGCAAAGAATGGGGTGGGAAAATTCCATAGCCTACCTCGGTGTGCAACTGGATAAAGGTCTAACCTTCAGGGAACACATAGGCCGGACTGCTCACAGGGCACAGGGAGCAATTGCTCAACTGTTCCCTATGCTCAGTTCCAAAGGCGATGCCAGTTCACCTGAAATTACACCTATTCAAAGCCCTGGTCATCCCTGTCATGCTATACGCCTGTGAAATCTGGGGTATGGCAGCTGACAGTTGGCTCGCACTTCTGCAAACGGTACAGAATAAAGGTCTCAGGACCATTTATTCTGTATATCGATGCTTTCCAGTCAGGCTACTACATGACAGTTTTTCCCTCCCATTTATTGAGGATGAAATTAGACGCTGGGCCGCAAAATTTTATGCCAAATTACCTTATCATGAGAGCGCTCTCGTTAGTTCACTCGCCAGCTATTCCTGTAGTGATAGGCCTAAGCCCAAATTCAAGGTGTCACGCCTAGCGTGTGGCCATCTTGGATAACAAAGGGGCATAACCTAACAACAGGATAACATTCCAAAATCCCAACATAGACACAACAGCAATAACAACATGAAAAATAAAGTAACGGTATGCCCATGCTGATCACAAACTAATGTGAGCAGCATGCGCATATAATGCAAACTCCAAGGATGTCATATCCGCCCGCTGCAACTAGGATAAGCTTTTCTGCACAATCCTTCTGCACTTCAACCTAAACAGCACAACCACCTTACAACCTGCTTCCCATCTCTGCGGTTAAACCCAACACAGGGTAGATACGCAGCATCCATACACAGGCTGAGCACTAACCTCAGCCTGCCAGTTTACTTCGGCTTCGGCTTCGGCATCACCTGGAATGCGAACGGAGTCGCGGAGTAGAGGCCCGGCCTTCTGGAGTTTGTGGAGGGCCATGGGATTGATGTCCTGATGGTCTGCGAAACTCACTTACATGCCGGGGTAGATTTTAACCTGCCAAGTTACGTCGCCCATCGGACTGACAGAGTCGGCCGACGGGGCGGAGGTACTGCAATCTTCATCAAGATACACCTAGCTCACCATTCCATTCTTGTCCCGCCCCTACAGCAAGTCGAGGTGGCCGCCATAAGGCTTTCCTTGGGCGGCCAGGACGTCGTGCTGGTTGCGGCATACGACCCCCCAGATGGTCACTTCTACGAAGCCGACTACACAGCACTATTTAACCTTCATCCCACAATCTGCAGGCGCAGGCGATCATAACGCGAAGCACCCTTCATGGCATAGCCGCACTACGAACCGAAGAGGCCGGTTACTCTCTCGCCTCATAAGCGGAGACCTGGCTCTGTTTGCGCAAGGTCCGAGAGATCCAACGCATCATCCTCCCCGCGCCAGGGGGGATGTCATCGACATTATGATCACCAGAAACATTCATTTCCATCTGGACCTCAAAACGGTCAACGCCCTGGATTCCGACGACGATCCGGTCGTGGTGGACGCCAGCGTTACACTCGCAGCTCTGGTCACACCAGACTGGATAAATGAGACCGACTGGGATGCAGTGATCCATCGCCTGAACCAGTGCGTAGAACCGTCCCCTCGAGTCGACTCAGTCGAGGAGCTCGAGGAGGCGGCTGCGAACTTCTCCAGCACCGTTCTCCTTGCGGTCCGTGCCCACACATACCGCATACCGTACGAAAGCTCGAACTCCCACACCATACCACAACCCATCAGGCAGCTAATCTAAGCCAAGAACACCGTACGGAAGCTATGGCAGAGATTCCGCCACCCCAGGATAGAAGTCCACAGGAGGTTCAAAACCTTGGTGAGACGCCTCCTAGGGACACACAGAACTGAGGCCTGGGAAAACACGCTTCGACACGCAAACCTCCAAGAGAGGAAACCTGACGGATCGTCCGAGGCCTTCGGAGAGACAAGGCCGAACACAACCGCCCCGTTCACAGCCGTTTTCTTGGTCGCCTGGTCTTCGAGGCCCAAGAAAAGGCTTAGGCTTTCGCAGACCACCTGGAGTTGCATTTCCAACCACGAGAGGAGCCACAGGACGACGACCACACTGATCTCGTGGAGGAAACCGTCTCGGCCTTCACAGAAGGGGGGCGGGGCCTTCACAAGGACTTCCACATCCCGATTGCCACCCCGAAAGAGGTGGCCACCCTGATCCGACGCCAAAAATAACACAAAGCCCCTGGGCAGGACCGCGTAACAGCGGAAATGCTCCAGCACCTTCCCAAAAGGGCCGTGCTGCATTTGACGCGGATTTACACTGCATGCCTATACCTGTACCATTTTCCATCTTCTTGGAAAGAGGCGACGGTGATTTGCATCGTAAAGCCCGGCAAGGACTCGTTCCGTCCTTCCAACTACCGCTCCATAAGCCTTCTCCCCGTAATTTCAAAAATATTTTAAAGACTTCTCCTCTCCCGGCTTCTTCCTCACTTCGAGGAAAAGCAATTCCTACCCAACCATCGGTTTTGATTTCGTCCTGGACTTTCCACGACCCAGCAGCTTCTGCGTGTGGCCGAAAAGGTCTCGGTTGGCTTCCAACGAAAACCAAATCGGTAGCAGTGCTGCTGGACTTGGAAAAGGCCTTTTCGACCACGTGGCACGACGACGTCATCATCAAGCTCCTAGAGCATGACATCCCTGCCCCCTACATTTCCCTGGTAGCCAGCTTCCTCAGGGAACGCAGCTTCCGGGTAAAAGTAGACGGCAGACTTTCAACAGTCCGGCCCATTGGCGCGGGAGTGCCGGAAGGCAGCGTGCTGTCCCCGACACTCTTCACTGCTTACATGGCCGACTTTCCAACAAATGACAGAATCACCACCTGTCAGTACGCAGACGATCTGCTCATTCTGGCACAAAATAATAACCAAAATTATGCAATAGGACCAATTCAGAACCAACTCCGAGCGGTAGAGACCTGGAGCAAACAATGGCGGATGGCCATTAGTCCGGAGAAAAGCTCAGCGATTCTCCTGACTAAGGGACGACGTCGGAGGCGCCGGCGGGACCTCGTGTTGCATCGTCGGCGGATCCTGGATCCGCAGTGCCAGGTACCTTGAGGTGACGCTGGACCGCTCGCTGATCTTTAGGGAGCACATACTCGCTAAAGTTCGGCAAGGCCATGCTGCCCTCGGGAAGTTGTATCCAATCCTGAGTTCTCGCTCGATGACCTTGAACCAAAAGCTGCGCGTCTACCGTGCCACAATTCCGGCAATGGTTCTATACGGTTGTGAGATCTGGGGTGTCGCGGCCTCGTCCTGCAGAACCGAGCGCTAAGAATCGTGTACGGCACAGACGGCCGCTTCCCTGCCCACATCCTCCACGACCACTCTAATCTACCATACATCATAGACGTCATACGGAAGAGGGCCCGTACGTTATATGATACATTCCCGAACCATCCCAATGAACTGGTCAGAGCACTAGGGGCCTACGATCATAAGGCCCCTAGACGATGCAAATCGTACTGGCTTCCCAAGGACGTCATGGGACCCCTTTGGATGAACATTAGGCCCTTAACAAAAACTAAAACTAGCTTCAGAACCTGAGGTTGAGTAACTCAATATCTCCCATCCTGAAAACCAGCCAAAGGCAAACCATGCTGCCAACACCGGCCAACCGATGTTAAGCAGCATTGGGCGTGGTCAGTGCTTGGATGGGTGGCCGTCCGAGTACTCCACGTGCCGCTGGCACATAAATATGTCACAACCTTCTTCCTGATTTATTAAGAAAATCCTACGTCCATCGAGCAGGTAAAATCGCGGGCGGCTAGGTACTGCTGACACAGAACACCCACTTGGGAAAATATTTTCTCAAGTGCCCCGAACTGGCATCTGGCATCTGGGCATCACCTGAACGCCGAATATACCACTTTCCTCGTGAGAGTAGCCCACATTGGTTGACACAGCCTCGATCGGCCTGGCATCACCCGTTGTAAAACAAACAAAAAAAATAATAAAAATATGCACCATAGATAACAGGTTTACGTCAGGACTCATAGTCATGGCGCTAATCCTGCACTAACCAAAACCCTTTATAGGCGCTTTTGTGCCTGTTGAGGTGTTTTTAAGTATTGCCCACATGATCCCTGGGTACTCCGGCGGTACCAGGCCCAATCTTCTCATTATCCCAATTTTATAAATAAAGAGAATCACCTCAGAATAACTTAGTATGTTAAATTTAATTAAAAAAAAGCCAGGTTTTGCTCAGTTTGAGAGCCTCTCCCTCTTTGTTGAAATTATTAGAGTGCTTGTAGATTTCTATTGCTTCGCGTTATAATCTAGCGCGGTAGTATAGTACTGAAGAGAGAACAGATGTTTCATTATATTGGATAGTGTGTTCTCCATCTGCCCACATTGCATGTTCTGCGACTGCGGACTTGTCCGGATGGCCCAGACGGCAGCATCTCTTGTGTTCGGAGATCCGTGTGTTGAACACTTCGTTGAGTCGTGCCTATGTGTACAGCACTGCAGGAATAAGGAATCCGGTAGACGCCGGCCGAAACGAGCGGGTCCCTGGGATCTTTGGCCGAGCGTAGCAAAGTATTCATTTGTCTGGTAGGCTTGAAAATGGTTTCGACGTTGTGGCGTTTGAGTAGACGTCCAATTCTGTCAGTGACCGTGTTGAAGTACAGTAGGCAAGCAATACCATTACTCCTGGGCGAATCATGTATGGCCGGGTGGTGTGTGGATGGGAGTATCGCTCTGCGTACTTCATGTACTGTGTAACCATTTGAAGATAGATCCCGTTCCATATGCCGGAGTTCCTGTTACAAAGAGTCAGGCTCGCAGATGCAAGCAGCGCGGTCAGTGAGGGTCTTTATCATCGCGCGTTTCTGCTTCGGGTGATGGTTGGAATTTTTGTTCAGATACCGGTTGGTGTGGGTGGGTTTGCGGCAAACTGTGTGTCCCAGCTTCCCATCTGGTTTTTTGGTAACCAGAACATCCAAGAAAGCTAGTTGGCCATCTTTCTCTTTCTCAATGGTGAACTGGATCCGTGGATTGATATTGTTGAGATGCTGAAGGAAACCATCAAGGGCTGAATCTCCTTTACTCCATACGATGAAAGTGTCATCCACATAGCGGTACCATATGGACGGTTTGAGAACTGCAGAACTCAGAGCCTGAGACTCGAAAGACTCATGAAGAAATTCGCAATAACTGGGCTAAGTGGGTTGCCCATAGCGACCCCATCTATCTGTTTGAAGAAAGTCTGGTCCCACTGAAAGTAAGTAGTAGTGAGCACGTGATGAAACAGTGCTAGTATGTCATCTGGAAAGAGATCTTTCAGCTGTGTGATGGCGTCACTTACAGGAACCATGGTAAAGAGGGAGACGACATCGAAGCTCACGAGGACATCTTGAGGTTGCAATGTGATGGTCTGTATTCTGTATGAAGTAATGTGAGTCCTTGATGAAAGTGTCAGTGTAGCCGATATGAGGTTGCAATAAATTAGCTACATACTTGGCGACCTGTAGGTAGGGGACCAATTCCGCTGATAATGGGTCGTAATGGTACCTCTGCTTTATGTATCTTGGGCAGACCATAGAGTCTAGGAGATTGAGCTTCAGATCTAGTGATGCGGCGTTTGTCCTCAGGTGATATGGATGACGTTTTGACTAGACTGATGGCTTTCCGTAAAATACGAGATGTAGGATCATGTTGCTGTTTTCGGTAAGTGTCAGGCTGTAATAGTTTTGAGATCTTGTTGTGATAGTCACGACGTTTCAGGAGGACAGTAGCATTGCCCTTATCTGCAGAGCAGACAATGATGTCTGTGTTGGTGTTGGCATTGAGTCTCTTCAGGGCTGTTCTTTCTTGGTGTGTCAGGTTGCTTTTTGGGCATTCACGTTTGAGAATTCTGGTGGATTCTTGTCGTATTTCTTCTTCAGCAGGAGCTGGAAGGGCACATATCCCAGATTCAATTTTGGAAGTTATAAGACTTAAATATTTGTATATAATTGTTATTGTAAAAATGATAAGTACTGTACATTGTCCTTTGCTGAACCCCCCCTTAGAAATCCGATAGTTTCCTTTCTCCCTTCACCCACAACTGTAATTGCTTTGCTAACATCCCTGTAAATACCTTACCTATCACTGATAAGAGACAAATGCCTCTATAATTACTAGCGTTATTTACCTCTCCTTGCCCTCCCCCAATTTCCAATTCTGTGGGATCTTTCCACCCTCAAGCATTACATTGAACAATTTTAATAGCAGTGCTCCCCTTCCATTATCCTCAAACCACATTTTCCAGAATTCCCCTGGTATTCCATTGATCCCATTTGCTTTCTTACTTTTTAAATTTTGAAGCTGTTCCATTACCTCATTCTCTAATATTTTATGATCTAGCACCTTAAAATAGTTGTGAATTTTCCCCTTTGCCTGCCTTACCAAAATGCTTCCTCCTACTAATTCCTCAAAGTACCCCCTCCATTTTTTGTGCCAATTTTATTCTCTGTTAATCTTACTCTACACACTCTTCTTCACCAATTCCCATATCTTTTTACTGTCCTCCTCATTTGCTGCCTTATATACCTTTTGCCCAATTTTTTCGTTCCACTTCTTCCCTTTCTCCTCGATAAAGCAATTATACCTCCTGCCCCGTGTTATTAAAAAACCTCTTTTTTTCTAGTGGATCTTCTGTTTGTTTCCATCTCCTAAACTCTCTTTCCACCCTTTCCTTTGTTAAAAGGTAATCCTCATCATACCAAACCTTTTCTATAGTTTTCCCATGATTCCAATTTTCATTGTCCTCCCCACTGACTTCACTTCAAATTCTAGGTACGACATTGCTTCATCAGCTTTTCCCTTCTATTAATCGTATAGTTTCATGTTCCACAGTTTTTCCTCTGCTTAAGTGTAGACTCTCCCTATAATTCTCTTTTTCTCTATATGTAACCGATAGCTTTCTATAGATTTTCCTTCTTCTTTGTCTTCTTCCTGTTCAACTATTTTTACTCTTTGAAATTTTGCTAACAGTGGTAAATGATAACTATTCCAAACTAAATGCACAACCTTAAAGTCAACAAGATTTTTATCCAAATTCCCAGATGAAAGCATATAATCAATGACACTTTGCCCCCTTTGGTTAATTTGTATTTTCCACTCTTACCTAACTCTCTTATACCATTGGACATTATTAAATTATTGACGTCATATAATTCAATACATTTTTTTGCCTTTTCTGTTAACTAATTGTATCTCTACTCTGTCTCTGTATATTTAGATTTTACTTTTCTAGATAGTTTTCTACTTCAGTCCCATAGATTTGTTCCTCCCTACTCTACCATTGAAGTCACCCATTATCAATGTCATATTTCTGGTCCAAAGTTTCAATAATTTAAGAAAGGTGAAAAACAGCCTTGAACAATTACAGACCAGTCTCTTTACTATCTGAAGTCAGCAAAGTAATTGAAAATATTTTCTATAATAGATTCTTAAAATTGATAGAATGTAAAAAACTTATCACTGATAACTAGCATGACTTCAAAAAAAAAAAAACCGGAACTGTATTGTTCCACTTAGTCAGTCATACACTAAATGACTGCCAGGGTGGTCAAGGCAGTTAAGGTGTGGACTCTTGAGCTGGAGGTCTGGGGTTCAAATCCCGCTGGTACTGTCGTCCCTGACTGAGGTTTTTTTTTCCCCAGGTTTTCCTCAGTTCTCATAAATGGCAAATGCTGGGAAGGTACCCTAAAATTAGGCCTGGAATATTTCCTTCCTTAAAAAAATTCTTTCCCAATATATCATTTAATGTATCATCAGTGTCCACTGCCTGTGGTGCCTCAGTAGTAAAAACAGGCGTAAAAAAATACCCCTAAATGCGCTAGAACACAAAGAATATATGGTATATTTTTTAACCTATCTAAACATTTTAACATATTGAACTATAAATTATTCTTCACAACTTTTAATCTAGGTATGTAAGCTTTATGGGCAGAAAACCTGCTTTCTAAATTGCAATAAAATGAGCTTGTTGCGGAATCTACCATTTAAGCAAAAATACCAATTTAGTGGTTGCTGCAAAATGTAATAAAACATTTGATGATAAAAATTTTGCTTCTGTGTTTCTACTTAGTGGATTTGCTTTACTGCTACATTTTCCATTTATTTTTTTATGCATTTAAGCAGCTGATTAACTTGTGGTACTTAGGTGTCATTAAGTACATTAATTAGACAAGGATAAAATGAACTAGAAAATATATGAATCTAGTAATTTTTTATTAATTCACATTGACTGACAAGGCAGGACATATTTTTTTAACCAATCTCATGGTAATAACATGAATTGGTATTTTGGAGCTACGTTTTATTAGCACTTTTGATTTGTCTGAGGTATGTTTTATGGTGGTATCTAACACTTTTTTTTCTTCCAGACACGAGTGAATCTGATGATGTCACAATTTCAAACCTTGCTCAATTCTTTCGGGAAGGATGTGTCAGATAAGAGCCAGACATTACTTCAAATTATTACCAAGTTTGCATCGTCGTATTGTTCAACCATTGAAGGTACCTCAAGAAACATTGAAACTACAGAATTGTGAGTAAACAACCCTTTAAAATTAGCAGAAACTTTATTTAATAATGCACAATATTAGGCCACAACTTAATAAATCAACTTTAACCAACCTTACATAATTAAGAGGTTAAAATTCCTTTTTTTTTTTTTTTTTTTTTTTTTTTTTTGTTGGTTGTCAGTCCCTAAAACTATTATATTGTTTTTTGAGCATTGCTGTACAGTGAAATTTAGATATCATACTCAGGCTAAAGCTGTAATTGCCAAGATCCAATTCCACTAGGTGCAGTGTATCTAGTATAATATGTTGAAATTGATGTTTTATTTGCAGCTAATAAAAGTGCAACTAAAACAATTGTGCAAACTTGGGCCTGAGTTTTATAAAGTAGAATAAGGAAAAAGGTTACATAAACATATCTGGAAATACTTGGTTTATGGACTTTTATTTACATTTTGCATTTAGTACTTAGTTTAAAGTCTGCCACTGGTTAATCCACTCAGTCACCTCATTCAGTTAATCACTAAGATTTACTATACACATTCCGATATCTACACCTCATTACACTGGCATACAAGTTTCAACTTTCTGTGAGATTCAGGAATGAAGTAAGCCATTTGTTGATGATTTTAAAGTGCTCAGTTTAAAATGGCAAATGGCAAATCATTGAACAGGCTCAGGTGTTTACCAGATAAATAAACTTTTAATTTAAAAAACATACAGCACACATCCAAAAATGTGTGCAGGTGTGTGAGACATGGAGCAAGAAGGAATGGAAGTTCTCAATAAGACAGTCAACTCAAATTATGAAGAGACTCTGGAAACAAAAGTGTCAAAATTAAAGAACCCAAACCTAGTCATGCATAATATACCCAATAATATCAATAAATCAATCAAAGCTCAAAATTCAGAAATAGCAATACAGGAAGCAGGTATTTATCCAAAATTCATATATCACAAGAGAAATAATCATACAAACTGGAGCAAAGTGCAAAAGAAATTCTTGAAGCTGAAAGTTAAAATGGTCCCAATTTGCTTGCACATTTAAGGAAATACAAGAAAAGCATGGATTATTTAAATTGTACTTAGTAAGCTATAAACAATGGAGTGGTAATATATCTTATTAGAATATATTAAAAATATTCATACTAACTCCGCTTATACAACATTAGGACTTCAGAGCCAATCACTCCAGTTATCAGCTGTTGACCAACTACATGATGTGGTGGTCTCTGGTGGTTCGAATAAGAACTTGCTGAGTTCATCCGTGGGGTGGGACATCAAAATTCATGACTTTTTTTCTATTTTTCAGGATGAAAATTTTTCCCAAGTAGATAGGCTCTATTGGGTTGTCAGGTTCTTTCAGCTGCATAGCTTCAGGTTTAATTTGTGATTTTGAGTCCAAAAGTGAGCTGCCACTGCTGATTTATCAATTTGTTTAAAATGAATATACCTAAAGTGCTCCTTTTTCTAAATTTCTGTTTGTTTTCCTGATGAATTTTGTTTTATTACAATCTGCGGATTTGATTTCTTAAATTCCTGATTTCTGTTCTATTAGTTTATGGTGTCTTTTACTGTGGAATTTAGTATATTTTTCATATTATATTTGTTATTTGGAGCTAAGTTAATCCCATGTTCTTTGAATATCCTATTGAATTTGTTGTGATAAGTTGGATGAAATGTGAAACTTTGAATTTGTATCTTTCCTTGATGTTGTGGAAGCCTGTATTATAATTTATGATACTTTTTATTATTGTGTTTGTTGAAACCATTGATTATTGCTGTATTAATTTTCTATTAGTATTCTATTTTGTACTGTATTTCTGTGAGTGGGATGTTAATTATTATGTGTGCCAAGCTATAGAACACCACATATTTGGGTGGGAGGGGGTTATGACTTGTTTTCATATAATTTTCTGTGTGCATCTCTTTTCTGTGGGTTTCAAAGTACAGTGTGTTTGCATTTCTTATAAATTTTAAATTTGGAATTTTTTCACTCTTCCATGGTAAACTGTATTTATGTTGTAAATTAAGGAGGTTCAGAGCATCTATTGAATGTTTTTTCAGTATTATTGCAAATATGTTGTCCACATACCTATACCATGTATTGAAAATTAATGGTAAGGCTATGTTTTATTAAAGAAGCTCATGAATAAATCTGCTAGAAATGGAAAGGTTATCTAGGCTTCCCATTCCTAGACCAAAAATTTGTTGGTAATATTTTTGGTTAAAACTGAAGAAATTTTTTTGAATGCATATGTTAATAAGTTTTAGTAAGTCTTATTTCTTCCATTTGTAAATTTAAGGAGTTTAGCCATTTCTTTACCATTTGCATAAGATTTTCTATTGGGATGCTGGGGAGTAAGGCTTTTACATAAAAAACCACCATCTTGTTGCTATTTTGGTATTTTGAGATTTTTTAACTGAATCAAATGAATTTTTAATGAAAAGCTTTGGAATTTTCAGTGTTAAAATTGCCATTTAATATTTTTGCTATTTTTAATGCAGATAAATTGATATTGTTAATAATTGGTCTCATGTATTATTATTTTGATGTATTTTAGTAAGTGCATAAAGTAGGTAGTGCTGGATTGCTTTGTGTGACACTCTGTTTTTCAGTTGTAGATAATATTTTAACTTCCCTCAATGCTTTGGTTAAATTTTTATTCCATCCATTGAGGGGATTCTTTTTGATTGGTTTGTAGTATTTCCCTTTTAACAAACTTTTTATTAGTGCTACAACATGTAATAAATGTAATAAATTGTAATAATGTAATAAATTGTGTAATACAACATTTATATGTTTTCTTTTCCAGTGACATTTGAGCATTTTTTGCATGTGACATGGCAATTACTGTGCATTCTGTAATCAAAGATCTTGCACAGAAGACAACTCACAGTGGTTTTGTTGTTCTTATGTGCTCCAAATTGTTGACATGGTGCAGTTCCTCTTTTATCAGAAGCCCCTGATGTTCCAAAATTCCAATCAATATTTGGAAAGAAATTCCATTATGTCTTTTGGAAGGGAAGGGATAATGCAACCTCATTTTCAATTGTTCACCAATTGGAGCAAATGTCAAATTAGTCAGAAATGTTCTTCTGATGCTGACCTAGTGAATGGTTGGCAATGAAAATAACATGGGCATTTATGCCAGCATTGTCAAATTGTCTAAAAACCAGTGAGAGGCCATCTTCTTTTTTTCTGCACTGTGGAGGTTTGTTTGACATAAAGTAAGGGCCTTCTCTACTTGCCACAGTAGCTATCAAAATTGTAGGCATAGAAAGTTCAAGCATGCTTTTGCCTTTGGGGGGGAATATACGGAATAAAATGATACCAACCTCAAAAAGGATATAGTATCTCATCTATAGTCACAAACTCTTGGAGGCTATAATTGTGCTACATCTGTTTTCCATAATTCTTAAACATTTGCATACCTGCCTTTTTTAACAGCAATGAGGAAAAGTATGCCAAAAAGAGCCATGATTTCTTCAGGATTTGTAGCTTTATAACCCCTTTCTCTTTGGTAGTAGATATCTGCTCTTTTTCTGATATACAAATTGTATATTGTACAATTTCATCAATCGTACAAAGAGCTATGAATTTTAAGAAGGCTTCTAAGGGAGTGGCTGTATTTTTGGCAATCCTTGTAGACCCTGGCAAAATTTTTGTTATATTTTTAGAATTAGTCTTACCTGAAATTTCCCTTGGAGTACTATTCCAAACAGTTTCACCATCTTTACCTATGAAAAAGTGGTAATCTGCATTTTTTTCCTCAATGTTTTCAAAATCACATTCTCTGGATTGTTTTGAGTCACTATCATGGCCACCTTGATGAACTACTTCATCTTCTCCATCAGATTCACCTAAGAAATCAGCTAATTCTTTCTCCTCCTTCCTTCTTGATAGCTGTTTCTATCTCTTTCAAAGTATGAAGTCTTTTGAGCCTCAAAATAAAAAAAGTATTACTATAACCTCATACTGAGTTTAGTAAGCACTAAATACTTTACAAAATTGATGATATATGTCAATATGTAAACTAACATTACACAGTCAAAAATACTTATATCTGGACACATGCAGTACATAATGCTGCCAAAATGCAGTGTTCAATTTACAGGTCAATTACAGCTGCAAGCAACTGTGAAAAAAAACAATCACTGTACGTACATTTGTTAAATATCTTCAAAGGAGAATACATGAGCAGGGTTCTGGCAATGCCCAGCACCCTCATCATAATCTTAAAGGTGGCATGCAATGCTGCTCTGTGCCTGTTTAATGGGTTAATGTACTTTTGTAATTTTTGTATTTCTTCCAAATTTTTAGGTTATCTAAAAGTTTTCTGCATTTAATTTTAACTAAAGTTTTTCCTCCTTCATTTGGGAGATGGATGGTTATATCAATATTTGAAATATACTGCTGTACATTTTCTGAGAAATTCACTCAATCTTTGCCTCAAAAATAAAGTTTCCCTAAAAGTCATATGTAAAAAAAATAGACAAAAACAGCATATACCAAATTGCAACAGAGAAAAAAGTAATTGAAATAGAGAAAAAATTACAATATAGATTGAATGAAATTGATTTAAGAATCAATGGATTGCACTTAAAACTTTCAAAGTCACTAGGATTCAACATTTGGGAAATTTACTATACCATCTGCATGAAAATGTACATTATAAAATGAAAACCAAGAATTGTAAACTTAAAAAAAACTTTGCAATTTACATATGCATTAAAGTCAAATCTTTATCGACACAACATGTACAAACAAAAGAAATATAGATAAACTGCATCTTCAAGATAGGGAGTTGAGCTACAGAGTAAAAATGTGCTAGAAAAATTCTAAAACAAAGGGATTGCAAGCATGGTGGAAGTAAGGAGGTTAGGGTTTTGGAACTCTGAGGGTTTAAAAAATAATATATATACGGGGAAGTTGAAACAACAATTAGGAAAGATAGATTATTTTGGCATAGTAGAAAAGTGTATAATGGATTCTAAAAGTTCTCGCCTGACTCAGAAATGTCATCAAAATGGTCAAATTACTATGATAATTGTTAAGTATAATCCTTTAGATGGCACCCTTTAAAGTTTCAGATGTATAAGAGTAATCACTCATTTGTCACAATTTTATAAATGAACCAATGGTAACATTTTCTACAAAATGGATAAAAATTGAAATATATACTGTGATAAAATATGTCATTTTGAAGTTTTTAGCCCCAACAGAAATGCAAAATGAATTAGATTCCACATTAAAGGATACTTCTTCATTTACAATGGTTAAAAGTTGACTGCTGTATTTAAGATACATTCAAGATGATCAGTGCTCAGGACATCCTAAAACTGCTATGACCGAAAAGATTGTGACAAAAATTTACAATGCTGTACCCAATGATTACCAATTGAAGATATGCAAATTAGCTGACATTGTAAAGATCTCGATAGGCCATGTTTACTACATTTTACACAAAATTTTTGGATAGGAAAAAGCGTTCAGCTTGATGGGTGCCATGTTTGCTAACAATGGACCAAAAACTCATTCGAATGAACATTTTGCAAGAGTGTTTAGAGTTGTTTAAATGCAATTCTATTGAGTTTTCCTGACATTTAATAACAGTGGATGAAACATGGGTACATCATTACTTGCCAAAGTTGAAGGAGCAATCCAAACAGTGGGTGGCAGTAGGTGAAAGTGACCAAAGAAAGCAAAAACGGTTCCATCTGCAGGAAATGTCATAGCTGTGGTTTTCTGGGATTCTCATGTATGTTTGTCATAGATTACCTACTACAGAATGGCAAAACCATCATCAGAGAGTATTATGTTTCACTATTGGACCAGTTGAAGGATGCTATTTATTCTAAATGTTCACACCTTGAAAAAAAGAAAGTCATTTCATCATGATAATGCACCTTCACACATATCTGGAATTGTTGCTGTAAAAATACATAACCTTTGCTTCTAAGTACTTTCACATCTACCATATTAGCCTGTTTTGGCTCCCAGTGATTACTTTTTGTTCCCAATCTAAAGAAATGGTTGGGTGGACAAAGATTCACATCAAATGATGAGGTTAAAGCTGGGACAGACATTTATTTTTCACAGTTATCTTATTTTACTGGGGATATTAAAAAGTTGGAATGTTGCAGTAAATGTATTGATTTACAAGGTGGCTATGTTGAAAAATAATGTTTTATTGATTAGGCTGAGAACATTTAGAATGTCCATTGTATCTATATCTGTAGGATATAGATTAACATTGCTCAAATTTTACTGGTTATAGAACTGTCTTAAGCAAACAATATTGGATGGGAAGTAATTGGTTCATAAATACAAATATTTAAGTTATGACTTGAGTTTTTAAAAAATTTATTATGCCACTGACCAATTCTAATGCGATTTAATTGAAAAGTTGACACTCAATAATGGATAAGATTTGCCAAGCGTCTTTTATTGGCACAACAGTTTGTGATCATAAATCAGAGGATTTTGTTCAAGCCTTGGTATGACTTTTAACATTTTTTCTCTTTCTTAAACTTGATAGAATAATGTCATACATTTACTTTTTATTTTGTATGTTTCAAAGTGGCAATGCAGGCAAGCTTTTAAATTTTGAATTTGTGTAATTATCATTTTTGCTTATGGAATGTTGGAGCATGCAAAATGCACTCCAATTTAAATAGATACAGTAATGTACATTCAATTGGTCTAAGAATACAATAATAATGGCTTAGGAAATGGAATAAACTGAAAGCACAGTAAAGTGTTTGTTGTATTAGCTATAGAGTGAGTGAAAATTAACATGCAAAAATCAAGGTTTTTGCATAGGTTTTAAAGGTAGTCCTCAAAATGCCAATCTCCATCATAGCATAAGTGACAGTGCAGAAAAGACACCTTCAAAGATGAATACATTAAAATCTGCAATGATGCAACCAGCTAGCTCATCTGAGTCAACAGGCATTGGAAACCCTGTAATCTGGAGGTGGCCCCTGAAAAAGAAACCAAAAGAAGAGTAACGTCTGGAAAGAGAAGTTACAATCTATGGTAGGACTGCCATTTCTGATCTAGTAATCAGGGAAAGCTTGATCCTACTGCTTTTGCATATTTCTGTCAAAATATGGAGAGCTGTCACCATTCTGAAAATATATTTGAATGTTAATATCCAGCTACCTTTTTTCTAAAAGACTGCAATTACATTCTCTGAGAACTTTTTATGAACATCATCATTCAGTCAAAAATAAAGAAGGTGTGGGGCAGTAATGCAGTTTGAGGACAATTCTAGACCATATGTTGGTGAACATCTGATAGTTGCTGTTTACATGGTGACATTTGAATTTTTATAGAATTATATTTATACATGGTTATTTCTTGACTTTAGAATAATTGTTATAGGACCAAGATCCTCTAGATGTAAGGCTTGTAGCTTCCCTCCTATAGGATTTGCCACCAAATAACATTGTTTGTGCCCATAGCGCATGCAATAGCATGGATGCTGATTAAGGTTGATGAATGCATCTTGCACCACAGTCTGTTTTGTTTAATGTCAAAATCCATGTTTACACAAATTTCTGTCAATACACTGGAAGATTATACATTGTGGATGCAACTATTGCAGTACAATTTATCTGTAAATCACTGCAACTATTGAAACTTGACCTCCTGCTTCTGTATAAATCCTACATATCCTTAAGCTTAGGAAACATATACTGTTCTCCATGTAACTTTACAGTGAACTATGTTGTAATATAATACAGTATAATATGGTATGCAAAGAGGAAATGTCACAGATGTTAATGGATGCACCAATAAAATGAATGATAGATGTTCTGCATGCATATCATATTTTATATAAAATGAAATGAAATTTTTATTTCCACATAATTAATACAAATTACAAATTTTACTATAATTAACAATTTTAGTATACATATGTAAGAAACATTACAAGAAGAAAAACATATGATCAACCAATTTACCATTACAATTTACAAATTAAACAATACTTGTACATTTTTTCCCCCCGTTGTTCCCACCTTTCTGCTATCCTACACCTGGTTATATGTGCTTTAGATCCCACCCCTCCCTGCTTCCTTCTTTCCTCTATCCATACATACATTCCTCATTTGCTTTAAGCACTTGTTTTTACCATTTCTCTCTTATCTTGTCAGTCCTGGTGGTGTAGTGGTTACCATACCTGCCTCCTAAACCCAAGATTGTGGGTTCAAACCTGGCCAGGACCAATGGATTTTTTTGGGCGTAAAAATCCTAGGTATGGCTTCCTTCGGAAGGGAAGTAAAGCCGTGGGTCCCATGTCATACATTTACGGCATGAAAAAGAACTTCAAGCCTGAAAGAGAGGCCTCTGAGCAAAATTTGTCGGCCGTTTCACGCCCTGAGTTGAATGGGACGCTGATGACCTGAACTGTTAAAGAGCATCCATAAATAAATCAATCAAAAAAAAAAAAAAAATTCTTATCTTCCTTATATACTCACCAATTTTTTTCAAAAACTTGTTTCATGATCCAAAAATTTTTATTATCACCAATTCTGCCTGTAAATTATCCCGTTTCCTAACCCATACATCATTTCTCCAATCTTTAGTTTGTAAACATTCAACTATACAATGAAAATCTTTCTCCATTTCTCCACACAATGGACACTCTTCCTTTTCTCATTTTAATCCACGCAATACCTGCTCTACCCCAGGCAATCCCCTCCCTTCCCCTTTTATTACAAATATCTATATATTTTTTCCATTCCCATTCTTTGTTAAATTTCCTATATTGTTTTAAGGTACCCTTTGTAAACTACTCCATATTTTAAGTAATTTTTTGCATTAGGGATTTTCACAGTGAAATATAGTATAACATGACAAATTATTATTACAAAATCACTCAAATTTCACTAATTTTATTCCATTTACTTAGACATGTTTCAAAGGCATTTGCCTCCATCTTCAGCCTGGTCCCACTGGCCGCTTCCCAGTGTGCTATTAAGATGTCGCTCTGTGGCTTTAACGAACTTATTGATGAGGTAGCTGTTTGGGAGATCAAAGTTAACCAAAAAATCTTTGTTTTTGCTTATAAATATATTTTCCCCATACTGTTAATTCTATGGGTTTTTGAAGAGCTTTTAGTAGTTTTGGTTCCTTTTCGAATTCGTGTTTTTTGTGCCAGAAATGGTCTGCCATTGCTTATTTTTATGTATGTTTATATTTTACACTTCTCTTGAGTTCCTTAAAACATATGGTAATATATCTTTTTGTTTTGCCTATGTATTTCATGCCACAGTCTTTGCAACTGATTTCGTAAATGCCTGATTGCTTTCCTGGTGGAATTTTGTCTTTTGTGTTGGTGTTTAAACTAAATTTATTTACTGGGGCCAAAATGATGTTTGCCTCTTTAAAAATCTTCTGGAATCTTTGGTGTGCCCATGGGTGGATAAGACACAGATAATTATTTAAAAAATAACAGCCACAATCCAAAACAACATAAACTAGCCATGATCAACAGCCTCACATTCAGATTAACAAACCTGCCAATAACAACAAACCTGTTCAGTTGAACTTTAGCCTGGTTGAAGATGGGAACTAAATGTTCTCGAAACCGGATCCATACGTTTATGAAAAGTAAGTGAAGCTTTAAGAGTGTGTAGTTCAACTGAATCATACAATGATATCACTTAATATGATTGGCTTCACTGTACAAGTTCCAATTTACATTTAAGTAAATGTTCTTATAATGTTAATAGTTAATTTTGCCTTTCCTAATACATTCTTTCCCTGTTCTGTTCATCTTCCATTATTATTTAACCTAATCCCTAAATAATCCAATTTCTTAACTATTTCAATTAAATACCCCGCTTCCACCATTTTTCATCTCTTATAAGTTTATTTCCTTTCTTGCGTACCATTATTTTCGACTTATTTTTATTTATTTTTAACCCCCATTCTTTGCAATATTTCAATATTGCTTTTATTGCTTTATTTTACCCTCTGCTTGTTATTGCCACTGCTACTAGATCATCAGCAAACAATAATCCTGGAATATTTTTATTAT
Organism: Metallyticus violacea; assembly: GCA_030762175.1. NCBI lineage: Eukaryota > Metazoa > Arthropoda > Insecta > Mantodea > Metallyticidae > Metallyticus > Metallyticus violacea. Next base: position 95,984,506 of record CM060846.1, on the reverse strand, counting down.
TAATTACTGGGCAGTGTGTACACTCCTTTTCTATTTCCTTTGATGTGTTATTTATAAAAAGATTGAATAGTATTGGACTTAGTTTGCAATATTGTTTTAGCCCTATATTATTAGGTATCCATTCAGTTATTTTATTTTCTGCAAATCTAATGCAACACTTATCTTTATACAACATCTGTATTAACTCTATAAACTTCCTACTTATCCCCTTTTCCTTTGGCTTAGTCCAGAGTGCCTCCCAGTTAATGGTATCAAACGCCTTTCCAGAACTACAAAAAATATGTATACCCATCCTCCTTTATTAGTTAGATATTTCTCCATGATTTTTCTCATAAAAATATTATCTTCCCCTCTTAAATCTGTCTGTAATGCCGATATCTTTTCTTCTTTCTTTGCCCAATCTTGTAACCATTTAGCAGCACTCCTGTATATACTTTCCCAATTATAGATAACAAACTGATGCCTTTATAGTTTACAGGATCATTTTCAGCTCCTTTTCCCTTGTAAATTGGTACAATTATCCCCCTCATTTCCAGTTCTGTGGAATCTTCCCACCTTCTTTTATTGTATTAAACAATTTAACAAGCAACATTTTTCTTTCTTCCTCCACACACCACACCATGCATCATTCCCCAAGTATACCATCTGTTCCAGTAGCTTTACTATTTTTTGGTTATGTCAGCTGCTCACTTACCTCATTTGCCCTATTTCTTGGTCTAATTCTTTTATATGATTATTAAACTCTCCTAATATTTTTGGTATTATTGACAAATTCCCCCCGCCCAATAATTTCTTAAAATAATTCCTCCAGCTATCGAGTCCAGTTGAATTCATTTCTTTCTTTCTCTGCCCGATACCCTTTTCACAAGTTTCCATATTTTATTATTGTCCTTGTCCAATGCTGCTTTATAAATCTGATTTCCAATTCTGTCACTCCATTCTTTCTTTTTTGACTGTATTAGACATTTGTAATCCCATCTGGCTATTAAGAATTGCTCCCTCTCATAATTTTCTTCTGTTTGTTTCCACCTCTTTAATTCCCTTTCTACCTTTTTCTTTGTCAGCCAACACTCTTCATCATACCAACCCCTTTCCCATACTGTCTTTCTTTCTCTCCCTCTCATTTCAGTTTCTGCACTTTTCATCCCCTGTAACTGAATCATCGCTTCATCAGACTTCCGTTCTCCAATTAGTTGTGAAGCTTTTAGTTCTACTTTCTACATTCATCTGACCCTAATTTTTTACAAAAGAAGTATCTTTGCTCTCTCTCTTTGCTCTTCTTTGCACATACATTTTTCTAAGGTTTTTCCTGCTCTACACTATCACTTGTTTTCATATTCTTTCTCTACACCTCCCATTTGGAATTTTGCTAATAATGGAAAATGGTAACTACTCAATACAGTATTCAAAACCTTAAAATCTATTATATCATTAACTAAATTAGGTGAACATTAATATAATCTATCACACTTTGCCCATTTTGATTCATGAAAGTAAAATTTACTTATTTATCTGATCTCCTTAACCCATTACACATTATTAAATTGTTGGCCTCACAAAATTCAATCAATTTTCTACCTTCTCCATTATTTATCTCATCTCTGCTACACCTTTGAATAATTTGATCACCATATATTATTAACCTTCACTTTGTATTACATGCATTGATTCTTCTCCGTCCCTTGCATTAAAATCACCCATCTCCATAAAGTCTATCGCATCATTCTTCTGCTTTTAATGCTCTATGTCCTTATCAATTTTTTTTTATATATAAATTGGGATCATAAAAGTCTGACACACCTGGAGGGTTATATACGACCTCTGTACTTATAATTCTTTGTTCCTCTCTTGTGACATTATATAACCGTATCCATAACGGTTTTCCTCAGTCCTCACAAATGACAAATGCTGGGGAGGTACCCTAAACTTAGGCCTGGAATGATTCCTTCCTTAAAAATAAATCCTTTCCCAATATATCATCTCATCTCATGTGTCATCTCCATGGGTGGCTGAGGTCATTAAGACACAAACTCGTGAGCGGGAGGTCTGGGGTTCAAATCCCGCCAGGATGTTCTCCCTGACTGAGGTTTTTTCCAGGTTTTCCTCAGTCCTCATAAATGTAGGTACCCTAAACTTAGGCCTGGAACAATTCCTTCCTTAAATATAAATCCTTTCCCAATATATTATTTCATCCCATGTATCATCATTGTCCATCGCCTGTGGTGCTTCTGTAGCAAAAACGGGCATTAAACACCATTCATTCATTCCATCCATAACATTTTATCTGAACCTACACCCTTCTCTTCTTTTGCTCCAAGTTTATCTTTTTTAACAAACAACCCAATTTCTCCTGATACCCTACCTTTAAATCTCTTTTTCTTTCCATTTCTACCAATGTAATAATAACCATTTACACATATTTCTATATTCTTTGTGATTATGTTTCTACAACTTCCACCAAATCACTTAACTTCATCATTTGCATGATTTCAAATTTATTTATTATCTGTTAACCCTTCCACATTCCAACATACTACAGCCAGGTGTCTTATTCCCTATTCTGGTCTTAATCTATCCACTCTGAAGTGTTGCAATTTTGTTCTTGTTCTTGTCAATCTTCTTTCTCTCATGTGTTAAATCTCTCGTAAGATCTTCTAATTGTGTAACACTTTCTATCTTTGATGACATCCCTTCTGAATCACTCATCACTTCTGGTCCTAGCCTGTCTCCATGGTCATCTACAGTCTTCTTCTGCATCTGTTGGTTACTCTATCATTCTTCTCGTTTATTGACTTTAAACTTTTCTTCATTGCCTGCTGATCTTCACTTCTCTGTTACATATTTCTGTCTTCCCTTTCCTCTTCATTTCTTCCTCTTCTTTCTCTTTCTATGTAAACCAGAGTTCTTGTGTTTGACTTTAACATGTTTTCTTGTTGGGTCTTCAATAGTGGTTTCCCGTCAACCCATAGTTGGGTTCCTGGTACAAAGGCTGTTCTTCCTTCATTTCTGACCTGCTTCATTTCCTTTAATAACTCAAATCTTAATTCTTAGTCCTTCTTGCCATAATCTTGTTGAATTAAAATTTTTGTTCCTTTTAACTTCTTTGTCTTAGTACCTCCCATTTAAATTTAACCGTAGCTAACTTTACTGTTATTGGTCTGGACTTCACACCTGTTCTTGCTATCCTGTATGCATCTTTTACTTTCCATCCATCCAATTTTATTTATAATTTCCTTTTAATAATATCTTCCACCTTGGTACAAATTTTTTTTTCTATTTTCTCCTCTACTCCAAAAACTATGTATTGTATTTCTTATTTGCTTCTTCTAATCTTTCTATTTTTCCTAATCTATTATCAAATTTTACAATTTTATTTGTTATTTCTCCTTTTAATCATTGAATTGTAGATATAATTTGTTCTGATTTCTTATCCATTTTTTCTGCTATTTTCTTTTCCATATCCTTAACTTGGTTCAGATCTTCTGATATTACTTTAAACATATCAGTTATCTCTTCCATCGCATCTTGTATTTGCTTCAATATCACCAATTTTAACTAAATATCCACAATCTCATTCACTGCCACTCCACCATCATATAAACTGTTATCATTTCTTTACTTTTAAATAATATTTTATTTTATTTTATTTCAGTCAGTTTCTTATCATTTGCTTTTCTTATAGCACACAACATAACCTTACTTTTGGCTATAAGGATTTTGCCATTCTCCTCCAGTGGGAACCACTTCAAAATCCAAGATGGATACTCAGCCAACTTTATTCCATCTCAATTTTGTTTAACATTTAATTCTTCTATATGTGAGTTATGTATATATCCTATACTATGAATTTATAATGAAGAATTGACTAACACTCATTTATACCCTATCAAAATAACCTTTGTAATTTGCAAAACTCTATTTATAATGAAGAATTAACTAACACTCATTTGTACCCTATCAAAATAACCTTTGCAATTTGCAAAACTCTATCAAGACAGAATATACAATCTGTATCATATAGCACTGCCGTCCATTCTTCCTACATCACATAGTTTTCCTCATAATTATCAATGGGTATTATTCCTAATAACTGCAATTACTAAATAAACTTCCTTATACCTATCTACATCATCTAATTTTATATCCAAACTTTTAAAACCATGATTCCAGCATGAAATCTGAGAGCTTTACACAGCAGCACCATGTTGATTATCTCCACTGGAAGTGGCCTCCTCATATTTTATATGTGGGCATACATTTGTATAAAATAAAAGCAAGGATACTGCACCATGTAAGGCCTTGAAGCTGTGTTCTTTTTATCCAAAGTCTGGTACCTTATCCTTTAAGCCAAATTTTACAGAGAGAAGTTTTGCTCCATTTTGGTTTATGAATAACAGAATGAATAATTTACTAGCATAATAACATGCAGCTTTATGATCTGCTTGTGTTCTATGTTATGACAGTTCTCCACTCCACCTCTTGAGATCCATAATAGTTTTGATGTGGATCACTTAAATAGTGAGAGGTGTGGTGAGGGAGTCTTGTTTACAGTATGGTTATTATGCTGCCTAGTTGCATGCTTAAGTCTCCCCAACAATTTCAATAATTTCCCTCATTTCCCTTCTTTTGCATCAATGAACTGTTATTTCTTAATAATCTACCTGTAGTTTGCAATTTCAGCAATTTTGATGAGAGTAAATGTTGAAAGCACAGTTGAAAGTTATTAACTGTCAGATTTCTTTTAATTCATAATAAGCTTTGATATCACTTTTATTACAAACTTTTGCCTTATTGCTTTAGCACTGATTCATTAATGTCAAACTTAATTTATTTAGATTAAATGTAACTCAGAATTTGGACTTGTTGGGCCATTGGTTTCTTATCTCAAAAGTACTTCTAAGTTTCCTCTATGACCAGCAAAAGTTATGTGATGTTATTCATTAGTAATCTGTGTGTGAGTGTGCATGCATTTCTTTTTTAAATAATCATTATTACATGCATGCCATATTACATTATGTAACACTCATGCAATTAGCTATTTAACTTTAACAATCTAAATTCTAAATTTATAGAATGCTTAAATTATATTCTCTTGCCTATATACAGGGCTTTCACATAAAAACTATCCTGCTCTCATGATGTAGCATTTTGAATCAGCTGCGAGCAGTGCTTTCCATGGTTTCCCTTACAAGCAGGAATAGTTTTCACATGAAAGTCCTGTAATAAGCTTAATGTGTACTCATAACTATCATTTATAATGAGGAAAAAGGAATTAGTGGATTATCATCATTCTTGCTCATTAAGCACTCCCTTTGCCATTCATTTTTCATTCACTGAGCTTTTCACAGCACTTTTTGGCATATTTTTGTATCACTCTTGTAGATTTTCGTGTGCTGTGTTTTTTGCCAGTTGATCTGCTCATTCCTAAAGATTCCACAATATACTTTTACCCAGGTGAAGTGTATGGTTCATTCTTCCTTTTGTCTGCTTCTTATTTGCTGTGTGTGTATGTGGGGGTAGGGAATACTAAGGTTAGCAATACAACTTTAGGCTGTGACCATTTGAACCATTTTCTACAAAGAAGAAGGAAAAAAAAGATCATATGCAGTATCTCACAGAGCAAATTCTCAGTACTGATTGGTAGCTTACAGATTATATACTTTGTTCGAACTGGTTGCAAAGATAGTGTGTTAGTCTTATTGTGTCTCTTACAGGTGTGGTGGTGCAAGAATTTGTTACATTTTCCATGAAACATTTGGAAGAACACTTGATCAAATTCATCCTCTAGCTGGCCTTACGAAAATGGATATTTTGACAGCGATCAGAAATGCTACAGGACCAAGACCAGCATTATTTGTACCGGAGGTAAACTGAAAGTTCATATTTGTTCATTTTGAAACACTGCAATGGATATTGTATGCTCATTAACTGTTGAAAGTGTGACCTGTTGAAACTGCATCACACTTTCAGATTTCAATAACATATCTTTTAAATACTTTTTCAGAACTTAAAACATATTTTGTGCTAATAATCATTTATTACAAATGTTTATGTTTACACTACTTATTTATTGAAAATTACCCAACCGTTTACTTGTTTATGTCTAGAACATATTTTGCAGACCATTGTCTGTGAAACATGTTCTAGATATAAACAAGCAAGTGAAACCATAAGAGTATGTAGCTCAACTCAGTCATACAATAATTTAATTATATGATTTACTTCATTGTACAAGTTCCAATTCACACTTCAAGTTAATAATACAAAAAATATCAGTTTATGCCTAAGATACAAGGCATTTGTGCTCTCTGCTGGAGATCTAGCATATGTTAATGATGGCCTCTGATTTGCAAATATCAACAAATATTGAAACAAGTTATTATATCTGATAAAGTACTTACCCTAACTAAATAAGTAAATTTGAAATTGACAGCTCTCATCTTCCAAGCATTTGTGGCACCTGTTAATGAAGAATAATTTTCTGTTGCACTTCTGATCTGAAAAATGGACAATCATCATTGAATGATGATGAATATTAATTTTTGTTCCTCAAGGATGTGGAGATTTCTTAGACTATAGCCTTTTGTCTTTTGTGTATACCATTTAACACTATGAGAGCAATACCAAAAATAATAACCCTTTTTTATAAATTAACAAGAGATTTTTTTAATAGTGTTTAAATGTTATTTTTACTGTTGAGGCATCACAAGTGGTGGACACTGATGATGCATTATATGAAATGATAAACTAGGAAAGGATTTTTTTTAAATGGAAGGAAGTATTCCAGGCCTAAATATAGGGGTACTTCCCTGGCATTTGCCATTTATGAGAACTGAAGAAAACCTGGAATAAACTTCGGTCAGGGAGGATGGTCCTGGTGGGAATCACTTCTCAGAACTCTTACTCATGAGTCCATGCCTTATTGACCTCAGCCACCCATGGTGGTAGCACAAGAGATGATGCCACCTACCATACAATGTTACTCTCCCACTGTTTGCCTACAAAATTGTTGCCCATTGTTTTTGGTGTGGTTCTCCTACATAATGTGTTGAATATATTTCAGGAGATGAAAAGTGTAAAATATAAAACAATCTACAAAGAAATGAAGAAATTTATGTGTTTGCAAATGGCATGTATTCTTGTTGGGAGTTAAAATGTACATTTTAATTAATTAATATTTAATTTTACTGATAATTGATATTTTGGATAAAATTGTTTTAAAACAGCAAACTTTAAAAATTATTATTTTTTTGAATACCATTCAAATACTGATAAAAAAACTGCACACATTTTTTAAAACACTCCAGCTCTTATAAAAATAGTGGTATTCCAAACTTGAATGCAGTAATTTGTTCCTTTATTCCTATGCAATGATGCAAATCTCAAAAATATTTTGGATAAGCAGTTATTTAAAATTCTATTATTTTTTTTTTTTCAAAGCATTTCTTTTTAAATTAAATTTTTGATCAAATGACTGCAGGTTTTGTGCAAAAAATTTGAATTTTATATTTGTTAGTTTAGAACATTGCTTGTTTAATAAGCTACAAAATGATGTAAGAATGAAGTCTGAAACCTAATTTTAAGCACAAATTTTTTGTAATGGCATACATTCAAATGCTGAAAGTTTTAAATTTATGAAAAAGGAAAAGTTTTAATAATTTAAAATGGAAAGGCTAATCTTATTTCTTTTTCTAAAGCCTTCCTGGTGTGTATTGGGAACCCACAGTTTGTAGTTTTTGGTCCTAACTCAACTGTTTTTTTCTTTTTCTGCAAAGGCTAACTCTTACTAAAATTGAAATTTAATTGCAAAAAAATAGAAAAGGTATCTCTGAGGCCTCTGACTTTCTTTTCAGTATTGTCACCTCACTTAAAGGGTTTAACTTTTTTACCAAGTTCATTACTATGAAACACTTGCTCTCTCTTTCTGCTACTTCATTGTTTTGAAACCATTATTGTAACACATAATAGCATCAGAGAGTTAAAACTCACCAAGTAAAGCACACCAACAAAACTGTAGTAAATATTGCATATTTCTGTATCCCAGTAGTAAAATCTTGAGAAGAAAAGCAGTCAAAATATGTGTTTAATTTAAGCTATCAGAAGCAAAAACTTTATATGTGTAATTACTGCCCCCCCTTTTTGCTACAGACAGCTGTGCATTGTGATATAAAATGCTAAGTTAAACTCACTTCTGGTGTGAAATATCACATAAACGATTCCCCCCCCCCCTTTTTTTTAAATCTAGAAGGATTAGACTATTTTATATTATAGTACCAAAATTCAAGAATTAAAGTTATTGAAAGAAATCACCATTTTCAAAATGCATACATGCCTTAATTCTTTAACAGAAAGTTACTTTAAAATTGTTCTGCATTGTTGTGTCTCAGTTCTTCCTGAATCACAGTTCTTGTGTCACTGTAATTTTATTCACTTATTTATAACTCTTGTTCAGATACAAAGCCATAGTATAAGACATGGCTTGAAGTTAGTGCAGGTGCCTGGTGCATTAATTGGTAGCAAACAAAGTAAGATAGTTTGCTTTAAGTACTATGTCCACAAAGTGTTCTTATGTATATGTTAACAAAAGTTGTTATGGAGTTTGGAGATGGTAGAGTTACAGCTTGCTGATATTAATATTTTAAATGTTTCAATGTTATATTGATTAGAAATTGAAAAACTGGAGGTATAAACAATAGGAAAAAGAATAAATGCAGGCAAGAGTACTCGCAAAAAATCCTCATATTCTAAAGGAGTTGAAAATTAATATGCGTTGCAAAGTATCATGCATTCTGGTCAACTGTCTGCTAGCCATTGCATGCAACAACTGACCAGCTGGCAATCAAAAATAACAATTCCTGGCAATATTGATCTGAAGGCATGTGTTGAGTGAGAAGCACAGTAGTATACATTTATCAATGGGAACTACAGCAGATGTGAAAAGTTCTCGGAAATTGAGGTTTGACAATCTTAACATATGCTTCCTTAGATGAAGTAAGTATAAATATAATTGCTGTTGAAGATGCAACCAGAATGACTCCTTTATCAGAAAACAATGTTTTATCCATTGACCTAAGACTGCTTTTCCAGTGTTTTATTTTTGCCAAATGATAAGGAATCTAGATAAAATTTTAGGAAACAATTTACCTCAGATTAAACTTTCTGTGAAACTATGACTCTCTTTGATGCGCTCTTCTCGTTGAAAAATAGTTCTCATAACATGTTTGCAGATTGGCCACTCAAGGCTAATGCACTCTCACCTACTAAAGAACAAGTTTGCACCAATATGTAAAGTGTCCAATTATTTCAATTTGTCCTAAGTTTCTAGAAGTGCAACAGAAATGTGGCCTGGTGTGCAATATGTCTGACATTTTAACTGATGACTAAGATAGAATTATTTCAGTTTTAAATTTTGGCCATATGACTGAAATACATAAAAAACAGTAGAATTTATAATACTTTTTACTCTTATATGTTTTTATGAATATTTTAATATATTCTGTTTTACTGTACTAATAAATGTTTTATTGTTAGGAATTTCCAAACAATACACCCTATAGTTTTGAATACACCCTATGCTTACAGTTTTTAATTTTTATACATAGCACTCTAATATGTGCAATACCCATGAGGCAGAGTCTCCTCTAAACACACTTACTACTACATGAAAATATTTAACATACACTAAGGATGTATCAGATGGTTTCCAATCAGCTATGGGAATATTATGAATCCACCGAGTTGTTTGTGATATTCTTTTGGTAAGCAGAAACTGTGAATATGACCATTGTTTTAATAGAAATTTTGTAATTAGTGGTGCAACTTGGAATAACACATTTTTAAGGCATAACAAAATTAAGTAATATTCAAATTTAAACAAAACATGGAAATTTCCTTGCAATATGAAGACATCTTTTTGAAACCACTGCTGCTTCTTAAGTGAAGGAAAGAAATTTTCAGTAGGAATGACCTATTCTGCTGTGTTGCCAATTCCACATGCTGCAGCTTCCTAGAGCAAACCATGACAAAAGATGAGTATAAGCAATAGGTGTTCTTCATAATCTACCTTGTTTAAAAAAGACACCAGACCTAATACAAAATTCTGCTAATATAAATATGAATTTTATTTTGCATTTTTATCATTTTTTTTTAATTTTAAAGCTTTAGACCATTTTTTAAGTGTTACATCCTCCACGCCCCCGCATTTTAAGTGCTTTTCTAATTAATTTTTTGTAGCCACTATATTCATTATGTCTATACTAATTTATAATATTAAATAGGTGTTACTATAAACAATGTATACAGTTTTTTTCACACTAACTCCATTCACTTACATAAATTTGGAATATATGTAAGTGAATGGAGTTAATGTGAAAAAAACTGTATACATTGTTTATATATATACCACTCCATTGTCAACAGCTTCGTAAGTAGACTTATTTAGGTGTTACTAATTTTTTAGTCAGTTATAGTATTTGATATTCATAGTTTTGATGTTGATAATATTAAAAACAAGAGTAGTTATATCACTATCTATGTCGGGGGATGGCTTGAAGTTGGAGATTCACAGGATTCTTTCAGTGCTTAATATTTATTTAAATTTCATTAAGATTGTTATTAATCAGTATTGGTAGAATGTTAAAACAATAGTTCAATTATACAATTTAAATAACTAATAAAAGCCCTTAAAACTTCTGAAACTTCTGAACATGCAAACATATATATATATATTTTTCTGTATTAATAAAATATTATTAGAAATATCCATTTGCAAATTTAGTGTTTATTTAGAAAATCAAATTGCCTGTTCTTCTTCCTTGCAAATATATCAATAACTCTTTCATTAAAGTACCTGATATTCATTATAATGTTCCATTAAATGGATAGCATAGCAAGCGCAGATGATGTTTTCTTGAGACATTGTCTATTGCATGAATATTTTAATTGTTTTAAGAGTTGGAAAGCACTTTTCTGCTTCACAAGTTGCAATAGAAATTGTTAGAATAAGACAAATTAACTTTAAACATTTTCATAAATCATTTATGCACGTTTTCAATTCTGGTTTTGTCATTTTAGTGTCATATAATTAAATATTCACAAGTTATCAAGTCAATTTAAGAATGTTTTGCATTGTTTAAAATTAAAAATAGGAGGCTATTTTTTCAAAACTCTCCCAATGCCTTGCAGCAAATGATGCGCAAATAGCGACCTTTTCGGCGGAATTTCATTTAATCCGACGCGTCTTGTAAAAAAACGTTAATGCCCTCTAGCTCGGTAACAAGACCTTTACGGGCATACATTCCTTATAAGAAAATACTCAAATAGATCCCCTGATTTACGCCTTAGAGTTGTTCAGTGTTATTCTGACTCATTCTGTATAACCGAAGTATGGCTTCCTTCGGAAAGGAAGTAAAGCCATCGGTCCCAAGCTTTTGATTTATTTAACTGCTATTCTCTTTTAGTTACTGTAACATCTTCAGAGAGGAAAGTTTTTTTTTTTTTTTTTTTTTTTTTTTTTTTTTTTTTTTTTTTGATACTGAGTTTCATTCAGCCATGCCTAAAATATAGCCATCATTTGAGATAGATGTATCTGAATTCGGATATGATGTCTTTTTCAGCGGACGGTGAAGTGATGTTTTGTCAGATGAGCGAAACAAAGATATCTGCCGAAAGAATATTCACGTGCAGCAGCATGTAGGTAGAGATAAGCACATACAGGCATTGCTATTCGCAAGTAAGAAGAAATTTACGAACCTTTTATAACAAGGTGCATCCGCGATGGACAATAAATCGTCCAATTTTTAGAGACTTTTCAGATGAGTTTAGGTCACAACATTTTTAAAGTCGCATAAGGTAATTTTATTTATCGATTTTCAGATAGTTTTAGTCATGAAAATCCTGGCCAGATGAACAGTCATATGCTGAAACGATGCAGTCTGTTTTAACACATTACATCTTTGTATTTTCTTCATAAGAACAATTTTATTTGTTCGTTTAATTAATAACTTTCGTAAAATGGCATATCTGTTAACAACGCACAACTGCAGGAGTTGCGTCTTTTCACTCATGCAAGAAAACATGCGTATGGGACCACTATAAGACTGGTGCGGTGAAATGAGGTAAATTAATTAGGAAAAAGTAGCAATGTACGAAATGTCCACATATTGAACCTCCAGTAGAATATAAATATAGGATACGATATGCTACATGATCGATTAAAATGTTTCCTATAAAGTTTCAAGACGATAATGAACAGAAAATACCGATATAATGTAAAAGTAATTCGACAAGGAAATGCTGCAAGCAGAGAACTAGGAGAAGGTTTTATTGTACATTTGTTATGCGGCTTTACTGATGCTTAATTGATGTTATTTAGATCGGATTTTTATATTGACATAAACGACATAATAGCGAAGTGCTGTTAGATCTTGGGTCTCAATAGAAATTGGCAAACCGCAGTTATGCTCATTGATATATAGTTTAAAGCGAACTATACCACCACGGGTGGCCGAGGTCAAGGCGCAGACTCGTGAACGGGAGGTCTGAAGTTCGATTCCCATCAGGACCGTATTCCCTGACAGGTTTTGTCTAGGTTTTCCCCAGTCCTCATAAATGGCAAATACTGAGGACGTACCCTAAACTTATGTCTGGGACTCTTCCTTTATAAAAAATTCTTTTTCAGTTTATCATTTCATCTCGTGCATCATCAGTGTCCACCGCCTGTGATGCCTCAAAAGTTAAAACTGGCATTAAACACGGGAGGGGGGACAAGCTAGCTCAAATTCTCTCTCTCTCTTTTTGTGTGTATTCCTGAAAGGTCGCTTAATTATACTCACTATGGCAAAAATGTTCTCCTCACCAGTCTCATTTCACAAATTTTATGCATAAAAGCCATGTACATAACCGTTCATTTTGCAAGGACAGACCAGCTTTAATTCTGAGTGTGACTAAATTTAAGTCAGACTATGGCATTTAATGCAATTTTGGATTTATGAATACAAAAATGTTAGTCTGCTGTTAATCTACCGGAAGTCTCAAGTTGGTTCATATTAAACACGACTGTGAATACGACCCCAAATATATTCTGCGGTTTCGTATTTGTATTTGAATTTTATTTTTAACCTTTAATACAAACACTGGATATTTTGAAATTGTTGGCAGCTCTGGTTGTAAAATTTAACTATATGTTAATAAAAGAACTCAATTCAAAATATAATTTTATGTGCCTATGAAGTTAACTATTAGAAATGAATGTGGGATGTATAATGTTCCGTGTGCTCACACTTGGGTTAAGCAGAACATAAAATAATGGATTGATTTATGTGAATTAATTTACATTAGAAGAAACAGTTTTCTCAAAGACAGAAAGATGCTAAAACCTTAATTTAATAACCTCAGATATTTAATTTAATATATGGTTTTACAGGTTTCATTTGAATTGCTAGTTAAACGGCAGATCAGACGTTTGGAGGAGCCCTCATTACGTTGTGTTGAACTTGTGCATGAGGAAATGCAACGAATTATTCAGCATTGTGGTACTGAAGTGCAGCAGGAAATGATGCGTTTCCCAAAACTTCATGAGCGCATTGTAGACGTGGTGACGCAACTGCTAAGACGTCGCTTGCCAACTACAAACTCCATGGTAAGAATGTATTTGCTTGCTAGATAAGAGCTTTTGAGCTTTTACAATACTTGTTATGGATATTTCATAGATGCAGAGCAATTATAAAATGGACTTTTAACTAGTCCATTTTTGTTTATGACAGCTAAGTGTACTAAACTGTAGTCTAAATGTAAAATATCTTAGGCAAATTAGTTACTCTCACAGTACAAGTTGAAAATTACCTTCTTTCATTATACATCTGTAGCCATTGCTCCATGTGTCTAGCAGTTCACTGCAGCATGGTCACTACCATTAATTTTAATGATAATGATCTTCATCGGTTTTAATGGCCAGTTATAATAAACTCGATTTTTAAGATAACCCCATAAGGAGTAATAAGGTAATGTTAGGTGAGGGATCTGGGTGATCATAAATTCTGAAAATTAGTTGATTATCAAAGACACTTCTGATTAGGATAAGAGTTTTGGACATGTGGCAAGTTGCATCATCTTGTTCAAAGTACTTTAGTGAATTGAGTGTCTGCATATGGCCAACAAATTCCTAAAAAATGTATATCAATCTGTATTTTTTTCCACCAAAAATAAACAAATAAATCATATTAATAAATTGGGCTCCCTATCTAACTACCAAAATTTTACATAAATTCCAATTTTCTGCTAGTGCTGAAGAAATTTGTGACTAACACATGAGTTGTGACAGTTCCAGATGCATGTATTTTGAAAAATATACATGTCCATGCAGATGTAACTAGGGCTCTTCTATGAATCACATAACAGTTGGAATGTCAGTAGTTGTAGAATGAAAACAAAAACTATGGAAATTCTGTTCAGGCAACAGAAGCAGTTCGGCATGTTTCTTTGATCAGCACTCTCAAGTAGTTTTACATGTCCTTCTACACTATTTACAGTGTTCCAACAGCTTATTTCTACATTCTACTACTGGGCTTGGCACCTCTCTTTCATAAATATAAACAAACTTTTCAATAGAAAAACTGAAAAGGTAAGAATCTTATGGAAAGTCACATGTTTCAAATAGATTGCAAAAATGTTTACTTTTGAAGCTATTGACTAAAGAGACTTTTGTGGAGTATTTTCATGGATAGTGAATATTTCACATCTCTATAACATATCACTACAAATAAAATATGTATAGTATTTATAATAATGTAGTAATTATACTAATAGTAATAATAATCTCTTGCATATAAAAATCACAATGCAATTTGAAGCTGTCCCTGGCTCTCCATGAATTATAGAGTAATTGAGATAATTAATATTTGCAATTTTAAATCAATGATTCTGTAATTTCTTACAGGTATGTTGTGCTTTCTGTATATAAGAAACTTGATGACAAGTCATGTATGTAGAATTAAAATTAAATAGTGTATAAAGTGAGCATAATGTCTACAATGTGTAATTTTAGTAATATTTAAGAAATAATATGTAATATAGCAAAGACTAAAGATGAACTTGAATCTCACTCTGAACAGAAGGCAAGGGTTAGAAAGTCAGACAGTGCAAGTTAATCCCTTCGGAAAGGGGCAAGCAGAGGGTTGGCCATACCTCTGGCATAAAAGCCAGCCACTTTTCGTTAGAGTATGTGACACAAGTGTGCATTCGCAGATCATTGACATAACATGTAAAATTTGTTTGAAGTGAGTTGATTGATGAATAATGTAATGTATGCTCTGCCAAAATTTGTCCAGCAAATAGGAATGGATTTCAATGATGTCAGAATTGACCAATGAGCATGGTGAAAACAAAACTGGCTGGAATATTTTGTGTCACTTTAAGGGGAAATTGTCAGTTTTTCTAGAGTATATAAGAAATAGATTTTGCCTCAAAAGGGGCAGTCTCAAAATTTTCTGGGCCAAGATAGTGCTTCTGTGTCGTCCAGGCAGTTAGAGGAAGAATAACTTAAGTCTGAGATACAAGATCTAGCATCAACAAGGCCAAACAATCAATCAATGTGCTAGCAACATATAGCACCATTGTGCTGCATGAAATACCATAGAAGTAGCACTTTCTTCATATTAGGCACCATTTGGGTGAACGCAACCAAATTTATGTGTTTGCCAAGTTTACCTTGCCAGTTATCTGGCATAAGGCCATCTGATTATTCATTTTTGGGAATATGAGCAACCTCAGCAACTATTTATCGGCAAATTCCATATCAAAGTCTCAGCCAGTCGGCCATGGCTAGCGTACAGCTGCCAGAAATCGGTGGATAATCCAAGAGAAAGAGTCTCATGGAAGCAGAGTTGGTGATGTGCAGCAGGCGTGGCGAAATCTGCAATTGGCAGGCTTAAATTAATGCACAGAGCTACCATACAGCCTAATTCCCATCCTCCACATATCTACTTCAAATTGACACTCATGACTTCTTATTACAAATTTCAATCTAATTTTCTATCAATTTCAAAACTAAATATCAATTCTATCTAAATTCAACTGCATTTTACGTAAGATTTCAGAGATTATGTTGTGTCCTCTTGTTCTGACTCAATGTGTTTGTTGATGTCAATATGAATGATAAATCTACTGCTGTCAGACTCCTGATCATGAAGGTATTTATTTTCAATCTTCTTTAGATGTTTCTCAGCTACTTCCAAAGTTTTGTGTCCATAATTTCAGCAGAATTTTGCTATTAATTGTAAACACTTGCACTCAGTGAAGCGGTTGTATTCTTTTTTCTCATGTTGCTCTTTAACTTAAACTATATTATTTCAAGACAGTTGTTGTAAGATGGAAGTCTTAAAACCTTATGACCCTAGTCACATGCTTTTGCTTTTCTAAGAACACTTACTCTAGAGAAAGGAATAAATGTCAACAATTGTCAGAGAAACTGTAAAAGGAGTTTGAAATGAAAAAAGGGGTGAAACAAGGAGACAATTTCAGCCTTTTGTAATTTAACATCTTTATAGATCAAATTATTATACACTGTAAAAGGAGAACAGCCAGAATGAAAATAGTATTTATTTCCAATACCAATAAATATTGGTATAAATACTGAAAATGAAATATACAAATGTTAGTATATACAGATCATATAGTGCTGCTGGTCAAGAATGACGAAACATTACATCCATAAGTAATAGAATGGGTGTGCACATTAGAGGAACGGGGAATGAAAGTGAACATAAAAAAGATTAAGATAATGGTGATAAATAAAGGAGGAAAAGAAGACATTCAAATAGCATGGAAGGAAGAGATGTTGGAAAATGTGGAAAGTTTTGAATATTTGAAAGTATTAGTCACAACTGATGGAAAAATAGATCAGGAAGATAATAGAATAAAGAAAGCAATAAATGTATATTATCAAATATACAAAACAATAGTAGGTAAAAGTGAAATTATTTTGGAAACAAAAATCAGAGTATATGAAGCAATTTTACTAAATGAGGTTGAAAGCTTGACCATTCTAGGTAAACATTCTAGCAGAATGAAAGCAGCTTAGATGAAATAATATTAAAGTAAAGTAATTGGAAAGACTAGAACAGATCAAGTTTGAAATAGAATTATAAGGGAGACTTTAAATCAGGAAAATCTAATTAGTACAATGGAAAAAAAAGCAGTTGAGATGGTTTGGTTACGTGGTAAGAATGACAGAGGATAAATTGCCGAGGAGAGTACATGAAGCAAGGCCAAGGAGGAAGAAGTAGGGGAAGACTAATAAGATTGGAGTGGAAACAATACATGGAGAAAATGGCATAAAGTCATGGGAAGTCATTAAGAGAACTCAAGAAATGGCAGAAGATAGAGAAGAATTTAGAAAGTGACTGAAGAAACTGGATGCCTAAGAGGCATAAGGGATAGAGAAAGAAAAAGATGTCTTCTAAAATATCATTATAAATGTTTGCAAAACGTTCTTGAAATATTACTTGTAAATGAATGTAAAATAAAAAATGTTGCCCCTTTACTTCCTAACACTAGAATGTGTCCTCTTTTTATATCCAAACCAGGTTATTAAAAAAAAACATTAAGTGTTATACCCACTCAGAAATGAATGTCACTATGACTACACAATTGAATTACTGTCAAAAACATGCCATCATGTTAATTAATTGTTAATATGCACCCTTATCTGAGACCTGGCTCTTGAATTGCTTCCCTTGTTACTTTTCCTGTTCAACATCTTAAACAAAATATATTCTTTTATACAAATTTTTAATATCTCATTTATTTAAGTACTTAACTATTTTTTCATTAAATTATACCAAAGGGCTTTCTAATGGCTTTCTCCAGGTCAACAAACATGATGTGTAATTTGCTGCATTTATTCATAAGGCACTTATCTATCAGTGTTGTAATAACCAATATATTGTTTAAAACTGGCTTGAAATAGTGATAATCTGTTATAATCTTCCACCCATCTCTCAATTATTTCTGTAAATAACCCATTAACGTTTTTTTTTAAATATAAAAGGGCAAATTCTGTAAAAGTATTCGGATTGTGCTCATTCTATTTCCCACTCATATTTACTCCTAAATAAATCTTTCTAACATTTTGTATTTCTTGTCAAATGTAATACCATTTTTCATCCCTCCCATACACATAGTCATTTTTAAATGTTATTGATGAGATTATCCTTGTCCTAGTAAATAGTATGAAAAATGACTTTGCACCTTTTTTTTGAAATCTGCTTTATATATGTACATTAAATACATAGAAGTGAATGATATTTAAATGAAATTTTACTGAACAACTTCAATGGGGACTGATGTTCATTTTCCTTGTTATTAATGAAAATAGAAATGTGTGATCACATGCAATGTGTGAATAGTTTTTTTCATTGTTTGATGTGCTTTTAAGTGTTAGCGTTTTGCCATATGGCAGAGAGTAAATGACTATGATTATAATTATAAGCACTAAGTTGAGTGTAGTAATTTCTTAGTCAGTTAGATAAGTATAAATTTAAGATATACAGTGTGTCACACTTACTATTGCAGCAGTTGTTCACATATGTAACAGTACATTTTTTGCCATTTCTGTTTATAAATCACACTAACAAACATGTGAATATTAACTGTTCCCTTTTGCCACACGCAAATAAAAGCAACATTGAAGGTGAGGCAACTGCAAGGAGGCATTCAATCACCATTTAGTGCATTGCTCCAGCAACAGTATGAGTTCATACATTCATTTCTGCATTGCTCCAGCAATAGTATGAGTTCATACATTCATTTCCCTCCCATTCTTGCAAAATGAGCTTTAATCAGTTGATTTTTTATTGCATAATCTTCATTCTTATCAAAGCCAACACAAAAAGGCCAAGTAAAATAATGAGCGGAACACATGGTATATTGTAACATAATTTTATTTTAACAGGTTGAAAATTTGGTGGCTATTGAATTGGCATACATCAACACTAAACACCCAGATTTTCATAAAGATGCTGCCTTAGTTCCTTCTCTTCTGAAGTCTGATGATGATGAAAGATATATGAGACCTGTTATCAAACGTCAGTATTTCAATCCTGTTGCAGTACCTGTTTCTTCTGCAGATGGTGATAAAGATTTGACAAAGGTAATGCAATGCACTAAAGATAATATTAACATTCAAACACTATTGCATTTGCATTGTTTTGTGCTGTGACAATAAATAAATGCAAAGCTTCTAATAGTAGCATAATCTTTGACATGATGGTTATACTTGATATGATGCTTGCAGGCTAATAAATATCTTTAGGTAGATGGTAAGTATGAGGCATATTTGGAAATAAAGTACCCATTTGCAAGTATTGCTGCTGTATTTCTGCAGTCATAACCTTGTGAGTTCTCACTGATGTCCTTCATCTATTAGTAAACCCAGGACACCCATGGGATGCTTTTTCCTTGTTTTCTGAAGGTTTGAAATGTTCAAGAAAATTAATTGGCCCACCAACTGTGAGATCTGTTATATTCATTTTCTGCATGCAAGAATATGAAACACAAAAACCAAAGGTCTGCCAATGCACTAATATTTTTGTTGAAATATACAGAGGAAGGTGACAATTTTTGAGCCATATTGTCACTGGCAATCAGACATTGGTGTCCTTATGACTCCTGAATCAAAGCAGCAGCCCATGGAATGGAGGCATATGATATCACCAGTCATATTTTTTTTTTGTTTGAACAGTGTTTAATGCCCATTTTTACTACTAAGGCACACTGGTGGTGAACACTGATGATACATGAGGTGAAATGATATATTGGGAAAGGATTTTTTTAAGGAAGGAAATATTCCAGGTCTAATTTTAGGGTATCTCCCCAGCATTTGCCATTTATGAGGACTGAGGAAAGCCTGGAAAAAATTTCAGTCAGGGAGGACGGTCCTGGTAGGATTCGAACCCCAGACCTCCTGCTTATGAGTCCCCGTCTTAACGACCGTGGCCATTTGTGGTGGTCACATTCTATAATGATGGGTTACAGAAACTGATGCCACACTATGACAAATGCTTGAACGATGGAAACTATGAAGGTCTGTAGAATGCAATGAAAATAAATAAAGTTACAAAAATTTATGCTATATGTGTTAAATTATTTTGGTAGCTACTTTCCAAATATGCCTCATATAGAATTTTGTGATAAGTTTGTTGTGTAAACAAGTATAGCTGGATATAAGTATAAATTAAGATATGCAAATATATGTTTTAATGAAATTGCCAGTTTTCAACCAAATTTTCTAAACTTTGTTTTTGGTTCTTTTCTGACATGATGTCAAACTGAAAATAAATTGAATCCTCCACAGACTGCTGTGGTAATCCCACAGATTATTGTCAAATTATTCGTTTGTGTTACTTATGGATGCTCTTTAACATCTAAGGTGATCAGTGTCTCATTTAATTCAGGGCATGAAACAGCCAGTAAATTTTGCTCAGAGGCCTCTTTTTTCATTATTGAATGAATGAATGGCGTTTAATGCCCGTTTTTACTACAGTGGCATCACAGGCGATGTACACTGATGATATATGAGATGAAATAATATATTGGGAAAGGATTTATTTTTAAGGAAGGAATCGTTCCAGGCATAAGTTTAGGGTACCTCCTCAGCATTTGTCATTTATGAGGACTGAGGAAAACCTGGAAAAATCCTCAGTCAGAGAGAACGGTCCTGGCGGTATTCAAACCCAGACCTTCTGCTCATGAGTCCGTGTCTTAACAACCTTGGCCACCCATGGCAGTTTTCATTATTGAGGTTCTTTATGAGCCATTAATCCATTACATGGGACCCACAGCTTTACTTTCCTTCCAAGTTATTGTCAGATGTTATAATATCCGTTATGTAATTTTGTACATCAGGCTCCTTTATTTTCTTTTCACATTGCCTTAAATCTAGTCCTGATGTTAGCAGAATTGTGAAGAGCTCCTAATCTCCCTCTATATTCTACTACTAGAATTATAGACTAATATGCAGTTCCATTAAATTTCTTAAAAATGTAACCTATTAGTAAGATATAAGTTTCATGGATTGTTTTGGATTTATGTATAAGTAGGAAGGCTAGGTTATGAAGCAAGTAAGTGCTAGCTTTAGTTCTAAGAGTAAGAAATAACAAATATGCAATATTAATATAACAAATTATTATTGAGGAAATCACTCAAATTTCACTAATTTTGTTCCACTTACTAACAAAATTAGTGACATTTGAGTGATTTCCTCCATAATAATTTGTTATATTATAATATATTTCACTGTGAAAATTCTGGCTATGGAATTATGCATGCTTATGCAATGTTAAATTAACTAGTGCGTTTGAAAGTGTTGAAGAGTTTGAATTAGTAGATTTTCAGTAGTTTATAGTAAATCATAATTTTGTAGTTTCAAACATGGATGTATGCATCCAGCAAATAAAGTGTATAAAGTGGGGAAACACAGTGCAAAAAAGGACAACATTTTGATAGCTATTTAATCGAGTTTATATGGCATTCCTCTGTTAAAGAATAGGATCCATTTATTTGCTCTTTTAAAGTTATTGACTTTGTATTTCTTCCATCATGGTCGGTTATGCATGATGGTAATATTGTAATGGTAGATATTTAGTATATTTTGATTTGGCACTATAATGGTAAAGTGCCCTATTTTTATACTCCATTTTTCATTATAATAAGAAAATTAAACTATCAGAACTCTCAGTAATGTTTGTATGAGCATTAAAAAGCTTTCTACTTTAAGAAATTAATACTTTGAAACACTTAGCATTAACAAAAATTAATTGATCTGGATATTTCATGAATGTTTTTACTTTAATGTATTTGATGATGTGAAATAAAATTGCCCACAATGAATTTTCAAATAACTATAACTTTTTTAAAACAATATTATATTTAGAAAAGTTGTTAAAAATTGTGCCTTAATTTCGAAATTTTAATGAATAGCAGTATGTATTAGTACTTTTGATTAAAAATTTCTGTTCCCTTTAATAGGAAATATTGATGGAGTTTCCGGCTTAATTTTATAGTAAATTATTTGAGTTTATGGTTAAAAATGTAACACTTTTGTGATTGTAAGGAAATAAAAAAGAGAAAAAAAAATAGAAAATGAAAATTGAATTAAATGCTTTCTTCATTTCATTGGTAATACCAGGTCTTTCAAGTTTTGTCACCGTTTCATGGCAGCTGGCAGGTCAACAGTCAGAGCGGTAACTTCTGGTGAAGCAGATGCAAAACTCTGCGCAACTGTTTCGAGTTCTCACAATTATATTGCAAATAAACATACACATTATTATGACAGGAGATTAACTAGAAATGTTAATTGGAATCTGTATAGTAAAGCCAATCATATAATTGAAATCATTGCATGATTGAGTCAAACTAAACACTGTGAAAGGAATTGTTTATACTCTTGCTTTTAAATTGAGGTAGTGTCTTGAATTTATCAGCTAGACGTTTTACTAAATAGTATAAAAACTTGCACCGTTATCCCAAGGAAACAAAATATAAATCACAACAACCATACAATAGCAAAAGTGTATGGTTTGCCAAAAATTCACTATGTTGGAAATGGTATGCAACCCATCATTAACAGTTTCAATACACCATCATACTATTTAGCAAAATGGCTAGCTGATAAATTCAAGACACTACCTCAATTTAAAAGCAACAGTATAAACAATTCCTTTCAGCTAATAGAAAAAAATTAAGGACATAAAATTACAATCTTATGATACATTAATATCTTTCAATGTAAAATATCTGTTTCCAAGCATACCTAAAGGTAATCTCCTAATTTATCTGCATGATTGGTTAAGAACAATTGGAATTAATGATGCACACATAAAAGAATATCTTAAACACACCAAAATTTGTATAAAGCAATTCTACTTTTCTTTAAAGGGCAAATTTTATAAACAACAATCAGAACTTCTATGGGCAGCCCCTTATCTCCACTTCTAGCAAATATCTTCATGAGCAGATTTGAAACACACATCAACTCAGCATTCCCATACATATTTAAAGTGTGGCACAGACATGTTGACGATATATTTACCATAGTTAACAAAAAACTCATTGAATATATAAGAATGAAACATTCTGTTGACATAGGAAATAGAAACAGATAACTTTCTTGGACATCAAAATTGTGAAGCATCAAGGAAATCTGGAATTTGGAACATAAAGAAAGAATAGACATGCAGATAATCACATCAAAGTCCACAGTTTTAACCTCACAATGCACAAACATGCAGTTATCAACAATTTAACACATGGACTAGTCAACCTACAAATTAGCAAAGAAAAATACTTCAAAGAATACAAACAAATAGAAAGTACAGCTGTTAAAAATGGTTTTAAGAAAGAACTAGTGCACAAAAAAGTATACAACAATTCAAGAAGCAAACATTTATTAAAGACACCACAGCATTTTCAGCAAAAAAAGATAATAATTTTTAAAAAATTCACATATAATCCATGGGATACGAAAATGTTTCACAATACTCTTAAAGATTTTAATATCAGGTTAGCCCCTGTAAACACATTTAATGTCAAGAATCTTCTGATAGACAAATTCCACAGGAGAAAAAAGCAGGTATTTACAAAATCACTTGTGCAGAATGTGAAAGAATCTGCATTGGAAAAATAAAATGAAACATGAGCACATGGTTAAAAGAACATTTCAGTGACATGAAATACAAGGAAATGGAGAAATTAGCTGTAGCATTTCATTTCTGGACTGAAAATCACAACATATTAAATAAAGCAAAATTATTAAAATCAGTACAAGGATCTACAGGATTAGCAACATGGGAAAAAATCTATGTATACAAATACAAAGACAGTTTAATGAACTTCGACACTTCTGGGGATGAAAACATAAACTTGAAGTTCATCACAAGAATACATGTTCCCACAGCATAACAGTATCCAGTAGTTGACGTTCTAGCTGAAGATGTGGACATGGGTTCTTGAAAGTGATTCTGCATTTATAGACAAGTAGGTGGAGCAATAAGAGTGTTTAGTTCAACTTATTCATACAATAATTTTTCAATTATACGATATTCAAAATGTTGCCCTGCAATATACACACATTTTTGGCATCTTTTTAGAAAATGTTGATATGGATCAGTTCAACTTCTGAAATAGAGTAAATTTAATGAAAGTATAAGAGTTCATTGTTGTTCAGGAATTGCAGGCAGGTGCTTCTGACTTTCAGGTAAATTTCTGTTATTGGATGTAATGAAATATTAATGATAAAGTAATTGATCCACGCTAAATTTAAATTTTCTTTACAGAGAAAGCATGGTTCCATTTACATGGTCATGTTTGATTGCAAAACAATAGGTATTGGAGTACAGAAAAACTGTTTATTTATGCACAAAACCCCCTTGCATGGTAAAAAAATTGGTGTATAATGTACACTTAAGGCATACAGGGTGTTAGAGGGTATGTACCTATTTGAAAATACCATAAATATGGAATGTTACAGATTATGATATGCTGATACCATTTTTTGAACAGCTGATCAAAAGAGAATACCATCTGGGTATTTCCAGCAAGAACTGATGTGTCTGAATGACAGTTTTCTAAAAAGATGCTAGACATGTCTGCGTAGCAGTACAGATTTTCCAACATCTCCTGTACTGCTACGAGTACATTAGGGTCATTAGGGCATAGACTTGTGAGCAGAAGGTCTGGGGTTTGTATCTAGCCAGGGTCATGAGATTCTTTCCAGGCCAAAAATGGCAAATGCTACCCTAAACTTAGGCCTGGAATGTTTCCTTCCTTAAAAAAAATCCTTTCACAATTTATCATTTCATCTCATGTATCATCAGTGTCCACCGCCTGTGGTGCTGTGGTGCCTCAGTAGTAAAAATGGGCACCATTTAAAAGAAAAAAAGTCATTGAACCAGTCACTAGAAATTTCTGTTTCCATGTCCTAATGTTCCATTCAGGAGAGGGGTCTTAGTAATGCACCTGAAAGAAATTTTATATCAGAGCCTCAACTCACCCAATGTTCCTGGTGTGGAATGCCAAATTCAACATTTCCTCCAAATACAACTTACCAGTGATACAGTAATGTATTATACCTAGAGGAATACAACATTGATGTACATTAATTTATTATCAAAGGGTCAAATGGGGAACCCTTACCCCAATATGCAAGTGAGTGAGTTCTAATATCAATTCACTTGCCGGTCACATGCTGGAGTTTGCACATGCATGGCAGAGGACAGTAACTAGTCCCATTTGAAATACACCTACCGAGAATCAAGAGACTGCATTAGGCTGAATGGGGATGAGAGATGATGGAGCAATGGCAGAATGAATGTCAAAGGAAACCAGAGTATCTGGAGAAAACCATCTGCCACAAATATTATGGTCTCTGAGATGGAACCCAGGCCACTTTGGTGTGAGGCCACTTTGCCATTGCATTGCCTTAGCTGTGTATTATTAAATTAAGCTTATAATGTTGATTATATGGAAGCCAAACAAAAATTAATAAATTCAATTCATTAATATGCACACAAACAATAGTTTTTCTACATAGTACTGCACTTTCTACACTTGTTTTGCTAGGTACAAAAAAGCAAAATATATCCTTACATATCTGCCAAAAGGGATTCCTGGTGAGCTGCTTGTCCTCCAACATAAATATTCACAAAAGTGGAATGCATAGCTTGATGATAAACACCACCTCATTGAACTGCCTTTTAAGTGGACACCAGCTGCATTCAACATAATGTAGACTCCAGTGTTGGGATCCACAAAGTGCAGTTAATGATTTTCCTAGTGACCAAACTGATTTTGGTTCAGAATGTTGTACTCCCTCCAGCAATGAATGTAAATCATTTTGTTGAACCACATGTTTGCTTATGAGCAGGGCTTGAATGTTGATGACCTAGAATTGCTTTAAAATAACTTAAAATTTTTGAAAATCTGTGAAAAGTAATGTAGTTTAGTGTGTATCATTGTTTTATTAAATGTAAGTTTCTAACCTTTGTGTGTATCATTTTATTAAATGTATGAGTAAGTTACTAGCCATTTTAAAGACATATGTTGTACAATAGTGATGCAGTCAGTAGTCACTGAGGGCAAAAATTCCCATATAGCACCACAATTCTTCTACAACTTTTGCTATGAAAAATGATCAAGATGTTGAGCCAGTTATCATCTTGTAGAAGCTATCATAGCTAGATCTAAAATAATATAGAAGACATGTATGGATGAGCACATCATCATGGTTCTAACACTGTTACTTTGTAGTGGTATAAAATTGTTTGCTATGCCTCCCTATCATGCATATTGGTTGCTTTGTTTTTTGTTTTTGTTTTTTTTGGCCTCTAATTCACAAATCCTTCTTTTCATGTAATTTCCTGACCCTTTTCAGTATTGGTTAATGCTCAGGCATCCCTTTCCTTTCTGATTGGTTAATGACTCTTTTCTTCTGTGGAATGAGTTTCTTGTTATGAGGTGAGTGCTAGTGAGTCAACACTTGTATACAACACTCTCAGTAGCGGAGAATTATCACCTGTTTTTTAATAGGACAGTTCTCGTGAGTAGACAGTTACACAAAATGCAGCTGACATTCCACATCGTTTGACAGTTGGTATTAGTTAAGAATCCTGTTGCCTGGTAGAAATGCTGAGCTAGTTTACATGCAGACTTTAATTATTTTATTCACATCATTCTCTAACTCCTGATCCTGACTGCATCACTCCTGATTAACAAAAGAGTTTAAACAGTATAATATCACATTAGCACCTCAAAACAGATATGGTGTTAACAAATTATTGAAGTTAAATAAAATAAATTCCAGACCCAAAGAGAAAAAAATCAGGTATATACCAGAATAATTGGAAAGATTGTGACAAAATATACATAGGCAAGACCTAGAGGAATATAGGTATCAGGTTGAAAGAACTTTGGAGAAATATCAATGATAAACAGATAGGCAAATCTTCTGTGGCAGCACATTTCTGGATTGAACATCATGAAATAGAAAAAAGCATAAAGCTATTAAAAGTTGTATAACAATGATGCAAACAAATGTTTTGCGAAACATGTTTTTTTTTTTTTTTTAATTATTGAGAGTGAAACGTAGAGTGTTTTAAATATTTTAACTCAGACTATTTTATCCCATGGGAATGAAGCCATAAATAGTTTTTAAAATATTTTAAATATTTTAACTAGAAGAGATTTTATGCTCGTTTTACTATGTGTGATTCCTGAATGTATTATATTGAGAGGCCTCTGAGCAAAATTTGTCGGCCGTTTCACGCCCTGAGTTGAATGGAACGCTGATGACCTGAGCTGTTAAAGAGCGTCCATAAATAAATCATTCAAAAAAAAAATTCCTGAATGTATTAAAATTTGGAAACCACTATTATTTACCTTTTTATTTTTAGTAATCATTTATGAATTAACAAATTAACATACTTAACCTACATTATACTATTAATAAATCTAACATCCAGCTATATGACGCCTCATTACACACAACCCCCAGGTTATCTGCATAATGAAACCTCCACTTATTGTATTTCTCTTGTTAGCACTATTTTTCAATCTTACCGTAATTATCTCATCGTTCTTAACTATTCTAATCCATTTCTCCCTTACATTTTCTAAATATTCTCCTATCATATCTTTCTATACAAACTGACCTTGTATGTGCATCACTTATATTCTTTTACAGTACCCATCGAGTTGTTCTATGGTATAAAGGATGTAGCCAAAACAGTAAGACGTTTTTAATTAAAATGTAAATTGGAACTTGCACAGTGAAGCCAATCATATAATTGATATTATTGTATGATTTAGTTGAATTACACACTCTTAATGCTTCACTTACTTGTCAAGCACTTACTTTATAGAACCGATTTTGAGAAAATTTGGTTCTCATCATCAGCCAGGCTAAAATTCAACTATTGGATAATTTGTTAAGCTTTGGGAATGTGTATTCTGCTCTGGTGGCGGTGTAGTATATGTTTTCATCCCCGACAGTGTCGAAGTTCATTAGACTGTCTTTGTATTTGTAGATGTATATTTTCTCCCAAGTTTCTAGTTCTGTACATCCTTGTACTGATTTTAATAATTTTGCTTTATTCACCATTTCGTGATTTTCTGTCCAAAAAGGATATACTACTGCTGATTTATTTATTTGCTTGTACTTTATGTTCCTGAAATGTTCTTTTAATTGTGTGCCTACGTTTTTCTTTGTTTTTCCATTGTACATTTTTTTCACATTCTGGACAATTTATTTTGTACATACCTGATTTTTTTATATACAAGATATAAACATATCGTTTACATGCAAAACAGAAACATATGACATGTTGCCATTCTTGGATATTAAAATAATAAAACAACAAGGAAATCTGGAATTTGGAATATACAGAAAGAACACACACGCAGATAATCACATCAAAGCTGACAATTTTAGCCACACATCGCACAAACATGCAGTTATCAACAGTTTACCTCACAGGCTAGTTAACCTACAAATTAGCAAAGAAGAATATTTTAATAAATACAACCAAATAGAAGAAACAGCAGTTAAGAATGGTTTTAAAAAAGAACTAGTACACAAAAAGGTGCAGAAATTCAAGAGACAAAAACTTATCAAAGAAACCACAAAACTTTCAGCAAGAAAAGATAAGCTAATTTTTAAAAAATCACATATCATCCATGGGCTACAAAAAATTTCAGTATATTCTTACAGATTTTAATATGAGGTTGGCACCGGTTAATAGAGTTAATGTTAAAAACCTATTGATAGACTATGTTAATGATAGTACTTCACAAGAGAAAAAATCAGGTATGTACAAAATAAATTGTCCACAATGTGAAAAAAAGTACAATGGAAAAACAAAGAATAACATAGGTACACGGTTAAAGGAACATTTCAGGAACATAAAGTACAAGCAAATAGAGAAATCAGCAGTAGCATATCATTTTTGGACAGAAAATCACAAAATGGTGAATAAAGCAAAATTATTAAAATCAGTACCAGGACGTACAGAACTAGCAACTTGGGAGAAAATCTACATTCACAAATACAAATACAGCCTAATGAACTTCGACACTGCTGGGGATTTAACATAAACTACAGGTTTATCACACCACCACTAGAGCAGAATACACATTCCCACAGCTTAACGAATTATCCAATAGTTGAATTTTAGTCTGGCTGATGATGAGAACCAAATGTTCTCGAAACCAGTTCTATATATTATGACAAGTAAGTGAAGCATTAAGAGTGTGTAGTTCAACTAAATCATACAATAAAATGAAGAAAATTTTCGTTTATAAAAGATGTTTATGTTCAAATGAAAATGTGTACACATATACAAGAAAACTAAACCTGTCTTGTACTAAAGGAATTGGTAAGTCCATAGATATATCATCACTTTTACAAGAAAAATGCTTTAAATGCAAAAAAGTTTATAATAATGAATCAACCAGATGGACATTCAAGTAGATAGGTCAAACCTAGACATTTTTAAATAAATAAATTGAAGAGAATATTTGTGATACATTAAAATGACCAATTTGCAGAAATAATTCATACAATGAAAGACAAAGCACATAATATTTTTATTAAAAATAAATAAATATAGTAATAAAAATAAATACACTAAAATAATGTTTAATGTAAATGTCAAGTTTTCTTTTAAAAGAAATGCTGTATTACTGATTTATTAACTGGAAACTGTTTTATATTTGAAGAGTAAGTATGCAGCAATTTGTTATAATAACTAATCGGTACTTTCCTTCTCACATGTTTGAGGTTCTGAGTGAAGATTATTTTGGTATTGTTTCAACTTGTTTCTGATTTGTAACTAGTATAAGCAGTTATATGAGATGGTAAAGGACAGAGTATTTATTTTTAAATATGTTTCATTTTCTTTATTTATATAAATTCACATCTAATGGAATCTTTCTGTTTTGTGTAAATATTTACAGTAAATGATTCATATTTTGGCAACTTAAGCACATTTTAGTTCCTCAAGATTGAAGTAATACTATACTTATAAGGTGAATCATATAGTAGCTTTTGGCTACCAGTCCAAGTTTAGCAATGCATTTTATATGCAGGTTTCCTGTAGTTCATTTAACAATACTAGGGATATGTGTGCCTTAGAAATAATTAAATATTTTAAATATCTAGTGCCTATTTGTCCTTACATGTATCCATTAGAGCATTATCTTATTAAGAATTACTTATCAGAATTCACAATATACTAGCTTAATTTACTCTTATTTTAAAATGAGCAAGCAAAAATGCTCAAGCCAAGTTAGTTCTTCTTTGTGGAATGGAAAGATTGTGGAGAATAACATTTTAACATAATTCAAATCTCTCTTCAAAAACAATTTGCTCAGTAGGCTAAAGAATTACTGATTAAAATATTCATTTCAGGTTCAGATTCAACAAAATTTAAAGATTCAATCAAGTTTTCGATATGGCAATAGATTGAGTTCAAGCCCCTGGCTATACAGAACACTTTCAAATTTTTCTGTGAGTATGCACCCCATATGTAACATGCAAACAAGTAGTACAGTTAACTTGTTCATGCTACTCAATATGAATTATTTCTCAGTGTATTACTAAAGCAATTTCAAAACTTTGTTGGATAGCGTGTCGGTAATCATGTGAGTAGTGATAAAGGAGACAATGCTGGAGGTTGGTTGTCAAATATTTTGCCCTCTGGAAAGGTATCTAAGGAAACATCAAGAGAAGCTTCACCATCTACGTCACCAACTCATCTGAGTGATGGAAAAGCAGTGTTCACCGCTCAAAAACCTGTTAATCCTGCTCCAGAAGTACCAATCCAATCAACTAGGAAACTTTCTGAGAGGGAACAACGTGACTGTGATGTAATAGGTGAGTTGAAGTATTAGCTTTTACAAAAGGATTCATTATTTTTTTGCACAATCAAGTATATTTTACCAGCTTTCTAACAATGAAAACTACTATCAGTTCCTTTACTGTGGAAATTGCTAGGAGCACAGGCCATAACATTGCCCTGAAATTTTTTTTAGTTCATGGCACATTATTTTGCTGTATGGAATATTGTGGGACATATGTACAATGATGGAAAAAATTATAAAAGTGCACTCTGTGATCATAAAATAATTGATCACCACCTCATTTTATAGCATGTTCACATGGATTAATATCACAAAGTATGCTGCTTGTCTTGTTGCTCTACATCATGTATGTAAACAGAAGAATTTATGTGTAAGAAGGCATGGCTCAAAGGCAGTAGGGGCTTAAATTAGCTTTTTTCTTCCTCTCCCCCAGAGACAGTAGGAGTTTAAATTAGCTTCCCCCCCTTTTTGAAGTCAATTATGTCCTCTAATTTGGACTGGGTAAAAGTATATAAATTTTTTTTCTTTGTTTTTATCATGTTTACAGATTTATGCTCCATTCCATATATTGCGGATAGAGTTCATCCATTTTTCTCCTTACACTACAGTGAGGAATTTACTCCATTTCTAGCAATGCATAGGCCATTGATAAATGTGCTGCCCTTCTCTTTTTTATTTCACAGGCTATACAGGGTCACCAGAGCAGGCAGCATTTGTGCATTCCAATGTTCACTGTGAGGCATTGGGCAAAACTTTATTCAAAAGAGTACAAGCTGCTGTGTATAAGTCTCTGTATGTCTATACAGAGGATGCAGAGAGGGCTCTCTTGGTTGAGGTTGCAAGAGACTCCTTTCAAAAGGCTACTGAGTAGTAGATGTGCAGCAGTTAAGGAAACTTTAACAAATGCCCACAAAATTGGCAGGTTGGCATTTGCAGAGCTTTATTGGAATTTTTTTTTTTGGGAGAGCTCATTTTATTTGATGAGTTATAGAGAGTTCCCCTTTTACTGTGTTTGTTTACAGATTGAATGGGAATGGGACTCACAACATCTGGCCACTTGTACAAGGGTTGGTCAAATGAGGATTTCTTTTGGTATGAATATCTTGGGATGGAGCAGACATACTGGAACAAGTTCATGGAAGGCTGAACAGTAGAGTTTATAACTGACATACTAGATAATGTTCTCCTTCCACCTGCCCAAGAAGGAAGTATTACATTCCAGCAGGATCACCATTTGGTCCATATGTTGATCAGGGTTTAGAAATGGTTTTTAGAGCACACAAACATTTTGGAAAAGATACTCTGGACTCCAACATTCCCAGATTTGAACCGAATACAACATGTTTAGGCAAAAATCAAGAGGAGGCATTCTTGGGGTTCCAGGTTCACAAAAATTGTGCAGCCCATCATGCCATAGAAGAAACTTGCTAGCCACTAGCAGAGAATCCCAATTATTTTAAAAAGTTTGCAGAATTTCATGGTGCAAAAATTGAGGATAGTGTAAAAGAATCATGGAAACTACCAAAATATTAACCTGGAATATAGGTCTCTATGTATAAATTTATTATTTTTTTCTCCACCTTTTTATGAGTACAGCAAATAAATAGATCATACACATAATACAGGGAACATGTCATAAAACATAATTTACATGAATATTATGAATATTGTGATTAATGAAAATGATACTTGGATAACCATATTCAAAACTTCTCAGTTACCATACTGAATTTCTAATCCAGTATGCTGGCATTGAACCATTTCTACAATGTACCCCTCTTTGTTTATATACTATTGAAACTGTTTAAGTCAAAGTTTTGGTTTTATGATAACAATAGTTATGTATTTTTGTAAAGAATTTTTCTTTGAACTACCTCTCAGTAGTTATATTACTTGTAATATATTGTTTCAAAATGGGATATATATCAATCTGATTTGTAATGGAATGCATGTTCACATTGAATTGATCTCTGTAAACTTTTTGTACTTCCATGAGGCAGAAGAAATATTTGGACATTTTACCATGGTCAGTAATTTTTTCCAGCTCAGTACAATAGGTAGTAGCACTGCAGTAGAGGAATAACCTCTGTCAAAGTGCATTAAGGAGTTATGTTAATAAAATGCCTTGAAAGCTGCAGAACCTGGCATAGGATGTACAAAGCACAACACCAATTGCAGATTCAGTTATTCTCAGTTATAAAGAATGAGCATTGGCGAGAATTGCTGTGTTGCTCTTCAGTTTGTTGCTTCTTGAGTTATAATTTGTGGCTATGCTTATTTTTTTTTAATATGGAATAGTTTTTAGTTATATGTCAAAGCTTAAACAGCCAAAGTGTTATTATTCTGAAAATGATTCCTCCAGACTGAGCATTGTTCTCTCACAGTTCACCACTTAGTTCATCATTTGATGAATTTATGTATACTGGGTCTTAAAATCATCTACCTTTATATGGGAAAAAATGTAATATTTAATTGAAGGGACTCAGTAAATTCAAATGTTTGCTCTCTTCTCAGGTAAAGCAAGTAAAATTAATTAAATAAATAATTTTCACACAGGGTGCAAATAACAATTTGCAAAGTGCTTAAATAGTACTTGATAGAAAAGTAAGCCACATAGAGTAGTAAAAACATTTACCTGATATTAATGTAGAGTTAAGTCAGTACTAAGAGAGATACCAAGCAATGGGTATTGTTTTTGTCAAATAGTGATATTTTTCATGAGTGCCAAGTGAGCAGGGCAAGGAGCAGGATGTGTTAATAGTGAGCTCCATGTGTGAGGAAAAAGTGGCATAAGCAGCAATGGGAGAAGAAATTTCGGTGTATAGAGCAAGGATAGGAATGTTTAGGCAAAGAAGATGGAAAAAAAGGGACAAGGAGGAAGCAAGAGTACAGATGGTTTAATATGGGGAAGCATTATTTTAATGTTCCTAATTATAGGAGGTATTGAACTAAATCCGGGCCCAGAAGAAACACAAAATTTTGAAAAAATTGGATGGTATGGATAGCAAAGATTAAGTGATAATCTGAATAAAATAGCTAAGGAAATAAAAGATGAGGTTGAAAAAGCAATTCAAGGAATCAAGAGGGAAATAGATGGAATGAAGATGAATTTAGAAAGAGCAGATGAGAGGAGAAGAAAACTCAATCTTGTATTTATAGGAGTCGATGAAAGAAGAGGTATTTGGCCAGAGCAAGAAGTAACCAAAATATTGAAAAATAATTTGGAAATAGAATTACATGGATGGGGGATTGTCAAAGCATACAGAACAAGAAGGCACATAGGGGAAGAGACCAATAATAGTTCGATTCGCAACAAACTGAATAATTTATGAAATATTGAAAAAGGCAAAGATGATGAAAGGGATGAACATATTTATTAATAAGGATCTGACTCCTGCTCAAAGACACATAAAATTAAATTTAATTCGACGGATGATGGAAGCGAGAGCATCAGGCAAAAGAGCATATATCAGGAATTTTCAACTGTGGATTGAAGGAGTGAATGCATACACTACAAACAAGAGAGACGTATGGAGCAGCAAACCAATGCAGGAGGAAATGAGCCAGCATATTCCTAACCAGCAACAGGAAATATATATAGCAGCAGAAAATTCTAAGGATCCAAAGTCTGGTACCCAAGGGAGAATCGATGAAACAAGAGTCATGCTAGGAACTTTGAATCAGAATCTACGTCTTCACCACACACATTGCAGATTAGGAGGAGCCGAGTAGCTGACCTTCAGGAGGGAGAAGATGGTGGGAGTGGTATGACGTCAGGAAAGCCAGCGGCAGAAAGAAAAAAAAGGAGGTGTCGCTGAGGAAAGAGGAGGTGGAAGCAGTGCGGAGATTAGTGGAGAGAGGGGACCTGATTTGGATGCAATCTATTGGTAGTGGGAAGAATTGGGAAATGAAAGTGGACAAGGCAAGAGGAGAAGTGGATGAATAAGGAAGAACGGGGAGATAGTATTGTTTCATCTCTGCATGGAAGTATTTTGGTAGTGAATAAGGATAAAACTTCAAATGAAGGGATCCAGTTAAGAAGTAAAAATAAAATTCTGCAAAAGTTTATGTGGTCCAAAGGGAGAACGGATCGCAATAACAGAAAGTGAGGAGATTAGGTTACTGGAACTGTACAATACTTGACAGGACTTGATTGTTTGACAGGAACTTTACAATACTTATTGGGTACTATGGATTATTTTGCAGTAGCAGAAACATGGTTAAAGGGTGAAGAGAGTACAATAAAGAATTTTAAATATTTAGAAAGAAAGGCTGAAAGGTTGGTAAGGAAAGGGAGACCATCAGATGGTCTAGGGTTTTTTGTTAAGAATGATTTGAGTAAAATCAATAGAGACACTTGGTCTAGGTGCAAGGAAGTATTTTAAATCATATTGAAAGATAAAGTGTTAGATGAAAGTATAATATTTATAGGTATTGTATATAACCCCCCAATCACCTCACAGTTCCATAACCCAGAATTGTATTATATCCTAGACAGAGATATAGAGAGGTTAAGGGATAAGTATTTGAACATTTGAGATTTTAATTGTGGGAGATTTTAATAAAAAAATTGGTGAGCTTGATGTAAACTTAATGAATGGGTGGAAAAATAACGTAATAGAAAAAAAATGAGAATATTAGGCATAGTAAGAATAGGGTGGGAATAAAGGAAGTGGAACATTTATTAATTTCTGTGAATTAAATGCACTCCATATTTTAAATGATAAATATGGGGAGAATGAGCAAGGAGAATTCACCTTTATAAATAAAAATGGCCAGAGTGTAATTGATTTTGTATTACGGTCAAGTAATATTACCCATATGATTAGGAACTTCAAAGTGTAAAATATAAGCTTGAGTAGTGGCCATTTCCCACTAATAACAAATATAAATATTAAATCACAGAATGTATTTATTAACCAAATTGGGGAAGAGAATATGGTTTAAGAGAATATGTTAGATTTAAATGGAAGGATGAATGCAAGATTAACTTTGATCTTGCTTTAGAATCTGGGATAGGAAAAATATGTCAGCATGGGATAGTTTATAACTTAAAAATATATGAAGTTGAAAATGCAATCAGCATATTGAATTTTATTATGTGCTGGGGTGGGAAAGGGATGAAAGTAAAAAACAAGAGCCACATTAAAAGTGATACTTGGTTTGATGATGAATGTAAAATAAATAAATGTATCGTAAAAGATAGTCTAGTAAAATGGAGGGAATTAGGGGTTCCTAAATCAAAAAAGGAGTATTTACAAAGTAAATATTACTATAGTAAATTATTAGAAAGCAAGAAACCTAAATGGAGAGAAAGGAATATCAATAAATTAACCAAGGTTATTGATGATAATAATGTAAGCAAAATATGTAAAGGTATAAAGACTTTATATAAAAAATATGTACTTAAATCTAATATAACCCAAGAAGAATGGTTAAGATATTTTTCATCTCTGTTTGCATGTCAAAGCCGTATAAAAGGGAGGATAATTCCAGAGATAGAAAATTACTATATAGGGATGCTAGATAGGGATATAACAGAGAGAGAGAATTAGAGAATCAGATTAAAAGAATAAAAAGAAACAAACCACCAGGAATAGATGGTATACTAGGGGAATTCCTTAAAGAATGGTGTAGAGATAAGAATCGACTGAAGGTACTAATACTGATGTTTAACACAATGAAAGCTAAGGGGTACACACCAGAAAGTTGGAAAAAAGTAATTATACAACCAATTTACAAAGGTAAAGGGGACTTGGATAAACCTAGTAACTATAGGGACTTAGCATTGTTCAATGTGGGGAAAATCTATACAGGAATATTGGCTGATAGGTTGCAGGAATGGGCAGAAGAATATAACATTCTTTCAGAATTTCAAATGGGCTTTAGGAAAGGAAGACGGATGGTTGATAACATATTTGTTATAAAAACTATAGTCGACAAATATTTCAAAGGTAAAAAAGGTAAAATTTATATGGCTTTTATTGACTTAGAAAAAGCTTTTCACAGAATAGAGATGAAACTATTGTGGTATAAGCTATCAGAGAAAGGGGTGAGTAAACAAATGGTCACAATTCTAAAAGGACTCTATAAATGGAATATCTTTTGCATAAAATATGAAGAAAGGGCAATAACAAGGGAAGTACTGCAGGAAAAAGGTTTAAGGCAAGGTTGCAATCTAAGTCCAATGTTATTTAATTTGTTTATTGACAACAGATTGAATAATATAAGGAATAATAATCATCTTTAGCCGGTAATAAATAAATTGCAAATCCCTAGACTTCTCTTTGCAGATGATTTGGTAGTAGGCTCCATTACTGTAAATAGAGAGAAAATGCAAATTCTAACATTTAAGAAAGGTGCTAAATTGAGTAAACATGAAAAGGGGAAGAAGGGAAATAATATAGAATATAAAGTTGTGCGTGATTGTACATACCCGGGTATAAGAATGGATGCAGGGGGAAAATGGCAAAAACAAATGAAATTGGCATTAGCAAAAGGAAAATCAGCAATGATGGCTGTAAGGAGGTGCCTATATAAAATGCCTGAGATGGAGATGAAATGGCTGGAAAGGGTGTACAATTCGTGATTGAGGCCCAAATGCTCTATGGTATTGAAATTTGGGGACTTGAGAAAGGTTGGAAGGTTGTAGATCACGTTCGTAGGATGTTTTGTAAGGAAGTGTAGGGCTGCCAATAGCAACAGCAAACGAAGTTGCGCAAATTGAAATGGGAAGAGGTTCAAGAAAGGGAGTAGTTATGGGGAGAGCTTTAAAATGCTGGTATAGGATTCTAAATTTATACGATGATAATTTATTAAAACAATGCTTACAATATCAAGAAACAAGTTTACAAAACACAAATTGGGTCAGTAACTTGAGATATAATTTAGAAAGTAATGGATTAGGGGATATATGGAGAAAAAGAAAAATAAACCACAAAGGTTTCTGGAAGGAAGTTAGGAAAAGATTCGAGGACATAGAGATCCAAAAATTATTTAGTAAATTATCTGAGGAAAGATCACTAGAAAACTCCCCTTTGTTCCTGCCATATTTGCTGAAGTTTTTCATTAAGGCTATTTTTCTATCTAATTTAAACCATTTCTTATTTTTAAGCTCTTTCCTCCAGAGTCTCATCCCTTTGCACTTAAACACTACATGTCCCATATCTTCCTTTCCCCCAAATATTGGACACAGATTCTGAGGAAAACCTTTCCTTATTCCTTTTAATCTCCACATACCTGCTCTTGCCCATGCAATGGTCTCTCTTTGTTCTTTTCTTGATTTATCAATATACTTTGCTCTTTCCCATTTATTTTTTATCCACATATAAAATATTTAGGAAATTTTTCCTGCTATCTCACTAAAATTTTTTGTATTTCTGTATCTTCACATCTTCTTCCTCCTTTCCAAAATCATTTACATTGTTTTCCCTGCTTCTGTACATATTCTCTAATCCATTGTTCTCCTTAATAATCCTAAGACTATTGACTATTCCACCCATTGCCCCTTAAACTCTTTTCTATAAATTCTAAACATTTTCTTAACAAGTTTCTTTCATTTGAATTTAGAATTATAAACCAATATTTAAGACCTCTCTCCATAATTTCCCTGCCACTCTTCCCATTTCAATTTGTGTAAGTTCCTTTGCTGTTGCACTTAATAGACCTAAAATTTCCCTTTAAAGCATCCTAGGCACAACTTCCAAAATTTTCCATCCTCATTCAGTCCCCATGTTTAATTACCATGCAACATTTTGGCCTCACATGTTATATATTTTTTCTAGTCATTTGACATTATGTATGGTATTTTATATTTACAGCCTGTAACTTCTGCCATTGCTCTTTTTCTCTTATGCCAAAGCTAATTTCTTCTGCTTCTCCCATTTACCACCTCCATCAATTTTAAAAATAAATACATTCCCCAACTATCTTATATTCTTTATCTTCTTTTCTCCACTGCTCATATTTATTCAGTTTTGCCCCTTTCTTGAATACTACTATTTGAGTCTTCTCCTGATTTACCTTCAAGCTCGACTGCCAAGGGTGGCCGAGCTCGTTAAAGTGCGGACTTGTGAGCAGGAGATCTGGGATTTGAATCCTGCCTGGATCGTCCTCCCTGACTGAGGTTTTTTCCAGGTTTTCCTCAGTCCTCATAAATGGCAAATGCTGGGGAGGTACCCTATTCTTAGGCCTGGAACGAATCCTTCCTTAAGGAAAAAAAATCCTTTCCCAATATATCATTTCATCTCACGTATCATCAGTGTCTATCGTCTGTGGTGCTTCTGTAACAAAATAGGCGTTAAACACTATTCATATACCTCAAGCTCCAATCATTACAACACTTCCCTGTTTGCTGCAATGGTTGCTTTAAACCAATTGTTGAGATGGATCCTACAACTAAGTCATTTACAAATAATAGCCCAGGCATTGTAACATTTTTGATAACTAGCAATGAATTGTTACTCTTTCCTATTTCTGTTGATATATCATAGATGAACAGATTTACCTTTGAATTCCAATCATTACAATATTTCTCTGTTTGCTGCAATGATTGCTTTAAACCAATAGTTCAGATGGATGCTACAACTAAGTCATCTACAAATAATAGACCAGGGATTGTAACATTATTGACAACTGGCAATGAATTGTTACTCTTTCCTATTTCTCTTGATATATCATAGATAAACAGATTAAATAACACTGGTTTAACCTACACCCTTGCCTTAACCCCTCTTTTGATTTATTTCTCTTGTTCTGCTTTCACACAGAAAGTTTTTTTCTTGTATAATGCTCTAAGAATATTCATCATATGATAGTTTACTCCCTTACTAAGTAGTTTATCTCTAACAGTTTTGACTCTATATGATTATATGCTTTCTCTAAGTCAACAAAAGCCATATGCAGTTTTCGTCATTTGTCTTTTATGTATTTATTCACTAATATTTTTATAATGAATATATTATCCTTAGTTGTTTTCCCCTATGAAACCCCATTTGAAATTCTGAGAGAACTTTATATCCTCAACTCAATATCCTGTTTTGTACCCTATATGTCAAGATTCCTGTAAAATTGTTCCCAACATTCCAAAATAATGTAATACCTCTGTAATATTTTTGGCATGTGCATACTCTCCTTGCCTTTACATATTGGGTAGTTATTGCTTTCCTCCATTTTCTGATGCATTCTCCTTTACCATAATTAAATTAAATAATTCTGTGAGTAACCCTGTGTACATCACTACACCATCCTGTGATAAATTCTGGTGGGATATCATCAATTACTATTACTTTATTCTTTTTTGTTAATTTCACTTGTTTAACTACATCCCTCACTTCACTATCCAACATTTTTATATAGCTCATTCCTACTTCTAGCCTTAGTGTTGCTTTAATACCACTCTGCTCACCAAATAAGGTTTAAAATAATCCATCCACTCTTCTGGATTAATATTTGTTATAGTTTGGTTTTAACATTTCCAAATTTTACTAACATTTTCTTCACTTAATATCCTAATGAAGTTCTTCTCATTTTCCTTCTCCACTCATGTTTCTTACTAACAATAAAATATAATTTTTTTTCCATTTAAATACTCTTGCTTTGATTCCATCTCCTAACCCTCTCCATATTATCAGCATTTGTTTCAACACTTTTGTTACTTTACATTCTTCATCATACCACTCATCATCCCTTTCAATGACTTCTATCCCATTTCCCCTCCCTTCTCCTGATCTTTGCATTAAAGTATCTATGTTATTGGTTGCCTTCTCTATTTCATAGTTCTTTAACATACAACTTATTCCATTAAGTGAATAAATTGTACTTATGAAGCTGTAGACATTGTAGTTGTAATATATCCTACACTAATGTATTCAACATGTTCATATACTTACTTTGCTTATTTACATAACACTAGGACATGTTTTGGAAGCCCTCACTTCCATTATCAGGTGTTGACTTACTACTCGAATTGGTGGCTGGATCCCAAGATTCTTATGTGGCAGTCTCTGATGGTTCTAGTAAGAACTTGCTGAGTTCGTCCATGGATGGGTGGAAAATAAATGTTCATTAAGTTTTTCTCATTTTTAATAAAAAAATTTTCTCAAATAGATTGCTTTATTAAGTTGCAACATTCTTCTAGCAGCCTAGTCTCTGGTTTAATTTCATGATTTTTGGTCCAAAAGAGAGCTGCTACTGTTGATTTATCAACCTGTTTAAAACGAATATTCCAAAAGTGTTCTTTTTTTTCTGAATTTCCAAATTTCTCTTTGTTTTTCTAATGTATCTCTGATCACAGTCAGCATATTTGATTTCATAAATTTCTGTTTTCTGTTCTGTTGGTATGGTGTATTTTACTGTGCAACCTAATAAATTTTTAATATTATATTTGTTCTTTGGGGCTAACCTTATACCTTGTTCTTTTAATATCTCTTAAATTTGTTGTGGTAAGTTGAATGGTAAGTGGAGCTTTTGAATTTGTATCTTTCTTGATGTTCTTCAATGTAGAAACCTCTCTTATAGGTATTTGTCTTTTAAATTTATTGATAATTTTTATTACTGTGTCTTTATTGAAACCATTGGTTATTGCTGTCCTAATTATCCATTTGGTACTCTGTTTCTTTGAGTGGGATATTAATTTATTCTGTGTGCCAAGCTATGAAGCACTGCACATTTGTGTGGGGTGGGGTTATAACTATTATTTTTTATGTAATTTTTTGTGTGTTTCTTTTCTTTGAATTCCAAAGTTCAGACTATCTCCATTTCTTATGATTTTTAAATCTAGGAATGGAAGCCAACCATTTCTCTCTTTTTCTATGGTTAACTGTATAGATTTTTGTTGTAGATTAAGAAGTTTCAGAGCATCTATTAAATGTTTTTTTGGTATGATTGCAAATATGTTGTGCATATACCTATACCAAATCTTGAAAATTAAAGGGAAGGCTTTGGTGATATGTATTTCAAAGGAGCTCATGAATAAGTCTGCTAGAAATGGAGACAAGGGGTTTCCCATAGCTAAGCCCAAAACTTGTTGATAATATCTTTGGTTGAAACTGAAGAAATTTTGTTGAATGCAAATATTACTAAGCTTCAGTAAGTCTTCTACTTCTTCTGTTTGTAAATGTAAGGAGGTTAACCATTTCTTTAACATTTGCATTTCTGTTGGTATGCTTAGGAATAAGGCTTTTACATCAAATGACTCCATTATATCTCTGTTGCAATTTTGAGTTTTTGACTAAATCAGATGAATTATTGATGTTCAAGCTTTGAAATCTTAGAGTTGAAAATGTCAATACATTTTTTTCATACCTGGTATGTGAGTGAATTGATATTGTTAATTATTGGTCTGATGCTGTTATCAATTATATGGATTTTAAGAAGTGCTTAAAGTCCAGGTAGTCTGGATTGCTCTGTGCAATTTTCTGTTTTTCAGCAGTGGATAGTATTTTGACTTATTCAGCGTTTTAATGCAGCTATTGAGGGGAGTCTTTTCAATTAGTTTGTAGTCTTCCCCTTTATTGTACTTTCTAGTCTGTTTATGTAATCCTTTTTGTCCAAAATTACTATTTTATTTCCTTTATCCACCTTTGTGCATACAAGTGGTTTCCCTTTTAACTGTTTTAATATAGTACTATAATTTTTAATAGGTTCTCCAAATTGTTACTGCATTTCATTTTTACAAACAATTTTTTTCCTTCATTAGATTATGGGTGGCTATATTAATATTGGCTATGTATTCTTTTACTTTTTCTTAAAAAAGAATACAAGAGTTTTGAGGCCTTTGCTTAGGAAATTAATTCCTTCATTCGAAATACTGGAGTTTGAGAGGTTAATTACATTATCTATTGTTTGTGTATGTGGGAGTGGTTAAGTTTTCATTTGGTGTCTACGAATTGTGGAGTTTCTTTTTCAGTTTGTGATTCTTTTTTTCATTTGATGCATTAAATTTTGGTGTAAATGAAGCTGTAAGTTTTCCCAAAAATGTTCCAGTGTTATGTAAGTGGAGCAAGTTAGAACATGTTGAATATGTTAGTGTAGGAAACTTATTCCATGTTTGCAATTTGGCCTACTTTGATTCCAAAGTCTGCTTAAATTTATTTCTGTGCTCCTCCTTCCATTTAAATCTAATATATTGCCTATTTCCATTCCATTCCGTAAATTATCCACTACACGATTGTATTTTTATATTCACTACCATTGGCCACTACTTGAATTAAAATTAAGTATCTTAAAATTACTCAAAATATATCCCATGATAACTGACCATAATATATGTTCTATAACACTCTGGCCATTTTCTTTAACAAAAGTGAATTCCCCTGATATATCTTTGCCATATTTACCATTTAAAATGTCTGGTGCATTCACTTCACAAAATTCAGTAAACTTTTCACTTCCTCTATCAAAGTTCTTATCTTTACTATTTCTGACAATATCTTTATTAATCATTACATCATTAACCCGTAAAAATATAACATCCAAATTCCACATTGCCCTCACCTACTCAGTGTTAAAGTAACCATTATTTGCATTCAAACACTTTTCACTAAAAATATCTATATCACTTTCCAATTGCTTAAACAGGTCAGGGTAATGGTACTGTGAAGGATCCAGTAAATTATACACTACTCGTAAACATTTAACATTTCATCCATCCATCATCCATTATAATCCACAAAGCATTTTTTATCCTAGAGCAAGTTTCTGTCATTAATTTTTTCAACAATTTCCTGACAAAAAAAATAATAACAGTTCTCCAGAGGCTCTTCCCTTCTGTGCCACCATTTCTCCTTTTATTCCAAAATATGTGAAGTCATCCATCTCTACATTCCCTTCTATTAGCCATGTTTCTACTACCACCAAATAATCTATCTTTGCTAGTAATTGTTTAAACTTTCCCATATACATTTTATTTTTTAAACCCTCACAGTTGCAGAACCCGAATCTCCCTGCTTTCTCCATACCCTACTGCCATCCTTTTCTGTTTCTGAAACTCTCTAATACTTTCTTGCTCTGTAACTCAATTCTCTCTCTCTCTTGAACATACAGCTTTATCTGTATTGAACACAAGTGCACTGCTATTTGCAGTCAATATGATACCGTCCTCCCTATCGCCATCGCTACTTTCTAACTATGCCTTCTTCCCTCTCTGCATCAGTCCATATGTTAGTTGTATTTCCTCCTTCCTTGATGATGTTCCTATCTCTCCCATACCTCTGCTTCGTGGCGTGCATGCTATATCATCTTCCAATTCCTTGTCTGATGTAATCTTCTCTTCACCACCTTCCTCTCGCATATATATAGATTGCAACAGCTCAACCTCTCCAACTGATCTCTGACCCCGCTTTGAACTTCCTATTGGTTTTATTTCCTTCCCCATCGTTATTGATGTGTGAAACTGATTCATATCCTTTTGATGCAGTTTTATGCCTCTTATTTCACTTTC
Source organism: Metallyticus violacea (assembly GCA_030762175.1). Lineage (NCBI taxonomy): Eukaryota > Metazoa > Arthropoda > Insecta > Mantodea > Metallyticidae > Metallyticus > Metallyticus violacea. Next base: position 95,940,156 of record CM060846.1, on the reverse strand, counting down.
CTGCACAGTTACCATCTGCTCATCAATTCCAAAAAAGAGATTCAGAATGAAAGCCTGTTTCCCCTCTGATCTTGCTATATTCATTTTTGTATGTTAACTTCTTAAGGGCTTGTTGCTCCACCGATAAACCTCTGTTGATAAAGATATCAGTTCCTTTTATTTGCAGCTTTCCTCAAGACTTCATATATGAACTGCACAGAGGTAAATCTCACAACTATTATTCTTGTTCCTCTCACCAATCTCCTATCCCTGTAACACCATCCCAAATCTTCCTTCCAAAATCTCTCTCACTTCTGAATAGGCTTGACACCATTCCTTTTGTTGACTCCTGCAATAACTAAATAAAATCTTTGATATCTCTCCTTCATACCCTCCATTTTTCTTCTGATATTCTGCACCTCTATTCTCACATTGTGCACATCGTGTCTTATTTTATTCTTAATTTCCATTAATTCTTTTTCTACGCTGTTCATTGTTCATTTATTTATGGATGCTGTTTAACATTTCAGGTCATCAGCATCTACCCTGTTCAGTTTGTTTCCTATTCTCTCATGCTTGTCCTTTTCTCTAGACAAAATTTCTTCCATGATGGCTTGGTTTCCAGGGTTGATTTCAACTCCACCAGTTATCAATAATATACCAATAGCACTTACTAAAAGAAACATGTTTACTACCTCTTGTTCTCCTTGTCCCCTTCTAAATCCATTTCACTTTATCCTATTAAAGATTAAAATTCTTCCTCTGTATGATTCAATTCCCTCTCTCATTGTTTTTATTCCCTTTTTCCTTCAACTCCAGGAGCTTGCTACCTCCTCTCTTTTCCACTGCTCTCTTAGCACCAGGAGAATGTACTGCAGCAACATGCTGTTCTTCTGTCAGGGTTAATGGCAAAGAGGAAAAATATATAGAATTTGCCTTATGTGAGACCACATCTAAATACAAATTTAACAGAATTTCAGGCTGATTGGTCTTTAGCTCAAGTTGACATAAACAATACTGCAAATGTGGATATTGACAAAAAAGAGTTTGAAATATTTTCAGAGGATGCCCATTTTAATAAAAATATTTTCCTTTTTTCTTACAGCTCAACTGCTATGCATTTTAACAACATGCATTTTGAGAATCAGTGTCTTAAAATATGAGGCCATTAAAATAGCAATGATATATGCATAAGACCATTATATTATGCTTTTTTGGTCCTCATTATCTCAACCTTTCTCTATTATATGCATAAGAAGCTATGGTTAACACATCCTTCCAAAAGGTTGAAAATCAGGCAGCATAATGTTTGACTATATACTCCACTGTGAGTTCTTTTAATTTTATTGAGCATGGCAATGAACTGTACACTGCTACCAGTCAGTTACCCCTTGTTTCGCTGAGCTGGTCCTCACCTTATGTATGGAATATTGAAACAAACAGTTTTAATGCCTAATGAAGGAACATTTATTTTGTCACTGCTGAAGTAAATAATTCCTTCTTAAACTCCCTTCCTTATGCACTCTTTTTTATTTTTAAGCATGTTGTGATAGAAGCTGCATGCTTATTTCAATGCATTAGTTGTGAGAGGTTTATTTTGATTTTAATGCTGTTAGATTTAATAAAATACATTATTTTAAAAAATTTAACAGAATACTATGCATGCCATGGGCAGTGAATTACACTGCAAGCAGTTTAGCTGTTTAAGGAAGTGCCTTTTCAAAAATCCAAGTGGAAATAAAATGTAAAGAAAAAGAGAAATTCAGATTAACAGCATAAAATTAAAGGCTTATAAATAATGTAAACAGGGTTGCTTCAAGAAATTGGGAAGAAATAGAGTAGATCATAATTTTTTAATGATTTTTTGGCAATAGGGGACTGTGACCAGCAAAATGCGTAGCTTAATAAACTAATAAGGTATAATTGAAATCATAGTATGATTGAGCCAACTTTAGTTTGACTCAATCATACTATGATTTTAATTATATGGTTAACTTCATTGTACAAATTCTAATTAGCATCTCTAGTTAATAAGGTGTTATGAAAAACATGCTCTCTTGCAGAGTGCATAAAGTTATATTTGCAAATGTTTCATTTTTATTTATGCTGCTGCTTTCCAGAATATCCAGATTGTTTTCCATTTGTGCTGAAGTGAGTTCACCTGGAAGTCTGTACACAGATGTGCTTGTCAATCTAGAAAGAAATAAAATAATTAATGAATCAGACAAATCAAAGGTGCTTAAACTCATTAGTAGCTTCCCCGCAATTTTAAGTCACTAATAGCAAAACAAAAAGGCACTTAAAAAGTCTAAATATTTCTAGAATACTATCACCTTTACTGTAGCTGGGCTCTTGGAGGAATGTTCTGAAATATGCTCAGTCATAGAATCACTCTATTGGTTTATTTTAACACCATTTCAATTTAGATTCACACCACCAATGCTAAACACATGCAACACAACAGTTATAGAGCCTGAATAGAGTAAGTAAAGCTGGGCAGATCCATCAAATGATACAATGACAATGTTTTATATGATGAAAAAGTTTGAAATTGCACAGGCTGTGATAAAATAAGTTTTTAAATTTCAGAAATGACAATTACTGCCATTGCAATAAACTTACATCAGGCACTTCTAACACCAAAGATTAATTTGTGATTCATTACTACAAAAAAAAAATAGGGATGTATCATTTTGGAATTCATAATCAGGTAAATAGATAACTCTCAATATATATTGTACAAATGCACCAGAAGGTTCTTTTGAAATATCAAATTGCCTGGACATTGCATTGATTATGAATCAGCACCCAAAGCAAGAACATAGTACATCTCCAGTGACAATTGCTGTGAACAGAACAAAAACTTAAATATAGTTTTAACTTGCCTTCAGCACATAGATGCAGAGCATATTTTCATGTTGCTGGTCATTCTTATTTGCCCTGTAATTGTAATTTGGATAATACTGAAAAATACACCAGAAATAGAAATAAATACATTATAGGCAGAAGATTAGAAAGGAACCCATTTGTTGCACATAGTACTAATGAACATAAAGGATTTCAAAGATATGGTTGTATTTCATAGTCACCTAACTCAGCAGCAAATTCAGGATTGGGAAGTCTGGGGTTCTATTCCCATCAACCATCCTCCCTGACTGAGGTTTTCCTCAGTCCTCATAAATGACAAATTCTGGGAAGGCATTCTAAAGCCAGGAATGCTTTCTTCTTTAAAAAAAATGTCCTTTCTCAATTTATCATTTCCTGCCTGTAATACCTCAGCAGTTAAAACAGGAGTTAAATAAATTCATAGTGCCAGATTTTCAGAGGTTATAGGATTTGTCTTTTTATGCAAATTCAAGATGGGCTTCGGAATCAGAATTTTCTACATTGGAGATGAGCCAAATCCATAAAAAAAAAATGCAAAAAATCGCAGTGGAAATATGGTAATTTCAGTCTCTAAAATGTGAGACTACCTAATAAATGCAAAATCCTTTACCATAGCTCTAGAATAACTTGCTAATGCAAGAAGTAGAAGCATCAATTGAGGTTGAGAAGGACAAGAGGAAGAAAATGTGCTTAAGTACTAACCTGCCACTGCATCTCAGCTTGCAACATAAACACAATAAATATTACCTCAACTTAGGTATTCATTTTTTACACTAAACTCCATTCAATTACACAAAAGTAAGACCCGTTTCGGGAGAATCTCTCCCATCTTCAGTTGCTCACTGAACCACCATTACTTGAAACTATGGCTGGACAAACGGATGCTCCTGTGGTGGCCTCTGTTGGTTGAAGTAGGAAGTTGCTGAGCTCATCCATAGGAGGAAACTCAAAATTCATTAGGTTTTCTCTATTTTTTAATATGAAAATTTTTTCCCTAGTGGATAACTCCAATGGGCTGTGAAGATGTTTCAGCAGTTTTATTCCTGATTTTATTTCATGGTAAAAGACTCCATACCACTCGAAGAGAAATCAGGAATTTACAAAATAAAATGTGCAAATTGTGAACAGAACTACATAGGCAAAATAAAAAGAAATTTGGAAATTCGAAGGAAAGAACATTTTGGGAATATTTGGTTTAAACAGGTGGATAAATCAGCAGTAGCAGCTTACTTTTGGACCAAAAACCATGAAATAAAACCAGGAATAAAACTGCTGAAACATCTTCACAGCCCAATAAAAAATTTTCATATTAAAAAATTGAGAAAACCTAATGAATTTTGAGTTTCCTCCTATGGATGAGCTCAGCAACTTGCTATTTCAACCAACAGAGGCTACCACAGGAGCATCCGTTTGTCCAGCCATAGTTTCGAGTAACAGCAGTTCAGTGAGCCGGTGAAGATGGGAGAGATTCTCCTGAAACATGTCTTACTTTTGTGTAAGTGAATGGAGTTTAGTGTAAAAAATGAATACCTAAGTTGAGGTTATATTGCCACTCCATTGTCAACAGCTTTGCAAGTACAATATTTATTTATAATAAATATTGCTACAATATTTATTTTGGTCCTTAACTGTCACCTTTTTTCTACTCTGCTTTTATTAAAAGAAATGTTTAAAATATTCATGGATTACATACACATATGTTAATATTTATAACATGCTTTATTAATCCTTTTTATCTTGGATTGTTAAATTAACCCTCAAACCAAAATATGCGCATTACTTAATTAAAAGTATCAGTACTTGAGATCTCTTAATATTAATGGGTAATACATTAGGGAAATAATTTTTATTGTATGACATACTGCTGTATTATATTCTTGAAACATTGTGTTTATTTCTTACTCAAGTAATTCTTTTGTATTTTAATTAAGACCTTTTAATTATAAATATATATGGTTTGCCCAAATGAAAGTAAGACTCTTTCTCTCTCCCTCTCCCCTCCCTGTAATGATGTATTTATGGAAATATATGAAATACTGCAAGAAGGAGTGATATATGGGTGACATATACTACACATAGCCATCTTGTCTGTTCAAGCAATGGTCACAATGTGTCACAAGATTATGGATACCCTGAGCAAAGAACAATTGTGGTTGGCTGCGTAACTGATATTCAAAGAAATGGACTCCCCTATGCTTGATAATGCAACAGAGGCTCAATGCAATCACCGATTTGCCAAGCCTTCTGCACCTCAGAAAGATTCTTGGGGACCCTCTGCAAGCAAACCTTGTGGTATTCCAACCATCGATGGAGAATTGTGTGAACATTTCCCTTGCCCAGTGACAATGTTTCTGTAATCTCTTGGGTGGTGATTTGGCAATTCTATCTTACAAGGTTGTTTACAGTTGCAATTGATTCCTCAGTGATGGTTAAGTGAGCTTGGCCAGTTCTAGAAAAGTCCTCACTACCATCACTGGTGGGCGAGATTGTTAAAGTGCAGACTCGTGAGCAGCAGGTCTTGGATTCGATTCTCACCAGGATTGTCCTCGCTGACTGAGGTTTTTTCCAGGTTTTTTTCAGTCCTCATAAATGGCAAATGCAGGGGAGGTACCCTAAGCTTAGGTCTAGAATGTTTCCTTCCATAAAAAAAAAACCTTTCCCAATATATCATTTCATCTCATGTATCATCATTGTCCATTGCGTGTGGTGCCTCAGCAGTAATAACAGGAGTTAAACACCATTAAAAAAAAAAACATTCTCACTGGGTACACACATCTATTACAAAATTCACCACTCCATCTGAACACTGTGCTGCATGATAGACATGAATTCCCATACATATTGTTCATATGATGATAAATTTTGATTCCATTAACACCTTTTACCTTCAAAAATTGAATTACTGTTCACTGTACCCATTGGGACAAATTCCTGTTGTGAATATGTTCATTTCAACGTGCTTCTGCACATATAAACAACACTTTGTGCCATCAAACCATACATTAGTCTGCTTTCTTACATACAATACCAACTACCATAGCAAACACAAAGTTCTGCATAGTCAAGTTACTACAATATGACAAAAGCTGAGTTTCATTTGGGCAACCCTTATATATTCATATAAAGAAAACAATTTCTGACTCTTCAGAATGAAGGGTTCATAAGTCCTGAAATAGCAGCTGCATTATCATTCTGTTTACTTAGAACTCTTATCTACAGGATTGTCAAAATATAAGCACATCTTCAGAATTTTCATAGACATCATTGCTTTAAATATTAATCATACAGAGGAATATGCTGAAATCAATGACAATATATCTTCATTTTCAGATTTGAGGTAAGCATAAATGACATCCTTTTATCATTTTTATCTGGAGGTCTGTAGTTTGATTACTTCTGACTTTCTATTTTCTCTTGTCTGAATGCAAGTTTCAGGTTTGCCCATTTTACAGTATTATCTATTATTTCATCATCAAACAATAAGTTTCACATTTCTAGGAGTTTTGAAGTATTTTCTAAAGATTTGGTTGGTCCTAATAATCTTGGTAAAACTTGAATTATAAAGTGTTCAGGAATCCTTTGTGACTTGTTTGGTTCTTTACTGTTCCACCAGAAGCCATTACTTGCAAAATAAATACCCAAACTGTAGACATTTACGTCTAAAGGCTAATTATGCTCCAGATTATTTTGAAGCAAACTGTCAGATTGGCTTCAAACATCAGCTTATCTGATAGCTTCGACAACATTGAAAACTCTTTCCTCATCAATCCCTTTCATTGACTCATTATCAATTACGTTATCTTCATCACTCGACTCTGTTAAACCTCATCAAACTTTATTTTCAATAGAGAACCATCAGGTTAAAAAATCACTGATTTGTAAGATATCTCCAAAGCTAGTAAGATTTAATCACAGTATATAGTACTTACAGAAGTATAGGTATGAACTGATTGCTAAAAATTAGTATAATATGAAATATCAATCTTATAGACCCTAGGATATGACAGTTTTTTTGGAAGTGCTTATTGTTAAAATACCATCTTACAATGAACTATTGAGTACCACCTTACAATGAATGCACATGAAGCTATTCAGTCATTCAAATATAGAGGATGAATAAAGTTACCAAATAGATAAAATTCTATTATCTATCAACCTTTAAGACTGGTACTTTTGTTTGAGGGTTAATACAGTACATCTTCAGTTCTTTGCTTTGTGTACCTCATTTTTATAATCCATTTTTGTGTCAATCTATAATATTACAAAAAAAATATATATATATTTTTTTTTATTTACTGATGTATTTATTTAAAAATAGTTTATATTTAGTATTTATAACATATGAAAATTTTGTGAAAGACAAAAGCATATTTTGCTCAGATGCATACATCACAGATGTGCTGCATGAACAGATATTCCTAAAGCTTCATCATATTTCATTCTAAACTTATTTTTGTACATACTTCATTGCTATTCTGAAGACCTCATATTTGGAAGAGATTTAAGCAAAAATCCTGCATAGGTCCAACTGCACAGTTGACATTTTCTTTGATTTTTTTTTACTCAACTGAAGGGTCATTTTTTTGGATATATGTTTGTTTCTAATCCTTGGACTGATAGATCATATAGAGATGCATTCTTTATTATCATCAGCTTTGAAGATATGAATATTTGATGAATTAATTACATTGTTACCCTTCTTTTACACTTTTCAAAGGCCAAAAGAAAACTGTTGTAAACTGGAATAAGTGTAAATAATGGAAAATTAGTATGTATATATGTAAAAATGTTGTGAGAAAGGAGATAATGCATGTCGGTTTTTTCAAACTAATCCCTAATACTTATCTCAAATAAAGGTCCAGCGCTAATTAATTGTTTATACTATGTTGCCTTTGTAATTCTGTTCAACCAGCCTGTTAGGTGGTGGCAATGTCTCAAGTTATGAATTTAACTTAGACAGTATTATAGGATAGAAAGTTTAGATAAAGAATTTACTATAAATGAGGTAGGGTACCATATTAAAAACTTGAAGAAAAAGGTAGCAGAAATAGATGGAATTCCAGGAGAATTTTGGAAAGCTTTTGGGAAAACAGAAGGAGACATTATACTGCTAACAGAATTATTAAATGGATATAAGGAGGAGGTAATATGAAGAGTTGGAAAGTTAGCATCATCATTCCAGTATCTAAAGGGAAAGGTGGTATAAATAACCTAAGTAACTATTGAGGAATTAGTCTACAATCAATGATAAGTAAAATATAAATGGGTATATTTGCAGGAAGTTGCATGAGTGGGCAGAAATGGAAAGTAAATTATCAGAATTTCAAGCAGGTTTTAAAAAAGGAAGAAGAAGAAGAATAATATATAATATAATGATAATTCATGCTATATTGGGTAAATATTTAAGAAATAAAAGGAGTAGGGCACATATTTTATTTGCAGACTTTGAGAAAGCATTTGATACAATAAATAGGGATGCATTGGTATATAAATTGAGATGTAAAGAAGTTAGTAATAAATTTATTTTAGGACCTCTAAAATTATATAAAGCAAGCAGGTATAGTGTCAGATGTGACGTTAATAGATCTACAGACTATACAATTAAAAATTTGGGCTTGAGACGGGATGTAAATTGAGTTCAATATTATTTAATTTATTTATAGGCGATATCCTAGATAGGATTAAGGAAAAAAATAGACATTGCCCAATTATTGGAAAGAAGGAAGTACCAGGACTTCTTTTTGCAGATGATCTTATAACAGGGGCAGTAACCATGATAGGATTACAGCATGTCATTGATGAAATTATTAAATATTGTACAGAATGGGACCTGAAGATAAATAGCAATAAATCAAAGATAATAGTATTTAAAAAGGAACAAAATTAGGAAAAAATGAGAGATGGTTTATAAATAGAAGCCCAATATATGTAGTGAAAGAATTTGATTATTTGGGGATGAGATTTACGAGTAATGGAAGGCGAGATGTCCAGTCTAAATGTGCAAAAGTAAAAGGTAAATTAACTATGAAAGCTGTTAGAATAAGCTTGTATGAAGTTCCCACATTGTCAATGAAATGGTTAGAAAGACTATATGTGGCTGTGGTTGAATTGAAGATGATGTATGGAGTGGAAATTTGGAGAGTGTCAAAGGGGTGGACAAAAATTGATGTGCATAGAATGTTTTGTAGAGAGGTTCTGGGGTTACCAATAAGTTCACAAAGGGGGTAAGTATGGTAGAATTAGGAAGAATAGAAAAGAAAGGAATAATAGTAGAAAGAATCTCAAAATACTGGTATAGATGTTTGAAACTAGACAATAATGATTTACTAAAAGAATATGTTACATACCAAAGAGATGTATTGGGAAAAGCGTGTTGGCTGGAGGAAGTGGTAAAACTGTTAGAAGAAATTGAAATGAGATGAGCATGGCAATTAGGTGAAAATATTTTTTATGGATTTTGGAAATAAATGAGACAGAGAATAGAAGATATGGAGAGGGAAGTTATCTGGGCTGGTTTACAGGATATATAAATAAATAAATGTGTGTGTGTGTGTGTGTGTGTGTGTATATATAGAGACAGAGAGAGAGAGGGGGGGGGGATGGGAGTAATATATAGACATTTGTGACCAATTTTGAAGAATAGGTTTTGCATTGATGTGTATAGGGGTATTATTTTTGAAAGGACTAAAGATAAATTGTAAAGAAGGATGCATCATGTGTGGAAAAGTGGAAGGTCAGCTCCACTGTTTAATTGAATGTAAAGTGGTAAAAAGGTGGAGGTATAGTATCTGGGATGGAAAATGGAACAAATTACAACAAGAAATAGTGCAAACAAAAGTGTTATCAGAAACAACAGTATAGAAAATGATTAAGATAGGCAAATTTTTAGGCAAAGTAAAGGATAAGTGGAGAAGAAGTTTAAAAGAAGGAGCTTGAGGACACATGCAGTGATGAAAATTAGTAATTGATTTTAGGGATTCTTTACCATATAAATAACCTGGTGGTTGGGATATGGGAGTACCTCAATTTTGGTGCTGATGAACTTTTGGAGATTTTGTGTATGTGTAAAGTATGTTATGTAAATTAAATTGTAGTTGTATAATCTTGTAAATCTTGTATAATTTGTTTAACCACTGGCCAAGATTAGGGTAGTTGAAATATGCATAGTATATTCTTTTGATATTCTTATCTTTCTTACTAAATATATGGAATAAAACAAGATGCAACAAATTTTCACTCTCTGTATAAAACATATTGATTTTTTTAACTGCTATTGTATTTACATCATAAAACACACTTATTCCAGATTAAAACCAACATAATTACTGCTTCCTACTAAATTATATTAGAACATTATTTTCAACATCCTTTACAGATGAGACATATTTGCATTTGCAAGTTCCACAGCTACATTTGCCTCAGCATTGCTAGACATCACTTCACTTCACTACACTCCTCCTCCTCCTCCTCCTCCTCCTCCTCCTCCTCCTCCTCCTCCTCCTCCTCCTCCTCCTCCTCCGCCTCCTTCTTCTTCTTCTTCTTCTTCTTCTTCTTCTTCTTCTTCTTCTTCTTCTTCTTCTTCACTGTTGAGAGAACCACCACAGAGAGTTTTAAATGGTGCAGTTTGGCTGCAAAGCTTCCCATGCAGCAGGAAACAGGCCTTCTTCTTTCTCTTCTGGCAGCTGACAGTTCTTTTGAAAAATACTGCTTTCAGGAAAGTTTGCAATTATTTCCAGTCTGCTTCACATCCTTCCAAGGTTTTGCAATGAAGTAAAGCACATCCAGGACTGAGACATTGAAGGCTGAATGATTCTTTCCAGAATTCATCAGGCACAAAATTTGCTGCACCAAGCTCTTTCTATAAAGTGATTTAAAAGCATGCACATCCCTAATTCCATAGGCTGCAGCTTGCTTGTACAGTTACCAGGCAGAAATTCTAATTTCATATTTTGTAAGAAAATATCAATGGGTGTGCAGGACAGTGGTGAATGAAAAGAATGATCTTCCTACTGTGTGCATCCATTTTCACAACTAGAGCATCCAACTGCTATCAAAAGAGATTTGAGGTCATCCAAGCATAATGGTTGTCATTATAGGCAGTCTGTAATGATTTCATATTTTTTTTTTAGCAATGAGGCATTTTGGACTTTTTCACAAAGGGGCAGAATTTCTCAGACCCATCAGCATTGGCTTCCAACATCACCATGAGCCTCATTTTGCTATGTCCTCCACTATGGCATTTATCCCCTTTGAATGCCAAAATTTTGCTGTGAAACACACAAAAATGCCCAGTTTTATCTACATTGAAAATGTTCCTGGTTTCATATTTGTTGGCCAGCTTCTGTAATCTTCCATTTATCCACTTTCCAAAGTTTCCCAAAATAGAATAATGAACTCTGCAAAATGTGAAATTGCATCTCTGCAAGGGAAAGAAGAAGTTTCTTCTCAAGGTCAGGCCATTGTTGCTTGACTTATTGTCATGCTATGGCTATTCAATGCATTTCTGGGTTTCATCACCATTTTACTTCAAGATATTTCCTTGATTGGCTTGATGCAGCGTAAAGGGCAGGAAACAAAATTTTGTGAACTAAACTTGAAGATTTTAATACATTGCAAACATACAAAAACTGATGGGACTAGTACAAATGATGGGACCAACAAAAATGTTGTAAACAATGGGAAAACATTTAATATGGTACATAAATGTAAGTTAATACTATATTTCCATAAAAAGAAAAAAATTAATAATGTTTAATGCAGTTTTCTCCATACAATGCATGGAAAAGAAAAAAACGAATACTAAAATTTATGCGCAATTAAGCATTTACAGGGTTTCAATTTCTTATTCTGATATACTCTTTGTTAAATTGGAATGGAAAATAGCAAGAATTTCAAATGAGATACCTTGATTCAGGTGCTGCAATATGCCATTGCAGTGTGCTGAAAATTTGTGTTTTGATCCCTGAATGTATTTAATGTGGTCTTGTTTTTGTTTGTTAGAAATTGCAATTGTTTAAAGTTTGAATAGCTAAGCATTATGTATTCCAGAAGATTATTCAAAAGTATTAAGTACTTAAGCTGAGGTGAAAATATTTGCAGTATAGAATTTTGGACAGTGAGAAATGTCAAATATTTTACAATGAACTATCATAAGAGAGAAGTGGACAAAAAAAATTATTTCTCAGATTTTATTATGATAATTTTCAGTCACCATAAAGATAGAAGTGAAGAATAATCTATTTGATCAAAGAAAGGAAAAGAATAAGAAAATGGAAATGTTTCTTCATTGTCATTTTATATTATTTTACCAAGATTTCAAGGTGTTTGTGCACCATATAAATTAACCTGAAATTCTTTTTCATAATAGAAAAAAGTGAAGGATTACACTATCATTAGCTTTATTTTTACATAATTCAGACCACCCAAATGCTTACATTTTCCAGAACTATCTCTCTCTCTTTCTCTCTCTCCAATTCAGAACAGTTCTCACTACAGAGGTTAATCTCCAGCCAGAACGAAATAGCATTAATGTCAGCTGTAGTTGTTCCTTCCATAATCAATTGTCTAATGACTCTATATATTCTGTTCTCATGACATCAGCACCATCCTATGCCTCTTCTCCCCTATAATGTCCATTTTTATACAATCTTGGTTGGGAATACAAGTATCCTTCATTCTCCTACTTGTCCATACCCTTCAAACATCTTCTTTGCATTCGTGCACTGTACTTTCCTCCACTTCCATGATGTTTCATATTTCAGAATTCCTAAACTTTTCTAGTTGGAATTTTCTTGCAGATCTTCTATCATAACAATGAGCACCTTACTCAAATACTCTTCTGAAGTATCCAGGTCTCAGAACCTTAGAGAACCACACTCTTCAGGATCTATTTATATATCAGATTTTTTTTGTTTTTTAATAATCTGGAAGTACAGAATTCAACATATTAGCTATTTTTCCACCATCACTTACTGTTTTCATAATTTCTATCTCAGAGATGCATTTATATCTATTACTGATCCAAGATAAGAGAAATTGTATGTCTTCTGGAATTTTTTCTTCACCTATGTAAAGGCCATCAAGGCCCCTAGGTAACTATCATGGGTAACCAAGATCATTAAGGCATGAACTCATGAGCAGGAGGCCTGGGGTTCAATTCCTGCGAAGGCATCCTCCCTGACTTAGTTTTTTTCAAGTTTTCCTCAGTCCTCATAAATGGTAAATGCTAGGGAGGTACCTAAAGGCTTGGAATGTTTCCTTCCTTATAAATACTCCATTCCCAGTTTATCATTTCATTTCATTTATCATCAGTGTCTCAGTAATAAAAACAGGAATTAAAATACTATTCAAAAAAGAAAGAAGGAAAAAAATGTCCTTATATTTGGTGCTTTTTTAAATTGATTTTTAGGCCTCTTGTCTCGATATGCCCTGGAGAGCTGAGTGCATAAATAATTTGCATCTGCACCATCTTGTGTTATTTTTCTTGATTGTCCACAAACAATGGATAAGGGAGAAAATCTCCTTCCTTTATCTAAGAACCAAAGCTAAATGTTGCAGATATTTGATATACTAAAGCAAACAGCCATTTAGTTTGCCTAGTCTTTTGGAACTTTAGTGGACCCTTAAAATAGTCTAATGTTCAAGACTCCTTATTTTAATACTAGAACTGAATTTGTTCTAAAAGACCAATGCCAATTTTCAATTTAAAACATGTCTTTAATGCAAGGAGCAAAATATTATATTTTATCAATTTGGTTGCTGTCCATTTTTCTTTTTCATTAAAATTATCAAGTACTGTTGATAACTTAAATATCTGCCAGCTTGTTCATATCTAGAATTTTGTTTAATTTATCTTGTCATTTTATAATTTTAAGTGCATAGTTTAATATAATTCATAATGCATAGCAAAATTAATGACTTTTTTGTCATGAGGGACATTAAACTGTGACCAAAAAAGAGAGAGAGTGAGCGAAAGAGAGAAAAAAAAAGTGAAAAAAGAAATCATTCTTGCCCCTGTAACATGACTTATTAAGTAGGATGCACTCCCCTAATGTTTACAGCCATAAAGAATCAAACATCATGTACAGTAGAATATGTCATTGCAAATGCTTGGCAGGTGTCCTATACTGTTATGTCGGAGACTGAGCAGTGTGATGCAAGGTAGGCAAACTAATATTGAGTGTGGAATAAGTGTTATGTGTTTTGGAATAATGGTTTGTAGCCTTCATACAATGATATAAAAACTGGTGAATAAGGGGATGCAGAAGTATCAAGTAAGTGACATGGCTTTAGTATGCATCAACAGATGAATTTGTAGTGTAGTTGTATAGCTTTTCAGAGCAATATGGAGTTGCTGTCATGTTGAAATGACAAACTTGTGGCTGATAGGATGGAATGTTGGGCACATTATCTAAAGATGATACATGTATACAATCATGTATAATATCCTTATGGTTTTATACTACATGTATGGAAAATATCAATAGCAGCTGCAACTGGCAAAGTCTATGTTCATAAGTTTTAATGACTAATGAACAAATCTACAGAATGCTACAAAAACTAAACTAAAATTTTTAATGATTTGAATTGGTTTGAAAACTCAGGTTCAACTTAGGTGTAGACATTTTTTGCAAATTTAGTTCTTAAATTTTGCTATAGTATTAAACAAATTTTCAACTTTTGTAACATTTCTCATGATTATAAACTTTTTCTCTCTTACAGAGCGACTCATAAAGTCATATTTCTACATAGTTCGTAAATCAATTCAGGATACAGTCCCCAAAGCTGTTATGCACTTTCTTGTCAACTATGTAAAGGATAATCTTCAGTCAGAGTTGGTGACACATCTGTACAAATCAGATGATGCTGAAGAACTGCTGAAGGAATCTGAGTTAGTGGCACACAGGCGCAAACAAGCAGCTGATATGTTGAAGGTGAGACTCTGAAGTTTTATATTAATAATATGTATAAATGGATGTTACTCACTGCCACAGGTGGCCAAGGTCGTTAAGGTGCTGACTCGGGATCGGGAGGTCTGGGGTTTGAATCCCGCGAGGACTGTCCTCCCTGACTGAGGTTTTTTCCAGGTTTTCCTCAGTCCTCATAAATGGCAAATTGCCGGAGAGGTACCCTAAGCTTAGGCCTGGAATGATTCCTTCCTTAAAAATAAATCCTTTCCCAATATATCATTTCATTTCATGTAGTATCATCAGGATCCATCGCCTGTGGTGCCTATGTAGCAAAAACAGACATTAAACACCATTCATTCATTCATTCATTCATTGCATGTTACTCTTAATGTCATATTAATTACATTGTGAATAGTTTGAATGCAACATTTGTTGCAATTCATGTTTGTAAAAATAATTTCTGCATGATTTGGATAGGCTCATTTTAGCATGTGTGAAGTAAAATATTATAAGTGCAAAAACATGTGTAAACTCTGTTGATCACCAATATTTGGGAAGCAGACAGTATTGCTGCAGCGTCCCATTTCATCCTCATTATCATCAACCTATAATGTTACACAAAATAAATAGTCATGATTTATGCCTTCCATTCAGGCTGAATATGAATGTACTATCTACTTCATGAAAGCTCAATATTAAAAGTCATATAAATTTGGGAGGGGAGAATTATAGAGTATCATATTCAGTTGAAAATAGTAAATTATTTATTTTATAATATGATTTTGTCCTTTTTTACCTTTCTTTCTTTCTTTCTTTCTTTCTTTTTTCTTTCTTTCCCTTTTCTTTCTTTCTTTCTTCTTCATCTTCCTCCTCCTCCTCTTCTTCTCCTTCTCCTTCCGACAAGGTAAAGAAGTAGTGCTGCACATAACATTGATCTTTGTGTACCTGTATGTTATCTAATTCAATTATAACAGTAAGTATTATTTAAGTAGTCTTTTATCAAATAATATTAAGTGCACAAATTAAATTTTTGCAGTAAGAACAACTTTTTACTTCTATCCAGATAAGATATATGAAAAATCTAAATGCTGAGACCTAAGTATTCAAGCTATGTTCAAGGATTTATCATAATTCAAGTTGTTTTGAAATCAATTTAAGCACCAATTTGATTTAACAGTTGTGCCTGATACATTTTTAACCAATCCTAAAATATGTTTTGGTGCACTTATTTTGTCAACATAATACAATTTGAAATATTGCTTTGATTCCAAAATGCTTTTTTTGTTACTTTTATTGTTAAATTTACTGCCCATTGTACCAGGTACAAATATTATAATAGGTAAACATTCATACAATACAACTTTTGACAAAATTGCAAAGATTATATTCTTGTAACTATTTCAAGCAAACATTTGTAGGCTTTATCATCATGAATATGATCTTCGGTCTCAGGTGCTGTATTGATGTTAACTGCTGAATCACACCATGTAACCTAAACCTTTTTAGTTACCTCTAAATCTTATTTTCAGTAGATTCTCAATGTCAGACTTCTTGGTACCACTAATGGTCTTTATTTGTCAATTATAGGAGGTTCATGTACTTGGTCGATCCTTATTTGTCATTTCAGAAGAGTTATGAATCATATTAAAAGGTCATCAAATCTGTATGTTGATTCCATCTTTAGAGTAATGTATGATTGCTCACTTTTCTCATGCCTCTTCAGAAATACTCTCTTCATTTTTTTGATCAGCTCCAATTTTTTATAGCAAGGAGTTTTTACTATAAAAAGTAAATAATGTACAAGAAAGATATCAATATGCTGACTACATATCTGTTTTCAGTTTTTTCTATCACATATATTTTTTAATTTACTCTTAATTTCCTTTTTATTTATGTTGTAATTTTTTGTGAGTACCCATTGTCTTTCTTGTGCATGGCAAGTATTGTTGAAGCATATTGTTTTGTTGTGTATGCACAATCTTTTCTCATCTACATTCCATACATCCAGTCAAACACAGGCATTATGTCAAAAGTTCTTGCTTTGTCCACATAGGGAACAGTGTGTCAGTGATAAAAAGTTTAGTCCTTTAAATAGGTGAGTACATTTGTTCATTCCACATTCAATTTAATGAGCAATATGTGCAATCAACATGTTATTATAACTAGGAGACACTTCCATTGAATCCCTCTTAATTTTGATAATATATGTATGGATAAGATACAAACTACAAAGCTTCATTTGCAGAGACCCAACAGAATGTATTGGGATAAGTGCAGAAAAAACAGCTATTAAATTTTGTTTTGTATTATGCCTCAAAAATGTGTTAACTTTCAACACATTTTGCTATGTATGTTTTGTTCATACAAAACCACAAAGGTGTGCAATCATTCCTGGACATCAGAATGTGTAGCAATGATATTTTGACTGTACGCTAGCAGTTATAGATAAAGCCTGGGCTCAGCATGTTATTTGTATTACTTGTCCAACAGAATTAGGAGATTGGATGCAAAAAAGGAAAAATCAATGCCTTTTACCATTTCAATGATTTGGCAGCAACCTACAAACAACATTAGTTACTGTTATTTTTGTTCTGTGAATATCATGGGATTTGCCACAAAGAACAAGTGTAAATTGAATACCTAAATCTTGAATCTGCAATAAGCCTGTCCCCCACAATGACAAATTTCAAATCCTCCAGATAATTAATGAAAAATTTTAAAGAAATAGATAATGAAACTGACACTTTTCATGAGCTCTCTGAATACTCTGATATTGAATACAGGCCCAGAGTGCCCTGTCATGAATCGCAAATATTTATGCAGTCTGAATTGTATGAATGTTGTCTTAAAGAACATTCATTCCCAAAGTTAAAGTAGAAGTACTGGCTTCAGAATATAAGAAAATATCTTCTTGAGTGAGTTGTGAAAATCTGCCATAAAAAACCAGAAACACATTTTTAAAAAAATTCTTTTGTGTAGAAGGTTCAATGGTTTTCTGTAGTAATATTAATGACCTCTTTGAAAACTGAAACAGTGTACAGTACATCAGATTAGAGACTATTTATTGACTCATCTTACAGACATGTGAAAGCATAACGGAAATTTAAAGCCTTCCATACCCATTGCCCCTTCCATTCATTTTAAAGAAAGTTATGATGACATGCATGTAATACTGAAAGTAGTGCAATATAGTCTTCACCAGTGATACATTTGTAGAATTTTAATCGTTTGTATGTTGATGGGTATGCAAGGAGAGGGGTTACAAAATTCTGCTGCTTTGTATGCCTATGAGACAGCTGAAATAATACAGCAGAACATTCCATAATATGTGAATGGGGAAAACATGCCATTATTTGACTCAACAAAAGTTTTGCTCCTACTCTTTCATATTAAACAAGGGTGAACTAAAAGAAGAGGTCAAATCCAAAAAGATTTAAGTACCTCATTGAAAAATTTTGCAATATCTCAGCTGCAAAACTGAAGGAAATTATTTTTAGTGAAACCACAGATGAGGGAGCTTATGCAGGATGAATCATTTAAAGAAGCAAAGCAAGAGCTTAAATATCTTCAAATGGCTTTATATGAACTCCATAGATAAAACAAAGTCCTATGTCTACAGAATAAAAAGTTCAGGAATTGTTAATGCTTTTAAAGAAATTGGTTGTTGCATGATGCCCAAACTCCAGTTCTTGTACATGCCTTTAGATGTTTTCCCAACCAATATTGGTGATGTCGGTAACTAAATGTGTGAAAGATTTCAGCAAGACATTAAATTTATGGAAAAACTTTTGGAAAGGATCCATAATGGCCGAATAATGTTGTACACTATATAGTGATAATTTGGATAAAAAAAATCATATGCTAAGCATTTATAACTTTCATTTCTGGCTCATATTCAATTCAGATGCTAAACTTTAAATAATATTGTAATTGCTGTAGTTCATAACGTTTGTGTTAAAGTTTTTATATAAAAAGGTTGCTTTTTATGTTTATATATATATATATATATATATATGTACATATAAACAGTGTTTAATGCATTTTAACTACTGAGGCATCACAGGTAGTGGACACTGATGTTGCAAGAGATGAAATGATAAACTTGGAAAGGATTTTTTTTTAAAGAAAGAAAGCATTTCAAGTACATTTAGGGTATCTTTCTACCATTTGCCATTTATGAGGACTGAGGGAAACCTGGGAAAAAACCTCAATCAGGGAGAATGGTCCTGGTGGTTATCAAACCCCAGACCTTCCACTCACGAGTCTGTGTCTTAACACCTTGGCCACTTGTGACTGTATAAAAGTTTTGTGATAAAACAGCACCTAATATTTATGATAATTTTATTAAATTTATTACATAAGTTATGAGCTCCGTAAGTTTCTGGCTTAACCATTTTCTAGGTATGATAAAAACAAAAACTATATTTAACTTTTCAATATAATTACCCTTTATTTCAATACACTTCTCATATCTTTGAATTAACATTTCAATCCCCCCCCCCCAAATATTTGGAAGTCTTGTCTGCAAAATGGGCATAAACAGCATCCATCACTTCTTCATCACACTTAAATTTCCTTCCTCGAAGGTCCTTCTTGAGTCTTGAGAAGAGGAAATAGTCATTGGGAGCTAGATCAGGGCTATCTCCTTGAAGTCACATTTCTTTACAGCTTCCCTTGCAACAAGAGCTCTATGAACAGGTGCGTTGTCATGAAGATGGCACATAGCACCACTCAGCTTTCTTTGCCTTTTCTCTTTGATGGAAGCACATGGTCTGTGCAGTAGGCCAGCATAATACTCACGATTTACTGTGGTGTTCCTCTCCTTGAAGTCAATGAAGAGTATTCCTTCACAGTCCCAAAAGATTGTGGCCATGATGTTCTTGATTGACTAACCTTGGTCTTTACAGGTGGTGCATTGCCAGGTTTACGCTACTCCATTGATTCTCTTTTGTGCAAGGAATCATAGTATAGGACCATAGTTTCTTCTCATGTAACAATGATTTTCAGAATTTCTCTCTCGTTGCCAGGGCAGAGCTCCAAAATTGCCTGACAACAGATGACTCGCTGCTGCTTTTGAACTGAGGAAAGAAGTCTAGGTACCCATCTTGCACTAACCTTATTCATGTTTAAATGTTCATGAATAATTCAAAGGACTGTTGTTTCAGAAAGTCCTAACCTTGCTGCTATTTCTGTAACTTTGAGCCACCGGTGTTCCATAATTTCTGCTTCCACAAGAGCAATATTTTCAGGAATGAGCACCTCCAAGGGCCGACCTGCACACTCTTCGTCTTCAATGCTTTCTTGACCCATTCGAAAAAGTTTGGCCCATTCTTTTATGGTAGAACATGAGGGGGATGCTTCCCCATATACACCATCCAATCACTCTTTAATTTCATTTGAAGTAAGTCCTTCTTTTGTGAAGACTTAATAACAACTGGATACTCTATTTTGAACATGTCATAATTTTCTATACATAGCCCTCTTTATGCAACTATATCTGAACAACTGAACACAGCACAGGGGAAGTTACAGCTGCAATTATTTACTTAACAGATAAGGTATGACACCAGATAAGGATTTTGTGAAGGTGATAATCATCTACAAGGCTGGAAACTTTCGGACCTCCTTGTATAATTTAAAAGTTGTATGTGATAGGAGAAAAATGAATATGCTTTTAAAATCAGCTTGCAAAATTAGCTTAGGTGGACATAGTTTAATATCTGGTGATTAAAATTAATTTTATTTGTTAACCAGTGTTATATCAAGAGCCTTGTAGCCTTGTTACAGAGCAAATCTTGCATAATTATTTTACAATTCCGACAGACTGATATGTATCTCTATACTCTTCAGATGAATGAATATCACAGCACTTACTAAGAGCCTTTTCTATAATGCTAGAAACCATCTTTGCATGGAGAAACTGCATGTTTTTATTTTGGTCCTTGCATTTGTTTGTAAAAAGCATGATGCAAGTGAGCAAATGATCAAACTTTACTTCATCTAGAAACAAAGTAACACCTGATGACAACTCATGGCACCTCTTCCAGTATCAGTCTGTGCCATTATTAAATGTTGGATTCTGAATGCTGACATTCATAACACGTAGTGCATATAATGATATTTCACTAATTTAGGAAGTGGTTGTATCTGCTGCAAATCAAAGAAACAAGGCATTGTTCTATTGGTATGTTCCTTTATAAGCTAGTGTGTTCCTATTAGCCAGTAATACCATTCTTTGTTGCAGCATCTGTTCATGTTAATTTGAAAGGGCATGCAAATGCAGTATTTGCAAGCATTGATGGCTAATGTCTTAAAATCAACATTGGAAATGTGTGTGAAAAAGGTTCTAGAAGAATAATTTCTTAACATTTAAGTCTCCAGAAACACTTGCATTATACATCTTGAACATCTCATTTATGTTTAATTCTGCTTTTAGAGAAAACCTTTGATTTTTATTTCTACTTTAGTATTTTTCTCTCACTATTTAATTTGAAAACAATATTTCTTTTCTTGTGGCAAACAGAACTTTTTTTTGATTCCCTTCTCTCTTCTCTTAAGCGCCTTCAATATTCTTGAAAGCTTTGGCTATGTTATTATGTCTCATTTAGGTTATCTCAAACATCTTGTGAAAAAAATATTTAACAAGTTGAATTTGCTTGAGTATGAATTTTCAATTGGAAAAGAAGAAACATTTTTTCTTTTGTAGCTAGACTTGCAAGTTCTATTATGTATTTATCATTTAAGATCTAATTTTTAGGCAGTTGCTTGATTGAAAGGAAGATATGGAATAAATTGCTACACACTATTGTGATTAACTATACAGACATGTTCTATTACTGAATTGTTCATGAGATAAAATGATGTACATAAATAATATAACATTGTGCTAACCTGGTAATATATCCCACAGGGAAGTAAGCTCCATGGTGATCTGTAGTCTACAGTCATGTTATGAAATATGGATAAAAATAGCAGGAATGGTCAGCAAATGAGCAGGATACTTTTAGGTTGAAAAATTTATGTTGAACATAATATATTTTGAACCAATCTTTGTGGTGCACATAATACTCTTTGATGTAATAGCACTGAACTACGTATGTACATACAAAATTACAGACCCTGAGACAACAGCATTGAAAAACCATAGTTCGGAGATATCACATAACCTGTATTTAGACCTCAGATGTATTTAATATTTGAAACAATGCACATCGTTTATTTGGTTTTTGTTTTTATCTTTGTTTGATGTGTCATTATTATACATATGATATTTGTATCTTCCAGCTTCAGAAGTTTGCCTCTTTTTATGTTTTACTTACAGCGTATCTTTTGCATATTGCTGCCACAGGTGGCCAAGATCATTAAGGTGCAGACTCGTGAATGGGAGGTCTGGGGTTCGAATCCTGCCAGGACCATCCTCCCTAAATGAGGTTTTTTGCAGGTTTTCCTCAGTCCTCATAAATGGCAAATGCCGGGGAGGTACGCTAAACTTAGGCCTGGAACGATTCTTTCCTTAAAAATAACTCCTTTCCCAATATATCATTTCATCTCATGTATCATCAGTGTTCACCGCCTGTGATGCCTCTGTAGCAAAAACGGGCATTAAACACTATTCATTCATTCATTTTGCATATTTGCTACATGTTTGTTTCTTTTAGATCTTGGAATTGGCTTAATGCTTTTCAAGTTACAAATTGTGGCCATGTACCATAACTGCTTCACTGTGAGAAATGTTGTTTTATTTTTCCATAGCTAACAATATACAATATTCTGAATTAAGAGTTGGAAATGCATATATGCTGCTGATATGTCACCTCTTTCTGCTCCGATTCTCACTTGAGTGATGTTTACCAGTGGTTCTCTTATCTTTCCTTGACCATGGACCCCATTTGAAAGTATCTCACTGGTTGTAGATGTAGCTCAAATATTAAAATCCTAAATTTACTTCCTATATACTTTTTACATTGTTTTTCATTGTTTACAAAATTTAAAGATAAAAACAATAAATAAATGCACATTTTTTCAGTATTTGCCTTTTTATTATAGTGTGTCCTTACAAAGCAGTAATAACATTAATATTACATTCAAAAAGTATATAAAATGCATAAACATTACTGATAATAATAACAACAATATATAATGACTCAAAATTATTAATTTTTATTCTGGAATGAAAGAGATGATGCTGCATTTCACTTACAAGCCATAAAATATTGGGCTTAGTAGGGAAAATTTGTATTCTGAGTTCTGGTTCTACATTTTCCAAATGGTTTCTGTACTTGTTTTTGAGTTCTGATTCTACGTTTTCCAGATGGTTTCTACACTTATTTTTTTCAGATGAATGAGTGCAGGGAACGGTTTTTCACACAAGTATTGCTAAAAATTGTCAATGCTTTTAAGGCTTTCTTTGATAGCCCAGAAAAGTCTTCTTGTATGTGAGCCCAAAAGTTTGCCAATGTCTTTTCTTTGAACTATAACTTTGGAGCACATTCCATCAATATCACTGTGAGCTGGTATTCTTCTGCTTCGTACAAATAAATTGAAAGTGGATTTGTTAACAGTTTATGCTTGTATCAGGTAGAGGAAAATTTTCTCTGAAAGTTTGCTGTAAGAGTTTTAAATGCTTCTCTGAGAACTCTTCTTCAGTACAACCAAGAAAATTTGAGAGGTTAGGAAATGTTTCCTTATACTTTACATTCAGTATTCATTGATGCCACATTCCAAATTTTTTATCATTGCTTCAATGTTTTCAACTTTCAATGAACTTCACAATGTTACAAAAGTTGATAATTTTTCACTATCTATTTCTTTGCAAAGCTACACAGACAGTCTTGAATTCAGTTATACTTTTTATAGAACTGAATATTCTGAATGTTTCATTTCATGTCTGCTTAAGCTATTCTGGTATCTTTTCTATCAATTAGAGCTTTCCAGTGTAAGCAGCAATGGTACCATGTTACCAATGGAGTACTTCTTTCATATATGCTGTAAGTCCAGTAAGACCTCTTGATTTGTACTCCATCTATGCTAATACCAAAATATATTAGCCAGTCCATATTATGATGAAATGTTATAAATTTAACTAGAAACGTTAATTGGAACTTGTACAGTGAAGCCAGTCAGATAATTGAAATCATTGTATGATTGATTCAAATTAAACACTCTTATTATTCGACTTGTCTATAAATGTAGAACTGGTTTCAAGAACCCATGTCCACATCGTCGTGAGTACTTTGTTATGGTGTGGGAACGTGTATTCTATACTGGTGGAGGTTGATGAACTTAAAGTTTATGTTTTCACCCCCTGAAGTGTGGAAGTTCATCATACTGTCTTTATATTTGTACATGTAGATTTTTTCATATGTTGCTAATTTGTAGGTCCTTGTACTGATTTTAATAATTTTGCTCTATTCAATATGTTATGGTTTTTTGTCCAGAAATGACGAAATGTCATAGAAACTTCATTATTTTTAAAAAAAACTATTAAATTATAAACAAAAACAAACCCCAAGAATCATGAAAGAATTCCTTAAATAATCTTGGAATAATGACTTAGCCTGGCATCTTTATTTACAAAACTATCATCCATTTAATTAAATTCAAATTTCCTTTACCGAAATACTTGGATATACATAACTATGAAACTCAGAATAAAGGGTATCTAGCCATAGACTCAAAATCTATAAACAAATACCAAAATATTTTGGTTTTGAATTTTATAATACCTTACCTGAGAGTAATGCAATGTGTCATAGCATAACTAAATTTGAAACCAAACTGACACAATATCTGATAGACAAGACTTTCTATGCTATAGATGAGCTTTTATACAAATAGTAATACATATGCAGTATGTGCACTCTTAAATACTTCATTATTGTTTCTTTTACTTTGTTTATAATCATGCGTTCCCATTCTAATTGTTTATCATAATTTGTATGTAACTTTTGGAATCTAAATTTAAATTTTGTAATATAAATATTATTACAACTTATATAATGTTATAGATTTAGATAATGTCCTGTTGTGTAATACTTTTATTACAGTATATGGACTAATAAATGTTAGTTATATGTGGCTTTCTTTAAAAACTTATTCTGAGATCTAGAAATTTCTCAGAAATAACACATGTGTAAGGCTTTATGAGAATGCAGACTTCACATGAATTCCATGCACCTGCACAACATTCTTTTTGCTGTGTGCGCTATCAAATAATTTCATGTTAAGCCAATCCAATATGGAGCAAGGCCATGCATTTCAAAATTGGAGCTTCAGAGAAGCAGGCAAGTGCCAGCCTTCACAGTTTACTGCCAAAGATGTGTACTGTTGCCAGGGAAATTATTACGGTACATATGAGTGCTCTATCTGGTCCACTTTTTTGGCTTACATATTTAAAAATACCTTGGGAACAAATAGTCATTTTCAATTTAGTTCTAATTAACTTTACATAAATAAAAACAGACATTAAATTGCATCATTTTTTGTTTTCTCTTAATTCATTGTTTGTATCTGTACATTCAAGAAGAAATGCTGTTAAAGATATTTTAATGTTTCATGGACTGCTAGGGGTGTGCAGATGACAATTTGAGAACCTCTGATATATACAACTGATTAGTATACATGAACACTTTTTTTTCCAATAAAGATGGTTGAGTTTCATTGATTTTCACAAAATTTTCTTTATAATAATTTAAAATAAATTTGTAGTTCCAAGCACCTTTCTCCACTCTAGTATAATATAAATTGTGATTATTTAAAGGAATTTAGATGCAAATAGTCACACTACTAAATATTGTACTTATGAAGCTGTTGACAATGGAGTGGTAATATATCCTAAACTTAGGTATTCATTTTTTACACTGAACTCCATTTACTTACATAAAATAAGATGCATTTTGGGAGAGTCTCTCTCATCTTCAGTTGCTCACTGAACTGCCATTACTTGAAATGGCTAGACACCTGGAAGTTCCTGTGTTGGCATCTGTTGGCTGAAGTAGGAAATCTATAGGAGGAAACTCGAAGTTCATTAGGTTTTCTTTATTTTTTTAATATGAAAATTTTCCCCAAATTTTTCCAAATCAGCAGTAGCAGTTCACTTTTGGACCAAAAACCATGAAATAAAAACTGGAAATTAAACAGCTGAAACATCTTCACAACCCAATGGAGTTATCCATTTGGAGGGGGAATTCATATTAAAAAGTAAAGAAAACCTAATGAACTTCCAGTTTCCTCCTATAGATGAACTCAGCCATTTCCTACTTGAACCAACAGATGCCAACACAGGAACTTCCGGGTGTCCAGCCTCATTTCGAGTAATGGTGGTTCAGTGAGCAACTGAAAATGGGAGAGATTCTCCTGAAATGCGTCTTATTTTATGTAAGTAAATGGAGTGCAGAGAAAAAAATGAATACCTAAGTTTACGAGGAGTCACACTACTGTTCACCTATCACCAGGTAACTGTGACCTAAACTTAATAGAATTTGTGTGAGCAACAAAGATCAAGAATTTTATCTGCAGGAGACTGTTACTCAGCAATCTAAATAGCCAGGCAGAAGAAGCAATTTCTTCATTGAAGCCAGAGGATTAGCAGGACTACTGCAGGCATGCAATATCTACCAATGATATATATTGGGAAAAGGATGGTAGAATGGAGTGTGTTGTAGATGAAATTATAATCTTGGTAGGATGATGACCTTGCCTGCAAATAATGTACACCATTATAAATAACATCACATTAAGACATCACAGTAAGAAATTACAGTGCTTAAGATAGCTTAAATAGTGATTCTGAATTTGAGAGTGATGCTGATTGACTGTTACTGCTACAGTGCTGCCTACACATTTAAATCATCATTTGGCTTACAAGTAAACATAAGTTCCTCAACAGAGAAAATTTGCAAATAAAATGTATGATTTATTTTAACTATTAATAAATAATGTTATTGTGACTTGTAATCAAATATTTTGATCCATTGACCCTTAAGCTGCACTAAAAGATTTAATTTAATTTAATTTATTTACAGATGCTCTTTAACATCTCAGGTCATCAGCACCCCATTCAATTTAGGACATGATACGGCCGACAAATTTTGCTCAGAGATCTCTTCTTTCAGGCTTGAGGTTCTTTTTCTTGCCATAAATGTATGACACAGGACTCACAGCTTTACTTCCCTTCTGAAGGAAGCCATACTTAGGATTTTTATGCCAGAAAAAATCCATCAATCCTGGCCAGGTTTGAACCTGCGATCTTGGGTTAGGAAGGCAAGTATGGTTACCACGAGACCACCAGGACCAACACAGTAAAAGATGCAAAAAGTGCTTTAGCATTATGTTTTCAGCATCATATCACCATAGAATCCAAGGAGGCATGTTTGAGAACACTATGAGGCACTAGGGAACTCAGGGTTCATGAAGTCAGACAAGAGTATATATCCTGCAACATATGTATGATGAGATAATGAGGGCACTGATAATAAATGAAATGAAATAAGATATTGGGAAAGCGGTTTTTTGGGGAAGGAGGCATTCCAGTCCTTTTTAGGCTACCTCTTGGCATTTGTCAATGTGAGAGCTGAGGAAAACCTGGTAAAATAAACCTCAGTCAGTGAGGACAGTTCAGGCAGGATTCAAACTTCAAACCTCCTGTCCATAAATTCATGCTTCAGTGATCTAAACCCTCTGTATTGGTGCACAATGAGATTATTTAACTTTTCTCTAATGCATTAACTTGAATAAAAATGTCATTTTTGCCCCTCTCCTAAAAATCATTGTGAAGGTAAGCAGTGCCTGGCATAACAGAAGGTTCAATGCATGCTGTGTTTAGCATAACAGAAATCTGTTATGTAATGTGCTATGCTGTGTTTGCTATGAGTGAAATGAGTGAAATCTAGATGTCTGCAGGGCAACTGGAGACACACGCATTGAGTTGCATTGACCATTCTCCTAAACTTGGAGGGAGAGTTTCTACATATATAGTTATATTAAAAAAAGTTAACCATTATCTAAACTTCAAAGTGTCATTTATTTCTTGATATCTCAAGTAGAACATGCAGCATAAAATGGCAGCATCTGAAAGTAAAAGATGAAATTTGCCTTTGTTAACAGAATGTACAACAGTGGAATGGTTAGCTTTTTTCAATACTTGGCAAGCTATTAAATACAGATTTTCTGGCTCATGTTCACTAATTTTCCGTATGAAAAAATTAGCCATATGGTGACCTCAGAAGCTATACATTTTATCCATCACACCCCATAGGAGACAATTCTTCAAATTATCCTCTATTTATTCAACAGTAGCATAACTGTTTCTAAGGGTAGATTCTAACAGGATGTTCTGGCTACAGTTTTTTTTCCAGAAAACTGTGGAACTGTAAATTATGAGCATGTTCCACATTACATTCATTGCAGTGCTATTTTGCAAACAGCATGGACAAATTAGAATTTCTCAAATGAGAGATTTGAGTGAATAAGTCCCTTGTTGAAGAGGCCTGCTTCTCTTTAGCTACAATATGCTGATTGGTATTTGCTCAGTGTTGCATCAGTTGAAATTATTTTCACATGCAATTATTTTGCTGCATGGCTGACAAAATATCACTTTGCCATCTATTGTGCACTCTGATGGTCCACAATCCTTACCCAATGTCTCAAATGGCAAGTGACAACTACCGGAAGAAAACATTCAAACATAATGCTGATCCACTGAATCACTTTTTGAAGTAACATGATTAAGTCTCCCTTGTAGTTGCTAAGTTCTACACACTTCTGCTGTTAGATTATGTATCATGAACACATTCTAGGTTCTATTCACTAGTACCTGTCTGTCTGCTATAATAGATTATCTAGTCTCATATTAAATATGTTTGAAGAAGCTATCAGTAATGGTAGCCTAGCATTTAAAGCAAATCTCAGACCCTTCATTTGTCTAAAATAAAATTTAGTATTGGTCTTATTTGCAATTTGTCATGAAAAAGTGCTGAATATATGCAAGAACCAAGTAATTTTAGCATTTCCATAAATATTACAATATTTGCTCCATAAAGACAAATGAATGAAATATTTTAGTCCTGGTTTGCATGTCATATGTGAAAGCAAAACTAATAATGCATATGTAATGGACATCACTGTACCTTTTAAATGTTTCAAAATTCTTGATATCTTTACTAACACATCACCTTTTTATTTATGTTATGATATATGAGCTATTTGTTACATTAAGTTTGACTGTAATACAAACGCTCATGTTGTACAATGCTTTGTTTCATCCAAGACACCATTCATTGTATGCTGCACTTGTCTATCTTTATTTCTTTGATTAGCAATACTTCATACCATCCATTTGGTTTGAGATCCTATATAATATGTCTTATAGCTCAACAGGCCTTGGGTTCATTTCCTCTGCTTATTGTAAACCAACAAATATTTGTTCTATAAATTCCAATGTTTACTCCCATTGTCTATTGTTCAACTCTTCACACTAGCTCATATGCACTCACATTACACATTCTTCTAGCTCTGCAAACTTATTAGGTTGACACTTAAGTTAATAGTGTTATTTTTCTTCGATGAAACAAGAACATTTCTAACTTTTTTCCTCTTCCACTGTTGAATTTTAATAGAGGGCAAAGGTAGCAGAGACAGCTCAAAACATTTATGATATCTTAAGAAAGAATACCATTCTGGAAAGCAGTGCAAGAAGTTGAGCTTCTTTGTTTTCTTGTCAGTTAGTTGGTGAACAACAATGATCATTCTTGTTCAGGATTATTACTGGTGATGAGAAATGGTACATTTTTGTCAACATCAAAAAAGGAAGCAAGGTTTGAGCTCTTACAAAGCTATGTCCATTCACAGAAGTTAATAAGACACTATGTACTATGATTTGCTTCCCAGGAATGAACATTCTGCTGATATTTACCAACAATTCAGATGCCTTGTGGCCACAATTCAAGAAAAACAACCAGGAAGACTGAATAGGTGCTACTGTGACATGATAATTCATGCCCACAATCTATCAACATGACTAAAGCAGCTATGTAGGAGCTTAATTGAAGGTTTCCATATCCCCTTATTCCCCCAATCTTGCACCCTCAATTTTTACCTTTTCCATTCTCTATCAAATAATCTTTGAGAAAACTCCTTTGATAATGAAAATGCTGATAAAACTTGACTTAGTAACTTCTTTAACTTCAGCCATGAAATTGAAAAACTGCCTCATTCATAGATAATGGAAGAGAATATACTATAATTCTTTACTTTCTATCTTCTGTTCATCAAATATGAGCATTAAATGAAACTTTTTCCACAGAGAAAAAAAAATTGAAGTTATCAATCAACCCAATAAAACTCTATTACAACATAATTCTATGTGTTGTGTGGGTCATTTACAATAGATATATACATGTTTCATTGCAACACACCAATAAGAATGTAATAAGGGACATAAAAACAGGAAACACATCACTATCAAATGGAAGGAGGGGAAAACCTTTTAATAATGTTAAATTACTCCTAGCCTTTTGCACTTTGGTGAGTAAAGTGCTCTACTCTCCCAAACAGTTCCCAGTATTCTAATCTGTTCCTATTAATATTATAAATGTGCCAAGATATGTATTTTACTCAAATTCTCCCAGTGAACACTTTTGGTTAAAATGATAGTGGTAATGTCCACCATAATGGAGCAGACAGATTCTTCTACCAGAATTATCTCCCATTTTCTGTACCCTGCAGCACCTCCGTTAAACTATACTTTCTCAAATTTTTCATTTCTTCCAGATCTTTCTCTCCTTCTCTCTGTTAATTAAATTTAATGTAATTTATTAGATGCAAAGAAAGTTTTCTGGTTGAATTTTGCCTTGGATTCCGGTAGGTTCACATCTGTGTTAATAGTTTTCCATGGTTTTTATTCTTTACTTGTTGCCAAAATTTATCCATGTCCTCTTCAGCCCTCCTGCCACTTCTATTGCTTAAAATATTTGGGCTACAACTTCCCATAGGTGTCTATATTATTTTACACAAAGTGTCAATGAATTCTGTTAGTTTCAGCGTATTTCAGTGCCCTAGTTCTGCTAAGAACTAACAGCCTACTTCTGGCATGAGCCCATTGTCTACTTTAGTTATAATAATTAAGTAAATATTATGAACTGTATAAATGCAAATCTCTGATATCACAAGAACAAAACTTTCATATGTATGGAAAAAGCAGACACAACAGATAAGTAAATGTTGTTCTTATATTTCTATTTGTGTTTACAGGCTTTACAACATGCTGGTCAAATTATCAGTGAGATCCGGGAAACACGCATGTGGTGAGACTGGAGAAAGCTGTGATAAAGGCCAATGTTGATTTAGTATAAAGTCAGTAGTAGTTTCATTCCAATCAAATCAACACAACCCACAACTGGTGCTCTCTGACATTAAAGCTGTTTGAGTTGCAGCTACAACTCATGTATTAAATTATATTACAAGTGCGTGGAATAATCTAGATATAAGGATTAATTTAAAATTAATTTTGTGTCAGAACTAATACAGTGAAACAATTAGTTCATTCTTAATTAGCTAGTGAATTGATTTAATACTTATTAGTTCATAAAATGTCCATGAGAGCTACATCAAGACCAACCAACAACAAATCCGGCAGTGGACTCATAGCTGATAATGCAGGCAAAAGCCTGTGAAACATGTTCTGTATATTTAAAATGTAAAGCTAATAACTTTAATTGATATCATTGTATGATTCAGTTGAACTACACACTCTTAAAGCTTCACTTACTTTTTATAAATGTATGGAACCGGTTTTGAGAACATTTTGTTCCCATCTTCAGCCAGGGTAAAGTTCAACTGTCAGATCATTCCCATAGCCCAACGAATGATCCGACAGTTGAACTTTAGCCTGGCTGAAGATGGGAACAAAATGTTCTCAAAACCGGTTCCATACATTTATAAAAAGTAAGTGAAGCTTTAAGAGTGTGTAGTTCAACTGAATCATACAATGATATCAATTAATGTTCTGTATAATTCAGTGGTAAGGGGAACATAAAGAGTATTAATTCAACTCACTAGCTAATTATGAATAGATATAAGGAACTTGTGTCAAAGGCAACAACATCCATGGTAGCAATAGCATATTTTGGGAAGTATACAATGTAAGAGAATAATAGCTAAAATTATCAAGTGCTCTAATATACCAAAATATTTATGTTCTAAAAAATTAAAAGATGGGCAAATGAGTTAAATATTTACTGAGAGTTATTGGGCATTTTAATTTGAACAACAAGAGAGGCTGGGAAGAGAATCACAAACTAAAATCTGTATATAAGAAAGAATCAGTACTACTGTGAGCTGAAAAATGATTATGGTGCATGATTCATTTAAGCACAAGGATTTTTTTTGTTATGGTTTTGCACAATAAGGATAAGCAAATTAAATACTATTATTTATTTATTTATTTATTTATTTATTTATTTATTAATTAATTAATTTTGTACTTTAAAACAGCATAGAATATTTTTAACCTTGAACATATGTAAGTCAGCTAAATAAATAATATTACTTGTATGAATGGCATTTTCTGCAGAAAAGTGCCTTTCAGAGCATATTTTATCTCAAATTTTTCATATTGTTTCTGGCACACCAAAAATACAAGTTCATATATGTGGATAAGATTGTATAATACACTGCCAGGATACAAGTACAGAAACATTAACTCTTCCTCCCTAATTTTATGGAACTATCTATCCATATGTACAGTACTTGTGGCTTCTTTAAATACTTTTACAAATGTAATCTGCATTATTGCAAATGTTTTGACAGTGTATTCCACAAGTTTGATCACACACTGAATGTAAACATTATTCGTACTTTATTCAATTGATCCATATCATACAACAGTATTTCCAAGTGAGTTTTTCATCAAACTTCATTTCATTGTTAGTCGCATTTTCTTTGTACTTGATATTTTTAACTATTATGTGTACAACAAACAGCTTATCAGCTCAATGGTGTACTTACTGTTGGCTCTGTCTGATCAGAAACAGTGTAATAATGCATATTAAGATGTGTTAAACACAACATAGCTTGCTAATGTAGTTGAACTTAAACAACATTGCAAATATAATATTCTTTAGGCTGTCACAACAGATATTATTATTGAAATATATCATTATAAGGCTATTTTGCCATGGTCATTGGTTTAAGTTAATTTAAATAATAGAATTGCAAATACATGAAAAAACATTGGCATTACAATGAATGAAATATATCTCTTTCAATGCACTCATCATAACGCATAGATACTACGATCTTTATTGTGATTGTCACTATAGTTGTTATGCTTGTCATCAATTTAGTTTTTATGGTTTTATTGCAACAGCCATAAACATTACAACTGCCATGCAGAATGTATAATCTTATAATGCATCATTTGGTAGTTATGTTTAAATGAAACATTTACATTCTTTAATACATTTCTTTGTACAGAAATAACCAGTAAAACATTAACAATTTTACTTTGATAAAAATAGGGAAATGTGAATAATTTGTTCATAATATTTTTGCAGAATGAAAAGCAAATTTGGAAGTTTATGCTAAAATGGTGTGAATAGATATACAGATACTAAAGCTTGTCTTATTTCATTTTGTAGCAAATTCATTAATACAGACAAAATGTAAGTATTGTCAACTTTTGTTCTGTAGAAAAGCATTAATTTCAATGTAAATTTTCAAATGTGTTTTAATTATCCAATAGTTATTTGGCATTATGTACTATCCATCACTGGTCCTAGAGGTATAGAAAATTCTTACTTTCGGGTCTACATGAGCAGTGTGTCACTTTTGTTTCCACGGATAGAGGAACTAAGTATGAGAGAATCTTTCTAAATGGAGTTTAGTGTAAAACATGAATATTTAAGTTTAGGATATATTACCACTCCATTGTCAACAGCTTCATAAGTAAAATATTTATAGTAAAGTATCGTTTCTGTTGCTCTAAACTCTGACATGGGTATTTGATCCATTCTACAAGAAAAATCTATTTCCTCTTGAGTGGTATGACATTAGGCAGCATAATATCTGTGGTGAAAAAGTGCAAACAAAATATGAAGAGATTTTGAATTTCTAAAAGTAGTATTAAGAACTTAATCTAGATGAAATATTAACTGGGGAATAATATATTAAACTGCAATGCGTTCTGGCTGAATTGTTATCATCCAAAAAATTTGTCCCCCTACCAAAAAAAATAATTAAGGTGTTTGCTCATGGCTACAAATATAATAAGAAAAAAGTAACATTCTTCCATGCAGGAATCTCAAATCAGTCTTAAAACAAAGAGCCCTAGAGCATTAAAATCTTTTTTTCAATGCTATACAAGTGCATTAACCAAACCAAAAGTTTGCCTGGATATGTGCAGATCTCTATAAAATCTATATTTTACACAACCTGCTTGAGCTGCAGAAAGATTTTTAACTTCAATCAGCACATCAAGAAAAACAACTTTAAAGTCTTGACATTACAGTTTTATTCTCCCACCTAATGTTATGTATTTGTGCCAACCAATGGACTAGAGCATGCTAGAAAAATTTAAGAGGAAATATCATTAAAAAAATTTTCCATCCTTAAACAGAGGAAACAAGCTATGGCAAAGATATAATTGATAAGCTTATAAGAGGGTTAAGTTATGGCAACTATTTTTTTTCTCGCAAACAAGGGACAACATGAAAAATCTAAGTTATGCTACTGAAAGTGTATAGAATGTTTTTAATGAAGCCACCAGATGATGGTGCATAATTAATAGAGCTGCATGTCTTAGCATGCCCCATAGTTCAGTTGGTGAGCGACGGAGGTCAGGGATGGAGGTTATGAAGAGTGAACAATATGCATATGTGAAAATAGCACTTCTCTGTGGAGGAGTCTATGAAAATGCCAAACACAGCTGAAGGAAGCACTAGATGCGTGTGCCCTGTCCTATTGAACAGTGGCAAGAATAGTCTACATTCTGCCCTTCACACTGGGCAGAATGTAGACTGCTGATCTGCTATACAGTGGGCATCCTGTGTAATGGACAAGGATGTATGGGTGATACTGGTGTAACAGTGTTTAAGAGACAATAGGTGCTGGACACTTGTGGAATTAGCAAACAGAAATTCTGGCAAAAACAACACACTGCATTTTACAGGAGGACCTAAACATGCAGAAAATGTGTGCAAAGTGGAGGTACAGTGAGATACAGAAGTGGAATCACTACAAAACATGTGGCATGTGGTGAGATTTCAGAAAGAAGGAGATGCATGCTAAATTGCATCATTGCAGTTGATGAAGCTTGGGTAATGGCTTATGAACCAGAACTCAAGTGACAGTCCAGTGAATGGT
Organism: Metallyticus violacea; assembly: GCA_030762175.1. NCBI lineage: Eukaryota > Metazoa > Arthropoda > Insecta > Mantodea > Metallyticidae > Metallyticus > Metallyticus violacea. The sequence goes on along the minus strand of CM060846.1, from coordinate 95,905,024 downwards.
GCCACCCTGGGTCACCTCATGAACACAAGTTTTGCCAAACACCTTCACCAACAAAAATCATGGTCATTCTGGCGCATCACAGTAAAGGTGTGGCTTTTGTGTCATCCATTGAGTCAGGGGACCACTGTGAATGCCCAGTATTACAGGATTTTTGGTGTCGCAATTGCACTGTGCTATAAGCACCAAACTGCCAGAACTCTTGAACAGTGTCATTATTCTCCACTATAACGTGACAGCTCATACAGCCAACAGTGCTAAGCATCTTTCACAGCGGTGTGAATGCAAAGTTCTCTTCCACACCTGCCATTGCCAGATCTCAATCCCTGTGATTATGATCTCATCTCCAAAATGGCTATTGAATGGGAAACATTTTGCTAACTAAACAGACATTTTGACAGCATTTCGATGCAAGGAGGCTCTGGTTATTTACTCATATGCAGCAGATGGTATTCAACACCTTCCCCATACCTGGCAACGAACTGTCGCTGTACTTGGAGACTACTTTGAAGGCTGCTAAACACTATGGGATGCCTAAAAAACCCATCCTGTGATGGATTTGCAACCCTGTGTAAGTATGTTAAGTGTGGTGGAATTTTGTAACAGTGGTGTTTAATGTACTAACAAATTTAATATATTGTGGTGGACTCAACTATATTAAATTCACTTGTGTAAGTAGTTTATCTTTTGCTCATGCCATAACAGTTGTCAGGTTGCCTGTGTTTTGCTTCTTCCCTACAAGGGCCGCCTACATCCAGCCTTCCATTAGTGGCACAACTTGGCAGTAAATGCCATTATACTTTCAATTGTATATCTTATATTTTTCATGTTGTCCCTTGTTTGTAAGAAAAAAATGGTTGCCATGACAAATGACTTATCTCTCATAGAATTCAGTATGGAAGGGTTAACTTATTGGATAGATCAGGCTTGGTAAGAAGTGAAACCCCAATGTTCGCAAAGGCATGGAATACATATTTTAGTGAATATGTACATGCTGAAGAAAACATAGAAAACATTACCTCTTTATTAAATTGAATTCTGAACATTGTTGATTACCAATAGTGAGACCTTGCCATTAGATAATATCAAAAAGATAATTGCAACAATAACACATGTTATTTTTTTCATGTCCAGCTTAGGTCAGATAATCAACATTCCACTTTAGAGGAAAATTTAATGAAAATAGAGTTGTGGTTTATTGAAATAAAAGAAATACAGTAAGTCTGAAGCTTGTAAAACACATTGATTTGATCTGGCAGTCATTAGACCAGAATTTTTGTTATAAAGGATATTGCAGAAATTCATAAGAATTGAGAATGTGATTGACATTTCTGAAAGGAGTGTGGAAATTGATATGGAGTGATTTCCTTAAAAAAATGCAGGATAAATGCATGTGAACAGAGTATGATCATGTATCTGTAATGGTATGTGCATTAATTTTGCTCATTACAGTTAAAGAATATTATTCAGAATGTTTGGTGTACAGACAAAGCAAATATTAATCTTAACCTTCAAACAGGCAAGCTTAATTCTGTCACATGAGCAGGTGCACATTGTAAAGTTTACTACAAGAATCTTTTTAATTAATAACAAGATAGTTCTGTGGAAGTTGGATGATATATTGAAAGAAACAGTTTACATGCATGTTGTAAGATGCTATAATAACAAACTTATTTATTTAAGATCTTGTTGGCACCAGTTTGTTCTATTTTTCTGAGGAGTGTTCACTTTCATCACACATTTCACAATCTTTTTTTTTTTGTGTGCTTTTTGCAAGCAATATTTTTGCATCTGTCACACATAACTGAAGTGGATGAATTTCTTTGACATCCACATAAGATGCATGTCCCTTATTTATTCATTGGAGGTTCATGAATCTGATCTTCCAAAGCTGATGATTCAGCACAGAATTGTAAAAAAAATACCTTGAGATTGGCCGGTAAGGATTTGCGTTTTGCTCTATATATGAGATGTTGTTTCATAAGACCTTCTGCTAGCTGCTTCAGATAATTATGTCTTCTTGAAACTGCCTCCGGTTTCACGAAGGAAAATAATATTTGTGAATTGATGCTTGCAATGTTCAAAAATGTAAAAAATAGAACCAGTGGCCATCTTCTTGTAATCCTTGAAATAGAGTAAGAGGCATACATTTTAACAAACAGTATCAACTGCACCTTTTGTCATGTTATAACCAATGATGATTTCAGGCTTGTTTGTTCCCTCATTAAATACTGCCATATAATGCATAGTAGACAGAAGGACAACAGCTCAGTTTTTACCAGGCACATATTAAACTAAACTAAAGTATTATCCTTTTGAAATCCAAATAACATTTTCCAATTTCTCTTTTCTTGCTAGGCGGAAATTCTAGAGGATTTCTCTTCTATTCTTCCTCATATTTCCAACACAGGTGATTTTCTTCTGCAGCAAATATTCACAAAGGGAGTAACTTGTGTACCAATTGTTAAAATTTCTGATTTCTGTTAAAATTTTCTATTGACACTACAAGTTTCTTCACTATGTCATAAGGAGCATTAGATACTTTATATTGTACTTCTGGTTGCTTACTGCAAAAAACTTTCAAATGACTGCAGTAAAACTGTTTTGCATCACATAATGCAAGAATTTTTAGCCCATATTTGGCTGGTTTGCTGGCCATGTACTGTATCCATCCACAGCGGCCTCTGAAAAGGTGAATCATTTCATCTGTTGTGGTAAATTTGCTCATGGTATAAGAGTTCATAAGTTAGCAACAAAGGCCTCCAACATGATATGAATTGCAGCCAACTTATCAGTTTTTCTCCTGACATCCCTTGTTTCTATATCATCAAGCTTCATGCAACGTAGAATGAACAGAAACCTTATATATCTCATTACAGCCCTATGTAGTTACATTCCTGTTTCATCTGTTGCCCAAAGTTCCATTACATTTGCATGACTTCTCTTTCTATTTCCAATCAAGAAAAGAATCCCCAGCACTGCCATTATTTCATGTCTCTATGTCACCTTATTATCCCTTTCAAATAAGAATTGGTGTGTGTCTCACTATTTACAAATATATATATATATATATTTGTACAGTTTACAAATTCTACAATAATGTTAATGTTAGTTATTTTCAGAAAAGCGCCAATTTCATTAGCAATATTCATTACACTCCTCTTGGGGCCTGGAAGAATATTCACGATGATTTTTCTCTTTGTTTTTGAAGTTTTAGCACACACACTTTTACACCAATGTGTAACTTTGTTTCTTCCAATAAAGAACTCCTGCACTTCCTTTAGCTTGCCAAAATCACCGCCATCCACCCCTTCCTGTTCAGATTCACTACTGTGGTTTTCTAATTCAATTTCTCCTCACTCATATCTGTATCACCTTCCTTCAGTTCTGTAAAATCCGTGTAGGTTTCAATTATGACTTTCTTCAAGTAGTTTATGAAACTTTTCACCCAGTAGACCCTTTGAACTGAAAATAAATAACAAAAATAATAAATACATTTGCCCACATAGCCAAATTTACAAATTGAAAATGCAAGTATTTGGAAAACGAAGGATTAAATACATTTTAATGGTTATTACACTAACTTTTGCATATTGCAGACTCCTAGAATCAAGCATATAGCTGTCACAGGAGCAGGCACATGTACTTTTTACAACATTCAGAACCTTGTTACTTAGAATGCAGTAAGTCAACTGAGAACGTTAAGCAAAGTTTGTTTGATTGATTTGATTTATTTACAGATGCTCTTTAACATCACAGGTCATCAGCATCCCATTCTATTCAGGGTGTGAAATGGCCAACAAATTTTGCTGAGAGGCCTCTTCTTTCTGACTTAAGGTTCTTTTTCGTGCAGTAAATGTACGACAAAGGACCCACTGCTTTACTTCCCTTCCGAAGGAAGCCATGCTTAGGATTTTTATGCCTGAAAAAATCCATCAATCCTGGCCAGGTTTGAATCCACAATTTTGGGTTTAGAACACAAGTAAGGTTACCATTACATGACTAGGACCAACATTTAAGCAAAGAAGAGCACCCATCATCTTATTGTCGAGTAAGCATCAACAATAGAATACATTGTCCCACTGATGCAATAACTCAAAAGTTAAAACATTGATAAAGTATAAATATTGCTTGTTTTTTACTTTTTACAACAACGCACATGCTAGAAGGTTAAAGATGTTGTGAATTATCAAACCTGGCAATTTTAAGGATACACACCCTCCAAAATAAAGTCTGGGAACAGTGACCTCTTAGTTCAAAATGCACTATTTGGTGTTCTATAAGAGCAAAACTTATTGGTCCCTTTATTTTAGAATGAAATTGGATAAACATTGCCTCCTCTCAAAGAATACTATCAACAAATTATCAGAAGGTTTGTTGAAAAGTTGAATTTGGAGGAATGGATTTTCATAGCTTATTCTAAAATTGCTCATATTTGAGATTTCTATTTTGTTTTCTAAATGTTCTAAAAATGCCATTGTAGAGATAGCAGCAGTATGTGAACTAATTCCAACAGATCCACTAATGCAAATGAAAAATTATGATGTTCCATTTGCATGAAGGATTTTTTGAAAAAACACTCCTCAGATTATATAAGATAAAATAGCTGCATATAATAAGGATGCAGTTTGTAATAATAGTTTCTCTAATAAAGGAAGAACTGCTAATTTTCTTTGCACTTGCAATGTTATACAACATTGTGCATAAGCCTGAGTTTCAGAAGTACTGGTCAATGCAGGCAAACATTGCCACTCTTTTGTAAATAAAATGATGCCTTATAAAATATTAATTCAAATTTAAATGTATTTGCACTTTTCTAGCAAATATATCTATCATATAATGAATATGATGCAGTAAATCACCCATTTACAAATAAATAAAATACTATCGGCATTTAAAGAATAAATGTATAAATTCTTATACACCTGAATAAAACATTTATTTTTTACAAGAACCATTTTGGTGGGGTCCAATACATTCCAATGAAGAGGGTAAAATTTGGAATACAATTTCATGTAATGTGAGTCTGTCAGCAGTTATGTAAGGTCTCATATTTTTTTACAATGAAAAAAAGCAGGGAAATTTATAAAGTATATAGAAATATTCCTATGTCTTTGCAAGTTGTTGACTTTCAAATGGCAGGTTGATAAATTTTGAATTCAAACTATATGCAGTAAAATTGGGACATTTAAAAATGCTGCTCTCCCTTAAAAAGTGCAGACTGTGGAAAGGAAGTTTAAAAAAAAAAAAAAAAAAGTAAAAAGTAAAAAGTAAAAAGTAAAAAGTAAAAACAGTACACAACACTAACACGGTTGAGGTTGAGAAAGGTAATGAGATAGTGAAAAACCTATAGTTGTGCTGGACTACAGTGACATGATGGGATGTGAAATCCAAGCAGATCAGCACCTTTCTATATACCTCTTCCAAAGAAACAAGGAAAAAGTATTATAAAATATTCTTTCGTTTATTGGAGCTTGGGGTTTGGAATTTTTTCATTCTGTATACTAAGGCTGGAGACAACAAGGGGCTCATTGGAATTTATTTTAAGCCTCTCTGTACAAGCAACTGAAAAGTAAAAATGAAATGTGCTGTCTTCAAAAGCAAATCAATAAACAAGAATGCTGCATCCCTTGTGATTGAAAGAAAAACATTTTCCTGAAGCTATTCATCTAATTGAAAAGAAGATGAATTTAACAAGAGAGGATACAGTGCATTCAAGGAAGCAATATGCGCATTATATTATTGCTGCAGCGTTAATTTACCTCTGTGTTAGTCCATGTTTCAAAATCTACAACACACAGAAAAATGTCTGTCAAATAACGCATTAATAATGACAATTGCTTGATTTAAATATGTTTGTAAATGTAATGACATTATTTTGAGCAAATAATTAGGCAAAGGATTTTTCCAAAGTAAATATGACATGCCAGAATAATCTCAAGATACTAATACCATCCCATTTCCTCCCCAAATTGCAATAAATAATCATTTCAAGTTGGCTAGGATTCTTGTACTTAACATACATTATACTATTATTAAACCTAAATCCATCTATATGAGGCCTTATTACACACAACCCCCAGGTTATCTGCATAATCAACCCCCCCCCCACTTCTTGTATTTCCCTTGTAGGCACTATATTCAAATCATACCCATTTCTCTCATCCTTCTTAACTATTCTTATTAATTTCTCCCTTACTTTTCATAAGTATTTTTTTTCCCATACATCATCCCTCCACTCTAATAAACAATGAAATATTCCTTCATATTCTGTACATATAACACACTCTTCCCCATTTTCTCCTCTCAGACCCCTTAAAAACAGTGTTCCTGCTTGTATCCAGGCCAGTCCTTCTCTCCCAAATTTATCACAACAATCCACATATTTCTCTCTCTCCCACTCCTTTTTAATCAATCTGTGCAATTTTGAAGAACTCTTATCTCTAAAACTAGCCCAAGTCTCTTGCCTCTCTATATCTTCAATTCTGTGCTTTACTTCCTTCCAAAACCCTTGTCTACTTTTATCTCTAATTTCCCAAATTTTCAACTTTTCCCCTCTCAATTTCTTGTAATATTTCTCCTACTTCTTCCATCCAACTGTTACCTTTCATTAGTTCCCTTTGATATTTCTTACACTCTTTTAGAACATCATTGTTCTCTAATTTCAAAATCCTGTACCAATATTTTAAAATTCTTTCCACCTCCAAACCATTCCTCCCTACCCTTCCTGAATCTGCTAGAGTTACTCCTTTTGGTAAAGCTTTAGGCAATTTCAATACCTCTGTATAAAACATACTATAATTAAATCAATTTTTAACCATCCTTTAGAAGTTCTCCGTACTTCTACTCCACATAACATTTTTGATTCCACTACCACTTCATACCAATTTATTGACATATTTGGAATTTTCTTCAAACATATTCAAATTGCTCTCATGGCTGCTTTGCCTTTAATAATAACATTCTTCCCTTGTGGTTCCCATCCTTCACTACTTGACACACTCACCCCTAAATAATCAAATTCTTTAACCACCTTTAATATCTCCCTGTTCAAGAACAATTTCTTATCACTTCTTAGCTTACCCCCCTTTCTTAAACACTAGTATTTTTGATTTCTTAACATTTCTCTTAATCCACATTCTGCACAAAATCTATATTATTTATAGCTTATTGCAGATGTAAAAATTTATTATTATAAAAAATAAGTTGGTTTTACACAGATTACTAACAAAAATAGATACATTTGAGAGTTAAAGAATACTTCAATTATTGCAGTGATATTCCTGGAGGTAATTTTGAAAATATTTTAAATTGTGTTAATAATCATGTATTCTCATATATAATGCCCAAAACTGTTCAATAAGCATTAAAATATATAAGTTCAAATTTTTAATTTTTGGAATGGTTCATGTTTTATTGGCTTTTTCTTTATAGATTTGTAATATTTGTATTTTTTAAAAATGTTTTCAATATTTATTTAAAAAAATAGAATTATATCAAGTTAATGCAAAAATTATGCAGATTTCACATGTGTTTTAGGAACACATATATGCTTACTATAATACAATGACAACCTTCTGCATGGGAAGTTAGATATAATTATACCCCTTTTATAAATATTTAACTGCAATCTTAATGTACATTTTAAGTTAATAATAAGTGCATTCCATGTTCTGTTGTCACTTTGATGTGCTACTATTTATTGGCAGCATGTAGATTACAGGTCAGAATAAAATGATACAACATGATACTACCATATGAGGTCTTCAGGACCATTTGGAATTTTATTAAATAATGAAATTATTAATTAAAAGAAAGCTATATTCTTCATGAAAGTTACAAGTGCTTATAGATCAGTTAATGCATTCTGGTTGAGACACTTGGTACAAGTAGAAATTTAAGGTGAGTTGGAAGGCAAAAATTTGATTTTTTCACATTTTTCAAAAATTAAATTATGTTATATCATATTTATTGTGATATGTAGCCTAGAAGTATTTTTTTTTAACATTTGAAAATACATTTGCTTAGATTAAAAAAAAAAACTCCTGATTTTGACTCCACTATTTCAAAATATTTAGCTTTCGAATCAATGGAGGTAAAAGGTTTTTTTTACCGTTTGCTGGAAGAAATTTTGTTTTTGCTTTTGACTATTCTAATGTAAACAGTCTGAATGGATCTTGTCTGTGGCATTAGATTTCATGTTGGGGCTATGAGAGAGTTTTTAAAAATTTTCTCTTTGATTGCAATTTTCTCAAATTACCTTTTCTAACAATGTAAATGCCTCTAGAGCAAAAGCTACTCAATTAGTTGCCTTGAAATTTTCAGTGGTATTTATAGACATACAATGTAGCTACTGAAGCAAGATTGAGAAAAAAAAATGATAACCTAGGAATTATGGAAGTTTTTGTGTAACTTTTTGAAAGAAATAAACTTCAAATTAAAAAATATATAAATCTTGTTCCAATATATAAATTCTATCAAGTTTGCTTCAGTACATAGATAAAATGTATGAAAACAAGCAGTCCATATACCATTTTTGTAGCCCTAATAGTCCTGGAAAAGTAGGAACATTAACTTAGCTAATTTAACATTGGTGAAATAGGGCCTTCCAACTTCCCTTAAGGGCTGTGTGCTTCCAATGGAGCATCTTGAAATATTTTGCTGTGATAACATACAGCTTTCTGGCACTAATAACATGCTAGTTGGTAGAGCTGGGCTACGAAAATGATTTGCTTCCAGCTTACACATTCATAAAATGTCTATTTTCATAATGTACTAACATATTTAATAAAGCATAACTAACCAGCTCATTTTAGGCATGCATTGTTTATCCTTAACTTAAGAAGTAATTTTCTGTAACAGAAAGATGGAAGTCAGGACAGTATGATTCTTTCCTAAATGGAAGGCAAGGAGAACTATGAAAGGCAGTGATTCATAGAATTAGAAATTTTCTGATTAGGCAGAAATCAGAACATATTAAGCTGAAATAAATAAAATGAAAAGAGTTTGTGTAACTAATTTAGAAGTTTCTTCTTTATTCAGAGAAAATATTACTTACAGGTTTACAGTTTTTACATACACTTTTAACTGCATACATTCTCTGAAAACTGATGGAAAATTTTAAATTTAGCTGTATGTTCAAGAAGATTTATCCAATTCTCCCATATAGTGCTTTTATGCTTTCTAGCAGTATTGAGCTTTTCAGTGGGGGGGGGGGGGGAGAGGAGAGCAATCAAGGTTGAAATGCAGAATTTCAAAAATGAAAGTGAAATACAAAATCTGAAAAGCAGTGAGTACAAATGCCTGCAAGTTCATAAACTTGGAGCAAAGGACTCTTGAGGAAATCTTAAGAAATATCTGAGGTAAAACTGAAAGCACATTGAAATTAAGAACTTGCTTAAGAAAAACGTTGCAAAAGTGGAGCTGAACTAAATTAATTTTAAAAGCAAATGCTGAATAATGAAACAAGTAACTGTGATGAAAGTCATTAGATTGACATTGATGCAATTTAAAATAAATTTCTGGAGTATTTCTTTATAACCATTTTTATTTTGTTCTGGTTTAGCATATTATAAAATCTTTTCACTTAGCAACTGCATAAAATAAATTTCAATTAAATTTGAAAGGAAGAAAACATGGAATAGCTTTTAACAGCTGTAACAGTTGCAGAAAACAATAATTTTTATTGCTAAATCAGTGATATATTTTAATATGTACTTTTACAGAAATATAAAACACTCCATTTTTCAATGGAAAACCCTAATCAGTAAAGCAGTCTGTTTTTTATTGCATTTGAGTGCAAAATTGTCATGATTATTGATGTGATAGAAGTGACCATTCACTTGACTCTTTATGATCATACATAGTAAACTTTTCATCAAATGAAATGCTTTCCTTTGTGCTAGTTGAATAGCCTTGCATTTAATATGTTGGTCATCATCTTATATAACATAAGTTCCTAAATTGCGTAACAATGCATAACAGTAAACAACAAATAAAATTTTTGACCAGCAAGAAATAATCATAGGGAGAAATGTTAGATAAGGTGATGTAGATTATAAAGAGCATAAAATTTGACTGTAGAAGGACGGTTGCATTTAGGTCACAAATTATTATATTGTGCAGATTGGATGGGTACAAACAGATCCTAAGGCAATTTTCTTTCACAATTAGGGTAGTGTAGATTTCATCCTTAATTCATAGGTATGAGTATATCATCCTGAATGTCCAGGGTCAACCATAACTTTTTGGAGTCATCACATATGTGTCATTTTGCATAGCTAAGCTTATCTGATATTGGTTCTTTTTTTGTCTTCTAAGAACCTCATATGCATGATGGTATTTTCCCCAGACTAGAATAATTGCAAATAAAATTATTTGCTGTTTTAAAGTATAAATGTTACAGTTGTAAAACGTATAGGTATTTAGTAGGATATTGGGCATAACCAAAGATTTATGTTACATCAGTTGTAGTTTTTCATAATTTTTACTATATCATTGCAGTATCTGAATCTACAATGTCATGTTTAACTTGTATGCTGATCTTTTTTCGCTTTTTATTTATGTTGATTTACTAGCTAATGTATTACCGTATTAGTTTAAAAAGCATAAAATATCCTCTAATTTGTGTGGCTCTTGAAATAGTCTACAGTAGACTCAAATGGTTTCATATTTTATTTATAACCAGTAATATTGATACAAATACTACAGGGCTTTCACATAAAAATTATCCCATTCTCAGCAGCTGAGCATCTGAAGCTGTGTGTCACCAAAGGGATTCAAAATACCACATGTGAAGTATAATTTTTACGTCAAAGCCATGTATGTGCTAAAAGCAGCAAAGAGATGCAGTGCTATGGTGCAGACTATAAGCAGCATACATTTATGGTATTTAACATGAACATTTATTTTTGTGTCTTCCCTGATTTTGTTAGTTTTACCACTTTTCTTGTTTTATATGTTTATACAAAGATTTTTACTGCACAGCTCTTCTTTTATAAAGTATTTGTAATATTATGGTGTTATTTATTGTCATACATAATATTATCAATACATACATAAAAATTAAGATCTCTCAGGAATAATATTGCTCCTAGAAATTTATAGATTTATGTTATGATATTGTGTACCCTCTAAGTGTTATTATTGGAATTTGTTTGTTGTTCAGCAAGATGAATAAATAGCAACAGAAATTAATTTCATAACTGTATAACAAGAAACATAATTTTAATACAGAAGGCTGCAACAGTTATTAATAATAGTTTTGTTTACTTGGCTTGGTTCAACAAATGTTTTACAGTTTCATTCTATTTAATAACTGTTAAATCATCATTTGATTGAAAACATAATTTGTCATGATGTGCTCTGTAGCCCTATGTATGCATACTTTCCCAGAAATGTTCAGTGAAACTAGTATTAAGATAATTCCTTTTCCAATTTATTATTATAATTGTATTTTCTTTAATAATTTTCTTCACTACATTGGAAGAAGCATATGTTTGTGGATCATGGTGAAAAATAGCTTTGTCATTCTTTGGCCATTGTTATATCATTTTGTATCTTAGAATTACTTCATATTTTTCAGAATTCTTTATCCCCTCAACAGGGTAGAGAACAGAAGGACAATATGAAAAACAATGTAATGGAAATGTTTTTATTTGATGCTTTTCTGATTGAACTATATGTTTGGTTACATGTTGACTTGTGTGAATAAAGACTTAAATAATAAATTGATGATTATCGGATGATAATTAATTTATGCCATTAATTAGCATTCTTGTTTATACTTGTTTGCCCAATCAAATTTTTTCATCATTCCTTCAGTTAATAGGTGTTTTTGGGGGGGACAAATAGCTGTTTTTCTGTACTCTAGTGGAATCTGCCTGTAAATTCTAGTAGTAGTGCTAAAACTTTAGTTTAACTCTGCTGATTTTCTGAGGATGTATTCGTTTCCTCAAAGGCATCTCAACATCACCTTGGGAAGTACTTATTTTTGATTAGCTCCCATTTCAATCATGGATTGAGTCTTGACTATTAGGATCACCATGTTCCTATGTAACTATATTCTTATGAGAGAAAGGAAATGAAAGTATATAACATTTCTTATGGCATGAGCACATGTTATGCCTGCTAATCACCTTCACTGTCATCCTTGCCCATGTCTTTGTGTGAATTGATTTTTAAGTTGTAGGTACTGTCCATAGGTGAATGTATATCTAGTCATTGTCCTTGTACTTCTACATCTTTGCACTACAGCCAATAGTTGCTCCTGAGTGGTTAATCAACTTCTTGCTCAGTGCCGGTCTCTAAATATGAGGATTCATTCATTGATCTTCCTTTGTCATTTTAAGTTTTTCAAAAAGTTATTTTATTTCTTTGATGTTGTTTGGAGACCAATTGGTGTGTTACTCAGCACATTATTTCACAGCATTCAATGCACTTTTGTACTCATACTACCAGAATTTCTGTTGTTCTGTATTCCATCATTAATGAATATATTGATAAGACCTATTCTTGTTGCATACTTTGTGGTACATGATTCTCTGTCCTTTCTGGGGGTTTTATGTTGTTGAACAGTGGAATTAATAGCATTGTTCTTTGACTAAAATGTGTTGTGACAGAAAGTATGTTGTATTGGTGTCCAGATGCAGTAGATGAGGATATTATCTATTATATTTAGAATTTTCAGTTTGCTTGTCTAGGTTCAATTGAAATGATTTCTTACTATAGCTTACCTCACATTAAAATGCAATTTTTTTATGTCTCATGAATGAAATCCTTGGTAGTATATTTCTTGTAATAAGATAAACTTTTAATTACAGAAAACCAAATTTTAATTAAACGTTAGTAAACAAGTTAACAATGATTATCTCTAATAAATGATGTTGAGGTTATGTGTCAGAAAACGATTATCAGCTGGTTATTAAAGAAATGCATAATTAACATCATTTTATGATTAAGTCGAATTACATAATATTATTGGCTCCACTTACTTGTTTAAATTTAGTACATGTTTCACATACCATTGTCCACATCATTTGCTGTTAGGTCTGTAAAACATGAACTAAATTTAAACAAGTAAGTTGAGCCAATAAGGGTGTAGTTTGACTCAATCATACAAGTATCTTAATTATATGCTTAGCTTCACTGTATAAGTGGAGCCAATAAGGGTGTGTAGTTTGACTCAATCATACAGTGATCTTAATTATATGATTAGCTTCACTGTACAAGTTCCAAATAGCATTTCAAATTAAAAGAAATAGATCACAGTGGTTGTGTAATGGTCCTCTATAATGAATAAAAAATGTCCCACGATGTAATTTTGTACATATCTTAATAGGAATCTGAAGGTAACATTTTGAAATCATTTCACATTTTTTAAAAAATGAATTACAATAAATTATGCTCTATAAATTTTATTGTGATATGTAGCCTAGACTTGGTTTTTTTTTTTTTTGACTCCATCCATTTCAAAATTATATATCTTTTGAACTAATCGAGCTAGAAGGTTCTGGTTTTTGCCATTCACTGGAAGGAATTTTGTTTTTGCTTTTGACTATTCTAATATAAACAGTTTGAATAGATTCTGACTGTGGCATAGGCATGCATTAGATTTCAAGTTGGAGCTATGAGTGAGTTTTTAACAATTTTTTCTTTGATTGCAATTTTCTTAAAACTACATTTTCTAACATTGTATGTGCATGTAGAGAAAAAATCTACTCCATCAATTGCCTTGAAATTTTCAGTGCTATTTGTTGTCAAATGGCAGTAACTTGGCTAGACCATAATTCCTGTTGCATGCACCTATTATTCTTACCTACAAACTTCCTCTAGCTTCCTGTGAATGATAAATATATCTTGAGAATTGCTACATTGATAAAAACCAGATGTATCACAACTAGACTTATGCATTAAAACCATTATGTGATCGGTTCTGTTTGACCTGTACGCTGTTTCTCACAAACCTTGAACTCTTTCGCAGCCAACATTTATGACTGTTTTCAGGTCTCAGACTCAAAAAGAAAACAAGATTCCTTATGAGTGTTTTAATATACGTACATGCCTGACCTTGAATGAGTGCACAGTGTGGAAAATATTGGGATCAACAAACATTTTTATAATGTATTTATGGTTTTTTTTGATTGATTTATTTATGGATGCTCTTTAACATCTCAGGTCATCAGCGTCCCTTTCAACTCAGGGCGTGAAAAGGCCAACAAATTTTGCTCAGAGGCATCTTCTTCCAGGCTTGAGGTTCTTTTTTGTGCCATAAATGTATGACACAGGACCCACTGCTTTACTTCCCTTCCGAAGGAAGTCATACGCCCAAAAAAATCCATTGATCCTGGCCGGGTTCGAACCCATGATCTTGGGTTTAGGAGGCAAGCATGGTAGCCACTACACCACCAGTACTGACTTGTATTTATGGTTAAATTTGTTATAATATTATGAAAACCTTATTTTTGCATTAACAACACAAAATAAACTGACACACATTAGCTTCTGCAAATAAACTGACTCACAATAACCTTTGTATTTTGTGATAATACCGTATTAAATGCCATTTTTCAGTTACTAATTACTTCCAACTTTTTGCAGTATTAGTTCCATAAATTAATATTTTAAGCTCTTTTGTAATTGTTATGGATAAAAAGGAAATCATCATGATTTAAACCAGAATGTCTTATGACCTTGCAACAGTTTTTCTAATGATTACGCCACTCAGACTCGATCCTTGATGTTACAGCAACCCTGCCATTTATATAGCAGGTGCATAATCCCTGCCAGACTGTTAGAGCTGTTGGTTAATGAAGTTTAAGTGTAAAATAATGTTACATAAGGGCTGGAATATTAAAGCTGTAACTAATTAATTTTTTTTTATATATAATGGCATTTCTCACATTATATGTGTATGGTTAATCATTCATATGAGAATAGTCAGTCCTGGTGGTGTAGTGGATACCAAACTTGCCTCCTAAACCCAAGATTATGGATTTGAACCCAGCCAGGAACGATAGATTTTTTCGGGCATAAAAATCCTAAGTATGACTTCCTTTGGAAGGAAAGTAAAGCCGTGGGTCCCGTGTCGTACATTTGCGGCAAGAAAAAGAACCTCAAGCCTGAAAGAGAGGCCTCTGAGCAAAATTTGTCAGCCATTTCACACCCTGAGTTGAATGGGAAGCTGATGACCTGAGATGTTAAAAAGCGTCCATAAATAAATCAATCAAAAAAAAAAAATTCATATGAGAACTGTGTATCATGGGAAGCATGATTGTATGTTGTGCACTTCCACCACTTGACATTGCTTGAGTTCTAGTTAGGTTATGGTAAGTTAACTGAAATAAATTGCAGAGCTTCATTGTTGAATGATAATTAAGATGAAATTGCAAAACTGAGGAGTGGTCTATTATGACTAAAGGGCTTATGTTTAAACATCCTGCTTGCTAATGCTCATTCACAAAAGGCTGAAAAATCCTTGTGAAGATATCAGACAGTTTAAATTATAAGGGTGAAAATGTGAATGAAGTTGTACTTTTTAACTTGAAGACTATATATGAGAATCACTGTGTGCATTGCATTTCCATATTTACGCTTAGGAGAGTCTTATTGGAGCATAAAATTGTACAAGGTAAAGAAGACATAAAGCTATGCTCCAGCATAAATCTCTATAAAGCAGTCTATTATGTTTGGAGTGAAATTTTATTTTAGTTGCTCATTCTGAACATAATTCTTTATGCATGTACTCAAGAGTATAAGTTCATATGTATTCCCTTGTTTTGTGGTATTCAATTTTCCTATGTGCTTTTACCTTTTCCATGCAGCACTTTATCTGGATTATGTTGTGGTTGTGTTTGTCTCTTATGCATTATATTGTTATATTATTTATTTATTTTCTTTTGGCAATCATTCATTACTATTTACTGATTGCAAGAATATTTTATTGCAGATGGATATAGTTATACTACCTTCCCAACATCACTCAAGTTTCTAAAAGATTTTATATAAACCATTGGAGACATACCAAAGAAAATTTCATTTTCATGAAATGAGCCTGTTCTTAACACTGTAGAAATTGTTAGATGAAAGGGGCTTACATACTGAACCAGCTTTCCAAGTTGAATATTAGATTTTAAGATAAATTGACTGCTGATGTCTTTAGCTACTATTGCAAATTTTTTAATAGTTACCAATCTTATTGCATACTATATAGCACAAAACTGAAAATAAAACAAATATTACTGATTGAACCAAATGATTTAAAACTCTGCTAATAATTAGATAATTATGTACTTATTTAGCTACAACTACCCTGTTCTGTAATCACAGTTCATCTAAGATTATTTTCGTGAGGAAACAAGGTGAGCACTGAGTTGGTAATTAATATTCCAGTACCTGCCAAAGATGACCATGCATATTGGAAAGAAGTAAAAGAGCAGTGATATTTCATTATAATAACATATCTTCCTCACATGCTAACAGAAGCATAACCAACATGCATTTACAACATGTGGTTATATAGTAAAAGAATATTTGGCAGTGAAATTGAATATGAAATAACCAGTACAGGCACTTTCATTTTTAAAATTACTGTTTATCATCTTTGTAATCGTGCAGTAAAATAACTGGAATAGTAGTCTGATTTCTACATCGTTAAGAGGATCATAAAGGGGTTTTCCTTAGTTCACTAAAGAATCCTCTTTATTAAAGTTCAGAGTATTTGCTAAAGGAAACTAGCAAACAGCCATCATTACAAATATGTATTGGTTTTGATATTGTTGTCCCCAGCTTTTCTGATCATCACTGAGAAACTTTTTCATATAGTAGTTGATGACCAATGTTGCAATTTTGCTATAAGTTTCATTACAATGGTAATTTCAAGTTCAATTGTCCATTAAAGATGAGAAATGTAACTAATCATGTGTTTATGATGTTTTTAAGTGTCTAATGATATTTTTTGACAAGCAGTGAATGTAGCAAATCTCAAGTAAAGCAATAGTAATTTCAAAATGAATCATTGTTGTTAATAAAGCAGAATGTTTGGCTGGAAGAGCATTGTTTTCAGCATCAAGAGGGGAAACTACTAGTCAGAAATTGAATTATCAAGCCCATTAGCAGTTGGGGAAGAGGGGGATAGCATATAAAACTTCATTTACAAACAGTCTAGCTTTAGAAATGCATTGAGGTAAAGTGCATGGCATTATACTGTAAGAGATACGGCCATTGTGATGACAAGCGAATGGAATGCTTATAAGTGTATGTTAACCAGGAAGAAAAATTTGATGAGAGAAACCTATATGTTTTGTTTGTTTATAAACCATTTTAATAATGAAAATACTGTATGTGTTGATTTGAAACAGAATGACTCGTTAGTAAGTGTGTGCTAAGATAAATTTTACTGGTTGTTGCTCCTTTCTATGGAGATAAGTATTGGTTATGGATTATTTTGTTAGACATAGTACATGCATGTGATGCAGCTGGAGGTAATAACTTACTGAATTTATCAATAAGACATTATAATCAGAGTTGATATTAGAAATTATATCAGAATAATTTAAGTTACAGCTATGAACTCATTAAGTTCAAAAATATACCTAATGTCACCTACAATGAAATTACTTTAGCTTATTTTTATAAGTGATACTTAACTATGTTTCATGTAACTAATATTCCATTATCATAATTTTCATAGAAGTTGTTTATTTTTAGTATGGGTCCATATCACTTAACTTTTTTACATTTTGCAAAAATGGTTTTTGCTCTGAGGTCCACTTAACACCATTAAAGCTTTATATAGCTACTTGCAACATTCTAGTCAATAACTTTGACTTCAAGTTTCCAATATGTTTGTAAACACTTTATTGTTAGTAGTATGTATAAGATTAGCAAACATGCAAACATTTTCAACCAGGGTAATAATAGGTAAAAGACATAAGGCATCATTGTTATGTGGAACATTGGTGCTCTTCTGTGTTAAAGAATTTCCTCTTTATTATATGGGTAAAATAGCCACTAAATTTGTACAATCTTGAGAAACTTTAATGACTGTTTCTAGTCTCGGAAAATATCTTCACTTGAAGTACAGCATGGTACAGTAACAAAAATAAAAATTGACTCTGGTTGATGGAGTGAAAATAATGCTGTGAAGCATGAACGAGTATGTACTTTATTCATGTGGTTTAGTTTTTAGAGACTAGAGTACAAAGTCAGTTTACTACATTTAATTTTTTTTTGTATCTAAAATATTCCTTGAAATGGAAATGGTACTTACAATTTTTCCATTAATAAAACTAAAGTGAAAGAAGTATTTCATGGCTTGTAAGAAATTTGTTGCACATATACATCAGCACTAATTTATTTTTAATCACAGGAAGGACATTTAATTTTCACCCATGTTCTTTAATTATAACATTGCTGAATTTACTTTCCTTATTTATGCTGTCAGCATCTCCTTGCATTAGCAAAGTTAGTAATTGAAATTTATAGTTAACTGATACATCATAGAAATTTATGCTTTTGTTTGCTGGATATTATAATGTGAATAAATATTTTGGTCTTGATTTGCTTTAAAATCACATGATAATACTTGTTTGGCTAATCAGTTTCTGCAATGAATATTTTTGTAAAGCAACATATAATTGTTTGAAAGGCAGAGATAATGCTAATTAATGTTCTAAGCAAAAGAAAAAAGCTGTACATATGATAAAGAAATGCATACCAAAATTTTGTACTAATGTTTGTAATATGGCAACACATGTCAATACCTGCATATATATAATGTACATACTATGTTCTTTTAACCACAGCATACTCATAACAATGAGATACCAGAAGTATGTTGAATGTGTCTGTGTATAAACATATTAAGTAAATGTAAATTTCTATGCTGCTATTTGCTGTAAGTGTTGATAAGCAACTTTGTCATTGGAGGGTTCTAACAAAATATTGTGGAAGGGAGGAACCAGCACTTAAAAGTAAAACATTGTGGCATATAGTATGTGTTCATGAGAGTAGTGTAAGAAATATGCATCTTAAAATTTGTTCATTTGTTCACAATGCATTTTATTGTGTCATTTTGTAAACTCATAAATTAAATTTGTTTTAAAGTTATTTAATTGTTTCTTTATAATCCTGATTTTTTTTAACTAAGAGGGAGGATGGGAAAGTGATGCACATATTATTTTACAAAATATTTAATGAATTGGGAAAACAAAATCATGCACAAAAATTACAAGTTTTTACTTACATTTCAACATATGAACCATTGGTTCTGGTAGTTTAGTGCCAACCATATATTTGCCTCATAAATCCAAGATTGTGGGTATAATCCCGGACAGGATGAATGGATATTTTTGGGCATAAAACTGCTAAGTATGGCTTCATTCAGAAGGGAAGTAAAGCCACAGGTCTCATGTTGTAGATTTACAGCACATGAAAGAACCTTAAACCTGAAAAAAAAGAAGAGGCCTCTGAACAAAATTTATTGACTGTCTCACCCTGAATTGAATGGGATGCTGATGACCTGAGATGTTAAAGAGCATCCATAAATAAACCAAATCAAAAACATGAACCAGGTCTCTCAAGACATTTTTCCCATTGTGACACCAATTAGAGTACACCTCATTCATAGAACTCAATTCCCTGGCAGTATAGCCACTTGTGCACAACCAATTTCAATTCATTTGAATCAAAGCTTTGACATCCTAAGAATTTTTTCAGTGATCCAAATAAGTGAAAGCCTGATGGTGCAAGGTGTGAATTTATGGAAGATGACCGAGTATCTCCCAGACATACTTCTCAATTTTTGCATAAACAGAAGCTGCAATGTGGAAATACACTGACTTTACAAATTTTAACTTGTCATGTAAAATATCATAAACTGTTTTTTTATTACTTCACTCTGTTAGTTCTGACACAAAAATTATTTTGAATTTAATCATAAACTGTATTGAATGAAATGTTGAATAGTTGTGCTAGGTTTGCAGATGCACCCAATGATCATTTTGAATTTTCACCTGAATGCCTCTGACAATGGGTGGGTGTTGAAACAGTCATAAGTTAATTGGAGAATGGGTTATTGACAAGATTTACTTGGCCCTCTTCAAGGAATCTGCACCATCTGGAGTTGTTGCTGTGATCCAGATTTTCAGCATACACTTTGAACATTTCTCTGGGAATTTCATTTCATGTTTTTACTTTTACCCGCAAAAATGCACTACACCTCCTCTCATGTGGATGATGCTAGCACATGTGCCATTTTTGTTCACTAGTTACTGCTTGCTCTGCCAGGGTAGCACCTGATTGAGTCATTGCTGTCTGTAGCATAGGATTCAAACTTACTATCTGCCAGCTTTGAACTGCAGACACAAATAGTATTTTACAAAAAAAAAAAAAAAGTGCATTACTTTTCAGTCCTCCCACATACATTCTTTTCAATTCTATATTGTAGGTCAATGCATCAATTGCTCAAAAAGCAGAGATAATGTTCACTTGCATCATAAATAAACTAGAGTCTAAAAAAACAAATCCTGGAGAAAGAGAACCTTATCCTGACAGCTTTTATTAAAGTATGATCAACATGCTATATATTAATACTTAAAGTACTTGTGAACTATTTTCGCTCTGCTGGCCAAGACAGATTATTCTGCTTCTAATATGGCCCAGAAGCACTACTCATTGACAGACCATATTCACATTCTTGTCTACTGCGGCTGTCACTTCAGTGTCTTTCCTAGATAAATTATTATTCTGTTAAATTCATTGTTTATGATGAAATATTAGTGTTCATTTACACCTTTACTTTATTACTCTTCCCTGTATTCTTTAAAATGCATATGGCAAAATTTTTCCCAAGCCTAAGTATTAAGAGACATTATATGGATTGTGGTGCCATAAGTGTTTTTCTTTAATGGTGTTTAACACCTTATTTTACTACTGAGGCACCACAGGCGGTGAACATTGATGATACATAAGATGGAATGATATATTGGGAAAGGATTTTTTTTTAAGGAAGGAAACGTTCCAGGCCTAAGTTTAGGGTACCTCTGCAGCATTTGCCATTTATGAAGACTGGGGAAAACCTGAAAGAAATCTCAGCCAGGGAGGACGGTCCTATTGGGATTTGAACCTCAGAACTCCCTCTCACAAGTCTGCACCTTAACAACCTCGGCCACCCATGGCTATCCTGCCATAAGTTATCCTTATTTTTAGACTTTTGTAAGTGAAACCACTAAGCTACTTGCATTTTCTAAACTTATATATATTTTAACACCTCATATCAATACTACAAGAATCTTACTGAAATGAATTTGTGCAAAGATATGAATTCTCAGGCTCAAAAGATAATAAAAAAAACTAATAAATACTGGCAATGTGTGTCTACAATATTTGATTTCTACTGCCAACATCTAACAAGCAAACTGTCACAAATTAGGAAGTGATAACACATAGCAGACTTGCTCTATTATTTTCAGTGTAAAGTAAACTTTAAACTTTTTACAGTATTGCACATGCTTCCTTCATCTATCTTTTCAAGAAGATTCATTTATTGCACATTAGATTAGATTAAATTAAATTAGGTTTTAGGGGGATTTGATGCAGTTTTAGAATCCTCCAGCATGTCAGCCTTAAGGCTTATTGTGCTACCCATTGGGAGGGGTGCCTTTATTGTTTACCAAAATTCATTCCTTGTACAAGTCGCAGTATTTTGGTTCCATTGTTGGCATCTTTTTGCTGATCTTCCTTGATTATAGAGAGAACAGATCTCTTTCTTTCAAGGATCAGACCCCAAACAGGATATGCAAGGTAGATTCCTCATCCTGTTTGCACAATCTACAACTAGGTTCATCTTTATAGAGACCCACTTTTTGTAGATGTTTTCTGAAGTGACCATTTTGGGTAATTAGTCCAATTACTTTCCTCATTCCTCTTCTTTCCAATTGGAGAAAGAATGAGGAGAGATTCTTGCTAGGACCTAGGATGAATTTCCTAGTTTGAATCTGTCCAGGATAGGTTTGCCACCTTAATTGATGCTTATCCCCAATCAATGTTTTGATTGTGGTCTTAGCAGTATAAGTACTGATTCTGACCACAGGCTCAGGGTCAAAAAAGGGTGCGTCAGGTCCCCTTTTTGCCAGCTGATCTGCCATTTCATTCCCATAAATGCCCTGATGTCCTGAAACTCACCTCAGCTTGAGCCTGTTGCATGATGCCAGGGAAAACAAGGCATTTTGACATCCCCATACCAATCTAGATCACACCTGGTCAAAGGAAAGTGCTTTTATGCAGTGGAACCGTGCTAATGATGAAGAAAATTTGCCTTTGAAACATGTCCAAGTAAGAGGAATAAAACTAGTGAAATTTGAGTGACTTCCTCATAAATAATTTGTTATGTGCTTTTATGCACTTTGACTATCTGAGAGGACGAGAATTCATTTCCTCTGATAAGCCTTCTACAGTCCTCTATAGGCACAGTTCAGGATGGCATAAACCTCTGCCTGAAAAACTGCACAATGTTTACTAACACTTATACTGAAATTAGTTCTTGGAAATAAGCCATATATTCCTGCACTCAATTGTGGCCTTTAGTAGGATCCATCAGTATCCCATATAAGTTGATTACCTTCTTGTTTTGGCATATTTCCTCCCATCCAGTTGTCTCTAGATCTAAGAGTAACCGTAAATGGAGGGAAATTATAGTATTGAGTATTCACTAAGTCTGACATCTTAGTTCTGGAATATCCAGGAAATTTAGGATAGAAGTATGTCCAGTTTCAGCAAAACTACTTCTCCAATTTCTTGCGTGTACCAAGTGATGAACCATGAGTCTAGCCTCTGCTTGTAAATGAATGTCCATGGGAGAGAGGCCTAAAAGAGTTGCCATTGAGATGATTGGCGTGCTTCTGAAGGCCCCTGTAACACAAAGACCTGCTAATCTGTGTAGCTTGGTAAACTTATGTGCCATAGTGGTTTTTGAAGTTGTCTGTCACCAAACATTGGTGCCATAAGATATCTGGCACCTAACTATAGCAACATAAATCCAATGTCTAATATGTGGTTTAAGGCCCCAAGTGTATCTGACAGTGCATTTGGTGGTTCTAAGAAACCACCTGGCCCTGCGGAGAATATTATTAATATGATTGTTCCAGATTACTTTCTTATTCAGTTCATGACCTAGATATTTGACTGACTCAGAATATTCCAGAGTTGAACTACCAAGCTTAACAGTACCTAAGTGTTTCAGATTCCTCCTGTTGTGAATGGAATGACAACATTTTTGCTAGGATTTATGGGTAAACCTTCTTGCTTGCACCAGCTGTGAATTTTCCTCAGCCATTTGTTCGTCATGTCTGATGCTGTGTTGGGAAATTTCCCAAAAGTTATCAGTACTATGTCATCTGCATAGCCTTGTATGTAAAACCCTTCCTAGGTCATATCTTGGAGTAGACTATCCACCAAGAGACTCCAAAGAAGAGGAGAAAGAATACCCCTCTGTGGGCAGCCCCTTGTGGCAACAATTCCTTTCATTTCCCCAAGAAGACCAGCAGTAATATTTCTGCTCCTAAGCATGGAGTTTATCCACCTACAAAGGGTGTTGTTAACTCCATATTTCTGAGCAGCCAGAACCATAGACTAATAAGAAGTGTTGTCGAAAGCACCCTGTATGTCTAGGAAAGACCCTAGGGCTATTTATTTCCTTGCCATGGAGTCCTCCAGTCTGCTGACAAGGCTATGTAATGCCATTATGCAAGACTTGGATGACTGATAGGCATGTTGGTTTCGATGGAGGGGAGTGTCAGACAGCACCCCACTTCAGATGTATCTTTCAATCAGTCTTTCCACAGTCTTTGATTGGTCGATAGGCTTTTACTTTGGAGTAGTTGTTATGACCATGCTTAGGAATGAATACTGCCCTCATAGCTTTTCAGGCCGGAGGAATATAGCTGAAGGCTATACTGGCTCAAAAGAGATTGCAGAGAAGAATATTGAGTGAGTCAGGTCCTTTCAGCAGCAAGACATAAAAGATACCATCTCCTCCTGGCTACTAAATGGGTCAAATTTGTTAACGGCTCATTTTACACTTTGAATAGTGACAACTTGTGCAAATTGCCAGTCCTTTTACGTGGCTCCTGGTCTAGGGCTTTTGCAGTGGACTGTAGATTTGCAGATGTTGCCATGAAAGATACACCTGGGGAAGTGTACCTCAAGTAAGACTTTGAGTGTTTCTTCAGCTGAGCTCATAAGACCTCCCATAGGCTTGCATATTGTTCCTATGGGATTTATAGGTCGGAGGGAGAAGATTCTGTGTACTCTGATGGCCAATGATAGGTTAGAAATTCCGTGACAGAAGGCTTACCAAGATGACCTTTTGGTCTTGGGTATGCCTTTATTATAGTCTGCCCCCAGTCACCAGTTCTTTTTGCCTTGTTAAAGAGATGTCTCACTCCACCTTTCCTTTTTTCAAGGTCTTTGGTTCACCATGACACCTTCTTGGATTTTATCCGTGATTGTATGGGGCACTTATCATGATGGCAATTGTATGGCTTCTTGAATAAGGTAGGTGACCTAGTTGATATCACCGAAGGATCTAATACTGTCATTCTACTCAATCCTGCATGAGAGATCCAGTTTATAGGGTTCCCACCAGTTTCTCCTGGGATTCCTGTACAGATTGACATTTTTTACTACATTGACATTAAATGATATACAGTTTTGATCCAATAATGATGGTTCGTCTAAGACCCTCCATTCGGTAATCTGAGTACCAATATGCTCCGTACTGAACATAATGTCAGTAACTTCCTGCCTTATGGATAAGCAAAGATAGGCTTGTTATTGACATTAAGTATGTGTAAATTATTGGAGAGCAGAAAGCTAAAATGTACTCACCCCTTTTGTTGATATCCTTACTACCCCAGAACTCATGATAGGATGGCATTGCACCCAAAGATGGTCATGTCCCCTCTCTGAGTACACTGTGCAACCAACTGGTCCAGCTACCTGGTGAGTGGATTACTGCTGTTGAAGGCGAGACAGATTGACCTCGGCAATAGACTCTTCTTCCCTCCCCCTATGTTTTTATCATTTTTCACTGTGGTGATATCACTGAAACAGAATTCTAAAAATGGGTAAGCTTTGAATTCCATTACGGACAAGGATGCAATTTCTAGGTCGATTTCCCATGCCGTAATGTATCAACTTACTGTTACACTTACCTAGTCCTGTAATTTGGCTCCTGTTAATCCAGGATTCTTGAATCTGGGCTAGGTCTATTTCTTCTTTGTTGAATGTTCTATAGAATACAGCAGAAGCCGCCTTCTTATGTTAGAGGTAAACCTGGAGAACCTTTAGGACCATCTTTGGCTAGAGTCTCAATGTGCCTCTGCTGGGGCTCTTAGGTTCTTTGACCCATACCTCCTTGGAAGAATTAATACCCTAAAGGATTGATGAGGGCTCACAGATATGGTTCTCAAGAGTGAATTATTAGTTTTCTGGGTGATTTCCATAAAGTTTCCATGAGAAGCTAGGAAAAATAGTCCAGAGCTCTGTATACCTGGGTAAGGTTAGATACTGTGGAAGGTCACCTGGTATTCTGGAGGCTCTGTTTATTGCACATCTTCCATGTACCATGCACCTCCTCTGTATGGGTTGCATGGCACCTTGAGGTTGGATAAATAATGAGTGAAAGGTGGAATTAGATAAAAGATGGATGGCTGAAATAATGAAGTGATGAAGTTGAGTTGCTTCTTAGTCTGGCATCTCCTCACAGCCTGCCTGGCAAAGGTGTCCCTATTGGTAGCAAACTACTGAAAGTATAGCCTGTTGATTCGCAGAGGCTCATGAGCCCCCGCCATCAGCAACAAGGTCCTGCAACTCCTAGACAAGGTATTGTACATTACTTAATATTACAAAATTATTTTTCTTCTTTATTTTAATAGGCAAAACAAAGTTATTATGACTGGAAGTTTCAGATTACAATCCCATTTGAGACAGGTAAGCAGCCACAGATTAATTGTGGCTTTCCCAGATCACCAAATGTATAGTTACCAGCTGAGCAGATCTGCTTATCATATTCACTTCATTCTACATTTCACTTTAATTGTACAGGTGGAGTGAAGTATAAACTACTGTTAAGGATGTATTTGTTTCATTTTTTTTTTTCATATATACTTGTGTGTCCTATGAATCTTTGTCTATATAGTGCTACTGTTCTTCATTATAATCTCTTTTTTTTTTTTTTTGAATAGTGTTTAACACCTGTTTTTACTACTGAGGCACCACAGGCCATGGACACTGATGATACATAAAATAAAATGATATATTGGGAAAGGATTATTAAGGAAGGAAACGTTCCAGGCCTAAGTTTAGGGTACCTCCCTGGCATTTGCTATTTATGAGGACTGAGGAAAATCTGGAAAAAACCTCAGTCAGAGAGGATGGTCCTGGCAGGATTTAAACCCCAGACCTCCCACTCATGAGTTCGCACCTGAATGACCTCGGCCACCCATGGCAGTATAATCTCATTGAAGTTCTATGGCTTTACACCACTTGGATTCAGAGCATGTATACTGTTACAATATCACTCTGCAGCTGTGACTTCCCCCATCATTAAACCTCCTCCTGCATATTGCATCTTTAGAGGACCAAAATTATGGAAATCAGAAGCTACGGATCTCAGGCTGTAGGGTGGATGAGAAAGGGCAGTCCACCAAAGATTAGCAAGCTATCCTCAGGAGCATGGACTTGTAGGTAGCTTGCATTATCTTCTGAAGAAAAATAGTTTTAGTCAGATAAATTCACCATATCTTCAACTTGTGAAGAGTTTTAACATATATTTCTTAGTCATTTGCTTCACCAAAAATTAATACATTGATTAAAATTTTACCTTCAAGAGACCCAGAACAATTTGACCATGACCTTACTGGCTGAGAGTATTGTCTTGAATATTTTTTTCTGGAGAGAAATTTGGTGATGCCACTTCATCTGTCATCTTTTGGTCTCAGGATTGAAATGATGAATCCATATTTTTTGTTAAGAAATTGACAACTTCAGCTTGTAATGAGCTACCAGCTCTGAACAAAAAATGGTTCTCTCTTTCTTATGATCAACAGTAAGGCTTTGAGAATCCTTTTAGCATAAATCTGAATAATGTACTGGTGGATAATTGTCCTGACACTACTAATAGAGATACCAAGTTGAACACCAGGCCATTTGATTGCTCTTTACTGATCATCTCAGCAAGGATGTCAGTTCATTAATGTTCTGTTGCTATTTACTGATCTTCTTAATTAAGGATATCAGTTCATCCCATCATTGCAAGTGTGACTTCAGTGTGTGGCTGCATGAAACATTTCAATAATGTCCATTTTTAGTCTGGACAGTTTACTATTTACGTGGTTCATCCAGGTGTTTGGTTAGCATATAAACCAGATGCATAAAAGTCTTAATATATTTATGGATTTAATATATTACTATCTCCAATCTCTAAAATGCTTTTCCATATATGTAAACACAAGTTATTAAGCTATTTTTACTATTCCATTTGTAGATTATTGTTAATGTTGTTGTTATCACCACCACCCCCACAACCACCACCGCCGCCACCGCCACAGCATTACAGATATATTTTAATTTAAGTATATATTTTGTTCAACGTAAAGTTAGCTCCAATCAACAGATACAATATCAAGCATCTCCTAGGCTCAAAATTAAAAGACAAGATACCCCTCGTAAAGAAATCAGGAATGTATGCCATAGAATGTTTAGATTGTGAATTGAAATACATAGGATAAACTAAAAGAAATCTGACAACTCGGCAGAAAAAACACTTCAGGAATATCAAATTAAAAACAGATGGAAAAATCAGCGGTAGCATACCATTATTAGAGCCAAAACCATGAAATGAACTCAGAAATAAAACTTCTTAAAGAACTAAAGAATCCGTATAAATTAGCCACCTGCTTGAATACATTCGTTCTAAAAAACTGGAAAATTGCAATGAAATTTGATCTTCCTTCATGGCCTTTCCAAATTCATTTGTGATTCACTAGAGATCACCACATACAACACAACAGCTTTCACAGAACCAACATGAACACAAGAAACAGTGGGTCAACAACTGAAGATAGGAATGTTAGTTCCAAAACATATCCTAACTCAAAACAGTAAGTGAATTATGTAACAAATCTCCTGCATTGTTATATTAACATATTTTGTTGATCAATACATTAGGTTTCACTAAAACAATATCATCACTAAAACAGCAGACTTTCTCATTGTTGATGCATGGAGCTCTTGATTGTCCATCCCTCCTCTGCACCCCAAGTCTCCATCCAATAAAGCATCCTAACCTTAACTACTGCCAGGTATACTCTCTCCAATCATTTTGTTTGCATTGTGATTTTTCTAAACATGCTTTTATATTACTGTAACCCTTTATGAGGAAATCACTCAAATTACACTAATTTTAACATTTTAAAAAATTGAGTCGAGATTGTAATTATACAACTATATAATTATAATTTATATTTATATAAATATATGATTATAATTATAATTATACAATCACTAATTTTGTTCAGCTTACTTAGATATGTTTCTAAGGCTGTTACCTTCATCACCTTTGAAACATGTACAATTAACTGGAACAAAATTAGTGAAATTTAAGTCATTTTCAAATAAATGGTTGCAGTATTATACTATATTTCACTGTGAATATTCCTGCTATTTAAAACCAATTATTAAAATGCTTTTATGGCTTTCAAGGAGAGTTTACCTCTGGCTAGTATCCTTTTCTTCTGCTCATTCCATCCACCATAACTATTTAATTTTACTCCCAGATAACCAAATTTATTAACCACCTCAATATCTCTTCTTTGCCAACACACTTCTCATATTTCCTTAACTTACTTCCCTTCTTAAATACCATAATTTTTTATTTAATTATATTAATTCTAACACTTCGTTTCCTACAAATCTTATGTAGTACTTAAATTACTTTCATTAATCCTACATTGGTCATTGAACTTGCTAGAAGATTATCTGCAAATAACAAACCAGGTATGTTGAACATGGCTATTAACCTTATTAATTTTTTCTGCATTATATTGGCTGACTTCTGCACAATGTTGTAGCCTATTTTGCATTACCCAGGGAACACCACGTGGAGGCAGGCTACTTTATCCCCCCAGGATTGAAATAAAAGTGGCACAATTATACATAAAATTAAAAACAAACCCAAGTAAACATCGATGGTTTCATCAACTACCCAAAGAACACAAACTAAAAACACAGATCACAAATAAAGCTTATTAGAGAAGAATTACAATTATTTAAACTTGGCAGAGAAGAACATCCCATATCCCTCAAGAACTAATCCAATGGATTATATTAAGATAGTAATAGATAAAAAACTGACAGAACAATTAAATAAACAAGAAGACTCAACAGAGATATGCAGAAATATAGCACTTGAATATTTACACAACCAATTCCCTGAAACAGAGTGGCTTAGAATTTACACAGATGGATCTGCAGACAAACAGAGAAATAATGTTGGAGGTGGTATATATTGTAAATATTTTTTGCATTATTTCACACTGTCTAGACAATCCACAAGTTATGAGGGTGAAATGGGGGCAATACAACGAGCGTTAGAACATATACCATAGGACTGATATAAAAGAAAAAAAAGTAGTGATTCTTACAGATTCAGCTTCAGCTATACAAGCTATAGAACAATATGATAGTTCATATGAATCTTACAATATAAGGGACGTGAGATCTTATTATAGATTACTTCAAACAAAATTTCAAGCCATGGGAAATCCTTTGTCTCCATTTTTGGCAGATCTTTTCATGAGCTTCTTTGAAATACACATTACAAAAGCATTTCCGTGGATCTTCAAGACATGGCATAGATATGTGGACGACATATTCGCAATAATACCTAAAAAACATTCTACAGATGCATTGAAACTCCTCAACTTACAACACAAATCTGTACAGTTTACCATAGAAGAAGAGAGAAATGGTTGTCTCCCATTCCTTGATTTAAAAATAATAAGAAATGCAAACAGTTTTAACTTTGGAATTCACAGGAAACAAACACACACAGAAAATTACATAAAAAATGATAGCTATAACCCCACCCCACATAAATATGCAGTGTTTCACAGTTTAGCACACAGACTAATCAACATCCCATTGACTGAAACCGAGTACAAAATGGAACACCAACATATAATGAAGACGGCTATAACTAATGGTTTCAACACAGACTCAATAACAAAAATCATCAAAAAAGCTAAAAGACAAAAATCGATTAAGGAAGTCTCCACACTTAAAAACACCCAAGACAGATATAAATTCAAAAGTTTCACATACCACCCAACTTACCACAACAAATTTAAGAAGATATTCAAAGAGCATGGAATTATGTTAGCCCCAAAGAACAAATACAATATAAAAAATTTAGTAGACTGCACAATGAAAGATACCATTCCCACAGAACAAAAATCAGGAATATATGAGATTAAATGTGCAGATTGTGAACAGAGCTACATTGGGAAAACAAAAAGAAATTTAGAAATTCGAAGAAAAGAACATTTTAGGAACATTAGATTGAAACAGATAGACAAATCAGCAATAGCAGCTCATTTTTGGAACAAAAATCATGAAATAAAACCAGAAATTAAATTATTGAAACAACTTCGCAAACCAATAGAACTATCCACATGGGAGAGAATTTTCATTTTAAAAAATAAGAACAACTTAATGAATTTTGATTTTCCGCCGCTGGATGAACTCAGCAAGTTTCTATTAGAGCCACGAGATACCACCACAGGGGCGAACGGGCGTCCATCCCCCGTTTCGAACAACGGCACTCAGTCAACAACAGCCGATGATGGGAGGAACCTCTCCCGAAACTAGTCCAAAGTTTTAAATAAGTAAGTGGAGTTAGTGTTAACAACTGAAAGCATTAATGTAACAAATAATACTACTGTGGATACCAGCACATATGGGAGTGATAGGTAATGAGAATGCAGACTTTCTGGCCAAAAAGGGGGCAGTGCTATATTCAAAACCAATAAAGCCCTGTGGATTAAATGTAAAATTAAAAAATATCAAAACATCCATAGAACAAAAATATCAACATAATATTCAAGTGGAAATATGTAATAAAAATTATTCTAATATAAAAGAAACAGTACAAAAAATAAAAAATCTATCAAGGAAGGAAGCAGTTGCTCATTTTAGACTGGCTACTAGACATGATTGTCTGGCTGAACATCTACACAGATTTGGTTTTATGAATGATAACACATGTAAGATCTGCAATACTGACAAGATTCTAAACAGAGAACATCTATTGGAATTCACAGAACTGAGGAAAGCTGCACCTGATGGGAAAATAACACAAATTATATTGGCTGGCCAGGGAAAAATTGATGGATCAAAATCCTGCACATTAGATCAACAACACCTTATTAATTGCCTCTAAAATTCATCAATGAAGAAATTAAATAGTGCCACTCCTAGCTTATAATTTTGCTTTAATCCTGTATTACTTTGAATCGTTTTAGTCACTTTGTTGTTTGAAATCTTTATGCAAAAATGATTATTAGTATTCATTCTTTGTAATATTCTTATAAACCTGTTATTTTATTCCCTTATGCAGTGTTTCTTGGTTTATTGTATCAAAAGCCTTTTCAAAATCAATAAACAAAATATATAACCTCCCTCTTTTTGTTGTTAAATATTTATTTATCATTATATCTATCACAAAAATATAATCTGCTCTTCCTTTATTCTTCTTTAAACTTGCTTGAAATTCTGATAATTTTCCCTCTTCTTCTGCCCAGTTTTGCAGTCTTTCAGCCAAGACCACAGTATATATATCTTACCTAGTACTGACAGCAAACTAATACCCCTATAAAAATTTATTACATACATATCTATCTTTATTATTTATTTTCTAAGAATTCCTCCACAATATAAAATTATGCTTTAACAATAGGTTTTTTAATTTTTTTAAATTTTGTTCTTGAAGTGCTTTTAAATGAATTTGGTAATTTACTAAATAGGATTGTATAGGAAACTTTAAAGAAGCCTATATGAAAGTGTTCAGTAAAAGAATAAGTGACTAGAAGAAATACCATTTTTTTAAGAAATGTTTTAAAGATGACACTTTTTTGTGTGCATTTTTATGGAAATGTATGAATAGTGTTTAATGCTGGTTTTACTACAGTGGCACCACAGGCGATTTACTGGAAATATAATAATGGATGTTTTAATTATGGGAAGAGGTGAAGTTAATAATTGCTTAAATATCAGGAAAATTCTGCCAATTGAAGGTTGATGGCTCAAAGTAGTGCAATAGACAAGTTTCTGAAATTGCACAATGTTAAGGATAATTACTGTTACCAAATTAACATTGACATATCAATACAATTAAATGTTCCCATTCATCCAGAAGTTTATACTGCTTCAATAAATAGAAAAATTATTTGTTACTGTAAAACAGCTATGAATTAAGGTAAAGGTAAACCAAGAAAGCTACTGTAATGTTCTAACTAATATGCTTCTGTAGATTATTTATTGTTGAAATTAAAAAGAAGGGCATTATTTTCTCTTGCAACAGATACTAATAACAAAGCACAATAAAATGTTTCCCAAAGTTAATTATTTTGGCATAAATGGAGGAATAAAACATTACCTTTTAGACTTTTATAAAGTCAGTGATGGATCTTCGGAGGCAGTTACCAAATAAATTAAAAACATTTAAAGCATTTTGTGTACTGAATCTATAATTTTCCAGACATCATCAAGGTCCTATATTTTGATAACCACATAAATTCAAGAGCACAATAGAAAACGAGAAACTAACAAAATGCCTCTAAGGCAGACTTATTAAATCCACAATTAATTAGAAAATTGATTTGAAAGTTTTATTAATTTGGGTACATGAACAAGATACTGTTAGCAGCAAATGTTTATGGCACATGGCACATTGAGAACTATTCCCTTCTCCTTTTCTTACTACTAGGACTGTCATTTGGATGTACATATAATAAATTCAAAATGGTCACCTTTATGCATGCTTTCACCTTCTAAGCCAATTTGACCATGTATCACCATATTATATGCCCTTTCCACCATTTGACTTCTAACAGTAGTGTCTTGTACAGACATCGTATAATAGCAGGCATAGCTGCTTTTTCTCTAATTAATACTCATTTTTTTTGTCCCCCCCCTTTTTCCTGCCTGATTCATATTTATCCCTAAAGTTATAGAATCTTGTACCATTTAATATTCATTACTTTCTAATGGTTTGGTTTGAATTTTCTGTCTCTTCTACCATTTGCTAATCCTGCTGTACATGCTTTAGAGCAGTGTGATTTATTATTCTTAGTTGTTTTGTTTTACTGTATGTATGTTTGGATGTCTGAAATAACTTAAGTGTAAGTACCATGAAAATGGAGAAAGTACCACTGGCCATGGTTGCCAGTGCTACTGAAAAAAATGCTTTGGATTCATTGTTTTCAGAAAAAAGGGAAGGATGATAAGGACAAAAACAAATAGTAACCTGAAGGCTAGCTGTATTAATTCCTTATCATCAGCTTTGGAAATCAACTGAAATTTACTATATACATGCACCACAGAACAATAAGAAGGCTTCTCCATGGTATAGGAATGTCATTGCAGATCTAGTGAAAAAAGTACTGAAAGCCAAACATTTGGAGG
The DNA here is from genome assembly GCA_030762175.1 of Metallyticus violacea. Taxonomy (NCBI): domain Eukaryota; kingdom Metazoa; phylum Arthropoda; class Insecta; order Mantodea; family Metallyticidae; genus Metallyticus; species Metallyticus violacea. The sequence goes on along the minus strand of CM060846.1, from coordinate 95,871,286 downwards.
CCAGAATAGGCTTCATTTTTTAATAAATGAGCAGAGACCGTGAATTTTATAGTTTTATGAACTGGTTGGATAGAAAGGGTATTACTACCACCATATTAAAATTATGGTTGTATCTGTAGCTTCCAGACATGTGATTCAACCCCAAGCATGCAGATAATTACAGATGCCAGGAATTGTAGGATAAATGTCTTCTTCTAAAGGTGGATGATGGCAGATACAGTCTAGGTGACTCGAAACATAAACTATGAAGAATATGTAAAATGGGTAAACTTCCAAGGTCTTGTTCATTATATAAAATGTTCAAGTTCTGCATGAATGCATGCTACCCAGAGGAAGATATGCCAAATGCTATCTTCCACAGGGCAACAAGAATTACGAGTAACTTGTTTAAGACCCATCCACAACTTCTACTTTTGGAATTGTCAACAATATCTCAGATTTGAGTCCCATAGCACAATGGATTATTCATTAGAAAGAGATGGCAGAAGTTAACAATTTGGGAGGCCTTCAGCAGATCAAATATGTGCCAGTCATTGGTGAAGTCACTGAATAGGAGGTTGAGGAATTGTCAACAATATCTCAGATTTGAGTCCCATAGCACAATGGATTATTCATTAGAAAGAGATGGCAGAAGTTAACAATTTGGGAGGCCTTCAGCAGATCAAATATGTGCCAGTCATTGGTGAAGTCACTGAATAGGAGGTTGAATGAAGTCCTGAACATAACAGTTAGGAGGCATAATATTTATAGAAGAGCTAATTTCACCCTTCCAAAGAAAAACAAAACCATTTTCTAATTAATGGTAATTATAATTTGTGTTATGACCATTATATAGTATCTCTCTAGAGTTGACCCCATACCACCTATCATTGCAAATATTGAACAACTGTCCAACAGGAAAATTTTATGAAGCAATGGAAGAAAATGATGGATAGAATTCTTTAGCTAACAGTTTTCAAAATACTGTAAGTTTGAAAGGGATCAAAATGCCCAAATTTTTTTGGTTTATAATGGTTATAATCCATATAGAAAACAATATATAATGTACAATTTAATGCATACATTTAACTGGATATAGCTGAAAAAGAATGTTTGCATCTGCATCTTTTCACTAACAGTATGTTTATCAATGGATAAAAACAACTGCAAATTATATTTTACCTTAAATACTTTACCACCTCTTAAAGGAAAATTATGTTTTTTATAATGATTACTACATTTGTTTTTACAAACTAAAGAATTCAAGAGTTTTTTTTTTCTATTTTCAGCATTTTCTGCACAAAATGCATTAAGATAAATAACATCTGCAAAATCCTCATAATTCCTGACTTACATAATTCACAGTTAAAAATGAAGGTTCTATACTTGTATAAAGTAGTGAATTGCTTCAAAATGTACCCTCATTCTTCAATTGCTGTTTCCTCATTGGTAACTCCTCTTCCTCTCAAAAACCGGGTGGCCATGGTTGTTAAGGCTTGGACTCATGAGCAGGAGATCTGGGATTTGAATCCAGCCAGGACCATCCTCCCTGATTGAGGTTTTTTCCAGGTTTTCCTCAGTCCTCATAAATGGCAAATGCCAGGGAGATACCCTAAATTTAGGCCTGGAGTGTTTCCTTCCTTAAAAAAATCCTTTCCCAATATATAATTTCATTTCATGTATCATCAGTGTCTGCCGCCTGTGTTGCCTCAGTAGTAAAAACAGGCATTAAACACTATTAAAAAAAATTCCTCTCAAAATTTGTTGATGAATTTACTGATGAAATCTTATTTCAAATTTCATTGCATGTTTGTTTATTAGTATATATTATCTTCCCCATATAGTTATTTCTATGTGGTTTTATTGTTTTTAATAATTTTGTTTTTGTATCTATCTCATGACTTTTCACCATAAGTGTGCAGCTATTGTACATTTTTCTGTTTCTTTGTATTTGATGTTTCTAAAATGCTCTTGTTCTTTTGTTAAAATTTTGTTTTGTTCATACAAAATATGCCTGGTTACACTCTTTGCAGTTAATTTGGTGTATGCCCCATTTATTATTTGTTTCAATATTTTTGTGATAACTTTAATAACTCATTTAAATTAAATTCGTTCTGAGGAGCCATGATAATGTTATGTTCCTTGAATATCTTTCTGAATTTATTGTCTGTATATTAGATAATAGTGAATTTTTTTAGAATTGTTTTCTTTTTCTTCCCCATTTTCCAAAATGCTTGTATCTTTTATGTATTTCCATCTTTGGTATTTTAAAAAGCTAATGGAAAATCTAAAAAAAGTACTAAAGAAATTCAAAATATGTCCAAAAAATAAAATGATTACTGAAGTTCCAGTATCAAAAATCCAATCAAATATAATTTGCAATAACTTCATTTATAAGTCTTCCTGATTAGCAAAACAAATAAAACAATTCCTACTAAAATCTAGCTGCTTGCAGTTGGTAGCTAACAACATTATTTGACATAGTATATAATGTATTACCGATGCCAATGTGATAAATGATGTTTCACTTACTCTTAGCCCCTATTTTCCTTTATAACTTTCAAATTAATGGATATAATTTATACACATTTGACATACATATACTTTACTGCATGTAAAGTATGATAATCTAATTAACAGGTGTTAAAAGCAGTTATCATTAGTATCAAGGGATGTTTTATAAGGCATAGCTTGGTGTATAAGAAGTATATATAGTTATTAAAAATGTATTAACATGAACGTTTTAAACATTTACTTATACAAAAATATAACCCTAACATTTTTGGTTAATTCTATAAAGTTGTCATTATAATATGTTCATAACCAACATTAAACTTATGCATTTATTAAATTTTTTTTAAAAATTGTAAATCTTTAGAAAAGTTTTCATATGGAACTAACATAGTGAAGCTCATGTGAATTGAATCTGTTGTCTTAACACTCTTCATGCTTCACGAACTTTAAAATTATACGGAACCGGTTTCAAAGATATGTTATCTCCATCTTCGGCCATGGACGACTGGTGTGAAAGGTTGTTGTTGCATAGTATCAGAAGCAATGTTTCGCTCTGGTGAAACTTTTATGAACTTAAAATTTATATTTTCTTCTTTCGGAATGTCAAAATTCATCAAATGATCCTTATGTTTGTAAATGTAAATCTTTTCCCAAATATCCAATTCTACTGGTCCCTGTACAGCTCTCAATAATTCAACTTTTTTCTTTATATCATGATTTTCGGTCCAAAAGTGATATGCCACCGTTGATTTTTCTATTTGTTTGTATTTTAAATTCCTCATATGTTCTTGAAGATGTATCCCTACATTCCTGTTGGTTTTTCCTATGTAGATCTTATCACATTCAGCACATGAAATCTTGTAAATTCCTGCTTTTTTCTCCTTTGGATCCATTGAATTAATGCTTGAAAATGGTTAATGAAGCTGTAAAAAAAAGCACAATTATTCCAGATATAAGTAAATATAAATTAATCACAAATAATCCAAAAATAGCAATTATATATGGCTTACCAAAAATTCACAAACCAATAATGAGCATGAGACCAATCATAAACAATATTAACACCCCCACATATTTCCTAGCAAAATGGCTATCAGACAGATTCAATGAATTACCACAGTTCAAAAGCAGAAGCATAAATAATTCTATTCAATTAATTGAAGAAATAAAGGATATTAGATTATTACCTACAGATACACTAGTGTCGTTTGATGTGATTTCATTGTTCCCCAGTATACATAGAGAAAAGCTTTTAATCATTTTACAAAAATGGTTAAAAGAAATAGGAACCAATGAAACACACAGAAAAGAGTACATACATCTGACAAACATTTGTATTAATCAGTCATATTTTACATTTGATAAACATTTTTATAAACAACAAACAGGTTTGACCATGGGCAGTCCTTTATCTCCTTTTCTGGCAAATCTTTACATGAGTAATTTTGAAACACACATTACTTCAGCCTTTCCACACTTCTTTAAGTGTTGGTACAGATATGTTGATGATATTTTTGCCATTGTTAATGAAAAGTTAATTGAAGATGCACTAAAGATTTTGAATATTCAAGATAAAGATATAAAATTCACACATGAAATAGGAACAGACAATATGCTGCCTTTTTTTGGATATTAAAATTATAAAAAGTAAAGAAAACCTTAAATTTGGCATATATAGAAAGGACACACGTGCAGATAATTATATCAAAGAAAATGGTTTTCATCCTATGGCTCACAAACATGCAATTTTTAATAGTCTGATATGCAGAATGATCAATTTGCCAATCAGTAAAGAAGAATATAACATGGAATATAAAAAAATTAAAGAAATAGCAATTTTAAATGGTTTTAATGAAGACATAATACGTAATAAGCTTAAAAAATTCCAGAAGAAGAAAAGAATTGAAAATTGCGCTACATTATCAACAGTTAAAGAAAAAATGTCCTTTAAAAAATTCACATATAACCCAACAGTGATGTATAAATTTCAAAAATGTTTAAAGATGTTAATATAAAATTGGCTCCCACTAATAGATTTAGTCTAAATAACGTTTTGAAAGACAATACTACAGATAATACCCCAAGGAGAAAAAAGCAGGAATTTACAAGATTTCATGTGCTGAATGTGATAAGATCTACATAGGAAAAACCAACAGGAATGTAGGGATACATCTTCAAGAACATATGAGGAATTTAAAATACAAACAAATAGAAAAATCAGCGATGGCATATCACTTTTAGACCAAAAATCATGATATAAAGAAAAGAGTTGAATTATTGAGAGCTGTACAGGGACCAGTAGAATTGGATATTTGGGAAAAGATTTACATTTACAAACATAAGGATCATTTGATGAATTTTGACATTCCGAAAGAAGAAAATATAAATTTTAAGTTCATAAAAGTTTCACCAGAGCGAAACATTGCTTCTGATACTACGCAACAACAACCTTTCACACCAGTCATCCATGGCTGAAGATGGAGATAACACATCTTTGAAACCAGTTCCGTATAATTTTAAGGTTAGTGAAGCATGAAGAATGTTAAGGCGACAGATTCAATTATGCATTTATGTTTTTGTTTACATGCATTTATTCATTTATTTATTTATTGCTCATAGACTTGAGATATTACAGGTATCGAGAGTTGTCATTTATATAAAAATACAAGAAGATAATGATACAATGTAATAAAAAATTAAATACAAGAGAATTATATAAGATACAAGTAGCAATGGTGTAGAAAAATTATATGATAGGTAAGTATAATAATGCAAATATATATGCAGTTACATGTTAATGTATAATATGACAATCCAGGTGCTCCAAAGATTATGATTAATGTGGTACTCAGCATGAGATCATTGTGGACACATACTTCTTTGATAACCTTATCAACCTTTGGTGGCAGGCTTGATAACATTGAATGGAATTTTTTCATCAACTACCTCTTAATAGATAGTAAAGAATGTAATTTTAGTTGATTGGAGAATCAGCACATTATGCTGTATCAATTTGCCAAAAATTAAACATTGGAATATTGGACAGGATAAAGTGATTCTCACACTTCCATATTCATCTGACCTTACTCCTCTTGCTGTGGTATGTTTTATCAGGGCCTTTTGGAAGTAAAAACTTTGGCTATTCAAGATAATTTTAATATTGATAATTTATGGAAAATAGACTTGTTATATAGCAAAATTACTTCAAGTGAAGTTTTGGAACAAATTAAAAAGTTAAAAATTAACAAAGCTTGTGGAATAGATGGAATACCAGGAGAATGTTCAAAAGTTTGGGTAGAAGACCTTAATAGATTAAACATACTGGGGGCAATTACTGAACGTAATCTTTGAAGAAGGAAAAATACCAAAAAATTGGAAAGTGGGAATTCTAATACCAATTTATAAAGGTAAAGGTGATATTAGGAACCCAGAACATTATAGAGGAATTAGTTTACTTTCTATTATTGGGAAAATTTTCACTGGAGTGTTAGCAAAAAGATTACAAGAATGGGCAGAGAAAGAAAAGAACTTTCAGTATTTCAATCAGGCTTCAGGAAAGGTAAAAAAGAACAGTTGACAATATTTTTATAATTAGAACATTAGTAGATAAATATCTTAGTAACAAAAGAGGTAGAATATATTTGTTGTTTCTGGACTTGGAAAAAGCTTTGACACAATTTCTAGAGAAGTACTTTGGGTTAAACTGAGAAAGAAAGGAGTAAACCAAAATTTTATAAAGGTAATTCAGAATATTTATACAGAAAACAAATTTTGTGTTAAATATGAAAGAGGGAGAGTTACAGAAGAAATATCATTTGACAAGGATGTAAATAAAGCCCAGTTCTCTTCAATTTGTTTATTGATGATGTTTTAGAAGAAATTAGCAAAGGTAATATACATTTGCCAACTATAAATAATATAGAGATACTGGGTCTGCTCTTTGTAGATGATTTGGTAACAGGTCCTTTAACAAGTGCAGGATTAAAACGATCATTAGAAACTATAGGCAAATTTTGTAGAGAATGGGGGCTTAAGATAAATAAAAACAAATCTAAGATTATGCTGATTAAAAAGATTTCGAATTAAAAAAACAGGAAAAATGGTGGTGGGAGGGCACAGAAATTGAAGTTGTCAAGGAAATTGATTGTTTAGGTGTTAGATTGTCTAGTAATGGGAAATGGAGCGATCAAAAAAGGAAAGCAGTAGCAGAAAGAAAAGTAGCCATGAGTGTAATCAGATCTTGTGTAAACAAAATACCAAATATTGAAGTAAAATGTTTAGAGAGAATATATGGCTCAATAGTGGAGAGCAGAATGATGTATGGAATAGAAATTTGGGGGCCAGATGAAGGATGGAAAGGGATAAATGATAAATAAATTATTTTGTAGAATTGTTCTACACTTACCTAGATCTTCACCTAACAGAGTTGCTCTAATGGAACTAGGAAGATTGGGCTATAAAAGCAAGTTCAAAGAAAGAGCATTGAAATATTGGTATAGAATAGGGAGACTCAAGGAGGAGAATATTATTAATCAGAGTTTGGAAGCACAAGGAAAAATTAAGGGGAGAGAAACTTGGTTATCTAAAATCCAAAATATCCTACATGGGACTAGTATGGCATGAGGGAGAAAGATTGGGTAAAGGATTTTGGAAAGAGATAACAATAAGGATTGAGGGTATAGAAAAACAGGAAATATGGGCAAACCTTGACACCAAAAAATCTCTGAAATTATATAGTACACTAAAAATGTTATGGGGAAGAGAAAGATATATTGAAATTTGTGATAAGGTAGGAAGGGGAGGGTTGGCATGGTTTAGAACAGGAGTAAAATATTTAAGTGGATTAAAAAATGGATACACTAAAGGGAAATGTCCTATATGTGCAGAACCAGATAGTACTTGACATTGTATACTAGAATGTAAGCAAACCAAGTTTTGGAGGGATTTGATTTGTTTATTTAAGGATGCTCTTTAATATTTCAGGTCATCAGCGTCCCATTCTATTCAGGGCGTGAAACAGCCGACAAATTTTGCTCAGAAGCCTCTTCTTTCAGACTTGAGTTTCTTTTCGTGGCGTAAGTGTATGACATGGGACCCACGGCTTTACTTCCCTTCCGAAGGAAGCCATACTTATGATTTTTATGCCTGAAAAAATCCATCGATCCTGGCCAGGCTCGAACCCGTGACCTTGGGTTTAGAAGGCAAGTATGGTTACCACTACACCACCAGGATTGACATTTTTTGGAGGGAACAGTCCCTATTACAAAAATGGGAAAACCTACCAGATGAAATAAGAGATAGAAGAATTTTAAATTTAAAATCAGATGAAAACATTAAGGAACTAGGAAAATACATAGGCAAGGTCAGACAAAAATGGCTATGGGTATAAAATAGTTAGGAAATGTGGTTGAGAATAACATTGTCAGATAGTCAAAGGAGGATGAAATGAGTAGGGGAAGGTATGGGACTAGTTATCTAATATTAGTTAAACAGGATCCTTTATACCATTAAGCAGGTTGTTAGTGCGTAGAAGGCCCTAAGGAATAAGCAACTCTCAGGGATAGAAATTTGGCCCAATGGGTTTAATTAAAAAAGAAGAAAGGCTTAGTATTGTAGGAAATATAACTTAATATTTTATTGAATGTATAAATTACTTTAATGCTGTGTTTTATTTTTGGTTGGATTGAAACCTGGTCCCCTGAATATTCCAGTAGGTAGCTACTGATGAACCGGGAACTGGGGGGCTGAGCCAATCAAATTGGAATAAACTTTAATTGGATTCAGTACCTTCTGGAATTGTCGAAGACACTGTTCCTAATTGTTATATTTAAAAGTAATGCTTTTTTTTATTTTTGTTTATTTTGTACTTTAAAAAAGTTTGTATGTGATGTATGAGAAATAAATACTGCTATAACCCTCTTGCTTTATGTAGAGCTACATGAAACAAAAAGTGTTTCAAATACAGACTGGAATGCTGGATGCCTTAACAGACAGAATCATCAATGCCATATGAAACATTCCACCAACTTCAATTTTAAGCATGGTTCATGAAACTATAGATTATGTAAGATACAGTAGCAAAGCTAGCTGTAATTAATTCAGGAGTCTGAGACTTATCTTATATTTCTTGTAGATTAATTCCATACAATGTTCTTTGCTGCCAGCAAATACATCAATGATATGATCACTGAAACTATGATTCTTGGAAAGTTCATTCATTAGAGGCTTCTCTATTGCAAGTTTACTTAAATTGCCTAACCTAGTATTTTTCATGGAGTTCCTTAAGAATGTTTTAATGCATTTTAATGTGCTTATACTTCTTTTATTAGAGCAAGTTGTCACTGGAAATGTGAGGACTAAACGAATTAGATGCATTATTTATAAACTGTATCAAGGCCATTATCTAAAAAATATTTAAGTAGAGTTTGTGGCGATAGATTTTCCTTTATCAGAGTACAAGCTCAGAAGCTCATTCTTTAATTTTTAACTCTCAAATAATGGATACATTTCCAGCAGTAGATTCATTTTTGTTTTTGAGAAAGCTTTCCTATACCCCTGAAATTGCTTTTCATTAACAATTCTGAAAAATAAAGTTTTCAAAGTCTCCAAATCATGTTTCCATCTGACCCACTATTGTATCAATTATTTCAATGATAGCTGATGGTATTGGAAATTATTTTGATGCCACATTATTGTTCAATTTTTGCTGATGTTAATACATTCCCTGACTTCCCTTCATTTTGCAAATTTTTCAGAGTACATATGGTTAGTTTTATCTTGTGGTTTCACAAGATAAAACATTACATTTACATTAGATGTACATTTTGTTTGCAGTACTTTAAATCTGGGGAGCAACACATCTTGTTATACAAACACAGCAGAAAGAGAAATGTAGGATCTTCCAATCTATTAACCAATCCTGTAGCGCCATTAACAGATTTTCCATACAATCGTTCATCATTATTGATAATGAGCATGTTCTTTCCAGTCCTTAAAATGAGAAGTTATTGTTGCTGTTGTTCAGGAGTAAACATTCCATCTTGTTGTGCATGCTTATGTTAGTTTGAAATCTGCATCTCTCAGGACTTAAGTTTTCTCTGATGACTTGCTGAGATATGTATTAAAAGCAGTCAAATCATAAATGAAGAGACACTCCTTTTTTTATAGCTTTTGATCCATATAGCAGCACCAAATTTAATTTGTGTGTATGTAACAATGAACGAACACTACAAATGGACACTTTTGTTTTATGATGCTTTGCACATCTTCTGCAGAACCAGACATTACAGGAGCTCCATTGTAGATTTGACAGATTCATTCCTTAGCTACACCTCTCTCTCTTAACCCACCCAAAATAACAGGTGAAAGTCCAGAAGCACTTTTACCTTTTGAGACGTCGTAAATTACCACAAACTTCTCCTGAACAGTATTCCCAATACAATAGCAAAATATAATGTTCATCTGGGACTGACAAGACATGTCCAATGTTTTATCTGCCTAAAAAGATATGAATTCAGAAGATGACAGTTCTTTTTTAACTTCTTCATTTATCATGACTGTATGCTCTCCATACAAATTCTACACTAACCATCCCAACCAGTGGTACAGATACAAAAATGAAAATGTTAACCTAATAATATACAAAAATTTTAGAACAAAATTGTGTTGTGAATGTGAAGAAGTGAATGGAATTTAAAGTAATTTATCCCACAAAATTTAGGGATGCATTTGTATTAAAATCTAAATAATATTAGTCTTAAATTGTATAAAATATAGTGAACTTTTGTAACAGTGGTGTCAAATATTAACATTTTAAAAAAATTGAGTCAAAATTGTAACATACACACCAGTCGACCAGGAACTGATGATAGGAGCAATGGCTCCTGAAACTAGTCTTCCATTTTATTGAATTTTAGTGGCGTTTATGTTATAATTTCGACTCAATTTTTTTAAAATGTTATTACTAGTCTTAAATTTCACATTTATGCTCTTCATGCCAATAACCAAACCTTGCATATCTCAGGCCAAAGATCACAAGATGTTTACTATATTTACTAGTGCTGTGTCAATATACTGAAGCAGTTTTTACATACATATTATAATTATGAAAAATCAACCATTTCATTATTTAGGGAAAAGTAATTAATATATATATTAACTCTAATAATTTCAAAATACAATTCTTAGACTGTCAGACTATTTAACTGAAGTCAATATTCCCCAAAGGATACTAGGGTTATTAAGCATCTGGCTGTACATTATACTGAGAAATGAGCATTTCACCATGACCACTGTTTAACCCCCTCTCCCCCCAAAAAAAAGAAAACATATAAAAGTCTTCATTCAACTTGACCATAAAAACAAAAGACTAAAGAACATCATGATTTATCTTAGTTCTCAAATTCTGATTTGATATCTGAAACTGTTTAACCATAAATTAACGTGCTCTTCCTTAATGTGAAGATTGTATCATTAGACTTCCATTCACATACCATTTGTAATACCTCAACATTTTACATAGTATCATTTTCATAAATTTGAATATTAAATTTGAATATATTTCTTTGGTAATTTATGATAATGAATATGCTTGTTTAAATAAAACATATAATTATGCACCAAAATGAAAAAAAAGAATAGTTTTCCAGTGTTAACCATCACAATCATCCGCTGCTTTTTAAAAAACACTAGAAAAATTTATGTACATAAAGCTTATATGCTTTTAAAAGAAACAATAATGAAGAAAACGAACATGGGTTTTGCAGAGGTAAATCAACAAATTATAATAAAACAGTCAAGTTTACAAATTTGATAATGGATAAGAGAGCAATAAATATAGAATTATTTCTGCATATGTCCAAAACATTTGATCTGGTGTATCACTGTCACTTATAGACATGAACAAATATATGAAATCATTTAAATTTTAGCATATAAAAATATTTGCATCATGGAGTTGCACAAGGATTTGCTCTTGTACCAAATATATTCATTTTGTAGGATTTTTTTAAAAAAATGTTCCATCTGATTATCTTGAAAGCAACAATGATATTAGCTACATTTTATTTAGTGCTTATTTTCAAGGTCATCCCAATTTTTTAAAATAGGAACTCAATTTTTTTAACAGATTAGGGTTTTATGCTTAAAAGTAGAGAACTTTGATCTGAAAAATTTGTTTATTAAACCAACCAATATTTTATAAAATATTGAAGAAGTTTAAACAAAATTATTATTAGTAATACATTGAAAGACTAACTTAGATTTCATGTTTGAATTTAGCAAAACACAAACAGTTTCAACACAGAAGTTTAGTTTCTTTTGTTTGTCATCCTCATAAACAAGCAGTTATTTGCTTAATGAGTGTGTAGGATTAAGTGTTTATTGAAATATTCCAGTGAGGGGATGTTCTGGTGCTCATCATGGTATACACTTTACAAGAGAGAGAGTTGAAATTATTTTCATTTGTGTATCTGCGAATCAATGTGCAAGACAGACAGCTGGAATATTCAACAAAAGAGCTCCTGATAGAAGTTTAAACCATACTCATGTACATGACTTAGTTGAGAAATTTAGACAGACAGGACCTGTTGCTAATAAAAAAGAATGGCATTGCATATCATTGAAGTTACTACAGCTGAAGTCTTAGGATATGTTTCCGCTAATCCAACAACTTTACTTCGTAAAATATCTAGCGAGTATCAGAATTTTGATGAGTTCAGTACGTAAAATTTTGAACTACAGAAGTTTCATCCTCATAAACTTAAAATACATAAAAAGTGGATTGAAGATTATTTTGATAGAAGAATCAAATTTTGTGAGGAAATAACCCAAATTATTAAGAAATATTTGCTTCTCTGTTGAGTGTTCATTTTATTTTAATGGTTCTGTAAATCGATATAATTGTAGATACTGGAGTGATGATCCATCATGTATTTTGTGAAAAGGCCATCACAATAGCAGAGGAAAATAAATATCTGGGCAGGTGTTCCAGGTAATACAATTGTTGGTTCATTCTTTTTTGAGGAAATCTCACTGGCGCTCTGTACCTAGAAATGTTAGAAGAAGTTATTAACCCCCTCATTAATGAAGCAATTGAAACTCAGGAAGATGAGTATAATAGTGCTGTTTTAAATGAACACTTGCTTATAATGCAGCATAATGGAGCACCACCACATTATACACAGGATGTTTGATAGTGGTTCAATAATACATTCCTGAATAGGTGGATTAGTAGAAGAAGGAATATTGAGATCCTGATTTAATCCCCTTAGAATTCTTTCTATGGGGAAACCTAAAATCGTTCATTTTTAAAACAAAGCCTGCCACAGTTGAAAAAATCCGAAAAAAGATGACCACAGCTTACAGGAATATTCCTAAATGCATATTTCAGATTGTTAAATGAGCTTTTGAAAATGGACTGTATTTTTGTATGGAACGAAATGGAGAACATTTCGAGCACTTGTTGCAATTCTTATAACAATGATTAATGATGTACAGTGATTAGTTTTAAAATCAATTTATATTTTATGTTTACAATTATGAGAAGGTAAACAAAAGAAACCCAAGGTCTGTATTTAAACTGCATTCGCATTTAATTAAATTCAAACAAATGAAATCTAATTTAGTCTTTCAATGTATTAGCATTAATAATTTTTTCAAACTTTATAATATTTTTCATTAGAATGGTGGTTTAATAAACAAATGTTTCAGACAAAAGTTATTTGCTATTTTGCATAAAACCAAAATGTGTTAAAAATTGGGGTTCCCGTTTAAAAAAAATAGAGTTGACTGTGAAATGATCTTGAAAATATGCACTAAATAAAATACAGCTATTATTATTGTTGTTCCCCATCAAATGAAGAAACATTCACCATCAATTGTTTTCTTGAAAATGAGTTGCTTTCAAGATAATCAGCTAGGAAGTTAAAAAAAAAATTAAACAAAAAAAAACTGTTCCCGTGGATGTAAGAGAGACTGCGGCAGTTCAAGAGTAATAATTCATCGATTGTGACTAACATAGCACATTTCTAATTCACTCCTGAAGGTCGAACTGTCAATAAAGGACGTGTGCTGCAATTCTTAGGCGTCTTCGTTATGCAGCGCGAAGAATAAATCCTCGTTTGTGCTAAGAAAAATTGGGTTCTCCATCATGACAACGTCCCAGCACAAAGGTTGCTCCAGGTGAACGAATTACCCGCAAAGCATAGCAAACCGTCTTTCATCTCCGTATTCTCCAGATCTTGATCCAGCTGATTACTCCCTTCTTCCGAAAGTCAGAACTTGCTCAAGAGGCGGAGGTTCGCTTCGACGTGAAGACGTATGCGATATGCACTCTGCGGGAAGTGACACGAATGCTGACAGAAGTGTGTCACATTTTTATAGTGTTTAACGCCCCGCTTTTTTCTGCTGAGATATCACAGGTTGTTGTTGATTTGTTTTATTTATGGACGCTCTTTAACATCCCAGGTCATCATCAGCGTCCCATTCAATTCAGGGCGTGAAACGGCCCATCAATTTTGCTCAGAGGCCTTCTTCTTTCAGCCTTGAGGTTCTTTTACATGCATGGGATGAAATGGTAAATTGGGAAAGTATTTTTTTAAAAGAAGGAAGCGTTCCAGGCCTAGGTTGAGAGTACTTTACCGGCATTTGCCACTTATGAGGACTGAGGAAAACCTGGAATAAACTTAGTCAGGAGGACGGTCTTGATGGGACCAAAGCGTGTCACTGCCTAAGGAGTTTACTATATATGTTTTGTATAAAAGGCTGCATTTCCTTAGTAAGGGTAGTTTTTACGTATGTTCGGTTTCCGTTTTACTCTAATAGTATGTACATGTGAATTGTAGAAGAAAACCTTGCGGAATTTATGTTACTATACACACATAGTGAGGTTATTAGGATTGCCGACCGCTGCTTACTTGGGAAGTGCAGCGTCGCAACAGCAAAAAGGAGATAGAATAGACGCGCATAAAGTTAGTATTTTTATTTTAGATTTTATATTATTACTGAAAATATAAAAGTACACTGTAATAATAATAATAATAATAATAATAATAATAATAATAATAATCAATTTTCTATGTCATGAGATTTGTTGAAAACATGCCCCTTAGCAACAACACATTGTTGGCATCTGAGAGGGAAAGTTTTATTTACCTTTATAAGCTTTTCAGGTATGATTCGACAAGTTCTTGCCTCATATTTTCTTTTAAGCCCTCTATTGTATGCACGTTATTGCGTAACACTTTATTTCTTAAACTCTCCCTTAAATAAAAATCACAAGAAGTCAGATCGGGGCTATGAGCAGGTCACAACTCACTACTGATAATTCTGTCTTAAAAATCACATGATTTGTGAGCAGTGTGTGCAGTAGCAGAGTCCCTCTGAAAGAATGACCGCTAACATTCAACGCCTGTTGATTGTTCGAAAAAATGTAATATGTCTCTTCGATATTTATCACCATCGATAGCTCTTAAAAAAATAATAAGCCCAATTATTCTGCGACTATTCAAATCACGCCATACACCCATTTTTTCAGAATGAAGCGGAATTTCGTGCACAATATTGATTTTGTGAGATGATGCGGCCATGCAATTCGAATCAAGATTCGTCTGCAAATATGAAAAATTTAGAAATCACTATGCCAGCAACAACACTCTCCAGTATCCAGTTACAGAATCGAACTCTAGTTGTGAAATCACGCGGTTGCAATTCATGAACAACAGATTTCATTAATTTAATTAATTTAGTAGCATTTCGTGCTGAGGATTTTGAAACACCCGTTTCTTGAGAAATATGACGGATGTATTTCCTTGGGCTATGTTCGAATTTTTTATCTAACTTTTTTCCTCTAAGAACACGGCGGTTCGATAAACGTTTCTTGTCATTGAAAGACCCTGTCTCTCGTATTTTTGTAACAACTTGGCGAACAGTTTCTCTGCCTGGAATACAATTACCGAGATATTTTCTTGTAAATCGCCTCACTGCTTCTCTGTAAGAATTCGCTTTCACACATGTAACGTATATAAAAACCCGTTTTTCATAATATTTATGGGTAGCATAACTAACCAAGAACAATTATTATACAATTTTGACTCAATGAAAGCACCGAGTAATACACGAACGCACTCACTGAGCCTCCCTCTAACTAAATACAAACTGTAATGTGTACATGAATTTTAGGCCTTGAGACTGGATTCTCCCGGTATGCAACTGACCTCTGCCGGCCTTTTAAATGAAATAATCTCATGTTTTTAAATCTTTAGCATCATAAAGAAAGAATTTGGTAACATCAATTTATTTTTCAGCATAGTCCCCCCTGTACACCATTTCACTTCCAGGCAGAATATAGAAGATGATGGACCATTGCGAATCAGCAATTACGCAACTTTTCAGCGTTGCAAAGATATTGTGCGCTGGCGCTATATATTTGATGCGGGAGTCTCCACGCGCATTTTCCATGCCTGGTTTTCTTCATTTCCTCTTGCAAACGTCGTAGCAGGGTGGGATAGTATTGTGCGTTAATCTTAGCAGACGCTTACCAGAAATTCATCTAAATGGCACCCTCTGCGTCTCAAAAGGCGGTTGTCATCATCTTCCCGGCAGATTTCTGCACCCAAAAACTTTCAGGAGGGGTACTTCTATTGCCGCGATTGTTGTTTTGTCTCTAGGTGCACCACGTTTCATCCATTTACACATACCGTGCCAAAAATCCACCCACCTTCTGATCAGCATTCAGAGCTTTAGTCGCCCTCAGGACGAAATATCTCCTATTCCCAAAATATTGCCAAATGTCCATGGTAAATGCCAAATGTTACTTCAAAATGTGTGAGCTTGTTCAGTGATCGTGCATGATATGTCGTGAATGGTTTCCTGTGGCAACGGTGACTGGTCTACCACTTCCCCGGCTAGAATTGGCTTCAGTTTTTCATTCTCTAGAACCTCTTGCATATCGTCTGCGATTTTCTTTGACAACTTCCATCGAGATTCGCAATTTTCACACCATATAGTTTAATTCGTTCTAGTAATGCGATGCGACGGATGAAACTACATCCGGAAAAATTGTCTTGCAGGATTCATCAGGATAATGGCGAACACTGCTTCTCTGAGGCATAATGGAAAATATCTTAGCTAGAAACTTATCGACCAACCCTCATTTGTTCTAATTTTTATTCTTTATGATGCGTTGTTTCGTTGAACACCAACATTGAATCTAATTTTCCAGTTACAAAAACAACAATTAGAAATATATGAAAGCTAACAAGAACAGTAGCTGTATACAGCTCTTTGCTCTTTGTTCTTATTACCTTGCCCTTGGTTTGCAGGTGCATAACCCGACCGACGTCGATAGATTTTTTTCATCAAGACCTGTAAACACCTAAAGCGCGAACCTTCGCCAGGGACTTTGGGCCATGGGTTCCGCGTAGCAGATTAAAGGCACTTTAAAGAACTCCATACTTGAAAAAAGAGGTCCCTAGACAAACTTATTTCACGTTCAAGTAATACCATAGTTACCTGGCATCAGAGACGATGGGCTTATCACCTGTCCTTCTACCCTCTGTCGGAAAATAAGCATAACTTAAATTCTGCTTGGTAAACTAAACCTCCTCTAGAAGTCGCCCAAGTTCCAGGGTGGAAAGAGAGATACTAACTGCTGCTATGTGTTTTTATTGGTGAAACCATATTTATGATCAAGCAAACGTAATACATTAATTTAATGCAAATATGCAATATTACAAAATAAAAATCAGGATATTTTTATTATTCTCATTAGCATTATATTTTCTCAGAATACGTTCATCCATATTGGTCTTCAGATGTGAAACATTCTACTCTCTTATCTTATTGATGTAACTGTACTACAAAATTTCTAAAATAAACATCTTATGAAAGAAAGTTTATATTACCATTTTGAATTCATTGAGAAATGTAGATCTCATTATTACAAAATATCACATGCTAGTCTCAAAAATCTTGGAAAACAAATTCAACTATACTACAGTTTACAAGCAGCTATTTGCCAGCAGCTCCATAGCCTAAATGGAACAATTAATTTGTGTGTTAATTTATGAGTATTTAAAATGAATTATAGATTTGTAATATATTGTTACGGACATTGTACTTCATTACTTTATTGATTTTTAAAAATTAATTAATATACTGAATTAATTAGGCTCATATTTTGTTGTACACCATGTCGATATTATAATGCATTGTATAATAGAATGTAACACCGTAGTTACTCGTTTCCTTGACTGAATGGTCAGAGTGTTCTAACTTTGTGTGCCTGAGGTGCCAGGTTCGAGATGACAGCTAGTGGTTTGAACCGCCTCTTTGCTCTAGTGGCTAGGATTTCAAACTGCTGACTGGGAGGACCCGGGTTCGATTGCCGGTAACTGCTTAGCATTTTTTCCTAATTTAGGGAGGTCTGGAACGGGGTCCAACCAGTCTCATGAGGATAATTGAGGAGCTGCCTGTTGGAGAGATGGCGTTCTTCGATTTAGAAAGCCGTGTGATAGCCGACCGGCGGGGTGCCGGCAGCTGATTACACGCCCGCTACAATACTGTCCTTTATCAATGAAGTCGTAAGACGGAGGTAGAGGAAGCAGAGTTCGCTGTGGCAGGACATGACCCGATCTCGGGTTGTAACACTATAAAAGAACTTGTTAGTTATAAACAATTCACTTATCAATTTAGATAACAAAACTTCCTACATATCTCCGACATATCCCTCAGTTTAACCATTTGTTTGGGTGTCTGGAAAAAATTAAAACAAAATTTAAACATTTCATACTTATCTACCTCGCCCTGACACTTTCGACCCTGTAACAGAACCAACGCTATGAAATGATATGAAATGGGGGAATGGAACATTTGTAGGAAGTAAATATCATTTCGTAAGTGATCGGGGAAAATCATAGGTCAACATGGCCGGACCCAAGAGATTTAAAACTCCCGAATGCAAGACCCAAGAGTTAACACTGAGCCATCCCACTCGGTTCTTCCTCTGGCTACTATAAATGAAATTACTCTTTTTAATGGTGTTTAACATCCATTTTCGCTGCTGAAGCTTCACGGGCGGTGAAGTCGATAATACATGAGAGGTGAAATGATAAATTTGGATAGATATTTTAGGGGACAAGAAAGTATCTTAGTTTAGGGTTCCTCCCCTATTGATTGAAACGTAGGAAAATTTGGAAGACATTTCATTCATGAATGACGGTACTGGTAAGAATCGCAGACCTCTCCTTCAGAGTCCTTGCCATAATGACCTCGGCCAAGCCCATATTAAATTCAACGTTTCGTGCAACGAAAAGATGAATCAACTCAAAAGCCAAGATATTATTTTACAATTTTTCTCAAAAATAGACGAAAGTTTAAAATCTCCAAGCAATAAACAAAATATAATTCCTGGAATATCTATAAAATAGAGCAGTTGCAACTTTCGAATTAATTATTGCCAGTCAGGGCTCTTTCACCAAACTTAAAATAAATTGAACTTTCATTTTCTTCATGAATTTCATCAAAAAAGAGCCTGATAAAACTCACTTCCAGTGATTTACAGTCACTTTCATTAAATCATCTTTGAGTAGCTGGAGATTAAGAGAGCCAATGACTTCATCTAGAACGCAACATTAAACAATAAAATGGCGTACTTTTTTTATCTGAGAAGGAAGAGAACATAAGTCTTACCTGAAAAGCCTTTTGTTAAACTTTACTCTTTCAAATCCTCCGAGACAGACTCGCCGATTCAAGGAGTGAGGTACGGCCAGTATTGCGATTTCAATCGGCAAGTGTACTTCTCGTCAAAAGGGAATACCGCATGCAGAAACACCTGTTTTATTGAAACCAAGATATTAGCTATTTCATCTAGGATATGGCCAAAGCGTGCTTTATCGCAGAATTTTAGTGTAGGAATCTAAAAAAGGAAAGATGTCTCCTCTTTCGTAGCGTGGAAATAGCAGATATATGTTTCCTGGTAAAACCCTAAATCGGAAGAGAAAAAAAGAAACGTCAACCATTCAACATATTACAAAAACCCGACGAATAAAAGCGAACATCTAACAAACCATTACTTGTGTGATCCAATAAAATTCTAGAAACAACGAAGTTCAATAATATTTAAAGGAATTAACTTCTCGCGAGGGGCGGAGCGAATTCACATAATAGATTCAACATTAACTATAAGAAGTAAGTTTTAAGCATTCGAGGAGCTGTAGCAGTTATTCAGTATCAGCATCAGTAATTAGTTATTCAGTGTCATAGTAGACCAGTTAATCCGTCGCGGAGAGTCAATCAGCCAGTGCGAGAGTAATAATGAGAATAGTCACGCCGAATCATTGAATAGGTATAGCCGTGAATGTGACACCACAATAAAGACTTTACAGCAAAGCGTGTAGTGTGATTATAAAGTGTCTACGCGAAATGATAGGTGACTTCAGATGTCAATATTGTGTTAAAGTGAATAAATACACGAGTGACACAGTGAATTATAACCCTAGGGTAGATTATAAAGTACGTAGGTCCAGAACAACCACATGACAGACGCACGGCATGTTCCTGAACCTTGCAAAATGTGGAATAAATTAAATGTCCAACCAGAGCCGAACTGTATATTATTACACGAATAATCCCCTTCCTCCATAATGACTTCAAGTTAATAAAAACAGTCCAAATTCCCCTGAGATCCCTATCCTCTGCATTGGAACCAGAGAAATAGGAAGCATCGAATTCATGGCTTCCAGCGCCGAGGCAAGACAAGAAGAGCACCTAATTGTCCGATTAAATAAATAAAAATAAATCACCGTCGATATTAAAATTCCCATCCACTATAATTACGGTTGCAACCTACACATTTAACAACACCCACTGCTTGCATTTGTGTTCCTGATGAGCGTCGCCAGAAAATAATAGAACGGCATGAACAAAAAGTGAATGAATACCTGCCGTCTAACGAACTAATTAACAGCCCTCCCTCGCACAAAACTGAATATAGGTAAATGGTATGTAAAAGTAATTAATTTTGTATATTTATGTTTACTCGTTATTGACATTGAATACAGTGAAGTAAGAACAGAACAACAGAAGTAATTGTGATAAATACTATAATAGTGAGAGAAGATACCAGTGTAGGTATTAATGTTACCTGCTTGAGTAAATAGTTTGAAGTGAATATTATTTTGAACTATGATTATGGTTTCAGATTGAAAGTTTGCTGTTCAGGTATGCCAGTATTAGCGCCGATAATTTAAATAATGCTTTCAACTTTTATTTGAATAGGGCGTATAGTTATTTGAAAATTGCAGAGAAACGGTCAAAAAGTGAAAATTTCCATTTGAACTCACTTGTTGAACAGCTTACTCTTAGTTGTTCCTCGTGGTCTAGTGGTAACCATACTAGTCTCTTAGACCCGATCGCGGGTTCAATCCTGGCCAGAATCGATGGATATTTTCAGGGGTAAACATTCTAGGTATGGATGGCTTCCTTCGGAAGGGAAGTAAAACCGTGGGTAATATAAATAAAGTTAAATTTGCGGCATTGGAAAGATCAGGCTCTGAGCAAAATTTATCGACCATTTCACGTTCTGAACTGAATGGGACGCTGGTGACTGAGATGTTAAAAATGTTAAAACAGCTTGCTCTTATGATGTCCCCTCAAAGGCAGTACTCAATACATACTTCTGTGTTTTCTTTTGCCGTACATAGTCGCTTTACAGCAGCATATGAGATAGAGAATTTCTGATCTTGCCAACTATTAAGCATTTGCAAATGATAACTAAATCGTTAAATGTTTCATCTGCTATGAAAGAAAGCAACGGCACTTACTTGAAATGTCCTTTAAGCGAATTAAGTAGCCAAGAGCAGGTAGTTCCATTATTGAAATTTACCGTAGAAGTTGCTTGAGTTATAAGAGTTTAACATTAGAGGTCAGAAAATAACTCTCTTAAAGCGGCAAAAAATATCCAAACTTTAATGCTCAATTCATGTTTTGGAAAGTTCAGAGAGGTTGTTAGGCTTGTTCTAGCTAGTGCAATGTCTGCTAAGAGTTGTATCACAGTATAAAAGAGGTTATTAAGTTTTGTCCAGTTCATTGGTTTTAAAATGCTATGTATCATAACTGACAATAGTAAGATCTACGATAACCTGTTCAAGTTATTAAGTGGTGATTCTTATTTTTTTATTAATCCTGAATTTAATCAGGAACAGGGGTTTCTCTTGTTTAGCAGTGTGCATATTCTTTAAGAATATCCGAAATTGTTAGCTAAATTAAAAGACAGGGAAAATACGTTTGTGTATCAGTATGAAGTAGGCTGGATAGGGGCATGTTTTAGCTATTTGTATTCTTACCATGCAGAAGAAAAAGAACAGCATCTTAAAACAGAATTTTAGTTACAATAAGTCTTTATATCCAAATGTTTTAGAGAGGCAGGTGTAAAATTGTTATGCAATATTTTTGTGATACCACCATTACTGCGTCGGTTCTGGTGGTGTAGTGGTTACCATACTTGCCTCCTAAACCCAAGATCGCGGGTTCGAGCCCGGCCAGGACCGGTGCGGGCGTAAAAGTCCTAAGTATGGCTTCCTTCGGAAGGAAAGTAAAGCCGTGGGTCCCGTGTCGTACATTTGCGGCACGAAAAAGAACCTCAAGCCTGAAAGACAGGCCTCTGAGCAAAATTTGTCGGCCGTTTCACGCCCTGAGTTGAATGGGACGCTGATGACCTGAGATGTGAAAGAGCGTCAAAAAAAAAAAAAAAAAAAAAAAAACTGCCTTTCAAAGTGACAATGTGGAAAAGCTTTAAGTCATTATAGAAATGTATCAGGGTGTAATTGTAATATTTCAATTACACAGGTAGTTAAACTAGAAAGAAAAATTAGGTTACAACATATTTTTAAATGATCTGATATTGAATGCGTGCAGTAAATGTCACTGGTGATCTCGTGTGTGATTCAAATGTATTCTGAACTCTGATTATTTGGAAACATGTAAATGAAGACTCAAGCATTTATATAATTAATTATGTAGCACATTCCGCCAAGGAGAAAAAAAATCTTATACCTACCAAAAGGGTAGGTTTGGTGGGAACTGGCAAAGGGCTAAACTTTGATTATTTACAGAGAGAGGCACTAGGTGTGCTAGCTATTTTTTTTTCTTTTGAATGGTGTTTAACGCCCGTTTTTACTACTGAGGAACCACAGGCGGTGGACAATGGTGAAAAATGGAATAAAATGATATATTGGGAAAGGATTTTTTTAGGGAAGAAAACGTTCCAGGAAAACCTGAAATTGTCAGGGAGGACGGTTCTGGTGGGGTTCGAACTCCAGACTTCCCGCTCACGAGTTCGCGCCTTAACGACCTCGGCCACTCGTGGTGATGATGTTGCTAGTGATCAAGTTAAGTTGTTGTTTCACATGCATGCTATTATATTGGAAATTAAGAAATATTGACAAAATTTATTATGAAAACCTGCCAAAAAGAAATTATGATGCCACTGACCATGGAAAACCTCAGTCAAATAGTAAGGTTTTACACAGACTATCACAAAGACTGTCAAAGCTTTAGCAAACATTCTTTGTTGGTTTTGAAAATGGCTGGTATTATTGAATAATGTCCTCTTAAATAATTGTTCAATATCAAAAGTGTAATTCCAACCTCTTCTAAAAAAAAAAAAAAAAGGAAACGTCATGTTTTGAGCTACAATAATTGAAATGGTTGTTTATTCTGCAGACAAAATTATCGTTTTGTCAAATTTACCATATGATTTTTTTATTAGTGTTTCACGCCCGTTTTTACTACTGCGGCATCACAGGCTGTGGCCACTGATGATACATGAGATGAAGTGATATATTGGGAATGGATTTTTTTTTTAAGGAAGGAAACGTTCCAGGCCTAAGTTTAGGGTACCTCCCCGGCATTTGCTATTTATGAGGACTGAGGAAAACCTGGAAAAAACCTAGTCAGGGAAGACGGTCCTGGTGTAATTCGAACCCCAGACCTCCCGCTTACGAGTCCGTGCCTTAACGACCTCGGCCACCCGTGGCGGTGTTTATGATTTCATATAGATCATTGTATATTAACAAGTTTTTCATTTTATTACATTTAATACATTTTCTTTTAATTTATATTATGAATATTTTAATGATAAATTTAAACCACCCATATTGTTACATTCTTTACCAACTTTTTGACAGGAGATTTGTCACCTCACTACTGATATCAGTTACACCACATATATGATGTATCATGTAAAATGTATGACATTATGCAAAATAGATTGCTATAGTGATTTCATGCATCTTGATTATGAATTTAATGTAGGCCTAAAATAGAATGCTATTAATATATGGAAATGATTCCCATTTATTTAGAAGTTGTTTAGATGGGAAGGTATATAAGGTATATAATTATAACACTAAAACCATTTAAATAAATTGAGACACAGCTATATTGTATTTTAAGTGTATTTTTTAACTTAGAAGAGAGAAATGAAGTATACCTATGCTGTGAGTAAAATTTCGCCTTCCCAGATACTTACAAGAAAATAAATTGTTCAATTAAATTCAAATATAAAACATTTCTAATAAGACATTTCTCATATAACCATGCGCATAACATCAATAATATATATATGCAAGGAACGGCCGGTTAAAGACCTAACTAACATATTACTGTCTACCATGGGATTACTTATGACAGGAAAATGCGATGATGCTTTCCATTTTCGCTGCTAGGTTATAGAATGCTATGCTGCAAAGATAAAATCATTGTAAACATATTGAAGCAATATTCATTCAACTAAAGGAAGGTATAACATGAGATTTCATTATAAATAAATATCTTTTCTATACATAAACATTTCGCAATTGACTCTCTCAGAAGTTCAATTCCATTTTAATTCTTATTTTATTTGAACCTTATAATGAGGTTCCATTTTATCACTGAAAGTCTTTAGTTCTACTTTACCGCAAATATTTTCATACCCATCTTTCATAGTCTTATTCACTATTGCTGTTTTAAAATGTCACGAGAAATATTCTCACTACGATCTTATACATATGTACGTAAAATGCTTTCAGTAAGGTTACATATTACATTTCTAAGCCGCTGTTTACTTAAATGTCACCTGTGTTGGAAGCGTATACAAGAAAGGAAAAATCTGCAGCTCTAGTAGGGAATTGGACCACATATTCGTCTTAGTGCGTCGCTGTTCCAACTTCAGAGGAGTTAGGACTAGCATAGCAAAGAAAGATTGTTATAATGAAATTAATCTCTTTTGTGAGATGGGGGTTTTGGTTGTATATTCGTGCATAATGAGAGCTCGTTAATTGGTTTTCAATAACTGATCTGTACCCCTGTGAAGGATACATAGCTGTCTAAAATAACGTGTGAACTATGTGCCTACTTTCTTTTTTTTCTTTTTTCTTTCTTCCTTTTCATTCCTTTTTTTTTTTTTTTTTTTTTTTTTTTTTTTAGCAATGTTAAACACCTGTTTTTACTGCTGAGGTATCACAGGCATTCTACCTCCTTTGTTTCTGTTTTACCTGGAACGATTCCTTCCTTAAAAAAATAAATCCTTTCCCAATATATCATTTCATCTCATGTTCCATCGCCTGTGGTGCCTCTGTAGCAAAAACGGGCTTTAAACATTCATTCATTTAAGGGTGTCTTCATTATTTTCTTATTTTATATTTACTATATATAGTGTGATTAACCATAGACATTCTATTAAAACCAAGTCTCCCTTACCTGTTGCCTGTAAGGATTTTGATGATGCATTTAACTTAACACTAGTTTATTCGTTGCCGGCTCATGTCTCTAAAAGCGACCTCTGAGGTAGAGAGATGATAGCTATATTTTTGCATAAAGCACGTACACCTCCGGGTTTAAATTTTATGTGTTAATATTCCCTTACTACTTATTTTTTCTCCACGCTTATATTCTCCTTGCTTTACCTCTTTTCGCGTTTTACGTTACCTGCGAGATTCAACATTTATTTACAGCATCTTCACTTGTCTTTTGCCTTTGAAGAACACAAGCGGTTCAAAATATAGCGATATCTGTGTTACAATTTAAGTGTTTTATCTATTTTCGCTTCTATAGTTCTTGTTATTGCCGCTACATTGTTCTAAGAGTTACTTTATATTTCATTTTTATTATATATATAGTAAAATGTTTTATTATATATGAATATAATAAAACTGTTTTATCACAGTTTAACGAAGATCTAAAAAAACAAATAATGTTTCAATGAAATGAATGAGTAAATGAGTTCGGAGTACGTAATCTCAAAATTACCTGGCATTCGCATTCTCAGCGTAAGGGAAAACTCCCGAAAAATATTACCCAGGCCACTAACCTAACACGGTTCGAACCCAGGACTTCCGGATTTATAGGCAGACATAACCACAAGACAAAAGAGGTTATCTAGTGGTTAGATAAAGCATTGTTCTTCAAATGATTAGTATGTGAGATCAATGGCTTGAATATCAGCAGTGGCCGTCAGTTATTCTATTTCATTCTGATTCTGAAGTACTTTTACTCAGTACCATAATAGAACATATGGAGGGCAGTGTTCCGGCCTCTTTCTTTGCAGTTCGTAACGTTTCTTTGTTCATAACATCATATCAGCGTTTACTTTCCCTTTCTAAGTGTTACGTTTGCGCCATAATTGTATGATAATAGAACTAAAGGGTATTGGACAAATGTTTGTAATTTTCAACTAGACATCAGACCCGGAAACTAGAACTACTGTCTCTTGTGAGTATATTTTTATTAACTTGTCTAGTGTATCGTGACACAAATATTCATAATAAATATGTATTCATGTAATATTGTAATTGTCCATATGAATATTTATTTCAGTACACTCATTTTATCAAAAGTTAATTGCTTTAGTTTTCCACTATTTGAGTCATAATTCACATCCATATGTGTTTATTATTGTCTTCTTTTAAGCACTGTGTCGTGTTTGCATAGTTCACGAGGTGGGAAAATAGAATATTTGATAAAAAATATATAAAACGTAAAGGTAGCTGATTTGTACGTGCTGGGCGACATGGGAAGTGTTAACCCTTCTGATTTGTTTCCTCTTATTCTTCAGTCGCTCTTATCTTTATGTTGGGCGCTAATGACCACAGCAGTTTTGCGCCCTTAAGCAATATTCATCATCTTATCTTTATGTCCTGAAGATGTCGGGATATACACAATTGCAATTGGTATTGTCGATCGTTAAATTATTATTCTGTAGAGCTTGAGTAGCCCAACCTCTTGAGGACAACTGTTGTACCGCCACGGGTGGCCGAGGTCGTTAAGGTGCGGACTCGTGAGCGGAAGGTCTGGGGTTCGAATCATGCCAGGACCGTCCTCCCTGACTGAGGTATTTTCCAGGATTTCCTCAGTCCTCATGACTGGCAAATGCCGGGGAGGTGCCGTAAACTTAGGCCTGGAAGTTTCCTTCCTTAAAAAATCCTTTCCCAATTCGTCATTTCATTTCATGTATCACCAGTGTTCACCGCCTATGGTGCCACAGTAGTAAAAACGGGCGTTAAACACAATTAAAAAAACGACTGAAGAACTGTCTGATAGAGAGTTGGAGTGTTTCGATCTCGGAAGCCGCGTGAGAGTCGACTGGCGAGATGTCAGTATGATGATCACACACCCCCTAGTCATGATGTCGCAAGAGGGAGAATTAAGGCTCTACTATGAAGAAGATCTTGAGTAGTTAGTTTTTTTATCAAAACCAAACTGTCATAGTTAAGTGTGTGATGTGAAATATGATTAATTAAATCAATCGCAAGTTGAATTTGGTAATGACCAGAACCCGGCTTTTCTGTAACATCAAATTCAGAAATATGTTCGTAAATATGTATTCAAAATTGTTAAATATCTACATACTATATGTAACACTAAACATTTTGTTTCTTCATTAACTAAAAGCTCTTAAACATTATAAAAATCTTTGCTTTTTAATTTCCTTCAAGTTACAGTAATTCCAAAATAATCAGTTACCAACTAATTATTTCTGCTATCGGAATGAATACAAACATGCCAAAAGACAACTGTCACACATTTACGCTGGAAGGGGGCATACAATTAATTAATAATTATTTTTCCAAATGTTCTGATGTCATACACTTTTACAGAGAAATCACATGCCATTGCAAGCAAGATGCCACCGGTGTCTGTTTGTAGAGAAGACTGTGCTAGCAACAATGTTTTCAGGGAATTCTACAGTTTCACCATTAAATTTTCAACACCAAGGAAAAACTTCTGAATATTCGGGATTCTTTCTCATCACAGCTCACATTTTAGTGTAAACTACGCCTTACCTGTATAACCATAGGCACCAACTCGCAGGGACCGAGGGGCCTGGGCCTCCCCAACGTCTTCGCAGTGTGGACTGAGGCCCTCCCCCAATATTTCCAAAAGGATGGTTTTAGCATCAGCATATTTAAGTTTTAGTTTGGGCAAGTTCATATTAAAAGAAAATGCCGACAGCAATTCTGAGTAATACTGGCGGCAGTGATTCGTTTCATCTCACAGTTTTCCGTGCTCATATTGTCATACTAAGTTAAGCTCGTGAGTCCTGAGAGGAAGGCGTAAACTTATTTCACTTGAAACATAAAAATGATTATTATGAAGTATGTAGTAGTTTCAACCCTTTTCAACATCTATTCTAAGTAAAAAGTCTTCTGGAATCGCTGAGGTAGATGCTGAATCGGTGGTAGATTGTTAACTGTTAGCCTGCATTATCGTAAGACAGGCATGATGGGATGGAATGTTGTATAATATATATATATATATATATATATATATATATATATATATATGTATATATATTCATTAGAGTCTGCCTGCCTTCCACTAAGGTTATAATCACTGTAGTCATTTTGAATGTATGAAGATGCTAATTTATGAATCAACAGCAATTAACGAGCAGAATTTGCTTTGAGCTGTTTTATCTCCGTTTGCAGAAATTGGCCATGAATCTGGTCCTGGTCGTTCGTTCGAAGAAACAGGTATCCCGTAAACGGGTTTTTATAGATGCCAAACCAATATATGTACTTAACTTGGTGGCAGCGGCTGGATATAGCATGATCGCATATACACACCCAGAGATATTTCAATAACCCATTTTTCAGCGTTCATTTTTCTTTGGAATAGCGAAAAACATGTTTTCGAGTTCAAATCTGCCACCATTTATGACAGACCTTCCGGCTGCTAATGAACCTTTCCTTCAGCGCAATGCCCTTTCATCTGACATTGGAAGACAATTTGAACTTTTGCTCTCGGTGATGGGGTAGGTGCAACGAGGTGTGCGAGGCGAATATGTCGCTTTAAATGTGCTACACGGAAGAAAGATATAATTTAAGATTTAAGATTTACTTGTTCCTCCACGTGTTCTATTGGAGATACACTTGACTAATGAGAATGTGTAGACGCAGGATTTCATTCTTTGCAGCTCGAAAGAGTTCAACATAAGTCCGACACTGACCCCATCTGTTACAACACTAACCTCCTAAACTGCATCTTTGCATCTTCCATTACTGCCATGACTTCTTGAAGAAGCAAGCATAAAGTCTTCAGTTTCTTGTTGCTGTGGTAAGGTAACTGTGATGTATGAAACTGAATTGAGTACTTATTATCGGCTCAGTGTCGACAAGGATTTATTCACAAATTCTGCAGACAGAAGAAAACTTTTCTATTTGACTTCATAGCTTCGAAGTGTTTACTGCAGAAAATCATAGTGTTAATTCTGGTTGCCTACTCTGTAAGGCGGAGATACAAGTGGGTGCTACTTGTAGCATTATACTAAATAAGAAGATAAAAAGTTTCATTGGCAATATCAGTTTATATACTTCCTGAAATTGATGAACCAGTCAAGTGAAATGCACTAAGTTCATATGAACCTTTTTCGTTGCCGATATCAGTCTGTTGAGAAAGCGTTGCTAATACATATCCATGTTTCAGTTTGCAGATAATGTAGATATGACTGGCGTCATGGTTAACAAGTGACCGTTACAATTTCTAATTCTTTTTGAGAACAAAACAAGGAAGGAAACTATTTCAAATTAGTCATTGTTGGCGACTAACGAACTCCTGCAATTTCGCTTTGAATATAATGTCAAAGAACAATGTAATAATGTTGAAACATGGACATTCTGTAGTACGATGTGAAATGTGTAATATTATACCAAATATTTAAAAATATGTCAAATGAAATTTACGGACATTCCAATTTATGCACCTCGTAAACACTAGACTTTCCTTTCTTCGTAAATAAGTGACATTAAAATGTAAAAAATCTGGGCATTAACTTAACGAAGATGACTGTAAGTATGATTTGTGCTATAGATTGTAGATGTTTAAATACTCTCTAGTAACGTCAACTGTTTTCTATGCTTTCATTACATCGGAGAACACGATTTTTACCTCCGGAAAGATAATGACTATTTCTTGCCAATTTTGATACGTAGAAACCAAATATGGTCTTTAAATTAGCCTATCAGGTCTCAGTTTTTTATTTATATTTGATTCCAGATTATGGCAAAGAAATATCATAGTATATGCTAAGGCTTTATTACTTACATTTCGTAGAATAGGTACTAAATAAATCATTTTATGAGGTTTAAAATATAATTACTAAGCTTGATAATATTTGCACTTGCTGAGTTTCCCAACCCCTTAACTAATTGTTTGTGTCACGTACAAATTTATTACCAAAAATCCCTTGCTGTGTTGGAGGCGCCGGAGAGGAAATTTGGATTGTAAAAAGTGTAAATCTTAAGGGATAAAAATACTGATAAACGTGTTATTGATTCTTTTAAAATTGTTCAGAATGAAAATTTCGTTTGGAGTTTTGGTTTGATGATTTAGTTTAATTCTCTAGTGTTTTGAGCAACCTAGTGACCTTAGGAAGGGAAGTAAAGTCGTTGGCCTCGTTTCGTAGATTTACGGCACGTAAAAGAATCTCAAACCTGAAAGAAGAGGACTGTGAGAAAAATTTATCAGCTGTTTCACACCCTGCATTGGACGCTGATGAGTGAAGGTGTTAAAGAGCATCCGAAAATAAAACAAAACCAACAGCAAGGTAGTGGTGTGTTATTGTTGGTCAGTGTAGTTACTTTATTTCTGTGTTCAGCATAAATAAAAATGAGAAATGTCAGCGTTGTAATCATCCAGATAATTTTTGTTGTGTTTGTGGAAAGTTCACACCAAAATTCCAAAGCAAAATAGTCTATAAATTTACAAAAACAGTTTATTTTCACTATTTTGGTTGCAAATTTAGTAATCATGATAAAAAAATGGGTTCCAAAACATTGTTATATTACTCGTTCTTGTACATCTAATTTGGGAAAGTGGTTATATTGGGAAGTTAAAATACTCACCATTCGCCGTACCTATTATTTGGCGGGAACAACAAAATCAAGTAAAAGACTGTTATTTTTGTATGGTTTTGATTAAGAAAACAAAATACAGTGTTATTTATCCAAATATGCCATTAGCAATTAGATCAGTCTCTCATAGCGAAACTTTACCACTACCAGTTCTCTCCAAAAGAAACTGATAGTAACAACAGTGATGATTCAAATAAATCCTCAAGTTCAAGTGATTCAAACTACGAACCGTTCACCTCTAGAGAAGTGGTACAGTTGTTCAATAAATCAGGTTTAGATGATTTAGTGAGGAATTTAAATTTGGAAAATAAATTAAAAAAAAAAACAGAAATCTTAGACTCGAGGTTGCAACAGCAAAATAAAAAAAAAAAAATATATATATATAAAAAAAAACAGAAATCTTAGACTCGAGGTTGCAATAGCAAAATATGGTTACCGAAACGACTAGAATTACAGTCTATAGGCAACGGCATGAACATCCAGTTTGATAAATACAAAGTTAAAGAGGGCATTTTCGTTAGTCCACAGGTAAGAAAGCTTTTAAAATATGATTTTTTTAAGTAAACTAAAAATGTGGAACTGTCGGCCTAGTCTGTTTTCAAGAAAGTGGTAGAAGTTTTTCCGTAAATCTGGGGTGCTGTAATTGATGAACGGAGAGGGCGTCATCAGGACATAGTCACAATGGAAAAACATTATCAAGGTCATTGGGATCCTACAAATTTGGGGGATTATTGCTGGTTTCTGAAGAGGGACAGTAATTCTGATTATAAGAGAAAGCCGGCAGACAGCAAGCATTTTTAGGACCTATAAAGATTTGTCTTGTTATTTCCATGTTAATGTTTTCATCGGTTTGTATAACTTTATTTTATTTCTATGTTGGCTAACAAGTTCCTTTTACTGTTCTAA
This sequence comes from Metallyticus violacea, assembly GCA_030762175.1. Classification (NCBI taxonomy): domain Eukaryota; kingdom Metazoa; phylum Arthropoda; class Insecta; order Mantodea; family Metallyticidae; genus Metallyticus; species Metallyticus violacea. The sequence goes on along the minus strand of CM060846.1, from coordinate 95,839,496 downwards.
AGTAGTACATTTCAATTGACATTTAAATTGCTAATAAAACTTGCAGAATTTGGTTTTCATTGGATATCTTTTGAACTAAGCCCTATAGGAAAAGCCCATAGCCATTTTCGGAATCAAGGCCTCGTTTTCCACAACAAAGCTATGCTCACTCTGGAGATATGACAAAAAAATTTCTCTAGTTTTATTAAACCATGTATTTGCTTCACAGACATGCTGGCTACATCTACTCCGTTTTCCATGATCTTTTTATTCGTTCGCTCCTTTAACAAACACTTCGACTAGTCTGAAAGGAATCGTTCGCGGAGTATTGGAATGCAATATAGAACTTCGTTTAAACGAGGGCGCGAACAACATAATAGTAAACACGTGGCATCTAGAAGAGTGACATTGCATCTCTTCTCGCTTATATATGATCTCAAAAACGATATTTTCATTGGCGTAGCAGAAAACGTGCTTAATAATTTTATTCACAAACTAACGGAACACTATCCTAAATCAATACTCACGTGGTATCTTGCTGCTGTCCTACTACTCGCAGAAACCGTTATCGAGTTTGCAAATCTATCAGACATTTAAGAAAAGGGAAACACCTTCCTTGTTTGCCAGGAGCGTTTAAGTTGAAATGTTGATGAAATAAGAAAATAAAACGGAAGTCATTGGTTTACTTAATCGTTTTTATTTTTATTATAATCTTGCTCTTTTGAAAAGCATTGGCGCATTCGGTCTGATAGCTTCTTAATACCTATATTTTTTTGTTCTGACTTTTTCATCTCAGGTGAGCGTTATTCTTGCTAACATACCTTTAAGGACCAAAATAAATTAAATCCAAAAGGCTAAACTCAGACTATACAGGGGCTAGGCAGAAAATTCCAACTAGATTTTTTTTATTATTTACATGGTTTGAGCAGAAATGTAAGGCTGAGCATTGTCGTGCAAGAATTGAACAAAATTCTGTACCCCCTTTGTTATAACTGAGGGTTTTCCCCGGATCTTCTTTAAGGCTTCTTAATAACTACTCCATATTCACTGTTCGTCATTCTATGAGAAAACTACGTGCAAAGCATCCCTCATATTAACAAAAGAGTAGCCATACTCTTTCTCGCAGAAAACGTGGTCGCTGTTTTTCGTTTTGTGATGAGAGATGACGCTATTATTTAGAGTTTAAAACGGTTCTCGTGAATCTCATCTGTGATGACAATAAACTGTAAAACTTTTAAACCCTGTTCTTTATAATGCGCTAATAATAACGGACCACCTTCAATCGCATTACTACTTCAACTAAAATGTGTCGCAAACTGAATCAATATTCTTTCAGCATTCTCTACCGTCGTCAATACTCTTGCATGGCGGGAGCGTCGTCTGTCTTCATGCATGACGGCCTTCTTTAAAGGATTTACTCCATTCATAAATGCTTATATCTTAAGTTTTCTCCTTAGACGTCTATTCTTCTGTCTGATGGTTCCACTTCTTCCTTGTTAATTAAGTTAATGATTTCTTCCATCTCGAGTTAATCACTTCTTGTCTACTGCTTAGCACGCCAAAGGCTCACCGATTGTATAAGAGAGGGCTGGCTGCACCAGTTATACTATGTCTGCAATTGACTATTTCCTTCATTGTAAATTTTGAACAAACTCTGATTTTTTCAATATATATTTTTTTTTTAAATTTTAGTCCTTCATCTAATTGAATGCCTATGCCTTTAAATTAATTTGGTGTTGATTTATTTTAACTGTCGGATCTCTTGTTAACTTTCCTTAAATAATCATATAATTCAATTTCAACCATGCTATTTCTAGTTTGACCATTTTGCTCTAGCTATACCTTTTTAGTTGTCACTTCAAATGCCAATTCTTTTAATACATTCATATTTCTACCTTCACCTAATATCAGAATATGATCAGCATAAAGTATAGTTTCTCTAACCGCGGTAACTTGTTCTATATCTTCTAGAAGAACCTCAAGTGCTATATCCCACACTATCGGCGGCATAACGGATCCTTGTGGACATCCTTTTAATTCTTATTTCATACTAGACAAGGAAGATGATACCAAGTTTGTAGGTCTTGGACAAATACTGACATTGGAAAGCACATACAGAGTATATTATGCCAAAACTAAAATGAGAAACCTATGCGCCTCGCTCGTTGTGTCATATTAGTTCTGAAGCTAGCCTCAAAACCGCATATTATCCATATTTCTTTCCATAATGAAATTTTTGGGAACCTCAGCTGAAAGAAAACGTGTTTTAATATTTCTAAAAAGAAAACACGAATAACAGAAAAGCATGCAGATAACAAAACTAAAGTTGTAAAGCTTCCTTGTGATATATACTTTTTTAAAGAAGCGTTTACTCTAAAAATTAAGACAATTTCTTTCAAAGTGGGCAGATACATAGCACAAGCACTATACAAAGAGTAATATGCCTAGACCCATTGAAATTTTATCTTGTTATCAAAAAGGAGTTTATTATGAATGTATTATAATATATAATGTCCTTCCAATTACTCTGAAATTATTATCATCCAATAACAGGGAACGATTAAAATCTGCTCTTACACAATACCTATGCAACACCTATTATTACCGCAACGGGTGGCTGAGGTCGTTAAGGCACGGACTCGTGAGCGGGAGATCTGGGGTTCGAATACCGCCAGGACTGTCCTTCCTGGTTGAGGTGTTTTTCCAGGTTTTACTCCGTCCTCATTAACGGCAAATGCCGGAGAGGTACCCTAAACTTAGGCCTGGAACATTTACTTCCTAAAAAAATCCTTTATCTATATATCATTTCATCTCATGCATCACCAGTGTCCACCGCCTGTGGTGCCTCAGTAGTAAAAAGAGGCGTTAAACACTACTCAAAAAACCACCTATTATTCAGTTGACGCTTCACAGTTTAATTACGTATGGTGTTTAAATTGTCGTAAGACAACATATAAAATATGACAAAATATCACTGTATATTGTATGAAATGTACTGCTCTCTTTTTTCTCGTATTCTAGCTTAAATATCTTTTGTTAAGTGTATGAGATTGAGCACGTGTATTTATATACTTAAATTTTATTTACTTATATACTTAAAACATCTTTCATCCGCAATGTAGACATCATTAATGTAACTTTGTACATCTTGACTTGCTCCATGTTCTACAGTACATATATTGTACAAGAACACTATGGAATATAAATCAATCTTAATCTTACTTTTTCTTTACGTAAACTCTTATTTGCACCATAAATGTATATTCAGATGTATAAACCTTTAGAATAATTTAATTCTTTTAACCTTTGATTCAATGCTGGCCACCATGAGTTGTCAAATGCTTCATATCCATAACATATTTACTTATAGATTCATTGATTTCATTGCAGAATAAATTGTATCAATAGATTTTCCTTTCCTGAATCCACATTAGCATTCGTTTCTCCCAATTGTGGTTATGAATGCTTGAGTTTTTTTAACGCAATAGTTTTTCTGAAATTTTCAGTGTGTTTAATTTGAAAATAGGTGAATATGACTTTGCTTTTATAGGATTTTTATCTTTTCCTTTATTAAGAATGACTACACTGACTATTTTACAGCAATTTGGCATCTTTTCTTGCCAAATACATTCGTTTAATAGTTTGCATAAGTACGATGCAACTTCAATTGCTTCAGCTTTGATCCTGTCGGGCCGTGATGAATTATGCTTTATTATTATTTTTTGTTTTGTTGAGTTCCTGGGTTACATTCCTGAACTTTGATTCATCAAAAGGATATACCTATTGTTCCCAAGACAGGTATATTAGTTTTCATTTCTTCTCTAAGAATTTTATGTTGTATATTAACATTTTTAAGATTTTCGGAAGGGAAGTAAAACCGTAGATCTCGTGTCGTAGATTTACTGTACGAAAAAGAACCTCAATCTTGAAAGAAGAGGCCTCTGAGGAAAATTTACCGACCGTTTCACGCCCTGAATTGAATGGGACGCTCATGACCAGAGATGTTAAAGAGCGTCCGTAAATAAAACAAATCAATCATTTTTCCAGATTGTCAGAGGGAAACTAAGCTCTTAACAGGAAAATCATGGATTCCACCCATCCTCTAATCATCTGTCCCTCACCTTTCTTCAGTGGTAAGATTATTTTTGTGTTTTAAAATTTTTCCGTTACGGTCTTGTATGGTATGCACTGTATATAACAAATTATTCTCCACGAGCATTTTCCAAAGTTTCAAATATTCATTTTTTATATTTTGTTAATAAATCCTTTAATTTCTTGATATTTACGTAAAGTTCTTTGTCTTTCTTCTGACATTATAACTTTATATCCTTTCTGACTTTTTGTTTAAGTTTTCGTAGATATTTCTTCCATATCTTGCATTTAAATTCGTAAATTTTGGAATACATATACCCATTACGTGTTGCATTGATTTAGCTACTTCTGTGACTTTATTTTTTATATAATCTTCCGTTTTATGCTCTCTAGAGTTTGGTAATCATTGATTAACCAATTAATTTTCTCTAGATTAGATGCTTTGCTATTGAATTGTGCCTTTTCTATATTTCCTTTATATAATGGTATATCTATCATCATATGGTTGTTAAACCTTGTACAACCTTCCAATTAGTAATAAATCTAATGAATAAATGGTATTTAACGCCCGTTTTTACTACGGAGGCACCACAGGTGATGGACACTAGTGATACAGGAGATGAAATGATATTTTGGAAAAGGCTTTTTTTAAAGGAAGGAAACGTTAAGTTAGGGTACTTCCCCGCATTTGCCAGTTATGAGGACTGAGGAAAACCTGAAAAAAAAAAAAACAGTCAGGGAGGACGGTCCTGGTGGAATTCGAACCCCAGACCTCCCGCTCATGAGTCCGCGCCTTAACGACCTCGGCCACCCTTGGCGGTGGCACATCACCGGTCACTATCCTGCTTAAGAATGATCTCCCTCATCGCTGTATCGGGTAAGAAATGTCAAAGCATTGTCAAGTCGCTTCGTTTTGTGGACATCCGTAAGCATCTTCGGAACCCAACGGGAACACAGTTTGCGATAATTTAAGCGCTTAATAACAATCTCATACACAGCAGTTTTTGAAATTTGTGGAAACACATTACAAAGCATTCTTATTGTGAACCGTCTGTTTTCATGAATTGCCTCATTCACTTGTTGTTTAACCAAACCACCAGTGACAACAGAAGGTCGCCCTCTTCGTGCTTCGTTATGAACATGGGATCGTCCATCATTGAAATTCCTAGCCCTCTTTCTCACCATTGCACCTGTCATTACATTTTCACCGTAAATCTGTACAAGTTGACGATGAATTTCAGCTGGCTTAACATTCCTTGCTTTCAAAAATCGTATTACGGAACGCATTTCACAGTCGGCAGGATCAGAAATTGTCTTAAACATTTCGAACGATCACAAACGAATCTAAACACAACACGATCCGACTCTAATGGCGTCGGTGGACATACAATGAACCACAGACCAGTGTGCATGTGTGGAACTGCAACACTAGCGTTGCAGTGGCGGTAGAACGAAACGGTACTTACTTTCCAGACAGGCCTCGTATATATATTGAAATTTGCGCAAGAATATTAACAACTGTATAAAATGTTATAATTATGAATACCTATTCTATCCAGAAACCGTGAGACTAAAATGAACAAAAGTGGACTATTACAATCGCTAACATTCGATTTTCTAATATCAACTGAGGGAGGGAAAAAAAAAAAAAAAAAAAAAAAAAAGGTAACATATAGTGTCTCTATTTTTTTTTTATATTCTATGGTTTGGAATTCCTAATGATAAGATCAATTTAACGCATCATCAAAACGCTTTGAAGAACCCTGCATTTTGCACTATGATTGTCGATTGTCCATGCTTTTGTTGCTATCAATAGCTCCCCACTACCTCTTGAAAAAGTGGTCAGTGATGCGTGTTCAGGAATTATATAGTGGAGTATAGAGTTGGCTACACTGACCACAAGACAAGTGTACGTCACGTGATAAAACTGATTTGATAATTTTTTTCGATAACTTCATTCCGTAACCTGGCTGTGATTGGTCAAAATACAAAATTTTGTTTCATTTCATTGGTCGATTTTAAGATGACGTCACACGAGTGAAATAGTCATTATAAAATATTTATATGGTTTTTAGAATCTGAAATTGTTTTTAAACAGCATTTCTCATCCGTACAGGAAACGTAAAATAATATGAATTTGACTTATATAAAATCATGCATGTACAAACATGGTTAATCAAATACAGCCCATTACCATTTACTTCAGAGAGCAATAGATAAAGAAATAATAATAATGATGGCAATGATGATGATGATGATAATAAAATGGTCAATGTATTAATTGTATTATTATTATTATTATTATTATTATTATTATTATTATAAAACGAACATGTATATATTTAATGAGTAGAAAGTTTAAAATCTATGCGTTTCTTGTCTTTCACTACAAATTCATCCTTAACTTTTATATTTTGCTTTCTGATTTTCAAGATTTTTTCTGCCAAACCCTGTCACATTTTTATCATTTATAACTTTTGTACAATTGTTAATAAACACATTGGCTAAAACTTTAGCACATTTCCTTACAATGTTTAGTAAAGGCATATCACAACGCATTCATAATCCATATTACTCACATGGTTCCCAATAAGCTGAATATCCAATGTTATGACAGTATCTCTTATACACACATGATCTCTCAAAAGATAATAATCTAACACTAGCACAGTTTGCTGACGATATTGCTATTCTATGCAAAGGCACATCGAAATTATCATCTGACAATCTTCAGACATGTAGTCAATCTGGTGGGCATATGGTGCAAAAAAATGGAAAATTATAATGAACCCTTGTAAGTCTATAGTAGGTCAATTCACTTACAAAACAATAAAGGAGAATCAAAAGATTTTTCTCGAAGGAGAACGAATACCCTTAGTAAAATCCACATCGTATCTCGAAATTATACTGGATAACAAACTCAAGTGGGGACAGCACATAAATAGCTTAATAATACTACTACTAAGATACAAAATTAGTCAACTAAAATATCTTCAAAGATCGTCAACTTCACCATTTTATTTCAAAATAATAAGCTAATAAGCTACTTCTCAATGATAGAACCTATCTGGCTAAATGGCTGCGCAATATGCAATTAGACTTCCGATTCACAACCGAAAAGGGTCAGTAGTATGTACCCTTCGGTGGACGCCCAAATTACGTCACATCCTGTTTGAGTTCAATGTCAAATTTTATGAGTGGACCGAAGGAAGAACTTTTGTGGGTGGGGTTATGGGATTTTTTGTGACGTCAAGGTCAAATGTTGACTGGTGTGGGAGTTTGTCCTTGAATCGAATGTGATGTTTGCGTCAATCGCGAAGCACTTTTTTCTTTTTGTGGATGGGTGGAATATTTTGTTTTTGTTGAGGTGTAATAATATTTTATTTTTGGATGGGTGGGTGAAATATTTCCTTTTTTTTACGGGATGGAATATTTTATTTTTGGTGGGGTGAAACATTAATTTTTTGTGGATGCAACATTTTGTTTTTAGAGGGTGAAATAATATTGTTTTGTGAATGGAATAGTTTATTTTTGTGGGGTGGAATAATATTTTTTATGGGTGAATATTTTGTTTTTGGTGGGTGAAATAACATTTTTACTATGGACGGGTGGGTGGAATATATTCTTTTTGGTTGGGTGAAATAAATATTTTTTGTTGGATGGGTGGGGTGGATTGGGTGGATTGGGGTGTATGACCTTTGTATTTGTTATGTGACGTCTTTTTGCATTTGACGGTCTTCCGAGGATTTGTTAATTTTTGGGGTTTTATGTTGTAATTTTTATTGATAATGCGTTTATTGTTACATTATTGATACATTTATTGATGAAGATATTGATTGATTATAGATAGTGCGATTGGAGGCAGTGAGGGACATATTCAGATTTGTTATTATGTGTTGTTAATTGACGGTGACCAGACGACGCATGTTTGTTTGTGGTGTGCAGAAGAGGCGTATTTATTGCAAATCTTGCAAATTTGGCTCATGTTGGGAATAGCTGTAAAGGAATAACAAAAGAATGAATGTTTAATAAAGAAGTTTATTTAAGTAAAAAATTGTAAATATAATTAATATGCTTTACAAAACGGGCACAAGTATATGAATGGTGGAAGTCCGTCAATATGGGAGCAACGATGGGACAGGTTTCAATGTGAAGTGCAAAGTCTAAATTTGGAGAAGGCTGTTTGGGTATGAGGACTGAGTCGGGGTCCATAGAAGGGCGACATTAATGGGCGGGAATATTTGTAATTGTGCAGGAGGTAGAGTGGCAATGACGGTTATTTTTGAAGAAGACAATGTGGGGAGGTGTCGCGAGTTGTATGCGTATTTTAAGAAGGTGTTTTTTTTAAAGAGTGGGGAAAAGCATTATGAGGGGGGGAAAAGGCATAACTTACTGGAAGTGTACAGGTAGAAGTCTGGCAGCAAACAGAGATAAGTGAGTTGATGTAAGGAGTAATAAAGAATGCAAGGAAGTGACGTAAAGCACAGCGATTTGTTGAAATAAGGAGAAAGGCGAATGGTGGAAAAGTGTGGAGGGAGGAACGTGATTGGATTTAATAAGAGGCCCCGCGATTGGAGAATGCGAATAAAAAGGGTAAGGTAGAGGGAGGGAGAGTTATTTGTTAGGATGAATTTGATGTTGGTATTGTTGGTAATTGCGTGGGTAGCGAACGCTGGGGATAATTGCATAATTTTTCGTAGATGTGGGTTTAAGGTTGATGATGTGAAAGGGACATTGAATAAAGGCTTAATATGCGGCAAGAATAATGAATTGTTCTTAAATTGTACATGTAGTTATAAGGAGAATGTAGGGTGTAGATTTAATGCGAGTATAATGAATACGAACGGTGTGAGGAACATGTATAATTGTTTGATGCCTATAACGAGGTGTGAGAACGGAGGTCGGTGTGAATATTTGTATTACGGTAATTTCGAGATGGGTCAGGTTGAATGTCCAAAAGGGCATGTGTTGAGCGGGGGGTGCGAATGCGTGAAAGGCAGGAAGAAGGGTAAGACATGTGAATATTACGGTGATCCCATAGTGGTGTATGCCGGAGGTAATGTGAGTATGAGGGGGGAGATGTTGGATTGCGAGATTATGATGAAAGGGGTTGCATTTGAAGTGGAGGTTGTCGGAAGAGGAGAGTGAATTGGTGGTGGCATATAGTGTAATGAATTAAAAGAATAATTATTTGTTGAATAATTTCATTGATTTATTTGGTGAATGCGGGGATGGGGAATGGAATTTGAAGGTTGGGGGTGGGAGAGTAAAAGAGTGAAGGGTAGTTTGCAATGGAGTGCGGAGAATAAGTTCGGAATGCAATGGCAATGGGGATGCGTTGCGGGTAGGGTTTCTGTGAGTAATATAAGGAAGGTGGCAAGCGAGAGGTGAAAGAAGAGTGTTAATGAGGTGAAGTTCAAGATGAGAAAGGAGTGTGAGGACAAGATGAGTAATTTGAGTGGAGAGTTGAGCGTGTCAATGAAGGATAAGGAAAAATTGGAAGGGAGGTTGGAAGAAATGGAGTTAAATATGGAAAGGATGAAAAGGGAACTGGAAGAGAGGAAGAAGAACGTGAGTAGACAGCACGAGTTGGTAGGTGGAATAAAGGTAAATGTGAAAAAGGTGTATGAGGATTTTGAAGGGTTGAAGGGGTTAATAGGTGAATTGGGCAATGTGTGTACAGGTGCATTAAATGAAAATGTAAAATATGAGAATTATACAAACATATATGATGGTGAAGTGAATGAAGAAGACGTAGGAGGAAATGGAATAACGGAAGAGGAGGAGGAAACAGTTGATTATAACACAAAACAAGCTAAGCAAATAAATATATAAGGTTAGTAAATACATATAAATTTTGCAATATATGTTTTAATAATAAAATATAGTTCATACACTATATAATAACAACAATGGAAAAGAGTAATATATATATATATATATATATTTATTGTGTGTGTGAAAATATATAATAATGGTTATAAGCAATATTACATTTTGGATACAATAATGAGTGAAAAAATGATATTGCAATTAATATTTGAAATTAAAGTGCACATTATTAATGGCTGTATGTAACGTACTGGGTAGGTGATAATTGTATCAAGGGTTTGGGGTTGGTAGGTGGAAGATTGTATATAAAGTGGAAATAGTACGTTTATTTGGGACGGAAGAGAGCACAAAAGTGTGGACATGCTTTCCATGCTGGCGGCATCGACGGTATTATCCATTTCTAAGGTTTTTACTGTATGTTTAAGCACGGAATTCTCCTGCTCTAAGGCGACAACCTTTTCTTCTAAAAGTCTAACATAGGATTTGAAACGTCGCTGGGTTGTCCAATGGATACCTCCGTTGTGCTGAGCTCATGTTTGTGCAGCTGCTGCTGGTGAAGCGTTTTTGTTTGTCGGGTCCGCATAACGGCCTGAACAACGACGAAAAATGTAGGAAGGCGTATCTAGAAGAACAAGAGGGATGGATAAATGGAGAAAATAATGGTAGCAGCGTGAGAAGCCAAAGTTTTGAAGGAAGAAGGGAAAAGGACGGCAAAAGCATGCAGGTGCATTCGTCGCGGAAGGTAGGAGTTTAAAAGGGTATGCTTTCTGCTATTTACGTAACCGAATAAGATTGTTTTGGCATTTAGCGTAAACTTGCAATCTTTTATTCATTCTTCAACCAAGAGAGTAATGGGTGGAGCTCTGGCAAGTACCAGTTACGCTTTAGCAAAATCGTTCTATATGCACTAGCTATTCTTAAAGCAACTTTCCTCTGGACTCTGAGAAGCATATTTCTATGAAGTTTCTTTTCCAAAGGTACCCTCCGTGCCTTTGCCCCATATAGCATGATGAACTTAACAACCGAAAAAAAGAATACGTCTATTTTTTCTCTTGGTCCACCTATATTTGGCATCAAACGACTAAGATTGCCAATGGCCTTCCCTGCTTTTTCAGTGATCAGTCTGATATGGTACCCCATGGCCATATTTCTATCGAAATATATTCCAAGGTGTTTAATAGCTTATTTACTCTGTATAGCTAGGCCATTAATCATTATTGTGATTGTTTTTGCCTTCCGGGCTCCGGCATTCATTTCATCTAACCCGGAGATTAGCACGTGTGGGAACATTCATTCGGAGACAAGGCAAGTGACGGCGTAAATTAATGAAAGTGAATGAAAAAGCTAACTAATAAGTAGTGCTGCGGCTAACTAAAAAGTGTCTCGACGAAGTGCAGTAATTCGAGTGAATTCATAAGGGGCAGTTTATACAATTCGATCACGCAGACAATTTCGCGTCATAATTATTTATCTTCGCAACTCCGCACGTTATTTTGAGCTTCGCACTCCAAATTACCGGGAATGAAAAATCAATAAAAGTTTGTTTCACAAAAGATTTTCCCAGTGTGAACGAAATGGGAAATGTAGAGTTCCCCCTTTTTACGATGGTCAAGGTCGGGTCTCGCCCACACCCACAGTAAGTAGGTCAAGTGCAAGGCAAGCAATTAACAGGTTCCTGACGGTTAGCCGTATTTCTGCTGATTCAAAACAATAAACATGTTAAGAATAAATTCCAACTAATGCGTTATAATCTTCTGATCCTCGATCCCTGTTCCAAAAGTTAGCAGAAAACAGCAAAAGTGCCCTGAGATAGGACACTAATGAGACGCAGATGACCCGAAGAAAAACTACACCCTGGTCGAGATGAAGTGGCGTTTATCCCAACCACTTGACCACACAACTAGACGTTTCAAATTTTGTCGCCCAAGTGTGGCTTCATCAAAGTACTACCCTAAAACTTTTCAAATTTTGGCGCCCACGTGGGGCTACCAGAACAAGCTCACTAAAACGAACGTTTCACTTTATAATTCTCTGTAGCCATTTGTTGGATGGCGAATGATTAGTTAACTCGTGAGGAAATTTACTAGCTCTTCTGTAAATGCTTCTAAAAGTTTTCTTATTTTTAAGAATTAATTTCACTTTCAAACTTTCTGCATTTAGAAAATTTCAGACATTTGTAAATCTGTGGAATATTAGAAACTGTATAATGTGTATAGATTTTGCGCGATCTAATACCCCTATAAGTGCTTCTACCCACACAAAATCATTACATTATACGCAGACACACTTACTACATTTTGTATTCATTAATGTTAAAAGAAAAAGGTACACTCATGCTATTATGTGGCGACCTAAATACGAGGCGGAATCAAAATGCTCCCGGACTGGTTCTGTAGCGCGTCAACAGATGGCAGTAAAGGGTTGTGCCCGCAGCGCTAGGGAGTTGTAAACTTGAACTAACAGTGTGCAAACGACATCGCAATATTTACATTGGGAGTAGTGCAATAGGTATTTTTATCGTCATGTGCGTATGCTAGCCTGCGATTTCGTCATGGACAGCAAGTTGGATCAAATATCTAACGTAAAATTTGCGTTGAACTTCGGAAATCATCTACAGAGACATTAAACATGCATCAGCAAGCTTACGGCGAAGATGAGGCGTACACAATGTTTTGGGTGGTACGGGAACTTCAAAAGTGGAAGAACGTCCCTAAGATTTGAAAAAGTCCCGGAATTGTTCATAAGGATGGTAGAACAATCAAATCCTGCGGACTTCTTCCTTTTCCAGAGGATGAAGACCCTCTCAAAAGTCATCGTTTCAACACCATTGACGAATACAAAGGGAATCGCAGAAGATTCTACACTCACAAACAATGACTGTGAGGCTACATTCCGAATGTGGTACAAACGCTTGGACTTATGTATTTGGACAAGGGTATTATTTCGAAGGAGATGTTGTTCAACGTTAGGTAAATCTTATTTTGACACATTTTCTCTTTGTGGGCATGTAATGTTCATAAAATAATCGTCCATTCCAGTATAGGCTTATACTTTTTACTCTGTACAATGCACTTCCATGGTCATTCACTCTCCAAAGTCTATGCACTAATGGATTAATCGCGAAAGTTCTTTCGATACTCTGTCCTCGTTTGATGTCAGATGCACCAATGATAAAAATTGTCGTAAAATTTCCATATCTCCAAACTACAGATCTTGTTTTCTGATATGAATATATGGGAATGCACCATCTGCGATAGAGACCAAGCTGGATTGCTCAGGTGATAACGATTGAGACTCTTTTTGGGAGGTCCAGTCATCCTGACCTTGGGATTTTTCGTAGTTTCCGCTGGTCGCCTAGGCTATGATGCTATGGTAATTTATTTTCCGCTTTCCCATTTTGTCATTTTATTCCATAGGATCTGTTACAGGTCCTAAAGTGGCAGGCGATTTGGACTGCTGCGTGTGATGGAGTTTGCACTTTAAAAAGTTTTCTGCTTAGACGTCTGGTGTGGAAGCGGCCCTTTTAAGAGGCACAAATATCTTACAAACGGCTCCTCTGGCTGGCGTCGGGATGTTCTATTTGGAAACAGTAGGAGCCCCGACTAAGTCCGTGCCTCACCACCCGCCGATCTTGATCGCTTAGTGTCTCTCTGGTCACATGTCTTACAACCAAAAGTGGCCCACTAGGAATTTATGCACAAACGGCCTGCCGTTGAACAAGGCTGAAGTACCGAAATATCCTGCTCCGACCTTAACAATCCAATTCGATCCATTTCAATCCTAATCGCAATACAGAGACGCGCCTACGTTTTCGAGTTTGAGAATAACACAACAGGGTTTCCACCTTATTTATTCCATTAAATTTGAACGCGTTTTAACAAGGAGAAAGTTTAAATTTCGTAAAATTTCCCTCTGCCAGTGTAAACGCGTTAGTTATCTCTCGCTCTCTCCCCCATTTCTCTCCATAAATCGCGTTCTCTAGCTTCGAATTCATTTCAGAAACTTATTTTATTGGGATTCATATTTCAGTTCTACATAATTCATTATTTTGGCTTGAGGCTCTTGTAAAGAAAATATTACTTATAAAGCCCATTACTTTTTAAAAATAAATTATTATTATTTTACATTTCCTTCAAGACGAAGTAACAGGCGGCATATGTAGGAACTGATTGTAATTGTTTGGATCACCTCGCTTAAAGGCGCGTACACCCCAGAACAATTTTTCTGCTTCGAGTCAGTTCACAAGTGATAGGTTTTATAACTTATTGGTGGTACGTGGTGCAAGCAGCAAAGGGTTTGCTAGATTTGATCAGAGTAGGAGAGGATTGTCGCAGTGTGGGTGTGTACGTTATTTAGTTAACGATTCTGTAGTGTAGCTTTGTACAATATGCTCGGAAGGTAAAGTTAATCAACTTATTGAAGTTTACCGTCAGCAAACCAGCGTTATCGGATGTAAAAAAAAATATATAAAAGGGGAATTAAATGAATTATGCTATTAAACTTTTCTAACATTATAGGAACTGACATAGTGCATATCGTTTCCGAAAATGTTCACGAATCCATTATTTCTAACGTTATTCTCATTAATTTAATATTACTTTTAATTAACTAACAATTAAATTACTTTTTGCTGATGAATTATCTTTTCGATAGTTATATTCCGAAAGTACACCTTTTCCGTGAGTTCGCTTTTTCTCCGTATCCAAAAATAATAGAGAATAACAAAATATTAGGCATTGTTAAATAAAGATTATTTAAGAAATCAAAATTTCGGGTACTATGATGTCAGGCACACCATAAGTCCATTCCTGTGCTTAGTACAAATTTCTTCCTATAGAGGTGAAAATGCAAAGCAAGCCAGGAATAGTTACTTCTGTAAAAGTTTGATGAAGTTATTATTAAATGGATTCATTTAAAACTAAATCTGGTTCATAGGGTACAACTCACTGGGAACGCAAAAGAATATTCTGGAAGAGCCACCATCTTAGATAATTAAGAGTGATGAAGAATTATATAATCAACCTAAGGTAGAGGAAATAATAAAAAAAAAAAAAAAAACTGAAGCAAGTAGCTCAAGTACTGTAGTGTATGCCCCATAAATTTCCGGCTAACTAGATTACAAGTTGCTGCATTATCGACTTTCAGGGGCAAGTAGTTGCAATCCTGCAAAATGTAACTGCATTACGAACCTTAGTATCTACATTACGACATGTTGTAGGTTTCTTTCTTACCGACCTTCAGTGGTAAGCAATCCCCGTTGCAATGATCAGCCGGAAAAGTGACTTGATTTTATTTATTATACAAAATGTTGGGAATTTGCTTCCTTGCCGAATTTCATAGGTGTGCAAAGATCAGCCTTGAAGGGGGGTCTTTTATTCACTTTATAAACTATTCATTAAAATTTGTCTGGAAGCATACTTTTAGGGGCGAGCATTATTTTATTGATTACCTCAAAACAGTGGAATTATAAAAATGTGAGACATGTGTGTTTGTAAAATATGTTAACGATGGAATAAACAAATGTAATAACATTTTTCTCACTTACATTGGAATATTCTTAATGTTGAAAAGATATAATTTTGCTATAAAAATATTGCTGTATCCCTGTAGATTTGTAAGCAATTTTTAATGATCTCTGCCGTCGTTCTGTATCCTATAATAAAACCGAGCTGTGCTATTATATAAAGGAGAGATATTTCTTGTCTAAAATAACGCTCAACGTGTGTGAAAACGGAGACTTGTTTTTTTAAAAAATGGATAATTATATTCACTGTGTCCATTCAACTGTATCTAGAGCTTACGGGGCAGGTATGGTAACCACAATAATTCTTACTGTAGTATGTAGTAATTAACATTGTAATGTAAAAATAAATAATACGTAATGATAAACGCTGCCAGAAAAATGGGGGCTGCGTAAATATATGTTAATTTAATACCAACTCAATAACATATTGATAAATAAAATAAACCTGCTTGCGAAAACGTGTCGTATACAATGTTTAACTTTGCAAAAGTTATGTTGTGTAAAAAGAAAATATATACTCCGCGATTTCATTTAATGATCAAAACCGAATATTATAAACCAAAATGCTGTTAATTTTGCAAAATAAATAATAATAATAATAATAATAATAATAATAATAATAATAATAATAATAATGCTGACAATAATAATAACAATAATAATAATTTAAGAATATTTTCACTACCTTAAATTAATAATTCATTCAAAGATCTCGGCGTGATAGTGGTCCCGTAACTCACGGGTAAATGAGTACCCACGGCGGCAGTGTGTTCCAAAGGACCGTTTTGGAGTAGAAATCAAGTGTTTTGAATCATTCAACAAAGCTATATAATTAGGAAAAATATTGCTATCTCCCTGTGGAATGGTAAGCAGTTTTCAATTATCTTGCCGTCGTTCTGAGTCCTGCAATAAAATTGAACTAAACTGTTATGGGAAAGAGACATATTTCTTGTATAAAATAACGCCCCACGCTTGTGATAAAGACACCTTTGTTTAAAAAAAGTGATTCTTTTATTTTCTATATCAATCCAACTGTAAGTGCAAATATTACACAATAAAGTTACTCTAAACCACGTACGGTGTTCACACATGATCATTCGCTTCACTGTTTTATACTGCATTGATAACACCGTAACATGTTTTTTTTAATATGCTTATTAACCCAAGTAATTGCTAGGATAAATACATTTCTCTATCTCTCTCTCTCTCTCTCTCTCTCTCTCTCTCTCTCTCTCTCACACACACACACACATCTGCCCTCTCTGAAATTAACAGACGTCTGCTGCATTAGCAGCGGTGTGAATTCTCTTCGATCGGCCCATCAAACGCCCACATCATGGCGATGTTCTATAACGTGCATATAGTCAACACCGCGTTTTTCGCTCACTATTATTGGCATAAAATTATATTATTCTTTCGATGATGTAATTTACTCACAGCGATACCCAAAAGTAAATACAGGCAGTTTGGTATGAAGAATTCTACTATCTGCCTCAAAATTTCAGAGAGCATTGTCCCACGTTCTAAACATCACACGAATGCTTTGGCAACACTTCTCGCAGGAGAGTTTTGTTATTGTATTCGTGATGCCACCTCGCCAATATCTATAACGGCGTTCATCCTATCCATTTGATCCAGCCAACATAATAATGGTACAGCTATAGTTATTTGACACTCGCGGTTCTAGGTACAACACCTTAAGTTGTTAGGAATTGTCACACATATTTGTATTTTACCCACCTAACAATTCCCTATCAATTTATATTTAACGGTTATGGAGGACAATGTATAAGTTACATTATATAAAAAGAAATACATCCAACATTTACACTGTTATAAGCAGCCACGCAAAAAATAGTTTCGCTCTCCTCGCAGTCGCTCGAGACTGCAGCCAGCAGCCAGCCGCTCGAGACTGCGGCGTGCAGCGAGCGGCCAGAGTAGCACTAGGGATTTCCGCCCTGCGTGCATAGGCATGTGATTTTGCTTAGTGCTCGGGTGAAAGCTGTGGTCGAACAGTTCAGAGACATGTCGTAAATGCTATTTTATATTTCCACAGCTTATTTCCTACCACCGGCCTAAAAAATACGAAATTAAAAAAATACACACTAGAATTTAGTAACAATTATTGTTATTTTCAATGTATTTATTTCTACATTTTTATTCCCTTGTTAATACATTTTATAACCACACAACATATACACCTACTTACCTTTTTAAATGTCATTAGCAGGTAAAAGAGGCGAAAATGTCGCATGCCTAGTAAAATTATTTTTGCTTGCAAAATAATAGTAGTATGTACCACGCGGTAAGTTTAAATTTATTTTTTCGCGCACCATAATTTATTTTTACAAAGTTAAATAGTTTTTTTTGTTTCTAACATTCATAGTTGTATGTTTAAAACCAATGACAGTATGAAAATATTTTTATTTTGACATAACTTTTTTGCAACATACATTTTTTCTACATATCTTAATTTTTTGCAACGTAGCTTTTGTTTCTAGTATTACTTTTTTGCTCATTAAAAGTGAATCGCGAAAATATTCCTTTTACATAATATAATTAATTTTTTCAAAGTTAAACATTGTATAGGACACCTTTTCACAAACAGGTGTATTTTATTTACTGAATTATCGTGTAAAACACAAATTTTCCTATAATGTTTTATTGGAGTAGACCCTATCTGTAATTGGAGTTGTACGTAAACTGCGAAATAATGAAACAAACTTTAAGATACATATCGAACTCGGTTACGTCAAGGTGAAGCACTTTCGTATCGGTGAGGTGACGGGAGATGGTAGAGGGGAATTAAAACAATTAAGTGTGTACAACATAAAAATATTACATATTACAAGTTAGACATAAGTAATATTTCGTATAAATGGAGTAACATAATAGAGAATGTAGAAACAGAATACTTTGTTCTCTGTTACAATTATGAGACTCGCCAGGGGGTTCGTTTTCACTACTGCGCAAGCGCAATAGTCCCGCCCAAAAGGGTTTAGGTCAATGAGTTTGATTTTTACTACTGTGTATGCACTCGCCGCCATTCAAAAGCTCGAGGCCATTAACGGAGTGAAAGGCTGGAGCAATCTATTAATTGGAGAACCCCTAAGAAATACCTATCCCAAGGTAAACACTGAAATACCATAAACCGGTAAATGGCGAAAATCATTTTGCCATAAATTTCTGGCCCAAGGTAAACATTGAAATGCCATTAACAGGTAAACGGAGAAAACTTTAAAAATTAAGAAATTCCTGTCCAAAGGTAAACACTGAAATGCTATTAACAGGTAAATGGAGATGATCTTATACCTTTATAATCCTTTGTTCTGACTGGCCGACACTCCGTGGCGTCAGAAGCACGTATAAACCTATTCGAGGTACACAACCGCGCTACTTTCCCCTGCACGCTCAGTAGACACTGAAAGTTTTCGCCGAAACATGTCCCGCGTCAGCTCGTTTAGGGTATGTCGTAAATGCTATTTTATATTTTCATAGCTTATTTCCTACCACCGTCCTAAATTGTTGAAAATTAACAAACTTTTACACAATTTAGCTTTTTTCTTGCAAAATAACAGTAGTATGTATCCCGCAGCGACCTAAAAATATCTTTTCGCGCAACATAACTTATTTTGTATAAAGTTAAATAGCTGTTTGTTTTAATATTTGCTGTTGTATTTTAAAAGTCGATCGCTGATGAATATATTCTTTGATTGCAACATAACGTCTTTTCAACATTATTATTTCAATGTGAGATTATTTTTTTACATTTGTTTATTCCATCGTTAATATATTTTACAAACACACAACATGCCTCACATTTTTAGAATTCTACCATTTTGGATAATTAATAAAATAATGGAGCGCCCCTGAAAGCATGCTTCCACCACAAATTTTAATAGATACTTTGTCAAATCAATAAAATAATCCCCTTGCTGACAGATATTTGCACACATGAAGGTGGGTAAGGAGGCAAATTTCCGACCTTTTGTAATAATGATGATGATGATGATGATGATGATGATAATAATAATAATAATAATAATAATAATAATAATAATAATAATAATAATATTAATAATAATAATAATAATAATAATAATAATAATAATAATAATAATAATAATAATAATAATAATAATAATAATAATAATGTCATTTTCGCTCTGATGTTTGCTGCGGGATTGCATACCACTGAAAGTTAGTAAGAAAACAATAAAACATATCTGTAATGCAGTTTCCAAGATCGGTAATGCAGCTACATTTTGTGGGATTGCAACAACTTGCCCCTGAAAGTCGATAATGCAGCATCCTGGAATAAAGTTAACCGGAAATGAGCATACACTGCTAAGAACATTGGGAATTGCATCTAACTGAAATGCTTTGATTTGCAATAATTTCCTTCTCGTGTAGTATTAGATTGGATTTGATTATTAGGGGCGAAAGAGAATATTATGGCACTTAAGCTCTAGATTAACGAATTCGGCCCGAATCACCTTTTTTCTAATGATTTCGGCCCCAAAAATAACTTAGGCTTCCCAAAAAACACACATCCCCCCAGCATTTTCCTTCCCATTTTATACAGATTTAGGATTGTTGTCACGGTATTTCCGGTACGGTTAAAATGTTTCTTATAAAAGAATTCGCCAAATAATATATAGTTCAAATACCAGGAAATCATCTTCATTTAGGAAGATGTTTATAAGCTACAGCTCTAATAAAGTTCATCTTGTTAAGACTTTTGTTTCATACTCCATCATTTTATGTAAACATATTTCTCTTTCTCTTTAGTTTTCTTGCTCTATCTGTTAATTTTAGTTCTCATTGAAATGTATGTATCACACTGTATCTGTTTTAAGACTTATATTAACTGAAATATAAGCAGATGTGGAGATTAAAACAAAACATTTACTTTAGAAGGAAAACTTCGGCAACTACATGCAGTGTGGAAGGAACTTTGTGTGAAATCGGCCCTTATAACAGATAGAAAAGAACCGATTTCATCAATGTAATTTTCAGCACATCGTCACAAAACACCGCAATACGTTTATTGTTTGGCATCCTTGATCAAAAGTAATAATAATAATAATAATAATAATAATAATAATAATAACAACAACAACAACAACAACAACATCTCTTCAGGGAATTGCTAATTTCGAGATAATTTTTTGGTATGGCTAAGTAAACCCAGGCACTGAATTTACTTCCACCAGCTCTTTGCTAGATGAAAACAACAGTATTTGGATACACGCAGTACACTGACATGGATGACTTGCTCAGAGTCAAAAAATACATTAGGTGATAATTTTAATCTGTGCTTGGAGCACTCATCCACCACACTTGAAATGATTGCACATATTTGCTGAGTTTTTGTTCGGAAGGAGTAAGCAAACCAATGGTGTATAAGATTCCGTTTGTTTGTGAACTGTGAAAATGTGATAAAACAATTTAGGGCAACTTTTGAAAGTTCTGTCCACACGTTCTTCCTATTTGACACAACTATTCAAAATTAGTTTTTGTTGTGAAATCCATAATATTATTTTCTCTATTATTAACATATTAACATTCTCTATTATTAACAAATCTAAATTTTTCATCCTAGTAGTCATAATGTTCAGTGCATCATGGTGCTCAGATAAACTGTTGGGCAACTTACAAATTGGTTATAACTTACCTCGTGCATGATGGATTATGATGTCAATATAGGTACTTCTATTTTCACCACCTCCCTATGTAATATGTTGATTGGCCACTCACATGGTTCTTCAAGAGCTTTTCTTTTTAAAGAGTTGTTCAAGTTCTTCATTATTAATACAGTTTCATTGTCTTTATCATGATCGTAATCTTAAAACCATTATTGATTTTTCGGTTTTTGTTCACTTTTATGAAGCACTTGCACTTATCCTTTGAGCAACTCCATCTTTTAGTTCCATCAGCTAAACTTTTACGAAACTGGAACTTATACCCAGATATAATATATCACGTTTTCCCGCGTTCGCTTAACATAACGCTTCCTATCAAGCAGAAGTTTATCATATAGCAGTAATGTGAGCATCACTATTAATTCTTGCTCCTGGCCACTCTTCGCTTGGATATGTGAGCAACTGCAGGTCGTGGCCGAATTCATTCGTCCCTTCTTCCTAACCACCTCTGAGCGGACCAAATTCGTTATTCCCCAAAGTGGGGAATCTCTCAGAGTGAGGGATATGGTGAGAGAGACGATGTCCCTAATATGTTTCCAGATAGAACTCAACGATACTAGTGGAGCTCCCTCCCCTAAAGGATTTTGGACTCCTCAGAAGGGCCATTTCCTTATCGATGCAGAAACATTTTCAAAAGCGCAAGCCATCATCATACGATATCTGGTACTTTCAACAGAACCAACGAAATGAAATTATATGAAATGGGAGAGCGGTAAATTTTTAGAAAGAAAGACCCACCCCAGCATTCCCCTAAGCGACTAGAGAAAACTACGAAAAAACCCAAGGCCAGAATGGCTGACTCCAAGGAATTTAAACTGGGTACCTCCGAATGCCAGTCCCAGGCCTTACCATTAAACCACCTCTCTCGGTCTGATCCGGTAGGGCTTTTAGTAGAGCGGGAAATTAAAAAAAAAAAAACTCATTCGAAAGGAGAGAAAGCTCACTCTTCCACCAAATACTACCTCTCTATTAAGACCTTCCATAGATTTCCGAGAGTTGAACAATAACTCTGCAGAGTGAGCAATTTTTATTATTTGAATATCATGTAGGAGGAACCAATGAAGATAATGTTAGGTACGAAAAAAAAAAAAACCATGAAAATGTTCATGAAAAATAAAGAGTAGTTTGTGAGTGGTACTTAAAACGTAAGCTCTCTCGTATTTAACCAGCGTTTCTTTGCATTTAGCGTAATCAGAACACCTGGAGCCCATATTAGAGGCGGCAAAGTGGACATGAACATACCCTTAGTATTACCTTTCTTAGCCAACAAAGAATAAACGTTCTAAACGAAAAATCTTCAAGTAATTTTGAAATCAGAAAGTAAATTATTCATTAAGCGTGAGATTTGGTAATCTTTGATTTTGAAACGAGTATTATTAATAGCGTAAATCAGTTTACCCAATACAGAACTATATTGTCGTTTCTTTCATCTAGGGCAGACAATATAGGGTGCAGAATACAATAATTTCAACAACTGTCAACTGAAGATCGAAGCACACAAGTTATTAGCGTTGATTCTGGTTTACAAAAGCTGAAAATTTATGCTTGTGAAGAAATGTTAACGATTCTAGGCAATTTCAACATTCAGGACGAAGAGCACAAAGCAAAAGACGCACGTGATTGCCCCTTGCTATCCTATGTAACACTCTGGAACCAATACAGTGGAACTAGTGCACAGAACAAACAAACTCAACTTCAAAAGGAGCAAGGAGACACGGAATCCATGATTACGGCATTCAGAATTAGCAGAGCAGTAAAATCAATACCGAACAATAAAGAGCATACCGAATAAAACTGTTTTCAATTCATTGTTTTAGAATATGAAGATTACTAACATAGTAATTGGCGAATCGATTACCTTCCTGCTCATCGGTTCAATTTCCAATGCTAAATGATGCACAGTTTTTTGAGTAGTGTTTAACGCCCGTTTTTACTATTGAGGCACCACAGGCGGTGACACTGATGAAATGAAATGACATATTGATTAGCAATGTTTTAGAACGAAATAAATTATTTTGACCAAAAAAATTATTAAAATTTGAATGTCATTACAGTTTTAAACAGCTGATGCACCGCTTAAACATCCTTAACTTGTGAACATAGCATCCACTCTTCTTAGAAGCTGAAAGCCGGAATTGGAAAAATACATATTTGAACTAGATTATGAAATCCCGCCTGACAAATCCTATCAACGCTTGGTGGGCGCCTACCAATTGAGCCATCTTGTACTTCCTCCGGTTGTAGCAAATTGATTGAAAAAGTGGAATGTGTCATATTTTGTAGCTTAGTAAAAGCACAGCTGATTTTGTACATGGAAATTGTGAATTTATTGTAAATGTAATTTAAAAGTAGTGAATATCCAAATGACACGTTTTTGTATCCACAGCAAATAACCTGAGATGTGGAATATAGTAATTTCTGCTAATATAAGGGTCGGTAGGCAAATTAATTAAGCATTTCAGTTTAGTTTACTCGCAATAACTGAAATATAAGAATTGTTTAAGCAAGTCAGTAAACTAGTAATTAAATTATGGGTTACATGATTCACACTCATTGTTTGTAAATTTGATTAAATATTATTCAAGGCATCAAATATTAAATGGATATTAGTTAAGAATAATAAGAGACCCCAGAAACGACTAAAACAAGAAGCTACAGCAACAATATAAAAAGTAATGATTGCAATGTAGCATTTTTTTATTTTTGAAACAATCATTCAACACTTCCAATGTTACAGTTTATATCATCGATGGGCTTCATGTTTAATTACTCTGGATTTACGTCATCTGTGTTGCGCATCTTCATGCAGAAACATTTTTTCAAACTTATTGTTAATTATCACTAACTGTAGGCGCAGAGTGAAAGAAAATAATATTGTCACTTCTACTTTGCTTTCATTCCACAAATAAAAGCAGTAGATGTTACATAATACAAATAAATAAATTACGTTTTTTCTTGGTGTTGCAAACTTGTGTTAGCCTTAATATGTAGAATAAATTGATGTACTAATTCTTTTAATCCTCATTTTCACGGCTAATATATAACATAATGTTTATTTTTACATAAAATCTCTTTCCAATTTATAAAAATCATTGTTATAATCTTGCAACTAATTTTATAATATTTTTTAGACATTAATGCAAAAAATTGTAATCTCTATAGCATAGCAAATTAAATGTTCAACTTTATGGGGGTTGCAAACCAGTAGCCTACTAGAGGAGCCACCCCCCCCCCCTTGGGAAACTAGAACTCTCGCTTAGGAGCTTTCTTACAAAGTATATATGTGCTTAAAATAGTAATTAATGCATCATGGATGGTTACAATTTATTGGCTATCATTAAAGAGGCCTAACTTTCACTTTGGTTCCCCAGAATGCGAGTAGCAAAAAAACTTTCGAGTATGGAAGCGGAAAACTGCACTATTGCTGGCTTATCTAAGCTGTTCTTGATTCTTCTTGTCTCTTTATAATGTTTCTTATTCCTATATTTTGTGTTTAGATTGGCCTAGATTAATATTTTCAGGCAGTACTCGCCTGTCCTTGATTTCTGTTGCTCCTTATCATTCATTGTGTTTTCGTCTTTATACTAATGTTTGCCTACTCAGAACAATGACATTAAAATAGACCCGAAGACAACGCAATTTTTTTCGTCTCTTCTCAACTGGCAAGCTGGGGTTTGATTCTTGGTCCTGACATGTTGCCTGGGTAAATTGTTTTTTCCCCGGAGTTTTACCTTGCTCTGAAAGGTGAATACGATTAACATTAGCTCTGAAAACTCTGAGCTAATTTGTGTCAACATTTGTCTCGAAAGACATTAGCAGTTGACGGGATATTTCAATTTTTATACATTTCAACTTTTCATTTCTCTTCTTTTATTTTTAATTTTATAAATCATTTAATTTAATTTTAATTGATAATTTCAATTGTTTTATAATTTACACAATACTTCTGTTTCGGCTGCACTTTCTTTTTTATAGCCGTTTTTACTACTGAGGCATCACAGGCTGTTGGGACTGACGGTACATGATATTAAATTATATTCGGAAAGGATTTTTTAAAGGAAGGAAGCATTCCAGGCCTAAGTTTAGGATACTTCCCCTGTATTTGCTATTTATGAGGACTGAGGTACATCTGGAAAAATGCCTGAGTCAGGGAGGACGGTTCTGGTGAGAATCGAACCCCAGAATTTCCATCCACGATTGCGTGCCTTGACGACTTTGACAACCATGGCTGTATGCACGAGATGCAATGAAAATTTGGGAAAGAAATTGTGGGAAGGAAGCGTTCTAGGAATAAATTTAGGGTATTTCCCAGGCATTTGTCGATAATGCAGCCTGGGGAACACTTGGGGAAAAAATCTCACTCAAGGAACACAGTTCTGGTAGGATTCGAACCGCAGACTTCTCGTTCATGTCTCAGTGTCTTAGCGAATCGAGGCCACCCTGCCATTATCTCCGATTGAGGAGTTTTTCATTTTTCCTCGGTCCTTTTCAATGGCAAGTATCGGGAAAGTACCCTAAACGTAGGCCTACAATGTTTCCTTCCCGCCAAAACCTTTCCCAACTTAGCATTTTCGTCTCGCGTATGGCTAGTGTCCGCCGTCAAACTGGTAAAAACGGGCGTTAAACACTACACATTGTTTTCTAAGTTGGCTAAGACTGCTATGTACTATACATATTAGCACGTACTCAGTCAAAAGTATCCCAGGAATTGTTTTATTAATTTTTGTAATATTATATCTGAAAAAGAGGAGCACAGGAACGAATGGTAAATTCATTTAGAGCATATGGGAATGAAAGATTGCCCACATTTTTATAACGTTTTAAACCTAATGAAGACATGACCAAGGAAAAGATGGAGTGTCCTGAAAAGTCGCAACAAACATTAAACTGCCTACTCCTTGAAATGATGGTGATGAATGATGAATTCATCTGAAATAGTGTGTTCATAATTCTGTTTGTCACAACTTCGCTTCTCTTATTTTATTATTATTTATTTTGCTCATATATTGGTGCATTTTATAATTCCTATCCCAATTTATCCAAATACTACTCCTCTACTTTTTTCCCCCTTTCTATTTAAAATAATTAATTTATTTACATTTCTATTTAGTTTCTTTGTTGAGATCTATACTGTACATTTGACTGCTCTTGGCTTCTCATTAATTTTGTTAATTTATTTGTTGAATTTCTGCTTTTAACCATGTTAATCTAAGTTGGCATATACCTTTCCGTGCTTTTCCTTTATTTATTATTATTTTCATTGCTATGGTTGTATTTGGCTATCTTATTTTCTGCAGGCTACACCGCCCTTCCTTGCTTTCTTTATATCTTAAATTTTATTTTATATGATTCTATTTTGTGTTTATGTTAACTTTTCTTTCTTACTTGTAGTGGTTTTACGAAGCGGACCAGTCAAGAGTTTACGGATATTCTGCTGCCAGAGCGAGGGACGCACTAAAGGCTAATGCATCGATTATATTTCAAACTGCTTTCCTTTACTCGGCAGTGAATTAAATAAAAGATTTACACTGTTATTAATTCAAAATTGTATTCTATCTCACCTAAATGTTACAGTAAATGATAAACGTGACGTTCATTTGACTGAAGCATTCTGGACATTTTCGACGACAGTTTGGTAATATTAGTTGCAACTGATTTCTATTTCTTCAATGATCACACTTCTGATTCGTATTTAGTGCCTCAACACAAGGGCGATCTGAAAAACTCTCGTTCTTAACCGAAATTGGGGACATAATTGTTCCTTACTTTGGATTTATCTTAAGCATTCGTCTGAAATATCAAGTCATTTTTCGAATATTTTATTTGATGCAGCTCTCTAAACCGGGCGAGTTATGGGTATTCCATTCAATGGATCAAATTTGATATCGTGCAGTGATAAATTTCTATGTAAAGTATAGTTTAATACCAAAGGAAATTCACAAAAGCTTTGGGGAACTCTCTCTCTGTCTCTCTCTCTCTCTTTAAATTTTCAGCCATTAAAAATGGGCTGCTGAATTTAAAGATGGTTTTACCAGCCGTAAAGATGACCTATGTGAGGACATACAAAAAGTGCAACAATAATACAATTCATGGAACCATTTATATGATCAGGGCGGTTGCTGTTAAGGAGCAATGGAGTACTGAACCTCGAACATTTCTTCTCTTTATATGTTTATAACTTTAAATTAGTGTCCACTTATATTGTATTAACATATTAAAATAAGTCATACGCTTCATATAATTGCAAAACTAAGGGGAAATTGAGTGCATTTTCGTGTCCAAAAAAAAAAAAAATTAAATAAATAAATGAAAAAAAGATTGCAGTGACTTGCACCCCAGTCTCACCGCTTCGCCTTGTTGTTTGTGGGTGTGAGGGGAGTACATCCATTTAACTATATAGAAGGCACAAAAAATCTGTCTTCTGCTTAGCAGTAAAGAAAGAGGTAGAAAATGAATAACTATTCTTGTCTAATAATGACTTCTGCATGAAGGCAGAAAATGCATATACTTCAATAATGGCAAGTGTTCCAAACAAATTGTTCGTTTCAATTATCAATCCTTAGAGCAAAGTTAAAAAAGCAGCATGGACAGCGAACTTATTGGTTGAAAGTAAAATGGAAATTAAAGCACAGGGAGACATTTACCCGTGCTAAATGTAACACATCGAAGAAAAAGTAAGGATAGAAATGTTGTGCCAAAGTTCATTGTGGAGCTTTATAACAAGAATGAATAGGCATACGGCTGTATACATTTTTATGTTTTCCCTATTTGTTGTTTGGAGCTGCGTGAGCTAAAACGGGGTTGATGATTTGAAACATTTAGATAAGAAACTAAAATAGCATGCACATTCGAAAAAATTAAATCTTTTGGGCACATAGGACATTGGGTTACATGTAATCAGTGCGTATAGGCAATCTATACAACGGAAAAATGACAAGATGCGAAAAAATTGGCTTAAAGACAATTTAGTGCTACTTTGTACCTTGTGCTTCGAGAAAATGACAAAAAACAACGACCCACTAAATCCGGGGTTTTTCAGAGGGTTTGTTACTTTCAGTGCTGAACTTCACGTTGCTCTTAAAAACCATCTTGCCAATGCAGCATTATTTAAGGGGGCTTCTAAAGAAGTTCTACGTTATCTCCTGGATTGCACGTTAAAAGTGTATCACGAGAGAGTAAACAATAATATGTCTAACTCTGAGTTTGTATCAGTAATTACGAATGTGGCAGCAGTACCGCTGTTTTCCATTATGTTTTACTTTAAGGTAATCCAATTGAAATATTCTGGGCATTTCATAATCCATGCGATCATGATGACAAATCATTAGCAGATGTGCTCACACAAGTTTTATTAGATTGCCACCCCTGATTATCACTTCAAAGTTTCCAAGACCCAGTGGCCGTCATTAGAGTCTAAAGTCTTCTTAAAAACAACTTAAATACACTCAATGTGTGTAATGTTATTTGATTCTTTCTCAAGCAACCTGCAAAGATACATTAATCAGAATAGTCTTTTCAGATTGCAATGAAATTCCTGTTTTGTTTTACAATTCTTACGAAACAAATGTGACGAATGAAACGGTAGGCAGAAAGGCTCCTCACTCCTCTTACACTGGGTGGAATTTCAAATCTAGAACTATGGAAGTTGCACATGAAAATCTAGACACCTCAATTGAATGCATTGAAATGCAAAAGAACACATTCAAAGTGTAGCTCGATCAGCCAAGCCAGAAGTCTACGTCTCAAATTTCAACATCCAATATTTGAACTTTAACTTTCAGTGTTTTATATCGTGCCACATATAGATATCTTGTGCAACCAGCCAATGATTTATGCTTAAAAATATATTGAGGACCTTGAAAATGCAATATAGAAAATTGATAGCAAAGTTGATTAGCTACAAGAAGAACATAGAAAAATGCTTCAGTAACCCAATGACGTACAACTTACACAGATACCTCTACTAAAATTGCTGCCAAAGAAGTCTGTATCACATTTAAAGAGAGCTTCAAGCATTGCAGAATATTTTGAAGCTTATGAAATATACTTCTTCAACTGTACTGT
Source organism: Metallyticus violacea (assembly GCA_030762175.1). Lineage (NCBI taxonomy): Eukaryota > Metazoa > Arthropoda > Insecta > Mantodea > Metallyticidae > Metallyticus > Metallyticus violacea. The sequence continues at coordinate 95,810,300 of CM060846.1, read as the reverse complement.
AGAAACACGGATAAGTACAGACTAAAAGCACAATTATAACTTTTACACACACACACACACACACACACACACACACACACACACACGAGAGAGAGAGAGAGAACATTTTTTTTCCATCAGTTAATGGAAGCTGTGCCTTTATTTCAATTCATGACTAAATATAATATTTAAACAACATGCAGTGAACCTGTTAAGCTATTTAAAGTAGACGCCCATAACTACGCCAGAAGCAGAACTATGGTTTTCTACTCTCAAAAGGGTAAAACATTTCCCCAAAGCAGCATGTCAGAGGAAAGATTAATTGCGTTAGCTATACTGACCATAGAACGGAACTGCATCAACGATATGGGGAACTTCAATGAGGATGTCATTAATAATAATTTTACCGCTTGAAGGAGAGGAGGATGAATTTGACACAGAAACAACTAAATTAGGTGAGTCTGCCATTTTATTTTGTCTAATGAGCACTTAAGTTTTGCCAGAAGTGGTATATGGTAGAAAGTACTCTCCCCCTCTTCCCCTTTCTGTCAATGCTTGTGTTTGTGCGTGCGTTTGAACCCTCGACTGAAACTCTCATGAGCCACCACTGTACATGATGATGATATTAGGTGAACGGCGAATAAAATGGGAGACATTTCTGAGACTATGGACATTTCAAAGGAACGTGTAGGTTGTATTTTACATAAATTACAAGTGAAAAAGTTTTACTCAAAATGGATGCCGCGCTTGCTAATAACATATGAAAACGCATTTTTATGAAAATATCGCAAGAGAATGTGGAGCATCTCAACAGCAACAAAACTGAGTTCATGCGGAGGAGACTTGGATCCTCCATCACACACCAGAATCGAAACAGTGGACAAAAATAGGACAGTGAACGCAAAAGAAAATAGGTTACTCTAATCTTTTGAACCAACTAGATGAAAAAAAAAAAAAAAAAAATCTCGAGAAAAGATCCGATTTGCAAAGAAAAACTTTCTCTTTTTTTTACTTTTTCTTTCTTTCTTTTTCTTTTCTCTCTTTCTCTGTCATTAAGAAAATGTCTTGCTGGCATATGTGTTTCAGCGATGGGAAAATTGAGAGATTTGAAATATGAATTGTTGGTCATACACTTTACTCTCCAGATTTGGCTCCTTCCAACTTCTATCTGTTCCCAAAGCTCTAGCTAATCAGCGTTTTTCATAAAATTAATAGGCGATTACACATGTACAGACGTAAAGCTCTATGCTAATTTTGTAATCGGTCACGGCAAAATTACCATTGACTTGAAAATATGGGCAGCAAAGAAGATGTCAATCTGTAGGGAAACGATTTCCCCCATTAATTTCCACCTAAGGGGGAGATATTGTTTCTGGTTGAAATGTGAATGCTTGCATTAAGTAATATTTAATATTACTTTTGGTCACAAAGCGTAGTGGAGATGTTTCAATAGTTGCCAAATCCTTGACTAACAATAATAGTAATACATTTTATTTTATGTTTCAATAAAAAAAAAAAAAAATAAAGGCCTCTGTAAACGTCAAAAACAAAACTGTTAAACAAATCTAACCATTTACACAGAAAGATTATAACGCAAAATTCATTATTTGATATGATCTCGTCTTCAGCTAATATTTATTTTCCACTAAGCGAAGTCTTTCAGAATGTATAGAGCATGCGCCTTTCTTTGTACTATAGTTCAGTGATAGGACACTCAAAATAAAATAAAAAATGAAATTGAAAAATGAATAGATTTAATATGAAGGAACAAAAAGAGAAACCAAGAAAAACAAGAAGTGATGGGAAAAAAATAGGAGAAGACGAAGGGACGACGATGTTCTGTAATATTCTACCATTTGGGTGACAGCTTAGGAGCTATAGCGCCTGCTGCTTACATCATAGATAACCCTCTAAGCTTACATGTCTTTCGGTAGGTGTCGGTTCATACTTCGTTCGCTAGATCGCGCTAAGTGCAACCGCCCCCTTCCGCTGGTGAGAAATGATAGGCCAACCAATCTACGGTACAGCCATCTACAGTCAACCTAGCGCACTATACTTCTGAGGGGAAGGGGCCGAGAGGCTGAAAGACAAGTGGCTGAGCGGGCTTGTGTCAAAACATTCAGCAGTTGGCGGCGCAGCTGGGCGGGTTGTACAGCTGTAGCAGCGATGCCAACATTCACAGATTGTTGGCATGGGGTGATTAGATTTCGGCGGGCATGGAACCGTGGCATCAGAAAAGCCTTTTATAGGTGAGTTTAAGGCTTTTATATTCTCTGTAGCATGAAAAATGATTTGTTTCATGTGTTTTGTACACTGACATAGCCTGCGCAAAAATTCCAACACTCGTGTTCTTTATCAGCGGAAAAAGAAAAAGATGTCTTTGCTCTCATTTTTTCTCCTTAGTTTCATTAAAAAAATGAAAGAGACCTTTGGCATCAAAATTGTGATTGCTGCGTATTTGATCAAATTCAATGGAAATCTTGTTTTTCTTCCGAATTGTTTCCTGCTTGAAGTACCATAATTAATACAATAATTGTTTTCCTTACATTTTATTCATAACAATTTGTGGGAAAATTCAATAAATTAAATGGGATAAACAACTTCCTCCGCCCTCTCATTCCCGGTTTTCAGTCGATAATAGTCAAATAGATTTTTTATCACCAATAAACGTTGAAAAAAGAAAGTAAAACTTAAAGGACGGTTTTATTATACAGTTACAAAAAGCATGAAATAAGAAAATGTATTATAGTTACTTTTAGCGGACAAACGATTCACATTAAAATAAAAATGCTATATTTACAATAGGAAAAGGTACAGAGTGAAAGAACAAGAGTTGCATATCTAGCCCCTACAGATGATGTATATGATAGATATGGCTTTCAATCATTAGTATAAAGATTACGCCGGGGCGCATGGCGCTGAGCGCGTGTTAAGTTATGTGCCCTGCTATTCACAGACATCGGCATTGTAAGTGAAATTTCCCACTACGGTCGGGAAGAAATGTTCTAACATATATTTTAAATCGCACTTTTTGAATAGAAAGGTTTATGCATTGCCTCCCTCAGCTATATTGTCAGACTTATTTCCTTCAGTTAATTACTTTTGTTTCAGACTGACTGACGCTATTTTCATTAGTACCAAAAAATTGATTGCTTTGTTTGTTATAACGTATTAACGAAACAACAAAACATCACAATAACCAGTTATCTTGTATTATTATTATTATTATTATTATTATTATTATTATTATTATTATTATATCCTGGGCCTTATGCCCCAAGCAGTGGATGTTCGTGAGCTTTTCAGTCGGGGACTCACACACACACACAAACAAATTTCTTTTTACAATATTATCATCCCTGATACAACTTAAATGTTCATAAATGCTCATGAAACAATTTTATTATTGGACTCGCCTAATTTTGTTGTTTATGTTTAAAATTCATCCTTCTCTCTTTCAAAGCGGGAAACTTATTGATGACAGCCTCATTGAAATCCCCATATTGTTGATGTAGTTCCGTTCTATGGACATAATAGCTAACGCAATTAATGCTTCCTTTGATATGGTGTTATGTAGAAACTTTCTTGAGAGCATAAACGCATTTTTCTGATGGCATTGGAGCAATTGTCATAACTTGTAATAGCGTACCAGGTTCACTGAATGTGTTAAGACACACCTCCCGCAACGCTTGGAAAATATCTCGTATATAGAACTTCTAATTCTGATTTTAGTCTGTATTTATCCAAGAACGAACATGACTATGCAACACAGTTTAGATGAGCATGAGGAAAACCCAAATGTTCTACAATTAGATTTGCTGCTTGATTTTAGCTTCTAAATCGAAATCTCTCATTTGCTTGGATGGTAGTTGAATCAGGGTGCTTTGGCAGCAATTTTAGTAGAGAAATCTGTGTTAAATTCTATACTTATTTGGGTCCTGAGGCATTGGGTCCCAGCGATTATCATTGTTCATATCTCTAAAATTTTGTACAGCAATTTCAAAGATGTCAATATATTTTTAAGCATAAGTGGCTGTAAAAATTGCACGTAGTATGTATAACGCTGAAAGCCAAAATACATATGTTGCCTGGGTATTCGGGCTACTTATTCCGGATGCGTTCTCTAACCTTTCAAGGCATTTGATTAAGTTTTATAGATTTTCATATACAACTCACACAGTTCCATTTTTGAAATTATAGCTGGCGTTAACAGGCAAAGAATCTTTCCACCTATTATTTCATTTAATGTAGCTATACCTTGGGAAGAACTGAAAAAGAAAACAGGAGTTTAATTGAGGTGGGAAATTATATTCTAACAGATACATTTTGGCGGAATGCTTGCGAGACGATGAAATTATTACATCTGTATAACAGTGCATTTAATGAGCTTATTGGAATTGTTCTTTAAGGAAACTTTTGAATCCAGATTGACGTCCACTTATTTCACTGAAACTTTTGTAACTTTGTGAAATTACATTTTCAGGGAGAAAACATAAAATGAAACTTATGTGAACACACTTGCTAATGATTTGGCAACATGACCAGATGGATTGTGAAATGCCCATAACCTTTCAATTGGATTACCGTCGGATAAAACGTAGGTAACGAAAAACAATAATTATTAGGCTACAGATGCCACATCCGTAGTTTCGTCCACTCACCGAAACAAATGAAGCTTTAGACATTCAATTTTTTATTCTCTGTTCATATGTCTCAAATATACAGCCTAGCTGGCCGATTTGAACTTCGTTACACGTTCCTATAAACACAGTTGCATTGTCAGTATGGTCTTTAAGAGCAACGTGCAATTCAGCACTGAAATTAAGAAGTCCTCTCAAAAAAAAAAAAAAAAAAAAAAAAAAAAAAAAAAAAAAAAAACCTGATTTAGTGGGCGATTTGCTTTCTTCATATCCTCGAAGCTCAAGCTCAAAACTCAATAAAGTTTTATACAATCAATTATTTTCGATAACAAGTAATAGTTTTTTCGCACCTAATAGATTTTATGTTTTATAGATTGCCTAGACGCATTGCTTAAATGAAATCTAACGTCTTGAGTGACCAAAATATTGACTTCCAACTATAAGCGTAAATGGCTTTTGGAAGTTTGACATTTTTTATACTTTGAGACAACCGTTTTAGCCCACTTAGCGTCATATCCAAACTTATTAGTTATATCACACCTGCAAATTCATTAATTTTATTATAGATTTGCGCATTTTTATCATTACATTTTCTTGAATCAGCTATATACTAAACAAGAACAGGCGACCCCGAGCTCTGATTTCCAACGTCAGCGGAGAAAAGCAGTTTCCGTGAACTGTGTACCGAGTCAATGCTGCTTGCTTAACGTCAGTCTACGGACTGACAATGAAAACTAATTAATAAACGGTTTCTTTGGAAAATTGTCCCTTATTACAATGTATACAATGCATTTTTTACCTTTATGCAGCTAACTAGCTATTCATTCTGTTTCTGTTCTAATACGTATGCACTGTACCAGGAGCCATATTTCTTGCGACCCCTATGGAGTTAAATGAATGCAATGCCTCTTATACGCTCATCTCGCCCCAAACAGAATGTAAAGCAATGAAACGGAGAAACAGTCTGCACTCCAGTCCTTCGCTTTAGAAAACAAGGAAGCGAGCTTAACTTTACCAAATGGGAAACGCATGGTTTATTTAAAGATGGTCATAATGCAATAATAAGCAGTTCTTATTTTATGTATAAACATTTAAAATGCGTTGAAATGCCTGGGGGTTCAGTCTCCATTGCTCCTTGCAACAACCACCGCTCCGTGTATTCAATGATTAATGAAATGGACCTATAATTATGCAAACGAGACAGTATTTCGTTGGAGCATTCACTTGGATAGTAAGAGGGTTGGCCAGGTAATTTAATTACGCATTTCATCTAAATTGCACGTAACTTAGTGTAATTAAAGAAATTCTAATGGTAAAAATTCACATTTTCAACAATTATTAACAATTATATTTATATCTTTCATTTTTAAATTTTTTCTGTGAAATAAGCGTTATTCTGTTAACTGGAAGGGGGGGGGAACATGATACGCGCGCGTAAATTTCAGGCTACTGTAATGAGTAGCCCGTGTAAAAATTTAGGTATTTACTCATCTTAAGTTTTTTTTTTTCAATTCACAGTGTAATGTTTGTTTCATCACATTAAAATTTGAATGTTATGTTTCATCCTAAATTAAACGTTGATAATTATTAACATAAAAAGGAAAGAAAAATTTGGATTTGTACCAGTTTAATTTCCTTGGCAAATCACTATCAGCAATAAAATGCACAAATTTTGTAATCCAAGAAGTTTGAATAAAATTAAAATTTTGTCCCTTAATGCCAAGGTAGTATAAATCAATTGCGCCATCTCTTTGTTCGGGCATCGCTTTATGAAGAAAAACGACTCCAGTAGTTGGCAAACTAACGTTCGTCTCAATGACCTACTCAAGGCGTTGGTAAAATGTAATAGAACAATTCTTATAAATAAAAAAACAAGCGAGATAATTCATAGCATTAAATGAAATAATACTAATACAATCGAATATTTTTGCAATTAAAATTGTAAGCTTGCCTAAAAATTTCTTTTTACTAGAGGACGTTAAAATGTTGACCGTTGTAGCGTTTAAATTATTATTATTATTATTATCATTATTATTATTACTAATATTATTATACTGCATACATTACAACTCTACTCAAATCTGCGAACATTTGGAGTATAAAACAACGTTACTGCATCTCCCACACCAAATGATAAAACTTTTTAACAAGCATTTTTAGGTACGTTCACAATTTTTAAATTGCAAAAATATTCCGTGACTTACGGACGGCTTACCTTGTAAACCCAAGATCGCCGGTTCAATCCCGGCCAGGACCGATGGATTTTTTCGGGCGTAAAAATCTTAAGTATGGCTTCCTTCGCAAGGGAAGTAAAGCCGTGGGTCCCGTGATTTACGGCACGAAAAAGAACCTCAACCCTTAAAAAGAGGCATTTGAGCAAAATTTGTCGGCCGTTTCACGCCCTGAATTGAATGGGACGCTGATGACCTGAGATGTCGAAGAGCTTCCGTAAATTAAACAAATCAACAACAACTACGGATGGCTGATTAGGTGCACATTCTTCTGCCGGCTTTCGGGATCGCCTGTCTCAAAAAGCGAGGCCGAAACAGATGTTAATATACTACGTTGCCGTAGATTTAAATTGGATTAGAATGTAGGGGAAATATTTTCTTATGAATAGGTATTCTGGTAGATTGCCATTAATAACACTCTAATATTATAGTTTGGTTTAGTACCAAAAGTTATCTCCAAATTGTCCATCACATATGACAACTGATTAATCTCTGAGCACTGATGTACAGTGTGAAAACGATCGTTCCACATCGCAATATATCAAGGCCTGCTGGAGTGTACATGTACACCCTTCCATCTACTTTACACTTGTTTGATAGTCGCTGTTTAGCAAACCCGTCAGTTTCACGTCGGTGCTTCATTCAATATGATTTTGGATATTACAAGCTCTTCAGGAGTCACACAGAATAAAACAAAAGTTTGCAATTATGAATGCCAAATACTTATCCAACAACAGATATGAAGTACGAGGTGGTATCCAGAATATTCGGGACTGGTGCTGCCATCTGTTCAAAAACTTAAATTTGAGACTAATGACCGCTGCCACCTCGAAGTAGTTCCCTTCCACAGTTATACACCGGTTCCAGCGATTCTGCCATTTTCCAAGTGGTTCTTGGAAGTCGTGTTCTTTGAGGGTGTTTAGCACAGACAGCGTTTCTTCTTGAATCCTCTCAATTGTGTCAAACCGACGTCCTTTCTACTTGATTTTCAGTTTGGGGAATGCTGCGAAGTCGCAGGGTGCCAAATCAGGCAGTACAGTGGGTGGGGAACAACCGTTATGTTGTTTTTCGTCAAAAAGCTCCTGGTGAACAAGGAATTGTGACATGTCACATTATCGTGATGCAACAGCCAGTTCCCTTATTGCCAAAGTTTGGACGTCTCCGCACATTTTCACGGAGCCGTCGCAAAACGTCACGACAGTACATGAAATTCACTGTTTGATTTGGTGGGAGGAATTCTTTGTGCACAACCCCCTTGGTATTAAAGAAACCGAGGAGCATGCTCTTGACTTTGCTCTTGACTTGTCTCACTTTTTGGTCTTGGTGAGTTCGGGCTCTTCCACTGGGAGGATTGTTGTTTTGTCTCAGAGTCATAAGCATACATCCAGCTCTCGTCACCAGTGATGACCCGGGATAAGAAGGTTGAGTCATCGGATACGGCCTGACGAAGCTCCGTGCAAACTTCAACACGCTGCGCCTTCTGATCAGCAGTCAGGATCCTTGGCACAAATTTTGCGGCGACACTATACATGCCCAATTCATCAGCTAAAATTCGTTGGCATGTCCCATAACCAATTCCCAACTCATGAGCGAGGTCTTCAATGGTTCGACGTAGAACCATTGAAGAGCTGTTGAACTTTGGTAACAATGCCAGGCGTTGTGCAGCTGAACAGCCTGCCGGTGTGTGCATCGTCTTCAATAGCTGTACGGTTAGCCCTGAACCGAGCATGCCACTCAAATACACGTAAGGCTCATGCTTTGTCCCCCAAATACTTGTTGAATCATTGCGAGGGTCTCCGTAGCATTTTTCCCGAGATTTGCATAGAATTTGATGCACACTCTGTGTTCTAATCTTGGATCCATCGGAAAATCGCCACACACTATACACAGAGTATCATGAAAAGTACTATAGAATCTCAACACCTCTACCCAGCTGCATGAAACTTTTAACATCCACTCATCAGATGTGCTAGTGGTGCCATCTAGCGGTACAAAACTCGACTAAAATTACTGTCTAAATGGCAGCACCAGTCCGGAACATTGTGGATACCAGCTCGTTATGTTGAGCGTCGTTTCTGTTCAACTCATTCACAACGAATGTAACACTTTCAGAATTGTTTGCACAATGTACACTAGCGTGTGAGAAGGAGCAAAGTGGTAGGAGGCGGCAGAAGATAATTTTCTGTTTGAACACACAAATTCTAAGAGGGGATTTAACGAGAACTCCTTTTTGCCATTTGATCCCACCTTAATCCGCTTTGTGATACACAGCTCGAATATTTTCTCACAACCCGTGTAGAGCGTGAACCACACACGCTACTATGTATCATCTTTGAAAAGCCCACTGCTGCCTTTTCACACACACACACACACACACACACACACACACACACACACACACACACATGTCGTAAGTTTTAAAAATTTATTGCTGTTTTTATAGACATTTTATTACTGTTTTTATAGCCAAATAAATTTAAGTAAATATTCTGCGGAAGGATTGTTTTATATGTTGACAAATAAATATAAAAATGGAATGTAAAATTTGAGCAAACTTCCTACCCCCGGATCCCCTACGCATGTGCGACCAGAGTTGTATTTGGCCTGCGATTTATGCGCAAATCCTGTTAAAAGTAATTATTTTTTAATTAGATTTATTTACGGACGCTCTTTAACATCTCAAGTCATCAGCGTTCCATTCAACTCAGGGCGTGAAACGGCCGACAAATTTTGCTCAGAAGCCTCTCTTTCAGGTTTGAGGTTCTTTATCGTGCCGTAAAGTACGACACGAGACCCACGGCTTTACTTCCCTTCCGAAGGAAGCCATACTTTGGATTTTTACGCCCGAAAAATTCCATCGGTCCTGGCCAGGGTCGAACTTGCGATCTTGGGTTTGGGAGGTAAGTATGGCAACCACTACACCACCAGGAATTAGGTTATATATATAGGTGTGGTACATTATCGTCCCTGACACTGTTTGAACATAATAAATTCACAACCTAATTACTTTTAACAGGATTTGCGCAGACATCCCAGGTCAATTACAGCTCTGGTCCACATGAGTAGGGGATCCGGGGGGGAGGGAGTTTGCTCAAATTTTACATTCCATTTTTATATTTATTTGTCAGCATATAAAACAATCCTTCCGCAGAATATTTACTTAACTTTATTTGGCTATAAAAACAGTAATAAAATTTCTATAAAAACAGTAATAAAATTTCTATAAAAACAGTAAAAAAATTTTAAAAATTACGACGATCTAATATTGATAACTAAGCTTTTGTTAAATCAAGCAGACTGAATCACTTTATCCCGCTGTTGAGGTAGATTGGTATATTGATGTGGTGTTGTTACCTGTATTGTAAATAAATGGGAAGTGCATATTATTATTTTTAACAAAATATTTATTTCTTCAGAAATGAAAATCGTTCAAAATTAATACAAAAACACTAAGGAGCACATTCTTTACAAACACAATATTTCTGTAACGTATAAAAATAGAAAGAGAAATATTAAACTGAAAATAAAAAATAATTATAAAGGGAAAATATTTTAAAGCAGTTTCAAAAACAAATAAGATAAAATATGAAATGCACGTGGTATAACTTATCAGTTGTAGCAGTATTTATAATCGGCACCTCGAGAGTAATTTAATATTTATATGTTTATAAACAGCATATTAATTTACACTTATTTGTGTAAATAGTTATGATAGTTGCAGTGACATATAACACTTTATTTAATTGTATAAATAGTAAATAGCGAGATAGATTAAGCTTTTCTAAACTGGATTTGGGATATGAATCCTACTACATACCTGCAGACTTTTTTTTTTGTTACATAAGAGCAAAGGTGAAAGGCAAACATCTGGCAGTCATAGCTACGTAATGAGTTTTTTTTTTTTTTTTCCGTCAGTGATCGTGGTTTTTACGCCGTGTTCGTTAACCAGCTAAATTCTCGCGCATTCCTACGATTCGACCAATCAGCTGTGAGTATTTTAAATTTTTGAAGACTGCGAAGCTTCTGAGCTTACGTAAGTAGCCCACAGAGGTTCGATGAGAGATTGTATAGTGCCGAAGTCACCCAGCTTGGAGTATTCCAGTATATTTACTCATGATGGGCATTGTAAAGCAGTCGCAGGCATTCTCAGACTTTCTTCCTTCGATCGGTGGCGACTGATAACACTGGGCAACAAAAAAATAATTTTTGAATGTTTCGAGCACTTCATGAGGCAATTCCTACTAATTTTGGGTTGAGAAAAACAAATATGACAATGAAAAATTTTTTATTAGCTCTAGTTTCTATGATATACACAAGGTGGAAGTATTACATATTGACGGATTGAGAGAAAAGGATACATTTTAATTATATACATGCTAACAACATTGAAAGTGCATTTGATTTTTTTAACTGGTAATTACATGCTAAGAGTTCTAAATTGCTGGAAAAATACTTCGCAGATAGTCGTGTCTGAAGAGAATCATGTGGTGGCCTATTGACTTCGTCGTCTTTTAGCTTGCCTCTTGTGATGGAGTTCCGCAAAATCCCTATACAAAGACCAACAGTAATCCGCAAGCAGTACTTCATTCCAACGGCCCTGATATCTTTGTTCCATAACAGAAATGTCCTGATGGAATCTCTCCCCATGTTCATCACTAACAGCTCCACAACTAGGAGGGAAAAAGTCTAGGTGGGAGTGGAGAAAATGAATCTTAAGGGACATGTTGCATCCAAGGTTACGGTATTTTTGCAAGAGCACTGTCACCAAATGCTTGTAGTTGTCATCTCTTTTGTTGCCTAAAAATCCATGAACAACACCCTTGAAGGCTTCCCAAGCTTCCTTTTCTTTCCCCTCCAAAACTTGGTCAAATGCAGGATCCTTTACAAGTTCTTTTATTTGTGGTTCGACAAAAATGCCTTCCTTAACTTTTGCATCACTTAATTTCGAAAATTTCTCTGTGATGTACTTAAAGGCCCGTCCTTCTCGGTTTATAGCTTTGACAAAGTTTTTCATCAAACCCAGCTTGATATGCAGGGGTGGAAGAAGAACGTCTTTTGAGTCCACAAGAGGCTTGGCAGTCTTTACAAGAGGCGTCAGATTGCGTTTCTGTGAGGAAAATGTTATTTCACCACAAATATAACAAAAATTATTCACCATATTTACACATTTTCGTGGCATTTTTAGAAATTTTACACTAAAAAAGCACTCGCGAACCAGAAATGTTGCATTAATTTCAGTAGAAACTACATGTAATTCACAGTCACAGGAACAGTATCTATGTTTATGACTTACAAACAACCGAAGAGCATTTGTGTTTGTTATTTGACAGGTGTGCCAACTCCCCCAAAAAATTCCGCCAAATTTAAAATCTTCACTCTAAAAAATGAAATGTCACTTTATCTTCAAAACAACAGCTAATCTATCATTTTTATGGTGATTTTTGAATTCAGCAGATGGAAATACATGTAAATTCACTATTTTTAAGCCCGAAACATTTTCATTGTTGCCCAGTGTAATTAGGCGCCTAACTTATATATATCATGCAAGTGGAATGCATAGCCGCACGATACTGAAGTTAAATTCTTGAGTAACTAATCAGCAAGCTTTAATTTGTACCAGATTGTTGGACTAGACAAATACTTCGTAAAGCTTTGCCGCGACGTGTGTATTAGCTAATGAAGTAACTGTTTTCAAACTTCGGAAGCTGGCGGTCATCAGAAATACTTAACCTCCCTTCTCGAGACAAATAATAACTCCTTTGTAACGAGTAATCAGGTCAATAAATGCACTTGTCTCAGCGCATACTTTCGTAAGTTTATATTTTGAACGTAACTTCCTGTCCCCTCCCATTG